>CM069298.1:36907500-37507500 GCA_035609425.1 Epinephelus awoara | reverse complement strand
CCTTAGTAGTACTGGTCTCTGATACTTGTCTCTAGTAGTACTGGTCTCTGTTACCGGTCTCTGATACTGGTCTCTACTAGTACTGGTCTCTGTTACTGGTCTGTGATACTGGTCTCTAGTAGTACTGGTCTCTGATATTGGTCTCTAGTAGTACTGGTCTCTATTAATACTGGTCTCTGATATTGCTCTCTAGTGGTACTGGTCTCTGATACTGGTCTCTAGTAGTACTGGTCTCTGATACTGGTCTCTAGTAGTACTGGTCTCTGTTACTGGTCTGTGATACTGGTCTCTAGTAGTACTGGTCTCTGATATTGGTCTCTAGTAGTACTGGTCTCTAGTAGTACTGGTCTCTGATATTGCTCTCTAGTAGTACTGGTCTCTGATTCTTGTCTGTAGTAGTACTGGTCTCTGTTACTGGTCTCTGATACTAGTCTCTAGTAGTACTGGTCTCTGTTACTGGTCTGTGATACTGGTCTCTAGTAGTACTGGTCTCCAGTAGTACTTGTCTCTGATACAGGTCTCTGTCACTGGTCTATGATACTGGTCTCTGATACTGGTCTCTAGAAGTCCTGGTCTCTGATACTGGTTTCTAGTAGTACTGGTCTCTGATACTGGTCTCTCGTAGTACTGGTCTCTGTTACTGGTCTCTGATACTGGTCTATGGTAGTACTGGTCTGTTATACTGGTCTCTAGTAGGACTGGTCTCTGATACTGGTCTCTAGTATAACTGGTCTGTGATACTGGTCTCTAGTAGTGCTGGTCCCTAGGAGTACTGGTCTGTGATATTGGTCTATAGTAGTACTGGTCTCAAGTAGTACTGGTCTCCGATACTGTTCTCTAGTAGTCCTGGTCTCTGATACTGGTCTCTAGTAGTACTGGTCTCTGATACTGGTCTCTAGTAGTACTGGTCACTGATAGTGGTCTCTGTTATTTGTCTCTCATACTGGTTTCTGTTACTGGTCTCTGATACTGGTCTCTGTTACTGGTGTCTGATACTGGTCTCTAGTAGTACTGATCTCTGATAGTGGTCTCTAGTAGTACTGGTCTCTGTTACTGGTCTCATATAGTGGTCTCTAGTAGTACTGGAGGCCTAAGTATTGCACATATTAACATAAACAGTCTTAGGAACAAAATAAATGAAGTCACTGAAATGTTATTTGAACATAAATTGCACACTCTTGCCATCTCGGAAACTCACCTGGACTCTTTCTTTGAAGATACGGAGCTAGAGATTAAAGGTTACAACATTTACAGAAATGATAGAAATAAATATGGTGGGGGAGTAGCTTTTTATGTTCGGGATCACGTGCCTGTGAAAATATGTACTGATATGATGCAATACAACATTGAAATATTATGGTTACAAGCATATCTACCTCATCGAAAGCCTATACTGTGAGGATGCTGCTACAGACCACCCAGCGCTAAGAGTGAATATCTTGATACAATCTGTGATATGTTAGATAATAATGCTGTTGTGGGTCAGGATATTTACTTCATGGGAGATTTTAACATTGACTGGTTTGCTAATAACTGCCCTTTGAAGAACAAGATGCAAACTGCCACAAATACATGTGGACTTACTCAAGTTATAAATAAACCTACGAGAATATGTGTGAAGCAGGATGGCACTAAAACATCAACGTGCATAGACCATATTTTCACAAATTGTCCAGACCTGTGTAATAATATATTGTCTGTGCCCATCGGCAGCAGTGATCACAACCTGGTCATAGTTGGAAGAAACATTAAAGTAAGTAATCCTGGACCCAAAATTATTTTTAAAAGGTCATATAAACGGTTCAATCAAGATGTATTTGTTAATGATGTGAAAGAAATCTGTTGGTCTGAAGTCTTAGCAGCCAATAATCCTGAAATTGCTCTATTGAAGTTTAACAATTTATTTTTGCCTCTAGTGGAGAAACATGCACCACTACAGAAGTCAACTGTCAGGAATGCCAAAACACCCTGGTTAGATAAAGAAATTAAAGATGCTATGAGAATGAGAGATCAAATGAAAAAAACTGCAAGTATAACAGGAAATATATGTGACTGGGACCTCTATAAGAAAATGAGAAACTCTGTTACCAAACTTAACAGGAAAAAAAAGAAAATTCACTTTGAAAAACGAGTTAACGAGGTAGGAAATGATAGTAAAAAACTATGGAACATTTTAAATGATCTAACAGGGAGAAAAAACAAAACGAATCCATCCTTTATGGAGGCAAATGGCAAGTTCATCACCAAGTCAAATGAAATTGCAAACTATTTAAATGATTCTTTTATTAGCAAACTAGAAAAAATAAGAGGAAATATGTCTAATCTAAGTAATGATATATCTCACCTATTAATAAGAAATAAAATCATGAATGGAAAAAACCCCAAGTTTAAACTGGAGAATATAAGCACTAACAAGGTAAAGGATTTCCTAAAAAATTGCAAAGACAAACCATCGGGTGTTGATGGCCTTGACAGCAGGCTTCTCAAAATAGCTGTTGATCAGATAGCTCCTGCATTAACCCATATAATTAATTTAAGTTTTATGTGTGGTACATGTCCACAAGCATGGAAGCAGGCGAAAATAATCTCACTGCAAAAAAACAAGAGAATGCCCTTTTCCAGCTCAAATAGCCGTCCTATAAGTTTATTACCAGTATTAGGAAAAATAATGGAAACGATTGTATTTGAACAAATTAATAATTATTTATCTGCTAATAACATTATCTGTAACTCTCAACATGCTTATAGAAGGGCTCACTCCACGGCAACGGCGCTGACTAGCATGTCTGATGATTGGCTTAGAGCAATTGATAACAAAAATATGGTTGGTGTTGTATTTCTGGATTTCTCAGCTGCTTTTGATGTAATTGATCATCACTTACTACTAACAAAACTGTCCTGCTATGGCTTTGAGCAATCTGCACTTAATTGGTTTTATAGCTATCTATCAAAAAGGACACAAACAGTATTTTTTAACGGCAGCTACTCAGAAACCAAAACCACGACATGTGGAGTACCTCAAGGGAGCTGCCTTGGTCCTTTATTATTCAGTATTTTCACAAATGATTTACCGTATGTATTAGAGAAGGCTAACACAGTTATGTATGCGGATGACGCAA
The DNA here is from genome assembly GCA_035609425.1 of Epinephelus awoara. NCBI lineage: Eukaryota > Metazoa > Chordata > Actinopteri > Perciformes > Serranidae > Epinephelus > Epinephelus awoara. Next base: position 37,504,381 of record CM069298.1, on the reverse strand, counting down.
CCATATATACATCAGCATCTACTAATAATGTGCTAGAAACTATTATGAATAAGGAACTAGAAAGTGTGGCTGAATGGGTTAAAGAAAACAAGCTGGTCCTAAACATATCTAAAACCAAGTGCATGATTGTAGGCTCAAATCATAATATTGATAGAAATCCTGTATTAAATATTAAAATCAAAGATATCACTATAGACCAGGTACATGAGACCAAATTGCTGGGAGTGACAGTTGACAACAAATTATCATGGAAAAAACACATTAATAATATGATTGCAAAGATGGGTAGAGGTATATCAATTCTAAGAAGACATGCAACTTTTATAAATATAAACATCCTGAAAACAGCAATCCAATCGATAATATTATCACATCTCGACTATTGCCCAGCAGTTTGGTCAAATGCCACTGGAGACATGTTAAATAAACTACAACGTATACAGAATAGAGCTGCCCGCACAATACTTAAGTGTGACTACAGGACAAGGATAATTTCTATGCACAAGAAACTTAACTGGTTACTGGTCAAAGACAGACTATTGTACTCGCTGTTTGTTGTTATTAGAAATATATCTGTCCTAAAAACACCTGTTATCATGTTTAAAAACCTCGCTTTTAGTGCAGAGAGTCATAAATATATCACCAGACATGCAGCTGTAGGAAACTTTACATTACCTAAAGCAAGATCTAACGCCATCAAGCGTACGGTGTTGTATAGAGGTATGAAAGAATGGAATTCACTGCCGAGAAATATCAAACTCACCACGAACACAAAGAAATTCAAAATATTAATAAAACAGCATTTATCAAAGTAAGACATATATGGAGGTATATTTATATATGGAGTATATTTCGATGGATATATGATATGTGTTATTATAATATAATGTATATTCTGTAGAATGAATGTATATACAAGTATGATGTGTGATGTGGAATGATGTATACATATATGATATGTAGAAATGTCGGTAATCGGAATAGTATGTGAACAATTAATATAACGAAGAATGAATGAAGCACAGTTAAGAAATGGAAACACTTATTCTGTTTTTGTTTTGTTAGGTTAAGCATATCGCTCACTTGTTTGTTTTGTTTTAAATTTTTATAATGTTTATGTTTTGTTTTTCAATATTATATTTGATATATAATATAATATTATATATATATATATGATATTATATTTGTATATTTGATGCTGTTGGACCCCAGGAAGAATAGCGGTGGCGTTGCTGCAGCTAATGGGGATCTTAATAAACAAATAAACAAATAAACTGGTCTGTAGTAGTACTGGTCTCTGATACTCATCTCTGTTACTGGTCTGTGATACTGGTCTCTAGTAGTACTGGTCTCTGATACTGGTCTCTAGTAGTACTGGTCTCTGTTACTGGTCTCTGATACTGGTCTCTGTTACTAGTGTCTGATACTGGTCTCTCGTAGTACTGGTCTCTGTTACTGGTCTCTAGTAGTACTGGTCTCTTATACTGGTCTCTAGTAATACTGGTCTATGATACTGGTCTGTGATACTGGTCTCTAGTAGCACTGGTCTCTGATACTGGTCTCTAGTAGCACTGGTCTCTGATACTGGTCTCTAGTAGTACTGGTCTCTTATACTGGTCTCTAGTAATACTGGTCTGTGATACTGGTCTCTAGTAGCACTGGTCTCTGATACTGGTCTCTAGTAGCACTGGTCTCTGATACTGGTCTCTAGTAGTACTGATCTTTGATACTGGTCTCTAGTAGTACTGGTCTCTGTTACTAGTCTCTGATACTGGTCTCTAGTCATGCTGGTCTCTGATACTGGTCTCTGTTACTAGTGTCTGATACTGGTATCTAGTATTACTGGTCTCTGATACTAGTCTCTAGTAGTACTGGTCTCTTATACTGGTCTCTAGTAATACTGGTCTATGATACTGGTCTGTGATACTGGTCTCTAGTAGCACTGGTCTCTGATACTGGTCTCTAGTAGTACTGGTCTCTGATACTGGTTTCTAGTAGTACTGGTCTCTGATACTGGTCTCTCGTAGTACTGGTCTCTGTTACTGGTCTCTGATACTAGTCTCTCGCAGTACTGGTCTCTGTTACTGGTCTCTGATACTGGTCGTCGGTAGTACTGGTCTCTGAAACTGGTCTCTAGAAGTACTGGTCTCTGATAATGGTCTCTAGTAGTGCTGGTCTCTGATACTGGTCTCTCGTAGTGCCGGTCTCTGATACTGGTCTCTAGTAGTACTGGTTTCTGATACTGGTCTCTAGTAGTGCTTGTCTCTGATACTGGTCTCTCGCAGTACTGGTCTCTGTTACTGGTCTCACGTAGTACTGGTCTCTGTTACTGGTCTCTGATATTGGTCTTCGGTAGCACTGGTCTCTGATCCTGGTTTCTAGAAGTACTGGTCTCTGATAATGGTCTCTAGTAGTGCTGGTCTCTGATACTGGTCTCTCGTAGTACTGGTCTCTGTTACTGGTCTCTGATACTGGTCTTCGGTAGTACTGGTCTCTGATACTGGTCGCTAGTAGTGCTGGTCTCCGGTACTGGTCTCTCGTAGTAGTGGTCTCTGATACTGGTCTCTGTTACTGGTCTCTGATACTGGTCTTTGGTAGTACTAGTCTCTGATAATGGTCTCTAGTAGTACTGGTCTCTGATATTGGTCTCTAGTAGTACTGGTCTCTAGTAGTACTGGTCTCTGATATTGGTCTCTAGTAGTGCTGGTCTCTGATACTGGTCACTCGTACTGGTCTCTGTTACTGGTTTCTGATACTGGTCTTTTGTAGTACTGGCCTCTGATTCTGGTCTCTAGTAGTACTGGTCTCTGATACTGGTCTTTGGTAGTACTGGTCTCTGATACTGGTCGCTAGTAGTGCTGGTCTCTGATACTGGTCACTCGTAGAACTGGTCTCTGATACTGGTTTTCGGTAGTACTGGTCTCTGATACTGGTCTCTGGAAGTACTGGTCTCTTATATTGGTCTCTAGTAGTACTGGTCTCTAGTAGTACTGGTCTCTGATATTGGTCTCTAGTAGTGCTGGTCTCTGATACTGGTCACTCGTAGAACTGGTATCTGATACTGGTTTCTAGTAGTACTGGTCTCTGATAATGGTCTCTAGTAGTGCTGGTCTCGCATACTAGTCTCTCGTAGTACTGGTCTCTGTTACTGATCTCTGATACTGGTCTTTGGTAGAACTGGTCTCTGATACTGGTCTCTAGTAGTACTGGTCTCTGATACTGGTCTCTAGTAGTGCTGGTCTCTGATACTGGTCTCTAGAAGTGCTGGTCTCTGATACTGGTCTCTCGTAGTACTGGTCTCTGTTACTGGTCTCTGATACTGGTCTTCGGTAGCACTGGTCTCTGATATGGGTCTCTAGTAGTGCTGGTCTCTGTTACTGGTCTGTGATACTTGTCTTTGGTAGTACTGGTCTCTGATAATGGTCTCTAGTACAACTGGTCTCTGATATTGGTCTCTAGTAGTACTGATCTCTGATACTGGTCTCTAATAGTACTAGTCTCTGATACTGGTCACTAGTAGTACTGGTCTCTGATACTTGTCTCTAGTAGTACTGGTCTCTGTTACTGGTCTCTGATACTGGTCTCTCGCAGTACTGGTCTCTCTTACTGGTCTCTGATACTGGTCTTCGGTAGTACTGGTCTCTGAAACTGGTCTCTAGAAGTACTGGTCTCTGATAATGGTCTCTAGTAGTGCTGGTCTCTGATACTGGTCTCTCCTAGTACTGGTCTCTGTTACTGGTCTCTGATACTGGTCTTCGGTAGTACTGGTCTCTGATACTGGTCTCTAGTAGTGCTGGTCTCTGATACTGGTCTCTAGTAGTACTGGTCTCTGATACTGGTCTCTAGTAGTATTGGTCTCTGATACTTGTCTCTAGTAACCCTGGTCTCTGTTACTGGTCTCTGATACTAGCCTCTAGTAGTACTGGTCTCTGTTACTGGTCTCCAGTAGTAATTGTCTCTGATACAGGTCTCTGTTACTGGTCTCTGATACTGGTTGCTAGTAGTACTGGTCTCTGTTACTGGTCTCTAGTTGTACTGGTCTCTGATACTGGTCTCTCGTAGTGCTGGTCTCTGATACTGGTCTCTAGTAGTACTGGTTTCTGATACTGGTCTCTAGTAGTGCTGGTCTCTGATACTGGTCTCTAGTAGTACTGGTCTCTGATACTGGTTTCTAGTAGTACTGGTCTCTAATAATGGGCTCTAGTAGTGCTTGTCTCTGATACTGGTCTCTCGCAGTACTGGTCTCTGTTACTGGTCTCACGTAGTACTGGTCTCTGTTACTGGTCTCTGATATTGGTCTTCGGTAGCACTGGTCTCTGATCCTGGTTTCTAGAAGTACTGGTCTCTGATAATGGTCTCTAGTAGTGCTGGTCTCTGATACTGGTCTCTCGTAGTACTGGTCTCTGTTACTGGTCTCTGATACTGGTCTTCGGTAGTACTGGTCTCTGATACTGGTCGCTAGTAGTGCTGGTCTCCGGTACTGGTCTCCCGTAGTAGTGGTCTCTGATACTGGTCTCTGTTACTGGTCTCTGATACTGGTCTTTGGTAGTACTAGTCTCTGATAATGGTCTCTAGTAGTACTGGTCTCTGATATTGGTCTCTAGTAGTACTGGTCTCTAGTAGTACTGGTCTCTGATATTGGTCTCTAGTAGTGCTGGTCTCTGATACTGGTCACTCGTAGAACTGGTCTCTGTTACTGGTTTCTGATACTGGTCTTTTGTAGTACTGGCCTCTGATTCTGGTCTCTAGTAGTACTGCTCTCTGATACTGGTCTTTGGTAGTACTGGTCTCTGATACTGGTCGCTAGTAGTACTGGTCTCTGATAATGGTCTCTAGTAAAACTGGTCTCTGATATTGGTCTCTAGTAGTACATGTCATTGATAAGGGTCTCTGTTATTTGTCCCTGACAGTGGTTTCTGTCAGTGGTCTCTGATACTGGTCTCTGTTACTGGTCTCTGATAGTGGTCTCTAGTAGTACTGGTCTCTGATAATGGTCTCTAGTAGTACAGGTCTCCTTTACTGGTCTCTGATACTGGTCTCTAGAAGTACTGATCTCTGATACTGGTCTCTAGTAGTACTGGTCTCTGATACTGGTCTCAAGTAGTACTGGTTTCTGATACTTGTCTCTAGTAGTACTGGTCTCTGTTACTGGTCTCTGATACTGGTCTCTAGTAATACTGGTCTCTGATATTGGTCTCTAGTACAACTGGTCTCTGATATTGGTCTCTCGTAGTACTGGTCATTGATAAGGGTCTCTGTTATTGATCTCTGATACTGGTCTCTGTTATTTGTCTCTGACACAGGTTTCTGTCACTGGTATCTGATAGTGGTCTCTGGTACTGGTCTCTGATACTGGTCTCTAATAGTACTGGTCTCTGATACTGGTCTCTAGTAGTACTGGTCTCTGATACTGGTCTCTAGTAGTACTGATCTCTGATACTGGTCTCTAGTTGTACTGGTCTCTGATACTGGTCACTCGTAGAACTGGTCTCTGTTACTGGTTTCTGATACTGGTCTTTTGTAGTACTGGCCTCTGATTCTGGTCTCTAGTAGTACTGGTCTCTGATACTGGTCTTTGGTAGTACTGGTCTCTGATACTGGTCGCTAGTAGTGCTGGTCTCTGATACTGGTCACTCGTAGAACTGGTCTCTGTTTCTGGTCTCTGATACTGGTTTTCGGTAGTACTGGTCTCTGATACTGGTCTCTGGAAGTACTGGTCTCTTATATTGGTCTCTAGTAGTACTGGTCTCTAGTAGTACTGGTCTCTGATATTGGTCTCTAGTAGTGCTGGTCTCTGATACTGGTCACTCGTAGAACTGGTATCTGATTCTGGTTTCTACTAGTACTGGTCTCTGTTACTGGTCTCTGATACTTGTCTTTGGTAGTACTGGTCTCTGATAATGGTCTCTAGTAAAACTGGTCTCTGATATTGGTCTCTAGTAGTACATGTCATTGATAAGGGTCTCTGTTATTTGTCCCTGACAGTGGTTTCTGTCAGTGGTCTCTGATACTGGTCTCTGTTACTGGTCTCTGATAGTGGTCTCTAGTAGTACTGGTCTCTGATAATGGTCTCTAGTAGTACAGGTCTCCTTTACTGGTCTCTGATACTGGTCTCTAGAAGTACTGATCTCTGATACTGGTCTCTAGTAGTACTGGTCTCTGATACTGGTCTCAAGTAGTACTGGTTTCTGATACTTGTCTCTAGTAGTACTGGTCTCTGTTACTGGTCTCTGATACTGGTCTCTAGTAATACTGGTCTCTGATATTGGTCTCTAGTACAACTGGTCTCTGATATTGGTCTCTCGTAGTACTGGTCTCTGTTACTGGTCTCTGATACTTGTCTTTGGTAGTACTGGTCTCTGATATTGGTCTATAGTACAACTGGTCTTTGATATTGGTGTCTAGTAGTACTGGTCATTGATAAGGGTCTCTGTTATTGATCTCTGATACTGGTCTCTGTTATTTGTCTCTGACACAGGTTTCTGTCACTGGTATCTGATAGTGGTCTCTGGTACTGGTCTCTGATACTGGTCTCTAATAGTACTGGTCTCTGATACTGGTCTCTAGTAGTACTGGTCTCTGATACTGGTCTCTAGTAGTACTGATCTCTGATACTGGTCTCTAGTTGTACTGGTCTCTGATACTGGTCTCTAGTAGTACTGGTCTCTGTTACAGGTCTCTGATACTGGTCTCTACTAGTACTGTTCTCTGTTACTGGTCTTTGATACTGGTCTCTAGTAATACTGGTCTCTGATATTGCTATCTAGTGGTACTGGTCTCTGATACTGGTCTCTAGTAGTACTGGTCTCTGTTACTGGTCTGTGATACTGGTCTCTAGTAGTACTGGTCTCTGATATTGGTCTCTAGTAGTACTGGTCTCTAGTAGTACTGGTCTCTGATATTGCTCTCTAGTAGTACTGGTCTCTGATACTTGTCTCTAGTAGTACTGGTCTCTGTTACTGGTCTCTGATACTGGTCTCTAGTAGTACTGGTCTCTGATATTGGTCTCTAGTAGTACTGGTCTCCAGTAGGACTTGTCTCTGATACAGGTCTCTGTCACTGGTCTATGATACTGGTCTCTGATACTGGTCTCTCGAAGTCCTGGTCTCTGATACTGGTTTCTAGTAGTACTGGTCTCTGATACTTGTCTCTAGTAGTGCTGGTCTCTGATACTGGTCTCTCGTAGTACTGGTCTCTGTTACTGGTCTCTGATACTGGTCTTTGGTAGTACTGGTCTGTTATACTGGTCTCTAGTAGGACTGGTCTCTGATACTGGTCTCTAGTAGTACTGGTCTGTGATACTGGTCTCTAGTAGTACTGGTCTCTAGTAGTACTGGTCTCTGATAATAGTCTCTGGTACTGCTGGTCTCTGATACTGGTCTCTAGTAGTACTGGTCACTGATAAGGCTCCCTGTAATTGGTCTCTGATAGTGGTCTCTCTTAGTTGTCTCTCGTGTTGGTTTCTGTTACTGGTCTCTGATACTGGTGTCTGTTACTGGTGTCTGATACTGGTCTCTAGTAGTACTGGTCTCTGTTACTGGTCTCTGATATGGGTCTCTAGTACAACTGGTCTCTGATATTGGTCTCTCGTAGTACTAGTCATTGATAAAGGTCTCTGTTATTTGTCCCTGACACTGGTTTCTGTCACTGGTCTCTGATACTGGTCTCTGTTACAGGTGTCTAGTAGTACTGGTCTCTGTTACTGATCTCTGATACTGGTCTTTGGTAGTACTGGTCTCTGATAATGGTCTCTAGTAGTGCTGGTCTCTGATACTGGTCACTCGTAGAACTGATCTCTGTTACTGGTTTCTGATACTGGTTTTCGGTAGTACTGGTCTCTGATACTGGTCTCTAGAAGTACTGGTCTCTGATACTGGTCTCTAGTAGTACTGGTCTCTGATACTGGTCTCACATAGTACTGGTCTCTATTACTGGTCTCTGATACTGGTCTTTGGTAGCACTGGTCTCTGATACTGGTCTCTAGAAGTACTGGTCTCTGATAATGGTCTCTAGTAGTGCTGGTCTCTGATACTGGTCTCTCGTAGTACTGATCTCTGTTACTGATCTCTGATACTGGTCTTTGGTAGTACTAGTCTCTGATAATGGTCTCTAGTAGTGCTGGTCACTGATACTGGTCACTCGTAGAACTGGTCTCTGTTACTGGTTTCTGATACTGGCCTTCGGTAGTACTGGTCTCTGATACTGGTCTCTAGAAGTACTTGTCTCTGATACTGGTCTCTAGTAGTACTGGTCTCTGATACTGGTCTCACATAGTACTGGTCTCTTTTACTGGTCTCTGATACTGGTCTTCGGTAGCACTGGTCTCTCATACTGGTCTCTAGAAGTACTGGTCTCTGATAATGGTCTCTAGTAGTGCTGGTCTCTGATACTGGTCTCTCGTAGTACTGGTCTCTGTTACTGGTCTGTGATACTGGTCTTCGGTAGTACTGGTCTCTGATATGGGTCTCTAGTAGTGCTGGTCTCTGGTACTGGTCTCTCGTAGTATTGGTCTCTGTTAATGGTCTCTGATACTTGTCTTTGGTAGTACTGGTCTCTGATAATGCTCTCTAGTACAACTGGTCTCTGATTTTGGTCTCTAGCAGTACTGGTCATTGATAATGGTCTCTGTTATTGATCTCTGATACTGGTCTCTGTTATTTGTCTCTGACACTGGTTTCTGTCACTGGTCTCTGATACTGGTCTCTAATAGTACTGGTCTCTGATACTGGTCTCTAGTAGTACTGGTCTCTGATACTGGTCTCTAGTAGTACTGATCTCTGATACTGGTCTCTAATAGTACTGGTCTCTGATACTTCTCTCTAGTAGTACTGGTCTCTGTTACCGGTCTCTGATACTGGTCTCTAGTAGTACTGGTCTCTGTTACTGGTCTGTGATACTGGTCTCTAGTAGTACTGGTCTCTGATATTGGTCTCTAGTAGTACTGGTCTGTAGTAGTACTGGTCTCTGATACTTGTCTCTAGTAGTACTGGTCTCTGTCACTGGTCTTTGATACTGGTCTCTAGTAGAACTGGTCTCTGTTACTGGTCTGTGATACTGGACTCTAGTAGTACTGGTCTCTGATATTGGTCTCTAGTAGTACTGGTCTCTAGTAGTACTGGTCTCTGTTACTGGTCTGTGATACTGGACTCTAGTAGTACTGGTCTCTGATATTGGTCTCTAGTAGTACTGGTCTCTAGTAGTACTGGTCTCTGTTACTGGTCTCTAGTAATACTGGTCTCTGTTACTGGCCTGTGACACTGGTCTCTAGTAGTACTGGTCTCTCATATTTTCTCTAGTAGTACTGGTCTCTAGTAGTACTGGTCTCTGATATTGGTTTCTAGTAGTGCTGGTCTCTGATACTGGTCTCTCGTAGTACTGGTCTCTGATACTGGTTTCTAGTAGTACTGGTCTCTGATAATGGTCTCTAGTAGTGCTGGTCTCTGATACTGGTCACTCGTAGAACTGGTCTCTGTTACTGGTCTCTGATACTGGTCTTCGGTAGTACCGGTCTCTGATATTGGTCTCTAGTAGTACTGGTCTCTGATATTGGTCTCTAGTAGTGCTGATCTCTGATACTGGTCACTCGTAGAACTGGTCTCTGTTACTGGTCTCTGATACTGGTCTTCGGTAGTACTGGTCTCTGATACTGGTCTCTAGAAGTACTGGTCTCTGATTCTGGTCTCTAGTAGTACTGGTCTCTGATACTGGTTTCTAGTAGTACTGGTCTCTGATCATGGTCTCTAGTAGTGCTGGTCTCTGATACTGGTCACTCGTAGAACTGGTCTCTGTTACTGGTCTCTGATACTGGTCTTCAGTAGTACTGGTCTCTGATACTGGTCTCTAGAAGTACTGGTCTCTGATAATGGTCTCTAGTAGTACTAGTCTCTGATATTGGTCTCTAGTAGTACTGGTCTCTAGTAGTACTGGTCTCTGATATTGGTCTCTAGTAGTGCTGGTCTCTGATACTGGTCACTCGTAGAACTGGTCTCTGTTACTAGTTTCTGATACTGGTCTTTTGTAGTACTGGCCTCTGATTCTGGTCTCTAGTAGTACTGGTCTCTGATAATGGTTTCTAGTAGTACTGGTCTCTGATAATGGTCTCTAGTAGTGCTGGTCTCTGATACTGGTCTCTCGTAGTACTGGTCTCTGTTACTGATCTCTGATACTGGTCTTTGGTACAACTGGTCTCTGATACTGGTCTCTAGTAGTACTGATCTCTGATACTTGTCTCTAGTAGTACTGGTCTCTGTTACTGGTCTCTGATACTGGTCTCTCGCAGTACTGGTCTCTGTTACTGGTCTCTGATACTGGTCTTCGGTAGTACTGGTCTCTGAAACTGGTCTCTAGAAGTACTGGTCTCTGATAATGGTCTCTAGTAGTGCTGATCTCTGATACTTGTCTCTCGTAGTACTGGTCTCTGTTACTGGTCTCTGATACTGGTCGTCGGTAGTACTGGTCTCTGATACTGGTCTCTAGTAGTGCTGGTCTCTGGTACTGGTCTCTCGTAGTACTGGTCTCTGTTACTGGTCTCTGATACTTGTCTTTGGTAGTACTGGTCTCTGATAATGGTCTCTAGTACAACTGGTCTCTGATATTGGTCTCTAGTAGTACATGTCATTGATAAGGGTCTCTGTTATTTGTCCCTGACACTGGTTTCTGTCACTGGTCTCTGATACTGGTCTCTGTTACTGGTCTCTGATACTGGTCTCTAGTAGTACTGGTCTCTGATACTGGTCTCTAGTAGTACTGGTCTCTGATACTGGCCTCTAGTAGTGCAGGTCTCCTTTACTGGTCTCTGATACTGGTCTCTAGAAGTACTGATCTCTGATACTTGTCTCTAGTAGTACTGGTCTCTGTTACTGGTCTCTGATACTGGACTCTAGTAATACTGGTCTCTGATATTGGTCTCTAGTACAACTGGTCTCTGATATTGGTCACTCATAGAACTGGTCTCTGTTACTGGTCTCTGATACTGGTCTTCGGTAGAACTGGTCTCTGATATTGGTCTATAGTACAACTGGTCTCTGATATTGGTGTCTAGCAGTACTGGTCATTGATAAGGGTCTCTGTTATTGATCTTTGATACTGGTCTCTGTTATTTGTCTCTGAAACAGGTTTCTGTCACTGGTCTCTGATAGTGGTCTCTGGTACTGGTCTCTGATACTGGTCTCTAATAGTACTGGTCTCTGATACTGGTCTCTAGTAGTACTGGTCTCTAGTAGTACTGGTCTCTGATACTGGTCTCTAGTAGTACTGATCTCTGATACTGGTCTCTAGTAGTACTTGTCTCTGATACTGGTCTCTAGTAGTACTGGTCTCTGTTAAAGGTCTCTGATACTGGTCTCTACTAGTACTGTTCTCTGTTACTGGTCTGTGATACTGGTCTCTAGTAATACTGGTCTCTGATATTGCTATCTAGTGGTACTGGTCTCTGATACTGGTCTCTAGTAGTACTGGTCTCTGATACTGGTCTCTAGTAGTACTGGTCTCTGTTACTGGTCTGTGATACTGGTCTCTAGTAGTACTGGTCTCTGATATTGGTCTCTAGTAGTACTGGTCTCTAGTAGTACTGGTCTCTGATATTGCTCTCTAGTAGTACTGGTCTCTGATACTTATCTCTAGTAGTACTGGTCTCTGTTACTGGTCTCTGAAACTGGTCTCTAGAAGTACTGGTCTCTGATAATGGTCTCTAGTAGTGCTGGTCTCTGATACTTGTCTCTCGTAGTACTGGTCTCTGTTACTGGTCTCTGATACTGGTCGTCGGTAGTACTGGTCTCTGATACTGGTCTCTAGTAGTGCTGGTCTCTGGTACTGGTCTCTCGTAGTACTGGTCTCTGTTACTGGTCTCTGATACTTGTCTTTGGTAGTACTGGTCTCTGATAATGGTCTCTAGTACAACTGGTCTCTGATATTGGTCTCTAGTAGTACATGTCATTGATAAGGGTCTCTGTTATTTGTCCCTGACACTGGTTTCTGTCACTGGTCTCTGATACTGGTCTCTGTTACTGGTCTCTGATACTGGTCTCTAGTAGTACTGGTCTCTGATACTGGTCTCTAGTAGTACTGGTCTCTGATACTGGCCTCTAGTAGTGCAGGTCCCCTTTACTGGTCTCTGATACTGGTCTCTAGAAGTACTGATCTCTGATACTGGTCTCTAGTAGTACTGGTCTCTGATATTGCTCTCTAGTAGTACTGGTCTCTGATACTTGTCTCTAGTAGTACTGGTCTCTGTTACTGGTCTCTGATACTGGTCTCTAGTAGTACTGGTCTCTGATATTGGTCTCTAGTAGTACTGGTCTCCAGTAGGACTTGTCTCTGATACAGTTCTCTGTCACTGGTCTATGATACTGGTCTCTGATACTTGTCTCTAGTAGTGCTGGTCTCTGATACTGGTCTCTTGTAGTACTGGTCTCTGTTACTGGTCTCTGATACTGGTCTTTGGTAGTACTGGTCTGTTATACTGGTCTCTAGTAGGACTGGTCTCTGATACTGGTCTCTAGTAGTACTGGTCTGTGATACTGGTCTCTAGTAGTGCTGGTCCCTAGGAGTACTGGTCGGTGATATTGGTCTATAGTAGTACTGGTCTCTAGTAGTACTGGTCTCCAATACTGTTCTCTAGTAGTCCTGGTCTCTGATACTGGTCTCTAGTAGTACTGGTCTCTGATAATAGTCTCTGGTACTGCTGGTCTCTGATACTGGTCTCTAGTAGTACTGGTCACTGATAAGGCTCTCTGTTATTGGTCTCTGATAGTGGTCTCTGTTAGTTGTCTCTCGTGTTGGTTTCTGTTACTGGTCTCTTATACTGGTCTCTGTTACTGGTGTCTGATACTGGTCTCTAGTAGTACTGGTCTCTGATACTGGTCTGTAGTAGTACTGGTCTCTGATACTGGTCTCTAGTAGTACTGGTCTATAGTAGTACTGGTCTCTGATACTCATCTCTGTTACTGGTCTGTGATACTGGTCTCTAGTAGTACTGGTCTCTGATACTGGTCTCTAGTAGTACTGATCTTTGATACTGGTCTCTAGTAGTACTGGTCTCTGTTACTGGTCTCTGATATGGGTCTCTAGTACAACTGGTCTCTGATATTGGTCTCTCGTAGTACTAGTCATTGATAAAGGTCTCTGTTATTTGTCCCTGACACTGGTTTCTGTCACTGGTCTCTGATAGTGGTCTCTGGTACTGGTCTCTGATACTGGTCTCTAATAGTACTGGTCTCTGTTACTGGTGTCTAGTAGTACTGGTCTCTGTTACTGATCTCGGATACTGGTCTTTGGTAGTACTGGTCTCTGATAATGGTCTCTAGTAGTGCTGGTCTCTGATACTGGTCACTCGTAGAACTGATCTCTGTTACTGGTTTCTGATACTGGTTTTCGGTAGTACTGGTCTCTGATACTGGTCTCTAGAAGTACTGGTCTCTGATATTGGTCTCTAGTAGTACTGGTCTCTGATACTGGTCTAACATAGTACTGGTCTCTGTTACTGGTCTCTGATACTGGTCTTCGGTAGCACTGGTCTCTGCTACTGGTCTCTAGAAGTACTGGTCTCTGATAATGGTCTCTAGTAGTGCTGGTCTCTGATACTGGTCTCTCGTAGTACTGGTCTCTGTTACTGGTCTCTGATACTGGTCTTCAGTAGTACTGGTCTCTGATATGGGTCTCTAGTAGTGCTGGTCTCTGGTACTGGTCTCTCGTAGTATTGGTCTCTGTTAATGGTCTCTGATATTTGTCTTTGGTAGTACTGGTCTCTGATAATGCTCTCTAGTACAACTGGTCTCTGATTTTGGTCTCTAGCAGTACTGGTCATTGATAATGGTCTCTGTTATTGATCTCTGATACTGGTCTCTGTTATTTGTCTCTGACACTGGTTTCTGTCACTGGTCTCTGATACTGGTCTCTAATAGTACTGGTCTCTGATACTGGTCTCTAGTAGTACTGGTCTCTGATACTGGTCTCTAGTAGTACTGATCTCTGATACTGGTCTCTAATAGTACTGGTCTCTGATACTGGTCTCTAGTAGTACTGGTCTCTGATACTTCTCTCTAGTAGTACTGGTCTCTGTTACCGGTCTCTGATACTGGTCTCTACTAGTACTGGTCTCTGTTACTGGTCTGTGATACTGGTCTCTAGTAGTAATGGTCTCTGATATTGGTCTCTAGTAGTACTGGTCTCTATTAATACTGGTCTCTGATATTGCTCTCTAGTGGTACTGGTCTCTGATACTGGTCTCTAGTAGTACTGGTCTGTTATATTGGTGTCTAGTAGTACTGGTCTCTGTTACTGGTCTGTGATACTGGTCTCTATTAGTACTGGTCTCTGATATTGGTCTCTAGTAGTACTGGTCTCTAGTAGTACTGGTCTCTGATACTTGTCTCTAGTAGTACTGGTCTCTGTTACTGGTCTCTGATACTGGTCTCTAGTAGAACTGGTCTCTGTTACTGGTCTGTGAAACTGGTCTCTAGTAGTACTGGTCTCTGATATTGGTCTCTAGTAGTACTGGTCTCTGTTACTGGTCTGTGATACTGGTCTCTAGTAGTACTGGTCTCTGACATTGCTCTCTAGTAGTACTGGTCTCTGTTACTGGTCTCTAGTAATACTGGTCTCTGTTACTGGTCTGTGACACTGGTCTCTAGTAGTACTGGTCTCTGATATTGGTCTCTAGTAGTGCTGGTCTCTGATACTGGTCTCTCGTAGTACTGGTCTCTGATAATGGTTTCTAGTAGTACTGGTCTCTGATAATGGTCTCTAGTAGTGCTGGTCTCTGATACTGGTCTCTCGTAGTACTGGTCTCTGTTACTGATCTCTGATACTGGTCTTTGGTAGAACTGGTCTCTGATACTGGTCTCTAGTAGTACTGGTCTCTGATACTGGTCTCTAGTAGTGCTGGTCTCTGATACTGGTCTCTAGCAGTACTGGTCTCTGATACTGGTCTCTAGAAGTGCTGGTCTCTGATACTGGTCTCTCGTAGTACTGGTCTCTGATACTGGTCTTCGGTAGCACTGGTCTCTGATATGGGTCTCTAGTAGTGCTGGTCTCTGGTACTGGTCTCTAGTAGTACTGGTCTGTTATACTGGTCTCTAGTAGTATTGGTCTCTGATACTTGTCTCTAGTAACCCTGGTCTCTGTTACTGGTCTCTGATACTGGCCTCTAGTAGTACTGGTCTCTGTTACTGGTCTGTGATATTGGTCTCTAGTAGTACTAGTCTCTGATACTGGTCTCCAGTAGTACTTGTCTCTGATACAGGTCTCTGTCACTGGTCTATGATACTGGTCTCTGATTCTGGTCTCTAGAAGTCCTGGTCTCTGATACTGGTTTCTAGTAGTACTGGTCTCTGATACTTGTCTCTAGTAGTGCTGGTCTCTGATACTGGTCTCTCGTAGTACTGGTCTCTGTTACTGGTCTCTGATACTGGTCTTTGGTAGTACTGGTCTGTTATACTGGTCTCTAGTAGGACTGGTCTCTGAAACTGGTCTCTAGTAGTACTGGTCTGTGATACTGGTCTCTAGTAGTGCTGGTCCCTAGGAGTACTGGTCTGTGATATTGGTCTATAGTAGTACTGGTCTCTAGTAGTACTGGTCTCCAATACTGTTCTCTAGTAGTCCTGGTCTCTGATATTGGTCTCTAGTAGTACTGGTCTCTGATAATAGTCTCTGGTACTGCTGGTCTCTGATACTGGTCTGTAGTAGTACTGGTCACTGATAAGGCTCTCTGTTATTGGTCTCTGATAGTGGTCTCTGTTATTTGTCTCTCGTGCTGATTTCTGTTACTGGTCTCTGATACTGGTCTCTCTTACTGGTGTCTGATACTGGTCTCTAGTAGAACTGGTCTCTGATACTGGTCTGTAGTAGTACTGGTCTCTGATACTTTTCTCTTGTAGTACTGGTCTCTGTTACTGGTCTCTGATACTGGTCTCTAGTAGTACTGGTCTCTAGTAGCACTGGTCTCTGATACTGGTCTCTAGTAGTACTGATCTTTGATACTGGTCTCTAGTAGTACTGGTCTCTGTTACTGGTCTCTGATACTGGTTTCTAGTAGTACTGGTCTCTGATAATGGTCTCTAGTAGTGCTGGTCTCTGATACTGGTCACTAGTAGAACTGGTCTCTGTTACTGGTCTCTGATACTGGTCTTCGGTAGTACTCGTCTCTGATACTGGTCTCTAGAAGTACTGGTCTCTGATAATGGTCTCTAGTAGTACTGGTCTCTGATATTGGTCTCTAGTAGTACTGGTCTCTAGTAGTACTGGTCTCTGATATTGGTCTCTAGTAGTGCTGGTCTCTGATACTGGTCACTCGTAGAACTGGTCTCTGTTACTAGTTTCTGATACTGGTCTTTTGTAGTACTGGCCTCTGATTCTGGTCTCTAGTAGTACTGGTCTCTGATAATGGTTTCTAATAGTACTGGTCTCTGATAATGGTCTCTAGTAGTGCTGGTCTCTGATACTGGTCTCTCGTAGTACTGGTCTCTGTTACTGATCTCTGATACTGGTCTTTGGTAGAACTGGTCTCTGATACTGGTCTCTAGTAGTACTGGTCTCTGATACTGGTCTCTAGTAGGACTGGTCTCTGAAACTGGTCTCTAGTAGTACTGGTCTGTGATACTGGTCTCTAGTAGTGCTGGTCCCTAGGAGTACTGGTCTGTGATATTAGTCTATAGTAGTACTGGTCTCTAGTAGTACTGGTCTCCAATACTGTTCTCTAGTAGTCCTGGTCTCTGATATTGGTCTCTAGTAGTACTGGTCTCTGATAATAGTCTCTGGTACTGCTGGTCTCTGATACTGGTCTCTACTAGTACTGGTCACTGATAAGGCTCTCTGTTATTGGTCTCTGATAGTGGTCTCTGTTATTTGTCTCTCGTGCTGATTTCTGTTACTGGTCTCTGATACTGGTCTCTCTTACTGGTGTCTGATACTGGTCTCTAGTAGAACTGGTCTCTGATACTGGTCTGTAGTAGTACTGGTCTCTGATACTTTTCTCTTGTAGTACTGGTCTCTGTTACTGGTCTCTGATACTGGTCTCTAGTAGTACTGGTCTCTAGTAGCACTGGTCTCTGATACTCATCTCTGTTACTGGTCTGTGATACTGGTCTCTAGTAGTACTGGTCTCTGATACTGGTCTCTAGTAGTACTGATCTTTGATACTGGTCTCTAGTAGTACTGGTCTCTGTTACTGGTCTCTGATACTGGTTTCTAGTAGTACTGGTCTCTGATAATGGTCTCTAGTAGTGCTGGTCTCTGATACTGGTCACTGTTACTGGTCTCTGATACAGGTCTCTGTTACTGGTCTCTGATACTGGTCTCTCGTAGTACTGGTCTCTGTTACTGGTCTCTGATACTGGTCTTTGGTAGTACTGGTCTGTTATACTGGTCTCTAGTAGGACTGGTCTCTGAAACTGGTCTCTAGTAGTACTGGTCTGTGATACTGGTCTCTAGTAGTGCTGGTCCCTAGGAGTACTGGTCTGTGATATTGGTCTATAGTAGTACTGGTCTCTAGTAGTACTGGTCTCTGATAATGGTCTCTAGTAGTGCTGGTCTCTGATACTGGTCACTAGTAGAACTGGTCTCTGTTACTGGTCTCTGATACTGGTCTTCGGTAGTACTCGTCTCTGATACTGGTCTCTAGAAGTACTGGTCTCTGATAATGGTCTCTAGTAGTACTGGTCTCTGATATTGGTCTCTAGTAGTACTGGTCTCTAGTAGTACTGGTCTCTGATATTGGTCTCTAGTAGTGCTGGTCTCTGATACTGGTCACTCGTAGAACTGGTCTCTGTTACTAGTTTCTGATACTGGTCTTTTGTAGTACTGGCCTCTGATTCTGGTCTCTAGTAGTACTGGTCTCTGATAATGGTTTCTAATAGTACTGGTCTCTGATAATGGTCTCTAGTAGTGCTGGTCTCTGATACTGGTCTCTCGTAGTACTGGTCTCTGTTACTGATCTCTGATACTGGTCTTTGGTAGAACTGGTCTCTGATACTGGTCTCTAGTAGTACTGGTCTCTGATACTGGTCTCTAGTAGGACTGGTCTCTGAAACTGGTCTCTAGTAGTACTGGTCTGTGATACTGGTCTCTAGTAGTGCTGGTCCCTAGGAGTACTGGTCTGTGATATTGGTCTATAGTAGTACTGGTCTCTAGTAGTACTGGTCTCCAATACTGTTCTCTAGTAGTCCTGGTCTCTGATATTGGTCTCTAGTAGTACTGATCTCTGATAATAGTCTCTGGTACTGCTGGTCTCTGATACTGGTCTCTAGTAGTACTGGTCACTGATAAGGCTCTCTGTTATTGGTCTCTGATAGTGGTCTCTGTTATTTGTCTCTCGTGCTGGTTTCTGTTACTGGTCTCTGATACTGGTCTCTGTTACTGGTGTCTGATACTGGTCTCTAGTAGAACTCGTCTCTGATACTGGTCTGTAGTAGTACTGGTCTCTGATACTTTTCTCTTGTAGTACTGGTCTCTGTTACTGGTCTCTGATACTGGTCTCTAGTAGTACTGGTCTCTAGTAGCACTGGTCTCTGATACTCATCTCTGTTACTGGTCTGTGATACTGGTCTCTAGTAGTACTTGTCTCTGATACTGGTCTCTAGTAGTACTGATCTTTGATACTGGTCTCTAGTAGTACTGGTCTCTGTTACTGGTCTCTGATATGGGTCTCTAGTACAACTGGTCTCTGATATTGGTCTCTCGTAGTGCTAGTCATTGATAAAGGTCTCTGTTATTTGTCCCTGACACTGGTTTCTGTCACTGGTCTCTGATACTGGTCTCTGTTACTGGTCTCTAGTAGTACTGGTCTCTGTTACTGATCTCTGATACTGGTCTTTGGTAGTACTGGTCTCTGATAATGGTCTCTAGTAGTGCTGGTCTCTGATACTGGTCACTCGTAGAACTGGTCTCTGTTACTGGTCTCTGATACTGGTCTCTAGAAGTACTGGTCTCTGATACTGGTCTCTAGTAGTACTGGTCTCTGATACTGGTCTCACATAGTACTGGTCTCTGTTACTGGTCTCTGTTACTGGTCTTCGGTAGCACTGGTCTCTGATACTGGTCTCTAGAAGTACTGGTCTCTGATAATGGTCCAGTAGTGCTGGTCTCTGATACTGGTCTCTCGTAGTACTGGTCTCTGTTACTAATCTCTGATACTGGTCTTTGGTAGTACTGAACTCTGATACTGGTCTTTGGTAGTACTGGTCTCTGATAATGGTCTCTAGTAGTGCTGGTCTCTGATACTGGTCACTCGTAGAACTGGTCTCTGTTACTGGTTTCTGATACTGGTCTTCGGTAGTACTGGTCTCTGATACTGGTCTCTAGAAGTACTGGTCTCTGATACTGGTCTCTAGTAGTACTGGTCTCTGATACTGGTCTCACATAGTACTGGTCTCTGTTACTGGTCTCTGATACTGGTCTTCGGTAGCACTGGTCTCTGATACTGGTCTCTAGAAGTACTGGTCTTTGATAATTGTCTCTAGTAGTGCTGGTCTCTGATACTGGTCTCTCGTAGTACTGGTCTCTGTTACTGGTCTCTGATACTGGTCTTCGGTAGTACTGGTCTCTGATATGGGTCTCTAGTAGTGCTGGTCTCTGGTACTGGTCTCTCGTAGTATTGGTCTCTGTTAATGGTCTCTGATACTTGTCTTTGGTAGTACTGGTCTCTGATAATGGTGTCTAGTACAACTGGTCTCTGATTTTGATCTCTGATACTGGTCTCTGTTATTTGTCTCTGACACTGGTTTCTGTCACTGGTCTCTGATACTGGTCTCTAATAGTACTGGTCTCTGATACTGGTCTCTAATAGTACTGGTCTCTGATACTGGTCTCTAGAAGTACTGGTCTCTGATACTGGTCTCTAGTAGTACTGGTCTCTGATACTGGTCTCACATAGTACTGGTCTCTGTTACTGGTCTCTGATACTGGTCTTCGGTAGCACTGGTCTCTGATACTGGTCTCTAGAAGTACTGGTCTTTGATAATTGTCTCTAGTAGTGCTGGTCTCTGATATTGCTCTCTAGTAGTTCTGGTCTCTGATACTTGTCTCTAGTAGTACTGGTCTCTGTTACTGGTCTCTGATACTGGTCTCTAGTAGAACTGGTCTCTATTACTGGTCTGTGATACTGGTCTCTAGTAGTACTGGTCTCTGATATTGGTCTCTAGTAGTACTGGTCTCCAGTAGTACTTGTCTCTGATACAGGTCTCTGTCACTGGTCTATGATACTGGTCTCTGATCCTGGTCTCTTGAAGTCCTGGTCTCTGATACTGGTTTCTAGTAGTACTGGTCTCTGATACTGGTCTCTAGTAGTGCTGGTCTCTGATACTGGTCTCTCGTAGTACTGGTCTCTGTTACTGGTCTCTGATACTGGTCTATGGTAGTACTGGTCTGTTATACTGGTCTCTAGTAGGACTGGTCTGTGATATTGGTCTCTAGTAGTGCTGGTCCCTAGGAGTACTGGTCTGTGATATTGGTCTATAGTAGTCCTGGTCTCTGATACTGGTCTCTAATAGTACTAGTCTCTGATACTGGTCTCTAGTAGTACTGGTCTCTGATACTGGTCTCTCGTAGTACTGGTCTCTGTTACTGGTCTCTGATACTGGTCTCTAGTAGTACTGGTCTCTGATACTGGTCTCTCGTAGTACTGGTCTCTGTTACTGGTCTCTGATACTGGTCTATAGTAGTACTGGTCTTTGTTACTGGTCTGTGACACTGGTCTTTAGTAGTACTGGTCTCTGATATTGGTCTGTAGTAGTGCTGGTCCCTGATACTGGTCACTCGTAGAACTGGTCTCTGTTACTGGTTTCTGATACTGGTCTTTTGTAGTACTGGCCTCTGATTCTGGTCTCTAGTAGTACTGGTCTCTGATACTGGTTTCTAGTAGTACTGGTCTCTGATAATGGTCTCTAGTAGTGCTGGTCTCTGATACTGGTCACTCGTAGAACTGGTCTCTGTTACTGGTCTCTGATACTGGTCTTCGGTAGTACTGGTCTCTGATACTGGTCTCTAGATGTACTGGTCTCTGATAATGGTCTCTAGTAGTACTGGTCTCTGATACAGGTCTCACATAGTACTGGTCTCTGTTACTGGTCTCTGATACTGGTCTTCGGTAGCACTGGTCTCTGATACTGGTCTCTAGAAGTACTGGTCTCTGTTACTGGTCTCTGATACTGGTCTTCGGTAGTACTGGTCTCTGATATGGGTCTCTAGTCGTGCTGCTCTCTGGTACTGGTCTCTCGTAGTACTGGTCTCTGTAAATGGTCTCTGATACTGGTCTCTAGTAGTACTGGTCTCTGTTACTGGTCTGTGACACTGGTCTCTAGTAGTACTGGTCTCTGATATTTTCTCTAGTAGTACTGGTCTCTAGTAGTACTGGTCTGTGATATTGGTCTCTAGTAGTGCTGGTCCCTGATACTGGTCACTCGTAGAACTGGTCTCTGTTACTGGTCTCTGATACTGGTCTTCGGTAGTACTGGTCTCTGATATGGGTCTCTAGTAGTACTGGTCTCTGGTACTGGTCTCTCGTAGTACTGGTCTCTGTAAATGGTCTCTGATACTGGTCTCTAGTAGTACTGGTCTCTGTTACTGGTCTGTGACACTGGTGTCTAGTAGTTCTGGTCTCTGATATTTTCTCTAGTAGTACTGGTCTCTGATACTGGTCTCCAGTAGTACTTGTCTCTGATACAAGTCTCTGTTACTTGTCTCTAGTAGTACTGATCTCTGATACTGGTCTCTAGTAGTACTGGTCTCTGATACTGGTCTCTAGTAGTACTGGTCTCTGATACTTGTCTCTAGTAGTACTGGTCTCTGTTACCGGTCTCTGATACTGGTCTCTACTAGTACTGTTCTCTGTTACTGGTCTGTGATACTGGTCTCCAGTAGTACTGGTCTCTGATATTGGTCTCTAGTAGTACTGGTCTCTAGTAATACTGGTCTCTGATATTGCTCTCTAGTGGTACTGGTCTCTGATACTTGTATCTAGTAGTACTGGTCTCTGTTACTGGTCTCTGATACTGGTCTCTAGTAGTGCTGGTCCCTAGGAGTACTGGTCTGTGATATTGGTCTATAGTAGTCCTGGTCTCTGATACTGGTCTCTAGTAGTACTAGTCTCTGATACTGGTCTCTAGTAGTACTGGTCTCTGATACTTGTCTCTAGTAGTACTGGTCTCTGATACTGGTCCTTAGTAGTACTGGTCTCTGATACTTGTCTCTAGTAGTACTGGTCTCTGTTACCGGTCTCTGATACTGGTCTCTACTAGTACTGGTCTCTGTTACTGGTCTGTGATACTGGTCTCTAGTAGTACTGGTCTCTGATATTGGTCTCTAGTAGTACTGGTCTCTATTAATACTGGTCTCTGATATTGCTCTCTAGTGGTACTGGTCTCTGATACTGGTCTCTAGTAGTACTGGTCTCTGATACTGGTCTCTAGTAGTACTGGTCTCTGTTACTGGTCTGTGATACTGGTCTCTAGTAGTACTGGTCTCTGATATTGGTCTCTAGTAGTACTGGTCTCTAGTAGTACTGGTCTCTGATATTGCTCTCTAGTAGTACTGGTCTCTGATTCTTGTCTGTAGTAGTACTGGTCTCTGTTACTGGTCTCTGATACTAGTCTCTAGTAGTACTGGTCTCTGTTACTGGTCTGTGATACTGGTCTCTAGTAGTACTGGTCTCCAGTAGTACTTGTCTCTGATACAGGTCTCTGTCACTGGTCTATGATACTGGTCTCTGATACTGGTCTCTAGAAGTCCTGGTCTCTGATACTGGTTTCTAGTAGTACTGGTCTCTGATACTGGTCTCTCGTAGTACTGGTCTCTGTTACTGGTCTCTGATACTGGTCTATGGTAGTACTGGTCTGTTATACTGGTCTCTAGTAGGACTGGTCTCTGATACTGGTCTCTAGTATAACTGGTCTGTGATACTGGTCTCTAGTAGTGCTGGTCCCTAGGAGTACTGGTCTGTGATATTGGTCTATAGTAGTACTGGTCTCAAGTAGTACTGGTCTCCGATACTGTTCTCTAGTAGTCCTGGTCTCTGATACTGGTCTCTAGTAGTACTGGTCTCTGATACTGGTCTCTAGTAGTACTGGTCACTGATAGTGGTCTCTGTTATTTGTCTCTCATACTGGTTTCTGTTACTGGTCTCTGATACTGGTCTCTGTTACTGGTGTCTGATACTGGTCTCTAGTAGTACTGATCTCTGATAGTGGTCTCTAGTAGTACTGGTCTCTGTTACTGGTCTCATATAGTGGTCTCTAGTAGTACTGGAGGCCTAAGTATTGCACATATTAACATAAACAGTCTTAGGAACAAAATAAATGAAGTCACTGAAATGTTATTTGAACATAAATTGCACACTCTTGCCATCTCGGAAACTCACCTGGACTCTTTCTTTGAAGATACGGAGCTAGAGATTAAAGGTTACAACATTTACAGAAATGATAGAAATAAATATGGTGGGGGAGTAGCTTTTTATGTTCGGGATCACGTGCCTGTGAAAATATGTACTGATATGATGCAATACAACATTGAAATATTATGGTTACAAGCATATCTACCTCATCGAAAGCCTATACTGTGAGGATGCTGCTACAGACCACCCAGCGCTAAGAGTGAATATCTTGATACAATCTGTGATATGTTAGATAATAATGCTGTTGTGGGTCAGGATATTTACTTCATGGGAGATTTTAACATTGACTGGTTTGCTAATAACTGCCCTTTGAAGAACAAGATGCAAACTGCCACAAATACATGTGGACTTACTCAAGTTATAAATAAACCTACGAGAATATGTGTGAAGCAGGATGGCACTAAAACATCAACGTGCATAGACCATATTTTCACAAATTGTCCAGACCTGTGTAATAATATATTGTCTGTGCCCATCGGCAGCAGTGATCACAACCTGGTCATAGTTGGAAGAAACATTAAAGTAAGTAATCCTGGACCCAAAATTATTTTTAAAAGGTCATATAAACGGTTCAATCAAGATGTATTTGTTAATGATGTGAAAGAAATCTGTTGGTCTGAAGTCTTAGCAGCCAATAATCCTGAAATTGCTCTATTGAAGTTTAACAATTTATTTTTGCCTCTAGTGGAGAAACATGCACCACTACAGAAGTCAACTGTCAGGAATGCCAAAACACCCTGGTTAGATAAAGAAATTAAAGATGCTATGAGAATGAGAGATCAAATGAAAAAAACTGCAAGTATAACAGGAAATATATGTGACTGGGACCTCTATAAGAAAATGAGAAACTCTGTTACCAAACTTAACAGGAAAAAAAAGAAAATTCACTTTGAAAAACGAGTTAACGAGGTAGGAAATGATAGTAAAAAACTATGGAACATTTTAAATGATCTAACAGGGAGAAAAAACAAAACGAATCCATCCTTTATGGAGGCAAATGGCAAGTTCATCACCAAGTCAAATGAAATTGCAAACTATTTAAATGATTCTTTTATTAGCAAACTAGAAAAAATAAGAGGAAATATGTCTAATCTAAGTAATGATATATCTCACCTATTAATAAGAAATAAAATCATGAATGGAAAAAACCCCAAGTTTAAACTGGAGAATATAAGCACTAACAAGGTAAAGGATTTCCTAAAAAATTGCAAAGACAAACCATCGGGTGTTGATGGCCTTGACAGCAGGCTTCTCAAAATAGCTGTTGATCAGATAGCTCCTGCATTAACCCATATAATTAATTTAAGTTTTATGTGTGGTACATGTCCACAAGCATGGAAGCAGGCGAAAATAATCTCACTGCAAAAAAACAAGAGAATGCCCTTTTCCAGCTCAAATAGCCGTCCTATAAGTTTATTACCAGTATTAGGAAAAATAATGGAAACGATTGTATTTGAACAAATTAATAATTATTTATCTGCTAATAACATTATCTGTAACTCTCAACATGCTTATAGAAGGGCTCACTCCACGGCAACGGCGCTGACTAGCATGTCTGATGATTGGCTTAGAGCAATTGATAACAAAAATATGGTTGGTGTTGTATTTCTGGATTTCTCAGCTGCTTTTGATGTAATTGATCATCACTTACTACTAACAAAACTGTCCTGCTATGGCTTTGAGCAATCTGCACTTAATTGGTTTTATAGCTATCTATCAAAAAGGACACAAACAGTATTTTTTAACGGCAGCTACTCAGAAACCAAAACCACGACATGTGGAGTACCTCAAGGGAGCTGCCTTGGTCCTTTATTATTCAGTATTTTCACAAATGATTTACCGTATGTATTAGAGAAGGCTAACACAGTTATGTATGCGGATGACGCAACCATATATACATCAGCATCTACTAATAATGTGCTAGAAACTATTATGAATAAGGAACTAGAAAGTGTGGCTGAATGGGTTAAAGAAAACAAGCTGGTCCTAAACATATCTAAAACCAAGTGCATGATTGTAGGCTCAAATCATAATATTGATAGAAATCCTGTATTAAATATTAAAATCAAAGATATCACTATAGACCAGGTACATGAGACCAAATTGCTGGGAGTGACAGTTGACAACAAATTATCATGGAAAAAACACATTAATAATATGATTGCAAAGATGGGTAGAGGTATATCAATTCTAAGAAGACATGCAACTTTTATAAATATAAACATCCTGAAAACAGCAATCCAATCGATAATATTATCACATCTCGACTATTGCCCAGCAGTTTGGTCAAATGCCACTGGAGACATGTTAAATAAACTACAACGTATACAGAATAGAGCTGCCCGCACAATACTTAAGTGTGACTACAGGACAAGGATAATTTCTATGCACAAGAAACTTAACTGGTTACTGGTCAAAGACAGACTATTGTACTCGCTGTTTGTTGTTATTAGAAATATATCTGTCCTAAAAACACCTGTTATCATGTTTAAAAACCTCGCTTTTAGTGCAGAGAGTCATAAATATATCACCAGACATGCAGCTGTAGGAAACTTTACATTACCTAAAGCAAGATCTAACGCCATCAAGCGTACGGTGTTGTATAGAGGTATGAAAGAATGGAATTCACTGCCGAGAAATATCAAACTCACCACGAACACAAAGAAATTCAAAATATTAATAAAACAGCATTTATCAAAGTAAGACATATATGGAGGTATATTTATATATGGAGTATATTTCGATGGATATATGATATGTGTTATTATAATATAATGTATATTCTGTAGAATGAATGTATATACAAGTATGATGTGTGATGTGGAATGATGTATACATATATGATATGTAGAAATGTCGGTAATCGGAATAGTATGTGAACAATTAATATAACGAAGAATGAATGAAGCACAGTTAAGAAATGGAAACACTTATTCTGTTTTTGTTTTGTTAGGTTAAGCATATCGCTCACTTGTTTGTTTTGTTTTAAATTTTTATAATGTTTATGTTTTGTTTTTCAATATTATATTTGATATATAATATAATATTATATATATATATATGATATTATATTTGTATATTTGATGCTGTTGGACCCCAGGAAGAATAGCGGTGGCGTTGCTGCAGCTAATGGGGATCTTAATAAACAAATAAACAAATAAACTGGTCTGTAGTAGTACTGGTCTCTGATACTCATCTCTGTTACTGGTCTGTGATACTGGTCTCTAGTAGTACTGGTCTCTGATACTGGTCTCTAGTAGTACTGGTCTCTGTTACTGGTCTCTGATACTGGTCTCTGTTACTAGTGTCTGATACTGGTCTCTCGTAGTACTGGTCTCTGTTACTGGTCTCTAGTAGTACTGGTCTCTTATACTGGTCTCTAGTAATACTGGTCTATGATACTGGTCTGTGATACTGGTCTCTAGTAGCACTGGTCTCTGATACTGGTCTCTAGTAGCACTGGTCTCTGATACTGGTCTCTAGTAGTACTGGTCTCTTATACTGGTCTCTAGTAATACTGGTCTGTGATACTGGTCTCTAGTAGCACTGGTCTCTGATACTGGTCTCTAGTAGCACTGGTCTCTGATACTGGTCTCTAGTAGTACTGATCTTTGATACTGGTCTCTAGTAGTACTGGTCTCTGTTACTAGTCTCTGATACTGGTCTCTAGTCATGCTGGTCTCTGATACTGGTCTCTGTTACTAGTGTCTGATACTGGTATCTAGTATTACTGGTCTCTGATACTAGTCTCTAGTAGTACTGGTCTCTTATACTGGTCTCTAGTAATACTGGTCTATGATACTGGTCTGTGATACTGGTCTCTAGTAGCACTGGTCTCTGATACTGGTCTCTAGTAGTACTGATCTTTGATACTGGTCTCTAGTAGTACTGGTTTCTGTTACTGGTCTCTGATACTGGTCTCTGTTACTAGTGTCTGATACTGGTCTCTCGTAGTACTGGTCTCTACTGGTACTGGTCTCTGATACTGGTCTCTAGTAGTACTGGTCTCTGTTACTGGGCTCTAGTAGTACTGGTCTCTGTTACTAGTCTCTGATACTGGTCTCTAGTCATGCTGGTTTCTGATAGGGGTCTCTGTAACTGGTCTCTGATTCTGATCTCTAGTAGTACTGGTCTCTGTTACTGGTCTCTGATACTGGTCTCTAGTAGTACTGGTCTCTGTTACTAGTCTCTGATACTGGTCTCTAGTCATGCTGGTCTCTGATACTGGTCTCTGTTATTGGTCTCTGTTTCTGGTCTCTAGCAGTACTGGTCTGTGATACTCCGTTCTAGAAGTGCTGGTCTCTGAAAATGGTCTCTAGTAGTACTGGTCTCTGATACTGGTCTCATATGCTGGTCTCTGATACTGGTCTCTGTTTCTTGTCTCTGTTACTGGTGTCTGATACTGTTCTCTAGTAGTACTGGTCTCTGATACTAGTCTCTGATACTGGTCTCTAGTAGTACTGGTCTCTGTTACTAGTCTCTGATACTGGTCTCTAGTAGTACTGGTCTCTGTTACTAGTCTCTGATACTGGTCTCTAGTCATGCTGGTCTCTGATACTGGTCTCTGTTACTAGTGTCTGATACTGGTATCTAGTAGTACTGGTCTCTGATACTGGTCTCTAGTAGTACTGGTCTCTTATACTGGTCTCTAGTAATACTGGTCTATGATACTGGTCTGTGATACTGGTCTCTAGTAGCACTGGTCTCTGATACTAGTCTCTAGTAGCACTGGTCTCTGATTCTGATCTCTAGTAGTACTGGTCTCTGTTACTGGTCTCTGATACTGGACTCTAGTAGTACTGGTCTCTGTTACTAGTCTCTGATACTGGTCTCTAGTCATGCTGGTCTCTGATACTGGTCTCTGTTATTGGTCTCTGTTTCTGGTCTCTAGCAGTACTGGTCTGTGATACTCCGTTCTAGAAGTGCTGGTCTCTGAAAATGGTCTCTAGTACTACTGGTCTCTGATACTGGTCTCATATGCTGGTCTCTGATACTGGTCTCTGTTTCTTGTCTCTGTTACTGGTGTCTGATACTGTTCTCTAGTAGTACTGGTCTCTGATACTAGTCTCTGATACTGGTCTCTAGTAGTACTGGTCTCTGTTACTAGTCTCTGATACTGGTCTCTAGTAGTACTGGTCTCTGTTACTAGTCTCTGATACTGGTCTCTAGTCATGCTGGTCTCTGATACTGGTCTCTGTTACTAGTGTCTGATACTGGTATCTAGTAGTACTGGTCTCTGATACTGGTCTCTAGTAGTACTGGTCTCTTATACTGGTCTCTAGTAATACTGGTCTATGATACTGGTCTGTGATACTGGTCTCTAGTAGCACTGGTCTCTGATACTAGTCTCTAGTAGCACTGGTCTCTGATACTGGTCTCTAGTAGTACTGATCTTTGATACTGGTCTCTAGTAGTACTTGTCTCTGTTACTGGTCTCTGATACTGGTCTCTGTTACTAGTGTCTGATACTGGTCTCTCGTAGTACTTGTCTCTACTGGTACTGGTCTCTGATACTGGTCTCTAGTAGTACTGGTCTCTGTTACTGGTCTCTGATACTGGTCTCTAGTAGTACTGGTCTCTGTTACTAGTCTCTGATACTGGTCTCTAGTCATGCTGGTTTCTGATAGGGGTCTCTGTAACTGGTCTCTGATTCTGATCTCTAGTCGTACTGGTCTCTGTTACTGGTCTCTGATACTGGTCTCTAGTCATGCTGGTTTCTGATAGGGGTCTCTGTAACTGGTCTCTGATTCTGATCTCTAGTAGTACTGGTCTCTGTTACTGGTCTCTGATACTGGTCTCTAGTCATGCTGGTCTCTGATATTGGTCTCTGTTACTCGTGTCTGATAGTGATCTCTCGTAGTACTGGTCTCTACTAGTACTGGTCTCTGATACTGGTCTCTGTTACTGGTCTCTGTTTCTGGTCTCTAGCAGTACTGGTCTGTGATACTCCGTTCTAGAAGTGCTGGTCTCTGAAAATGGTCTCTAGTACTACTGGTCTCTGATACTGGTCTCTTTTGCTGGTTCCTGATACTGGTCTCTGTTTCTTGTCTCTGTTACTGGTGTCTGATACTGTTCTCTAGTAGTACTGGTCTCTGATACTAGTCCCTGATACTGGTCTCTAGTAGTACTGGTCTCTGTTACTAGTCTCTGATACTGGTCTCTAGTCATGCTGGTCTCTGATACTGGTCTCTGTTACTAGTGTTTGATACTGGTCTCTAGTAGTGCTGGTCTCTGTTACTAGTCTCTGATACTGGTCTCTAGTCATGCTGGTCTCTGATACTGGTCTCTGTTACTAGTGTCTGATACTGGTCTCTAGTAGTACTGGTCTCTGATACTGGTCTCTAGTAGTACTGGTCTATGATACTGGTCTGTGATACTGGTCTCTAGTAGAACTGGTCTCTGATACTGGTCTCTAGTAGTACTGATCTTTGATACTGGTCTCTAGTAGTACTGGTCTCTGTTACTGGTCTCTGATACTGGCCTCTAGTAGTACTGATCTTTGATACTGGTCTCTAGTAGTACTGGTCTCTGTTACTGGTCTCTGATACTGGCCTCTAGTAGTACTGGTCTCTTATACTGGTCTCTAGTAGTACTGGTCTATGATACTGGTCTGTGATACTGGTCTCTAGTAGAACTGGTCTCTGATACTGGTCTCTAGTAGTACTGATCTTTGATACTGGTCTCTAGTAGTACTGGTCTCTGTTACTTATCTCTGATACTGGTCTCTGTTACTAGTGTCTGATACTGGTCTCTCGTAGTACTGGTCTCTACTGGTACTGGTCTCTGATACTGGTCTCTAGTAGTACTGGTCTCTGTTACTGGTCTCTGATACTGGTCTCTACTAGTACTGGTCTCTGTTACTAGTCTCTCATAATGGTCTCTAGTCATGCTGGTTTCTGATACAGGTCTCTGTAACTGGTCTCTGATTCTGGTCTCTAGTAGGACTGGTCTCTGTTACTGGTCTCTGATACTGGTCTCTACTCATGCTGGTCTCTGATACTGGTCTCTGTTACTAGTGTCTGATAGTGATCTCTCGTAGTACTGGTCTCTACTAGTACTGGTCTCTGATACTGGTCTCTGTTACTAGTGTCTGATACTGGTCTCTCGTAGTACTGGTCTCTACTGGTAATGGTCTCTGATACTGGTCTCTAGTAGTACTGGTCTCTGTTACTGGTCTCTGATACTGGTCTCTAGTAGTACTGGTCTCTGTTACTAGTCTCTCATAATGGTCTCTAGTCATGCTGGTTTCTGATACAGGTCTCTGTAACTGGTCTCTGATTCTGGTCTCTAGTAGGACTGGTCTCTGTTACTGGTCTCTGATACTGGTCTCTAGTCATGCTGGTCTCTGATACTGGTCTCTGTTACTAGTGTCTGATAGTGATCTCTCGTAGTACTGGTCTCTACTAGTACTGGTCTCTGATACTGGTCTCTGTTACTGGTTTCTGTTTCTGGTCTGTAGTAGTACTGGTCTCTGATACTGGTCTCTAGTAGTATTGATCTCTTATACTGGTCTCTAATAGTACTGGTCTCTGATACTGGTCTCTAGTAGAACTGGTCTCTGATACTTGTCTCTAGTAGTACTGGTCTCTGTTACCGGTCTCTGATACTGGTCTCTACTAGTACTGGTCTCTGTTACTGTTCTGTGATACTGGTCTCTATTAATACTGGTCTCTGATATTGCTCTCTAGTGGTACTGGTCTCTGATACTGGTCTCTAGTAGTACTGGTCTGTTATACTGGTCTCTAGAAGTACTGGTCTCTGTTACTGGTCTGTGATACTGGTCTCTAGTAGTACTGGTCTCTGATATTGGTCTCTAGTAGTACTGGTCTCTAGTAGTACTGGTCTCTGATATTGCTCTCTAATAGTACTGGTCTCTGATACTGGACTCTGATACTGGTCTCTAGTAGAACTGGTCTCTGTTACTGGTCTGTGATACTGGTCTCTAGTAGTACTGGTCTCTGATATTGGTCTCTAGTAGTACTGGTCTCCAGTAGTACTTGTCTCTGAAACAGGTCTCTGTCACTGGTCTATGATACTGGTCTCTGATACTGGTCTCTAGAAGTCCTGGTCTCTGATACTGGTTTCTAGTAGTACTGGTCTCTGATACTGGTCTCTAGTAGTGCTGGTCTCTGATACTGGTCTCTCGTAGTACTGGTCTCTGTTACTGGTCTCTGATACTGCTCTATGGTAGTACTGGTCTGTTATACTGGTCTCTAGTAGGACTGGTCTCTGATACTGGTCCCTAGGAGTACTGGTCTGTGATATTGGTCTATAGTAGTACTGTTCTCTAGTAGTACTGGTCTCCGATACTGTTCTCTAGTAGTCCTGGTCTCTGATACTGGTCTCTAGTAGTACTGGTCTCTGATACTGGTCTCTAGTAGTACTGGTCTCTGATACTTGTCTCTAGTAGTACTGGTCTCTGTTACCGGTCTCTGATACTGGTCTCTACTAGTACTGGTCTCTGTTACTGGTCTGTGATACTGGTCTCTAGTAGTACTGGTCTCTGATATTGGTCTCTAGTAGTACTGGTCTCTATTAATACTGGTCTCTGATATTGCTCTCTAGTGGTACTGGTCTCTAGTAGTACTGGTCTCTGATACTGGTCTCTAGTAGTACTGGTCTCTGTTACTGGTCTCTGATACTGGTCTCTAGTAGTAATGGTCTCTGATATTGGTCTCTAGTAGTACTGGTCTCTAGTAGTTCTGGTCTCTGATATTTCTCTCTAGTAGTACTGGTCTCTGTTACTGGTGTCTGATACTAGTCTCTAGTAGTACTGGTCTCTGTTACTGGTCTGTGATACTGGTCTCTAGTAGTACTGGTCTCTAGTAGTTCTGGTCTCTGATACTTGTCTCTAGTAGTACTGGTCTCTGTTACTGGTGTCTGATACTAGTCTCTAGTAGTACTGGTCTCTGTTACTGGTCTGTGATACTGGTCTCTAGTAGTACTGGTCTCCAGTAGTACTTGTCTCTGATACAGGTCTCTGTCACTGGTCTATGATACTGGTCTCTGATAGTGGTCTCTAGAATTCCTGGTCTCTGATACTGGTTTCTAGTAGTACTGGTCTCTGATACTGGTCTCTAGTAGTGCTGGTCTCTGATACTGGTCTCTCGTAGTACTGGTCTCTGTTACTGGTCTCTGATACTGGTCTATGGTAGTACTGGTCTGTTATACTGGTCTCTAGTAGGACTGATCTCTGATACTGGTCTCTAGTAGTACTGGTCTGTGATACTGGTCTCTAGTAGTGCTTGTCCCTAGGAGTACTGGTCTGTGATATTAGTCTATAGTAGTACTGGTCTCTAGTAGTACTGGTCTCCGATACTGTTCTCTACTAGTCCTGGTCTCTGATACTGGTCTCTAGTAGTACTGGTCTCATAATGGT
Organism: Epinephelus awoara; assembly: GCA_035609425.1. Taxonomy (NCBI): domain Eukaryota; kingdom Metazoa; phylum Chordata; class Actinopteri; order Perciformes; family Serranidae; genus Epinephelus; species Epinephelus awoara. Next base: position 37,471,622 of record CM069298.1, on the reverse strand, counting down.
CTCTGGTACTGCTGATCTCTGATACTGGTCTCTAGTAGTACTGGTCACTGATAAGGGTCTCTGTTATTAGTCTCTGATAGTGGTCTCTGTTATTTGTCTCTCATACTGGTTTCTGTTACTGGTCTCTGATACTGGTCTCTGTTACTGGTGTCTGATACTGGTCTCTAGTAGTACTGGTCTCTGATACTCGTCTCTAGTAGTAGTGGTGTCTGATACTGGTGTGTAGTAGAACTGGTCTCTGATACTGGTCTCTAGTAGTACTGGTCTCTAGTAGTACTGGTCTCTGATACTCATCTCTGTTACTGGTCTGTGATACTGGTCTCTAGTAGTACTTGTCTCTGATACTGGTCTCTAGTAGTACTGATCTTTGATATTGGTCTCTAGTAGTACTGGTCTCTGTTACTGGTCTCTGATACTGGTCTCTGTTACCAGTCTCTGATACTGGTCTCGAGTAGTACTGGTCTCTGTTACTAGTCTCTGATACTGGTCTCTAGTGGCACTGGTCTCTACTAGTACTGGTCTCTGTTACTGGTCTCTAGTAGTACTGGTCTCTGATTCTCGTTTCTACTAGTACTGATCTCTGATACTGGTGTCTAGTAGTACTGGTCTTTGATACTAGTCTTTAGTAGTACTGGTCTCTGATACTAGTCTCTAGTAGTACTGATCTCTGTAGTGCTGGTCTCCGATACTGGTCTCTAGTTGTACTGGTCTCTGTTACTGGTCTCTGATACTGGTCTCTGATACTGGTCTCTAGTAGTACTGGTCTCTAGTAGTACTGGTCTCTGATACTGGTCTCTAGTAGTAGTGGTCTCTAGTAGTACTGGTCTCTGATACTGGTCTCTAGTAGTACTGGTCTCTGTTACTGGTCTTTGATACTGGTCTCTAGTAGTACTGGTCTCTAGAAGTAGTGGTCTCTGATAGTGGTCTCTGTTACTGGTCTCAGATACTGGTCTCTAGTGGTATTGGTCTCTTATACTGGTCTCTAGTGGTATGGGTCTCTGATACTGGTCTCTAGTAGTGCTGGTCTCCGATACTGGTCTGAAGTTGTACTGGTCTCTGTTACTGGTCTCTGATACTGGTCTCTGATACTGGTCTCTAGTAGTACTGGTCTCTAGTAGTACTGGTCTCTGATACTTGTCTCTAGTAGTACTGGTCTCTGTTACTGGTCTCTGATACTGGTCTCTAGTAATACTGGTCTCTGATACTGGTCTCTAGTAGTACTGGTCTATGATACTGGTCTCTAGTAGTACTGATCTCTGATACTGGTCTCTAGTGGTACTGGTCTCTAGTAGTACTGGTCTCTAGTAATACTGGTCTCTGATATTGCTCTCTAGTGGTACTGGTCTCTGATACTGGACTCTAGTAGTACTGGTCTCTGATACTGGTGTCTAGTAGTACTGGTCTCTGTTACTGGTCTGTGATACTGGTCTCTAGTAGTACTGGTCTCTGATATTGGTCTCTAGTAGTACTGGTCTCTAGTAGTACTGGTCTCTGATATTGCTTTCTAGTAGTACTGGTCTCTGATACTGGTCTCTAGTAGTACTGGTCTCTGTTATTGGTCTGTGATACTGGTCTCTAGTAGTACTGGTCTCTGATATTGGTCTCTAGTAGTACTGGTCTCCAGTAGTACTTGTCTCTGATACAGGTCTCTGTCACTGGTCTCTGATACTGGTCTCTAGAAGTCCTGGTTTCTGATACTGGTTTCTAGTAGTACTGGTCTCTGATACTGGTCTCTAGTAGTGCTGGTCTCTGATACTGGTCTCTCATAGTACTGGTCTCTGTTACTGGTCTCTGATACTGGTCTGTGGTAGTACTGGTCTGTTATACTGGTCTCTAGTAGGACTGGTCTCTGATACTGGTCCCTAGGAGTACTGGTTTGTGATATTGGTCTATAGTAGTACTGATCTCAAGTAGTACTGGTCTCCGATACTGTTCTCTAGTCGTCCTGGTCTCTGATACTGGTCTCTAGTAGTACTGGTCTCTGATAATGGTCTCTGGTACTGCTGGTCTCTGATACTGGTCTCTAGTAGTACTGGTCACTGATAAGGGTCTCTGTTATTGGTCTCTGATAGTGGTCTCTGTTATTTGTCTCTCATACTGGTTTCTGTTACTGGTCTCTGATACTGGTCTCTGTTACTGGTGTCTGATACTGGTCTCTAGTAGTACTGATCTCTGATAGTGGTCTCTAGTAGTACTGGTCTATAGTAGTACTGGTCTCTGATACTCATCTCTGTTACTGGTCTGTGATACTGGTCTCTAGTAGTACTGGTCTCTGATACTGGTCTCTAGTAGTACTGGTCTCTGTTACTAGTGTCTGATACTGGTCTCTCGTAGTACTGGTCTCTACTGGTACTGGTCTCTACTGGTACTGGTCTCTGATACTGGTCTCTCGTAGTACTGGTTTCTGTTACTGGTCTCTGATACTGGTCTCTAGTAGTACTGGTCTCTGTTACTAGTCTCTGATACTGGTCTCTAGTCATGCTGGTCTCTGATACTGGTCTCTGTTACTAGTGTCTGATACTGGTATCTAGTAGTATTGGTCTCTGATACTGGTCTCTAGTAGCACTGGTCTCTGATACTTGTCTCTAGTAGCACTGGTCTCTGATACTGGTCTCTAGTAGTACTGATCTTTGATACTGGTCTCTAGTAGTACTGGTCTCTTTACTGGTCTCTGATACTGGTCTCTAGTAGTACTGGTCTCTGTTACTTGTCTCTGATACTGGTCTCTAGTCATGCTGGTCTCTGATACTGGTCTCTGTTACTAGTGTCTGATACTGGTATCTAGTAGTACTGGTCTCTGATACTGGTCTCTAGTAGCACTGGTCTCTGATACTGGTCTCTAGTAGCACTGGTCTCTGATACTGGTCTCTAGTAGTACTGATCTTTGATACTGGTCTCTAGTAGTACTGGTCTCTGTTACTGGTCTCTGATACTGGTCTCTGTTACTAGTGTCTGATACTGGTCTCTCGTAGTACTGGTCTCTACTGGTACTGGTCTCTGATACTGGTCTCTAGTAGTACTGGTCTCTGTTACTGGTCTCTGATACTGGTCTCTAGTAGTACTGGTCTCTGTTACTAGTCTCTGATACTGGTCTCTAGTCATGCTGGTTTCTGATAGGGGTCTCTGTAACTGGTCTCTGATTCTGATCTCTAGTAGTACTGGTCTCTGTTACTGGTCTCTGATACTGGTCTCTAGTAGTACTGGTCTCTGTTACTAGTCTCTGATACTGGTCTCTAGTCATTCTGGTCTCTGATATTGGTCTCTGTTACTCGTGTCTGATAGTGATCTCTCGTAGTACTGGTCTCTACTAGTACTGGTCTCTGATACTGGTCTCTGTTACTGGTCTCTGTTTCTGGTCTCTAGCAGTACTGGTCTGTGATACTCCGTTCTAGAAGTGCTGAGCTCTGAAAATGGTCTCTAGTACTACTGGTCTCTGATACTGGTCTCTTTTGCTGGTCTCTGATACTGGTCTCTGTTTCTTGTCTCTGTTACTGGTGTCTGATACTGTTTTCTAGTAGTACTGGTCTCTGATACTAGTCTCTGATACTGGTCTCTAGTAGTACTGGTCTCTGTTACTAGTCTCTGATACTGGTCTCTAGTCATGCTGGTCTCTGTTACTAGTGTCTGATAGTGGTCTCTAGTAGTACTGGTCTATGATACTGGTCTCTAGTAGTACTGGTGTCTGATACTGGCCTCTAGTAGTACTGGTCTCTTATACTGGTTTCTAGTAGTACTGGTCTCTGATACTGCTTCCTAGTAGTACTGGTCTCTGATACTGGTCTCCAATACTTGTCTCTGATACTGGTCTCTAGTAGTACTGGTGTCTGATACTGGTCTCTAGTAGTATTGGTCTCTGAAACTGGTCTCTGTTACTGGTCTGTTATACTGGTCTCTAGTAGTACAGATCTGTAGGAGTACTGGTCTGTGATATTCGTCTCTGTTACTGGTCTCTGATACTGGTCTGTGATACTGGTCTCTGGTAGTACTGCTCTCTAGTAGTACTGGTCTCTGATACTGGTCCCTGTTACTGGTCTCTGATGCTGGTCTTTAGTAGTACTGGTCTCTGATACTGGTCTCTAGTAGTACTGGTCTCTGTTACTGGTCTTTGATACTGGTCTCTAGTAGTACTGGTCTCTGTTACTGGTCCCTGATACTGGTCTCTAGTAGTACTGGTCTCTGATACTGGTTTCTGGTAGTACTAGTCTCTGTTACTGGTCTCTGTTACTGGTCTCTGATACAGGTCTCTGTTACTGGTCTCTGATACTGGTCTGTACTAGTACTGGTCTCTGATACTGGTCTCTGTTACTGGTCTCTGAAACAGGTCTCTGTTACTAGTCTCTGATACTTGTCTCTAGTAGTACTGGTCTCTACTAGTACTGGTCTCTGATACAGGTCTCTGTTACTGGTCTCTGATTCTGGTCTCTAGTAGTACTGGTCTCTGTTACTGGTCTCTGATACTGGTTTTTAGTAGTACTGGTCTCTGTTACTGGTCTCTAGTCGTGCTTGTCTCTGATACTGGTCTCTGTTACTAGTGTCTGATACTGGTCTCTAGTAGTACTGGTCTCTACTAGTACTGGTCTCTGTTACTGGTCTCTAGTCGTGCTGGTCTCTGATACTGGTCTCTGTTACTAGTGTCTGATACTGGTCTCTAGTAGTACTGGTCTCTAATACTGGTCTCTAGTAGTATCAGCACTACAAGATACAGGTATCAGACACCAGTACTACTGGAGACTAGTAGTACTGGTGTCTGATACTGGTATCTTGTAGTACTGGTCTCTGATACTGGTCTCTTTTTCTGGTCTCTGTTTCTGGTGTCTGATACTGGTCTCCTATACTTGTCTCTGATACTCGTCTCTGAAACTGGTCTCTAGTAGTACTGGTCTCTGATACTGGTCTCTGTAACTGGTCTGTGATATTGGTCTCTAGTAGTACAGATCTCTAGGAGTACTGGTCTCTGATACTGGTCTCCAGTAGTACTGGTCCCTGTTACTGGTCTCTACTAGTACTGTAGTAGTACTTCCATGTAACAGTGAAGGTAATCAGTATGACAGCTGTTATAAATGAAGCCATCAATAAACACAATATTCCCATGTAACAGTGAAGGTAATCAGTATGACAGCTGTTATAAATGAAGCCATCAATAAACACAATATTCCCATGTAACAGTGAAGGTAATCAGTATGACAGCTGTTATAAATGAAGCCATCAGTAAACACAAGAAGACACAAATACTGGTCTCTAGTAGTACTGGTCTCTACTAGTACTGGTCTCTGATACTGGTCTCTGTTACTGGTCTCTCATAATGGTCTCTAGTAGTACTGGTCTCTGATACTGGTCTCTAGTAGTATCAGCACTACAAGATACCAGTATCAGACACCAGTACTACTGCAGACTAGTAGTACTGGTGTCTGATACTGGTATCTAGTAGTGCTCGTCTCTGATACTGGTCTCTAGTAGTACTGGTTTCTAGTAGTACTGGTCTCTGATACTGCTTCCTAGTAGTACTGGTCTCTGGTACTGGTCTCCAATACTTGTCTCTGATACTGGTCTCTAGTAGTATTGGTCTCTGATACTGGTCTCTAGTAGTACTGGTGTCTGATACTGGTCTCTAGTAGTATTGGTCTCTGATACTGGTCTCTGTTACTGGTCTGTTATACTGGTCTCTTATAGTACAGGCCTTTAGGAGTACTGGTCTGTGATATTGGTCTCCCTTACTGGTCTCTGATACTGGTCTTTGATACTGGTCTCTGATACTGGTCTCTAGTTGTACTGGTCTCTGATACTGGTCCCTGTTACTGGTCTCTGATACTGGTCTCTAGTAGTACTGGTCTCTGTTACTGGTCTCTGATACTGGTTTCTAGTAGTACTGGTCTCTTTTACTGGTCTCTGATACTGGTTTCTAGTAGTACTGGTCTCTGTTACTGGTCTCTAGTAGTACTGGTCTCTGTTACTAGTCTCTGATACTGGTCTCTAGTCGTGCTGGTCTCTGATACTGGTCTCTGTTACTAGTGTCTGATACTGGTCTCTAGTAGTACTGTTCTCTACTAGTACTGGTCTCTGTTACTGGTCTCTGATACTGGTTTCTAGTAGTTCTGGTCTCTGTTACTGGTCTCTGATACAGGTCTCTGTTACTGGTCTATGATACTGGTCTGTACTAGTACTGGTCTCTGATACTGGTCTCTGTTACTAGTCTCTGATACTGGTCTCTAGTAGTACTGGTCTCTACTAGTACTGGTCTCTGATACAGGTCTCTGTTACTGGTCTCTGATTCTGGTCTCTAGTAGTACTGGTCTCTGTTACTGGTCCCTGATACTGGTCTCTAGTAGTACTGGTCTCTGATACTGGTTTCTGGTAGTACTAGTCTCTGTTACTGGTCTCTGTTACTGGTCTCTGATACAGGTCTCTGTTACTGGTCTCTGATACTGGTCTGTACTAGTACTGGTCTCTGATACTGGTCTCTGTTACTGGTCTCTGAAACAGGTCTCTGTTACTAGTCTCTGATACTTGTCTCTAGTAGTACTGGTCTCTACTAGTACTGGTCTCTGATACAGGTCTCTGTTACTGGTCTCTGATTCTGGTCTCTAGTAGTACTGGTCTCTGTTACTGGTCTCTGATACTGGTTTTTAGTAGTACTGGTCTCTGTTACTGGTCTCTAGTCGTGCTTGTCTCTGATACTGGTCTCTGTTACTAGTGTCTGATACTGGTCTCTAGTAGTACTGGTCTCTACTAGTACTGGTCTCTGTTACTGGTCTCTAGTCGTGCTGGTCTCTGATACTGGTCTCTGTTACTAGTGTCTGATACTGGTCTCTAGTAGTACTGGTCTCTAATACTGGTCTCTAGTAGTATCAGCACTACAAGATACAGGTATCAGACACCAGTACTACTGGAGACTAGTAGTACTGGTGTCTGATACTGGTATCTTGTAGTACTGGTCTCTGATACTGGTCTCTTTTTCTGGTCTCTGTTTCTGGTGTCTGATACTGGTCTCCTATACTTGTCTCTGATACTCGTCTCTGAAACTGGTCTCTAGTAGTACTGGTCTCTGATACTGGTCTCTGTAACTGGTCTCTGATACTGGTCTCTGATACTGGTCTGTGATATTGGTCTCTAGTAGTACAGATCTCTAGGAGTACTGGTCTCTGATACTGGTCTCCAGTAGTACTGGTCCCTGTTACTGGTCTCTACTAGTACTGTAGTAGTACTTCCATGTAACAGTGAAGGTAATCAGTATGACAGCTGTTATAAATGAAGCCATCAATAAACACAATATTCCCATGTAACAGTGAAGGTAATCAGTATGACAGCTGTTATAAATGAAGCCATCAATAAACACAATATTCCCATGTAACAGTGAAGGTAATCAGTATGACAGCTGTTATAAATGAAGCCATCAGTAAACACAAGAAGACACAAATACTGGTCTCTAGTAGTACTGGTCTCTACTAGTACTGGTCTCTGATACTGGTCTCTGTTACTGGTCTCTCATAATGGTCTCTAGTAGTACTGGTCTCTGATACTGGTCTCTAGTAGTATCAGCACTACAAGATACCAGTATCAGACACCAGTACTACTGCAGACTAGTAGTACTGGTGTCTGATACTGGTATCTAGTAGTGCTCGTCTCTGATACTGGTCTCTAGTAGTACTGGTTTCTAGTAGTACTGGTCTCTGATACTGCTTCCTAGTAGTACTGGTCTCTGGTACTGGTCTCCAATACTTGTCTCTGATACTGGTCTCTAGTAGTATTGGTCTCTGATACTGGTCTCTAGTAGTACTGGTGTCTGATACTGGTCTCTAGTAGTATTGGTCTCTGATACTGGTCTCTGTTACTGGTCTGTTATACTGGTCTCTTATAGTACAGGCCTTTAGGAGTACTGGTCTGTGATATTGGTCTCCCTTACTGGTCTCTGATACTGGTCTTTGATACTGGTCTCTGATACTGGTCTCTAGTAGTACTGGTCTCTAGTTGTACTGGTCTCTGATACTGGTCCCTGTTACTGGTCTCTGATACTGGTCTCTAGTAGTACTGGTCTCTGTTACTGGTCTCTGATACTGGTTTCTAGTAGTACTGGTCTCTTTTACTGGTCTCTGATACTGGTTTCTAGTAGTACTGGTCTCTGTTACTGGTCTCTAGTAGTACTGGTCTCTGTTACTAGTCTCTGATACTGGTCTCTAGTCGTGCTGGTCTCTGATACTGGTCTCTGTTACTAGTGTCTGATACTGGTCTCTAGTAGTACTGTTCTCTACTAGTACTGGTCTCTGTTACTGGTCTCTGATACTGGTTTCTAGTAGTTCTGGTCTCTGTTACTGGTCTCTGATACAGGTCTCTGTTACTGGTCTATGATACTGGTCTGTACTAGTACTGGTCTCTGATACTGGTCTCTGTTACTAGTCTCTGATACTGGTCTCTAGTAGTACTGGTCTCTACTAGTACTGGTCTCTGATACAGGTCTCTGTTACTGGTCTCTGATTCTGGTCTCTAGTAGTACTGGTCTCTGTTACTGGTCTCTGATACTGGTTTCTAGTAGTACTGGTCTCTTTTACTGGTCTCTGATACTGGTTTCTAGTAGTACTGGTCTCTGTTACTGGTCTCTAGTAGTACTGGTCTCTGTTACTAGTCTCTGATACTGGTCTCTAGTCGTGCTGGTCTCTGATACTGGTCTCTGTTACTAGTGTCTGATACTGGTCTCTAGTAGTACTGGTCTCTACTAGTACTGGTCTCTGTTACTGGTCTCTGATACTGATCTCTAGTAGTACTGGTCTCTGATACTGGTCTCTAGTAGTATCAGCACTACAAGATACCAGTATCAGACGCCAGTACTACTGGGGACTAGTAGTACTGGTGTCTGATACTGGTATCTAGTAGTACTGGTCTCTGTTACTGGTCTCTGATACTGGTCTCTGTTTCTAGTCTCTGTTATTGGTGTCTGATACTGGTCTCCTATACTTGTCTCTGACACTCGTCTCTGAAGCTGGTCTGTAGTAGGACTGGTCTCTGATACTGGTCTCTGTTACTGGTCTCTGATACTGGTCTCTGATACTGGTCTCTGTCACTGGTCTCTGATACTTGTCTCTAGTAGTACTGGTGTGTGATACTGGTCTCTAGTAGTATTGGTCTCTGATACTGGTCTCTTTTACTGGTCTGTGATACTGGTCTCTAGTAGTACAGATCTCTAGGAGTACTGGTCTCTGATACTGGTCCCCATTAGTACTGGTTTCTGTTACTGGTCTCTACTAGTACTGTAGTAGTACTTCCATGTAACAGTAAAGGTAATCTGTATGACAGCTGTTATAAATGAAGCCATCGATAAACACAATATTTCCATGTAACAGTAAAGGTAATCTGTATGACAGCTGTTATAAATGAAGCCATCGATAAACACAATATTCCCATGTAACAGTGAAGGTAATCAGTATGACAGCTGTTATAAATGAAGCCATCAGTAAACACAATATTCCCATTTAACAGTGAAGGTAATCAGTGTGACAGCTGTGATAAATGAAGCCATCGATGAACACAATATTTTCATGTAACAGTGAAGGTAATCAGTGTGACAGGTGTCTTTACAATGACAATAACAGAAATTATAAATGAAATAGATGAATTCAAAGAGCCTGTTGAGACGCCTCTCTCCAGTTGACAGTGAAAATTTCTCCAAAACTTTTAAAGTGAGGTTAAATTTAAGTGTTCCCTGGGAAGGTAACATTGGAGAGACCTTCTTCCAAGGTGTTTCGGTGTCTTTACAATGACAATAACAGTTAAATTCAAAGAGCCTATTGAGATGCCTCTCTCCAGTTGACAGGGAACATAGCAAAGGAGAGTGCAAGTAACATTTTAGATATCTACAATTCATTTCTTTGCACTCACAATGTTGATATCAAAGTGAAATTCAAATAGTCTGGAAATTGTAAAATTTTCAACATTTCCACTGGTCACAGTATTTCATCAACATGGGGAAATTTAATTGTACATATTTGTAATCCTTAATCTGGTATTGCCAAAAGGGATCACCGTTTTTCATAATTAAATTAAGTATATCTTTAAATCAATTTTGGTTGTTGAAATGTGATTTCTTTCATTGAAAATGCGTTTGTAACATGTCAAATTCATCTTACAGATATTTTAAGTTAACTTAAACTAGTCAAGATAAATCTAGACATGTCAAAATGTAATTTCCTCAAGTGAACAGTAAATGGCTACTTTACATATTCAAAGGGCTTGCCTAGAAGGACAAGGAGCAGAGGAGTAATTTGGAAAGCAAACCTCAGACTAGTGGCCTTCAGGGCAGACAACATCTCTGAAAAAATCCCAGAGAGCAATCTCTCCCTGCAATACAGTAGCACACACGTCGGTCCCTACCTTTTTGAAGTTATGTGCCGAACTTCCCAGCAAAGCCGTGTATCCACTTTCCAGCACTGACAAGACTCCAGCAAGCACAGTCGGTGAGCAGAGTTCATGACCATTTTGAAGTGTCTTAAAGTTTCCTCCTGTTTTACTGCTGATAATAAATGACCTAAGAGAGACACAAAATTACAGCAGAGACAATAAATGACCTCAGAGAGACACTGAATTACCACAAAATGTCTAAAACTACATCAATTGACCCTTGAAATGACACAAAACAACTTTTAAGAGAAACAAAATGACCTCAGAGGATCAGAGAATAACTGCAATGACACTGAATGACCTCAAAGAGACACAGAACCACAATGACAGAAATTCCCCACAGAAACCCTGTGTAGGAGAGGTGGTGGGGCCTTTTGCATATCTGTGCCCAGGGGCCCATTGTCTCATAATCTGCCCGTGCATACAGTAGACATAGCTGTCTTTTACAGAGGGACATTTTTGCCAGATATTCAACTATATGCCAATTTGAAGCTCTCTTGCTGAATGAGAAAAAGCCAGCACCACATCAGAAAAATCTCTGTGTGCAGTTGATTCACACCTCTCTGTTGCTCTCACAGTATGATGACACCATAATATTTAAATGAGGCTTTGTGTAAAATACTCATAAATGAACAATATCCTAAATATGAAGAAAACTGTTGAACCATGAGCATATTTAAATGATAAGGCCTCAGTGCTTGTGTCACTGCTTGCAGCACTGATGGTTAAAAATATATAAGCTGGGCTGTATTTTTATTAGCATGTTGATGCTGGGCTGTTTGTTGGACAGATAAAACACACAGTTGGTGAACCAAAGACAGTAGCTTTAGATTTACCTATTCAAACTTGGTAACAGTCAAACATCAGTCCAATTTGATTCATTTACACTAACATAGTAGTGATGTGGGCAAAATATTGCCAATATTGCTCATATTTGACCTTCATCAGTGCATTTTTTGTCAAGTCTCAACGGTAAGTTACACAGAAAACAACATGGGCTTTAAAAAGTGTCAAAATCTCCCGTCTACCTTGAATGAGTCCGTTTGTCAGTGACAGCAGGTCTTAAGAAGAGGTCCAGGAGCAACAGGTCTCAGTTTGTAGTCTGTTTTCCAGAAAAATCGTCGAGTGAAAGTTGAGTTGCTGCTTGTCTCTCCGATAGAAAGTTCGTTCTGACTGAAATGTTTAAACGTGTGAAAAGATGCACTTAGAGACCACATAGCAACCATGGAACCATCAGGTCCCTAACAACACGTCTGACCTCACAGCTCTCATTACGTCATCATCAGACAGTCCTCCACTGCAGGAACAATACCACCTGTTAGTTTGTGGCCATTTATTAAACCGGCAATTTATTGATTAAACACGCTGCGGCTTTTTTTCTTTATGTGTGTGTTTTGTTTTCCGCTTTTTTTCTGCATTCACGTGGACAGTTTTTCTCAATCAGTAGCCTTATTGAGAATCGCTTTACTCAGCCGGCTTTTGGCTCTTCTTGATGAGGATATCATCATGTGAATTAATTAACGTGTATTCATTAAACGCTTTCTAGTCAGCTCGAGACTGTCATCGTCTGAAACTTATATCACACTGGTTATGTGGCGCATAGACTCTGCCTCTGAACATGGTAAACAAAAAGGATAAATTAAACTGAGTGAAAACAGCAATGTTGGGAAAAAAACTTAAATAGAAATAAAAATATGAGTGTTGGGTTCCGCTGGGCGCTCCCTCCCTCTTTCAGCACTTTCCAATAAAGGCGCACTGCGCTTTTACGCACGACTAGTGACACTGTGGAGGAGATCAGAGAGCCATGAAGACCGTCAGTGTGTGAGCGTTGTGCTGCCACCACTGCAAGAATTTGATCCTGGTGCCTGGTCTGTTGTTCTCTGTCTGAGGAGAAGCGGCTCGGTGCCTGGAGGAGGATGGTGGCTTCACTCTTGATGGAGACCTCCGACACTTTGTCGTGGCCACCAACACGGTTGACATCGCTACAGATGAGAGGCTGTAGCAGCTGAGCCAGCACCTGACTCTGGTCCACAGTCTGACCCAGAGACAGTTTTACCGGGTTTCTGAGATGGATGAGTGAAACGCAGGTTTCAGCGTCAACATATTTTTGCCGTTTGTTGTGACTGAACCTCTGAGCGGCTGCGCTGTGATGCAGGGCCGTAATCACCTATTTAACATTGGGGGACCATTGTAAATCACCAGTAACCCCCTCAGGTGAGATTTTTAGATACCTAACAGGTAAACTGACCATTTTACAGCAAACTGAAAGCAAAATCTTGGATCAGGAGTTTTCAGAGTTTAGATGGCTGAGTGCCATTTTAAGGAGCCAGCGTATGATTGAGGGGCGCACAGGGAACGTGAACACTGTGACTTTATTATGTTATTTGAACTATGCTTTTTATGAATATGTTTTTTTAAAACTACATATACTTTACAGAAATGATCAAAATGGACAGTGATATATCCCACAACACTCTTATTACATTTAATTTTTCCACTTAGTACATTTGAAAGTAATGAGATAGCATAATAGCGTACACTTCACCTCAAGCTGGGAAAAAACTGAATTTATTGTTAAATAAATTGTTTTAATGAAATCTACACTCTTGGAAGTTTTTTGTTGTCTTTGGTATTTATATTAAAGTATTAAGTGAGCTGTCACAGTCGCCTCTGCACGTGGGGGCAGATGTAACATTTGACTTCTACTGGTTCAATAATGTGACTCTAACATGGCTTGTAAAACACTTGATGGCTGTCAACAAGTAGAGCTCAGATACATGATTGTTTAAAAGGCCCAAATCTACAAATGTATAGTTTAGTAATTAGAGCAATCAACTGAATAACATTCATACACTTTTTAACAACGGGTGTAGCAAGGTGAATTTGTAGTCCATAGATGATCTACGAATATGTCTGACTCCCAACTCTTCAAGTATTGACGCTTTGTCAGTGGCCCTCGGTGTCCGATACTGAAACATAGAGGCACCTTCGGGTGCGTTCCAAATCGCATACTTTTCCTTTTTACCTTCAGTATGTACTGCAGCTGCCCCGAAAAAGTGGGCACTGTTGCATGCAGTATGTACACAATCGAGACATACTACTGTCTCATAACGTTACGCCCTGAACTTTGACCCTCTGACTCATTTATCTTTTACCATATAGATAAAACAAAGTGCCGTTCACTGAGCTCACCAGTGATGGAGGTCATCCTTGAGAGACCTGCTGTTGTTATTTTGCAGTAAGTAATGACTGCATGCATTGTAGATTCTAACATATCATATTCAGCTACACATTTCTCTGTCACTGTTATCTTTATAGTTATGTCCTATTATTGTTTTTAATATTTATGATTATTTTGTTCACTTCAACCATTAATATTCTTGTTATTACAGGTCATCAGTCACAAAACAACCACAGAAGACACAAATCCACCTCAAAGAGACACAATATGACCTCAGAGAGACACAAACAACAAAAAAAAGAGGCACAACCAGCACAGACTCTGTGTGTCTGATCCTGTGTAGGAGAGGTGGTGGGGCCTTTTGCATATCTGTGCCCAGGGGCCCATTGTCTCATAATCTGCCCATGCATACAGTAGACATAGCTGTCTTTTACAGAGGCACATTTTTGCCAGATATTCAACTATATGCCAATTTGAAGCTCTCTTGCTGAATGAGAAAAAGCCAGCACCACATCAGAAAAATCTCTGTGTGCAGTTGATTCACACCTCTCTGTTGCTCTCACAGTATGATGACACCATAATATTTAAATGAGGCTTTGTGTAAAATACTCATAAATGAACAATATCCTAAATATTAAGAAAACTGTTGAATCATGAGCATATTTAAATGATAAGGCCTCAGTGCTTGTGTCACTGCTTGCAGCACTGATGGTTAAAAATATATAAGCTGGGCTGTATTTTTATTAGCATGTTGATGCTGGGCTGTTTGTTGGACAGTTAAAACACACAGTTGGTAAACCAAAGACAGTAGCTTTAGATTTACCTATTCAAACTTGGTAACAGTCAAACATCAGTCCAATTTGATTCATTTACACTAACATAGTAGTGATGTGGGCAAAATATTGCCAATATTGCTCATATTTGACCTTCATCAGTGCATTTTTTGTCAAGTCTCAACGGTAAGTTACACAGAAAACAACATGGGCTTTAAAAAGTGTCAAAATCTCCCGTCTACCTTGAATGAGTCCGTTTGTCAGTGACAGCAGGTCTTAAGAAGAGGTCCAGGAGCAACAGGTCTCAGTTTGTAGTCTGTTTTCCAGAAAAATCGTCGAGTGAAAGTTGAGTTGCTGCTTGTCTCTCCGATAGAAAGTTCGTTCTGACTGAAATGTTTAAACGTGTGAAAAGATGCACTTAGAGACCACATAGCAACCATGGAACCATCAGGTCCCTAACAACACGTCTGACCTCACAGCTCTCATTACGTCATCATCAGACAGTCCTCCACTGCAGGAACAATACCACCTGTTAGTTTGTGGCCATTTATTAAACCGGCAATTTATTGATTAAACACGCTGCGGCTTTTTTTCTTCATGTGTGTGTTTTGTTTTCCGCTTTTTTTCTGCATTCACGTGGACAGTTTTTCTCAATCAGCAGCCTTATTGAGAATCGCTTTACTCAAATTCTTGCAGTGGTGGCAGCACAACGCTCACACACTGACGGTCTTCATGGCTCTCTGATCTCCTCCACAGTGTCACTAGTCGTGCGTAAAAGCGCAGTGCGCCTTTATTGGAAAGTGCTGAAAGAGGGAGGGAGCGCCCAGCGGAACCCAACACTCATATTTTTATTTCTATTTAAGTTTTTTTTTCAACATTGCTGTTTTCACTCAGTTTAATTTATCCTTTTTGTTTACCATGTTCAGAGGCAGAGTCTATGCGCCACATAACCAGTGTGATATAAGTTTCAGACGATGACAGTCTCGAGCTGACTAGAAAGCGTTTAATGAATACACCTTAATTAATTCACATGATGATATCCTCATCAAGAAGAGCCAAAAGCCGGCTGGTCTGTTGTTCTCTGTCTGAGGAGAAGCGGCTCGGTGCCTGGAGGAGGATGGTGGCTTCACTCTTGATGGAGACCTCCGCCACTTTGTCGTGGCCACCAACACGGTTGACATCGCTACAGAGGAGAGGCTGTAGCAGCTGAGCCAGCACCTGATTCTGGTCCACAGTCTGACCCAGACACAGTTTTACCGGGTTTCTGAGATGGATGAGTGAAACGCAGGTTTCAGCGTCAACATATTTTTGCCGTTTGTTGCGACTGAACCTCTGAGCGGCTGCGCTGTGATGCAGGGCCGTAATCACATATTTAACATTGGGGGACCATTGTAAATCACCAGTAACCCCCTCAGGTGAGATTTTTAGAAACCTAACAGGTAAACTGACCATTTTACAGCAAACTGAAAGCACAATCTTGGTTCAGGAGTTTTCAGAGTTTAGATGGCTGAGTGCCATTTTAAGGAGCCAGCATATGATTGAGGGGCGCACAGGGAACGTGAACACTGTGACTTTATTATGTTATTTTTAGGCATGACATACTGAACGATGCTTTTTATGAATATGACTTTTTTAAAGATTATTTTTCTGACCTTTTTGCCTTTATTGTACAGGACAGAGTGAAATGGGGTCATAGACCTAATTTGCATAATATTATACCTATTTTTTGAGTAAAAATAATCACTAGTAATCTGTTCAGTCATAATGAATTCTGAGTTTGAATATAAAGTGATGGGTTTTTACAGAGTGGTATATGTCAAAGTTTTGTGATTTAAAAAAAAAAAAAAAAATTTCAAATTTTTGAATGGCAGCCAATACTAACACCTGTGGTCATTGCAAGTCATATTGACCTGGTTTTGTTTGACTGGTTATGAAGTATAAAGTATCACCCAATTCTGTCACATATTTTTAGCCACCTTCAATCCAACTCATCACCACAAATACCACACACTTAATTAAGGGTCAATATAACTCATTTACATGAAATTATATCTTGTTTTTGAGTAAAATAAACATAAATCATTCATTATTTTGGATTATCAGAGACTGCTGTATGTCAAGCATTGACTGATGCAATTTTATTCATAAATAACAGAGAGCAAAGTTTCAGTTTCAAATCCAAACAAAATGTATTTACAAAAACGTTTATTGCCAAAAATCTCTCAACTCCAAACTGAGAGAGAGAGAGAGAGAGAGAGAGAGAGAGAGAGAGAGAGAGAGAGAGAGAGAGAGAGATACGGGTGTGTCCTTATGTGCATGAGTGGCAGGATTTTACAAATGTACACATTGCATTTGTGGCACCTGATGCTGACTTTGGTGTCAGTCTTGCAGAAACTGCACCTCCTCCTGGGTGATGGGCTGCAGAAGTTGAGGCACCCTGCTGGATTTCTGTAACCAAGCTGGCAGAGGCTGGCGTGCGGGGAGGAACCTGGCGTCAGTTTATTAGTGGTACGACCAGTTCTCGCCCAAGCTCCTCAAGGAACAGCTTCCTCTTGTAGTGCTTCCCCCGATCCCAGTTTGGGTCAACTGCCGTCCACAGAACAAAAGTGTTCACATCACACATCCTTCACATTGAAGAAAATGATCAGGGGCCAACGGGCTGTCCTCCTTTCGCAGGAATACACACTAGTCACCTGCAACAAAAGAAAAAACAAATCATTGAAAAACTTATTTTCTTAAACAAAAATGCAATGCATTGCGCTTTGCACGAATGATAATAAATATTGCATGAAAAAAGTGAAATAGCCTACCTTTGTTGGAGTTATACTCCAGAATGATCTGGGGTTTTTGGTCCTCCCTGGGGCTCACAGCAGCGTCTCTGTGGAACGTGCTCCTCAGGGTGACACCTTTTCTTTTTATTGGGCAGTAGGACACAAGAGCACATGTGTCTGTGAATGCAAACAGTGAGGAGAAGCAAGCATGCTCTCTTGTTGCCAAGGAGGAAGCTCTGGCTTGTTGCTTCTCACTGTTCCCACCATAGAGAGCTTTTTCTTCAGCAGCTCCTGGCCAAGGGCATACGAAGAAATTATCACATGTGATGGTGTGTCCCTGGAGACCCTCTGTCATCTGGAGCACCACACGCATGCCCTGATTTCTCTCCAGCCGTCCATCAGTGGGTTTGCCAGTGTAAACCTGCATGTCGTATGCGTAGCTGGTCTTTGCATCACATGCTGTCCAGATTTTGATGCTGTATTTTCCTGGCTTGCTCGGCATGTACTGCTTGAATGGACAGCGACCTCTGAAGGGGACCAGACACTCGTCCACTGTCACATCTTTGCCTTGATTGTACATCATGGGCACCAAGCACACCCACTGGTCCCACAGGTCACGAATAGCAGCCAGTTTGTCTCCAGCACGGCATGCTGGTCTCGTTTCCCGGTCATCAAAGCGAAGGACTCTGGAGATGAATTGAAACATCTTTAGTGGGATGGTGGCACAAAAAATTGCCCTCCCATGCTCAGCATGCCACAAACTTTCCACAGACTGTTGGACCTGTACACCCCGGCAAGAATCAACAGGCCCAGATATCCCCTCAGATCTGTGAGGTCCATGTCGCTCCACTTTGTGCCGTAGACACGTCTGCCCTCCTTGTTTCTCATGTCCAGCACTAACCTGGTAATTGTTTCAGGCAGAAACAGTTCAAAGGCTGCCTGTATCCCTTCACCACGTGACAGGATATCTGGTGGGACCCTGGGGGCTGCTCTCTTTGTCAGCTCCCAATATGTGGCGCCTGTCAGTGGGAGGCATGGAAGACCACAGCATACCATCCTCGGACTGAAAATGATTTTCCCCCTCAGCCGGTTCTTCTTCCTCATCGGAGGATTCTTCCTGGCCAGTGGAAGCATAGTCAGGATCATTTTCTGCGTTATTGTCTTCCTCTGACACCTCTTCCTCCATTTCTGCTTCCTCCTCTTTCTCCTCCTCCTCCTCAACAGGGCTGAAAATGAGCTCAAGAGCCTCTGCTGCACTGAAGCGTCTCTTCATGTTGCTGTCTCAGAACAAAATGGTGAAGTGCTCCAAGGAAGCTGTACTAATGAGCTCTGTGTGAGTGATTGTTTTTGTCTTGACTCATGTAGAGAATGGCACATCAAAGATGTGATAAGTACATGTTTTGGAAGGAGGTGGAGTTGCAGGAGGAGGGGGATAGCAGTTTGGAAGGAGGCGGGAGTTGTGGATGTTCAAATTTTTTCTACGTGCTGTGTGAAATGCAAGAAAGGAAGAAGAATGTGGAACATCGATAACACACAATTCTCAAAGAAGACTCAGCTCAGTCACAAAGAGGCATGTTATGCAGGCCAGGGGGTTTATGTGTAGCAACATCATCATGCAGAATCCTGCTTCAGGTCATGTGGGAAAGTGATTTTAGAAGGGCTTGAGAAAAAGCATACTGACACTAAAACATACTTTAACCCAAATTTGAATGTTCGAATTTGAATACATAAGGAACACTACTGGGATGCTACAGAGTGAAAATCTTAAAATAAATGAATTGATAAATAATAATGGACTTGCCTTTTAAAAGTTTATCAATATTTAAAAAACTAAAGTAAGTAGTAAGTTTGCAGTGTCATGTGTTTTTATCAGTGTTTGGCATGGTATTTGATGAAATACAATATTCCTTAATCAGAGAAAACCTACACAAGGCATCTGTGGTCACCTCTCAAACTGTTTGACTGTAAGAAACCGTCTCAGAGCTGCCTCTAAAAGTAGCCTGCTTTAGTAAATATGGAGATGTTCCTGGTGCTGAAATAAACATCTTGCTTTCTGTGACCAGCCAACCTGTAAAATAAGAGACCTTGTTAAGAAACCAGTTAATGAGGAAACACAAAAAATGTGACATGTTTTTGTGTTTCATTTATCATTCAGACTGGCACTTATCATCAACATTTAACAACCATCACACATCAAATCAAGAGCAGACTAACTACATGGGGTTAGACTTCTAACGTTTCCTCACTGAAGCTTCCAGAATATCATAAGTGCTCTCTTACCTCTGCAGCTCTTGTAGTGGTGGCTTTTAGGGTGACTGTATGGAAGCATTCTTAAATATACTGCTTGAAATTAGGTGTGGACTAATGTAGTGTCTGGAAAACAACTGGCTGCAGTGATGTTTCAATCCAACCATACAGTACCAAACAAGTTTAGAATATTCAAGGCAAACTCTTCTCAGTTTGGAATCAAAATACTGTATTCATTGGAACAAAGCCTCAAATATACACATCACTAATTACTGTCATGCTATTACAATGTAAAGGCTGCAGAAATACATTGAGCAGCTAGAACCTGGTACGCAGTTCAGCCAGGACACAGCTCATTTTATAGTGCATTTCTTTCTTTACAACACCCGTATCTTTCCATTAAGGTCCATGTCTGGACCTTGAATGTTGAACAAGCTCTTGTGCTCTCATGGTGCAAAAAGAAAAGAAGCCATCAGCAGTCTGTATAGTCTTAGCCATCCATTCAGATCTGGCCACCAGTAACCTCGGTCCGTCACCTGATGACTGGATCAGCTCCTTCCCACTACCAGAGACAAAAAAGAGACACAGAGGTGAAAGGGACGGTTGGATTCAGCCCTGGTTTACATTTGGCCTTAGTCTTAAAATTATAAAAGAGCAACAGCTCCCCCTAGAGGCCTAGAGAACTTCCATTGTTTTTACTGAATATGCAGCGTTTTTCTGTTGCATTCATGTTGTAGAAGGCAAAAACAAATAGTTCTGGCTTTCTACAGCATGTTTTCTCACCTGCAGCAAACTTCCATTGTTGTATTTATTTTGGATTTGGAAAATTTGAATTGGCATTGCAACTAATGCTGCAGCACAGTTCTAATGGAAATGTTTTGGGCCGCTGTAGTGCGTTTGCTCCTGTCGGTACCTTTGGCCTTGGCCGAGGCCTGCACCCTCAGAGTGCCCTTCTAGGTAAATATGAGTTGGCTCAGATTTGACTCATTCTTACCTCTGGTAGTCCAGTTCAAGGAGACTGACCCCATTAACAGCCAGGATCCTTTCTCCTGGTACCAGCTTCTTACACCGAGCTGCAGGAGAGTCTGCGACCACTGCACGGATAAAGATGGCTTTCACGCTCAAGGAAGTGTCCTGGAAGATGAGGTCAAAATGTCCTTACCCAACAAAAATCACTAATGAGGACATTGCAGAGAATCTTTTTGATTTCTTCTTCTGTTTATAGCAGCTTTAAATGAGCACCACTTCCCATAAGCCCTGGACTGTCACAAAGTTTAACTAAGGTGACCAGATGTCTGAGATGAAAATCGGGGACATTTCCAGTGCGGCGGTGAAAAATCATTAAATATTATCATTATGAAATAAAAACGGGGACAAGTACTCTTTCATGTATTTTGACCAGCTTTTATTATACAAAAGGTTACAATCAAACAAATGAGTGACATCACTAACCATCCATCCACTGAGGAAGACAAAAATATCTTAATCTTATTAGCTTGAGTTAGGATGGATTTTTGGTCAAAAGGTTTTGACTCATAACTGAATACTGAACTGATATTTATGACACAAAAGGTAGCAAACAAAAAAAGGGATGACATCACCGTGATCCCCTCATTCATCCACCTCCGTAGCCTCTGCCTCAGGAGCCTGGGTAGAATAAGAGCAGAGGAGAACATGAGAAAAACTGCAAGAACAGAGCCAATAGTAAGTGAACAGTTTCTTAAAGAAATAACATCAGTTATATAATTTAGTCATTGTGCTCTTTTTTATATGCTCTGTGTAATTGCCTCTGTTTGAAATGTGCTACATCAGAGGTTCCTAAACCTTTCAGACCATGTATCACTATGTACCAAACCAAATTTCCAAATTGCAACTTTCTACTGCACATATGATTTTTTCATACAAAAATAACTGTATACCCCATGCAACAGCATCAGCAAGGCTAAACATCAACAAAATGCTACTTTATTAAAATCAAGAATAGCCTACATTTATAAAGTGCACTCACAAAAGACAGAGATAATATTGTCATGTCATGGTAATCTAATATAACAAGTTACACCTTCACCAACAACAGTGACATACAAAACAGTGACATAGGGCATCATCTGATCAGATGGTCTGCATTTATAACTACTAAATTCATTGGTCACCCACACGGCAGTGTCTGGCGCCAGCCCGACACAAAATACAGCAGTTAATACACACAACTATTAACCATTTACTTACTGTTTATTTATTATTTTAACACAGTCTCAGGTCCCTATGCCTCCAGGAAAATCCTATGCTACCAAAGCAGTCTTCCACCTCCTCCCTTTCTAAAACAGCCACATACAATCTCATCACCTGGTAATCTCACGCTAACATTACAGCTTCACCAATGACAGATATAAAAGCAGTGACATAATGTTAACATTCACTGACTTTTATAACCTTATGTTAGGTCTTCAGATTAAACAGACGCACTGCCTGTTACAATCACACTTAGCCGACTCTACCTCACCTCACACTCACACACACACACACACACACACACACACACACACACACACACACACACACACTCACACACAGTCAAGTCTACTGCCAGCTCACACAAAATAAATAAGTTCATACACAACATACCATTTAACGCGGCCGCCAGTGTTATGTCCCTACTGGTTTCCAATTTAACTGGTTTCCTTACCAAACAGCTGCAGGTGTGCTGCGCCTCCATCAGCAGATTTGTCACAAATTCACAAACATACACAACTTATTACTGGCGAATTTAAAGTTATTAGTTAGTTAATGCTTTTTCTAAAGCTCTTGCAGGACCCCTGCATCTGACCCTTAAAGCAGAGACTGTTGTCTGTATTGTCCTCGCTGGTAGCCATAAGGAAAAAGTGTGGAGGCTGAGACATGACAGAAATAAACTTAATAATATGATAAATACTTTTCTCAGACCTTGCGTTATGTTGTAATTTCTGTCATATTGCCTCTAAAATAGCCTTTCCAGTATGTATCCTACATTTCAGGAACCCTTTGAGTCATATTTTTTAATAGGGGACAGGTAATCGTTAACTAAGTTTTAAAAAAACTTTTAAAGTTGACCGAAATTATCAAGCCGTCACTCATAGTGATGAATTAAGGAATGAAGGAATGAATGAAGATGCTAAATAAACATTTGCAGACGCTACATTAGTTAGCTAGACTTGATCCCTGTTCTTATTCAGACAAAGGTTTTAGCCATATTAAACATGCAGGATCCACATAAGTGATTTCAGACAGGTAGAAAAAGTCAGGGTCAGTCCTGTTATTTTAATTGGATCATTCTTTACCCTGCTTAATAAATGTTAATTTCTGTGGCTGTAAGTAAAGAATGTAGTTGCACAACTAATGTCAGCTTGTCTTGTTACAGGTCTTTGTCCACCCCAACACCTCTTCATTCTTCGGATCTTGGCGGCAGAAATGGTGACCAGCAACATCTGTGACCACTGCAGCAGCAGGGATGCAGTGATCAGATGCCTGGACTGTGTTCCCTCTGGAACTTCATTCGTTTGTGGAACGTGTGATGAAGTGGTGCACAAGAGGCAGGTGTTCCACAACAGGGAAGCCACGTTCAAGGGTTTTTACAAACCCATTGCACCCACCACCATAGTGGTGCTGGATGAGCATGGCCAGTATCAACTTGGTGAACAAGGTGTGTTCAAAACAATTCAATAGATGTGCCCTCATCATTTTACCATAATGTGCACTAAATGTTCAGTTTCATTGTAAGCCGCATGTGTAGTTTGCTGTAACTGTATTTTTTTTTTGTTTTGTTTTTTTGTAACTGTGTCTTCAGTGTTTACACAAGTGAATAACTCATCATGATTTATAATATTTTTTTAACTGCAGTGTGCCTTCTGCCAATCCCACCCCCAAAACAAATTTGCTCCTGCAGTCCAAGCACAAACGTGACCATCACCCCAGGAAAGCAGACTGTTGTGGTGACCATCAATGGTATGTTGTTGTTGGTAACTTTTTGTATGACACCATAAAGTTAGATCAAGAGATAAATGGCTTACTGCTATACAATTTTTCTGTAGTGTACAAATATTTGTCAAATAGTAAAATTATTTCTGTTTTTCAGGAACATACAACCTGTGCCTGCCTGCTGCTTCCTGTCGCGTTTGTTCAGGCAAATGGACCCCAGGCACAAATGACTTGCTGAGATACAGATACTGGCCAGCAACCTCCAGCTGCCAAATGATGTTTACATTTGATGTGTTGACACGTTCCACCGGGCATGTCGAGAATTATCTTTCTGTCAATTTAAAAAAGATGATCCGTGCCAGGGGGAACCATTCAAGTGCCCAGCATGCACGCCAGACATGCTGGCTATTTCAGTAGATGGTAATCGCAAGCATTACCGCTACAGCAAGTCAAAAGGGTCAGTTTACTGATTTTCTCATTTTTGTTACAGATATATTAACTATGCTGAATGTCATCCTTGTTACATTTAATCACATGCTCTGTAGTGTATACTGCAAAACACATGGAAAGACATAGTGGAGTATTTTCAAGTTAATGCTGATGTTTTTATATCACCTACATAAGCAGACAAGACTATTAGGAAAACAATGGCTCCTCCTCCTCAGCCATTATGTCATAGTATGACATAATGGCTGTTACTCTTGACACAGCATCCTTTAAAGAAGTAATGCACAAAGACTTAAATGTGTAGCTCATGTATTAATAATTGATAGCATATGCAAACTGTTCAATTGAAATTTAGCGAACAAAATAATGTTTGTGTGAATATGTTGTCTTCTCATTCAACAGGACAGATGAGCCATCTCTTTTTGAGGGGCTGTTCATGGCAGAAGACACCAGAGTCTCTGCTTTTGTTGACCAACTCAAAAGCCACATGGTGAGTGAAGGGATTTAGTCAACCTGCTAATCTTCATGATTTTTTTTCCTAACCAAGGGCAACATGTAATTTATTGTATGTACTTTCAGAGGTCTGGTCATGATGGCTGTGGCCCAGCCACATTCACTGCGGGGAGAGAGGCTTCAACGAAGTCAAGGGCCAAGGTGGATGAGGAGGGTCTTGAAATAGCCGTGTGCAGACATGGCATCTTGTTGCAAGGCTTGAGTCACTACCGTGGTGAAATCTATGCCTATCCAATGGACCTGCAGAAGGAGCTGGCTCAAGCTGCAAATGTAACATTCTTTTGTATGGACATTGCTTGCGGGTATGACGTCGTTGCTGTATTTTTCACAGATGTTGTAGGCTGCATTAAATCATTATTTTTATTCAATAGTGGGGGTGCAACACTACAACTGGATATTAAATCATCTGTTTTAGGTATTTTAAATGTTATATGTAGGGCTGTCAGTGTTAACGCATGCAATTAATCCAGAGACTTTAATGTGTTAATTATTTTTTAACGCAAGTTCATCACATGAGCAGAGATATACAGACTTGTCATCCGACTTTTCCTGACAGTGATAGACTGACAGTAGACAGACTGACAGCATCAGACAGACAGAAAGCTCCAGTCAGTCTTCAGCAGCCTTCAGTCTGTTCACTAACTTCTATCTCCAGTAGAGTCACGTCACCTTCACTGTCTGTTGGATGACACAGCTCCGTCACCTCTGGCTGCTGCTGCAGCTGCAGGACAGGTCGTCTGCTCAGAGCAGCCTCCTGAAGTGACCTCAACCATTGTAGCAAGTTCCATTAGTTAACAATAGTAAGCGGATGTTGAAATCCTTGTTAAAATCCACAGGATATCAGTTAATTGGCTAACTAAACGATGCGCCATGAGGTTATACATATGTTCCAAGTCAGTTCAGAGAAATGACTTTTAGGCGATGGTAAACAAAAAAGTCATCATGGTGTGTTCAAATGCAAATTCTAGAAACAGAAAATGCAGGTACACAAAAATAATGTAGGCTAGCTGTGTATGTGCCCATTAATAATGAAATTAAAGCGAATACTTAAAGTAATGCAAAAGTGTTTTTTTTCTAATAGTAATAATGACTTTTACATGCAGTAATTAATTCAATATGTTTTTAGTGAAGTAACTAGTACTTAGCATGAATTTGCTGTGTTTTAAAAATGAGATTAAATGTTTTAATTGATTGACAGCACTAGTTGTATGTGATCCCTTTTACACCAAATCTCCAGCAGATATTCAGGCACCATCAACCTTTATTTGATGTCTAGAACTAAGCAATTTACCTATTACAGGTATTGGCCATATTTACACTGGATGGCAGAGAAGGTCCCCGAGCTCCAGCAATTAACAGGGATGAAGCCTCTTCTCTCAGTGATGCATGCTAAAGCTCACACTGGCAAATGTGAGGTACAGTGTGCCAGTTCAATATTTCTATGTTCAAGATGTATGTTTTGAACATAAGCACAAAGTAGAAAAAGTAGTCCACATTCCTGAAAACACTGAGTACATTATATGCAACTATATTATATATGTGTAAATAATATTGTATGTGGTTAAACTTGGTAAATAAAGTGTTACAAAGGTAACAAAAACATCAGCCTCGCAAGACCCATGAAGTATGTAGAATATACCTTTAGATACTGTTTATCTATGATTCAATAATATTTGGTGAAAAAAGGTCAAAGGTTTAACTAAAATCAGCTGTAATAGACTTGCTTTGTGGAAACGAGCTTTATTCTGTTGCTGTACATTTCAGAGTTTACTTGATTTACTAACAATAACAAAATGAATTATGGATGCATGTTGTAGAAAATATTATTTAAATGTGAAATGTGTTCATCTTATTGTTTATGTTGTGGAGCAGGTTAAGTGGGGTGGCAGAAGCCAAGAAGGTGCTGGAAACACCATTGGCGAGGAGGTGGAACAAGTTAATAGTTTCCTCTCAAGGGCTGCTCTGACCACAAAGTACATGACCAAGTCAGGTTGGTACAGAAACCTCTGCCTGCTTTGGAATGGTACCAAAATGTCAAATTGTTTTAAATGTGCATCTATCAATTTTTTTCAGGCAGAGCAGATGTGGTCACAGTGCTTGCCATGGGATGGAACAACAGGAAAGTGGAGGGTCTTTAGAATATCAGCACTAGACACATGTTGGTTAATGAAAAGTAGTGAGAAAACTTTAGAAAATCCAAAAGATTCCAAACATAAATGTCATTGCTTTGTTAGACAGTAAATTTCTTACTTTGTTTCTTTTTTTCACTAAATACACTCTCTATCTCTTAGCATTTTCCTTTGGCGTTAATGTTGTGTTTATAAGTCAATAGGTCAGCCTAGTACAAGACTTTACATTACAAGGGAACTGAGGAAATGCCCAAGCAGGTGATGATGGAGTGTTGTAGTACATACCTGTAAAATTTAAGCAGCAGCATTTTGAGTGTTGAAGTTCAACATTTTGAGTGTTGAAAATGAAGAGATAACATATTTTTGTAGGTCAACCCAGATGTGTTATTGGTAGACCTTGCTTCAGGCAGTTAAATGAAAACCAATTTAAAAAAGAAAACCTCTCATCTATATCCCATTGTCTGAGGCACATGGTACAAGTGCATGTAGGGTGTGATGAATGTGTTTTTGGGTTTAACAAATTAAACTAGGGTGTCATCTCTCATTCCCTTTAATAGCCAGGTGCATGAGGGGTGGGCATATTGCTTTTGCCATATGCTATCAAACATATTGCCTGTGAATTATCCGCACTTGTCTTTAGGACAAGCGTGGTCTGTGTCTGTTGAACCCTCTGCCCCGTGCCCACACTGTGTCCCACTCAGCCGTCCAATCAACAACTGTGTTTGACAGCATGTATTGGCATGCACCAACATTTAAATGAGGAGGACAAATGTGTGTAAAGTGATGTGTGGCTGGATCAGGCTTGACAGGTTATAAAAAATGATCATTACGCTTAGCACCCAATGTGATTGAATGGTTGTGGATTTAAACCATCTTTGATGAGGAAAATACTGATGTCATCACCTGCCACAATCTTACAGCAGCTTTTTGTATTCTTTTGTTTTTCTTTAGGATTCTTAAAATTACAAAATTTAGTGCAGTAAACACTCCCAGTTGACACAGAGAAAGTTTTGAGAGTGTCTAACCCCCTGTTGCTCATCAGCACTCATTCAGTGTAGACATCATAGACTGCGACCATCCCAATTGTAAGATAGAAGTTTGTATTGTCGAAACGAGTCATAAAAGTTGGATTTATGAAGTCCAAACTACTTTTGAGCAGATCCTTGTCCATTATGCAGCTTACAAATTGTGAAGGTTTTAGCCCTGAGAGCACATAACATACAAAATACACTTAACGTGAAGTGTAAAGTATTTACAGATATGTTTCTGAAATGCTTGCCATTTTACATTTCCACACCACTACACCTGAAAGACAGATATACAATGTTCCAATGTTTATAGTGTATTTGCAATGTCTGAAGCGTGATATCAATGACTAATCTTGACATTAAAAAGATTTCCAACTCAAGGGTGCTGTGTCATGTGTATTATTGTATTATTATAATGCTGCCACTGATATAATGCTGTCAGTATTTAATTACAATTGATTCATTAATTATTATTTCACTTCATTAAGGTATTCCACCAGGTTTATGGGGTTTTCAGCAAATGTATTTGTTTTGTCTTTTGTAAGGGAGAGTGGGGGTTAATTCAACAAGGTAAACATGATTTTTATTTTTATTTTTGTATTGAGATAGACAAGACAGACGTTCAGGAAAGAGAAAGTTGGGGACTCGTTCCGTACATTCTATGGGTTGTCTGCCGTGGACAGGCTGCGTTCCATTTCATGCACACGCCTTTTTGCAGTAATGTGAGATCAAACTCATGTCAGCACACAAATGTATAAAGGCAACTGTACAGCAATCAAAACAATTATTATATATACTTGTGATGCATCTTTCGGCTGCAATTATTATTGGATTTATTGGGCAGAAACATCTTTTTGCGACCCTACTTTGATAACCAGACGTATGTCTGGGATTTGCATAAAATAAAGCCGCATGATAGGCTACAGCTTCAAAAGTATCAGAAATTTACCAATTTTATTGACTTAAATTCATACTGATCACGTTAATTAAGTCAAATCAACATTTCGGCTAGACTATATTTTAGAAATATCGTACAGATAAGTCTCTATGACACTATTTATCAGCCTAGTCTGGAAACCGGAATCAGACAGTGCCGCCATTTTTTGTCATGCATCGTAAGAAAACTATTAAAATACACAAGAAATTCAGCCTCATTTCTCTTTTGGTTGGCATAGTTTATACGTATTCAATGTAATGGAAAATTCGGCTTTAATAGATTTTTTATTTATTCATTGGATTATCCAAACGTAACCCTATTTTGCAACCCTGATTGCCAACAGGAAGAACTCCATATGCGGCGCTGCTTGTAACTACTGCCGATCCAAAAATCTCTTAAAAACACGAACATCTTCACCATGTTTTTTTCATGCCTTATCTAACTTAAGTATAGTTAGCAGTTCGGCTATACTACACATTTGATTTATTCATTGATTAGATCTAATCCTAACCCTAATTTCCAATCATTTATTTTTGCCGGAAAACTACAAAAATGGCGGTCATTTGTGGAATGTCAACGGTGCAGCTCCAGGGAATTGTAGTTTTATTTTAAAAATTGACTTTTTTTCTATTATTGCAAATTTGAAACTCTAGGACAACACACTGGGGGGTTTTAAGGGATGGGGAACACGTTAGTGTGATTAGATTTTAAATATCATATTGAAAAATGGGTTAAAATATATTTTTGCCATATTCTTTAGTGCAGCTATTAGGTGGCATTACCAGTATATGTACAATCATACAGCTTAAGTCAAAAGCTATCTATAAAAGTTGGCCCCATGTCTTTATCACCTTCCATTAAGGAATGGCGACCTGCTCAAAATCCATAAATTTCACAGGTCAAAGGTCAATATTTTCTGACAGGAACCACCCATAACCTTCAAACCACTATATTTGTACTCAGCAGGTCGAGACCTTTCCAACGATGTATTTAGTTTAGTCCTACAGCAAAGTTTTAATTTTCACATCCACAGACACATCCTTGGTCCAGGCGTATATTCAAACAGCCCTTTGGTGGCTCAACAGATGAAATGAACAATCTTGAGGTTTTGGTGATTGTTTTTTTATTCTTACTCCTTTAGAATAACCATTATAATAATTCTGGACACTTATTTTCATAATAAAATGCTATATATTTCTGTTCTGGGTTATCCAATATCCAGTCAATGTACCTGCACTATATAAATGTGACTTGTTTCCAGTCACTGCAGCATCAGCTGGCAGTGTTTTCAGTGTGTGTGTGTGTGTGTGTGTGTGTGTGTTTCTGGCTTTATGGCACAGTGAAGGCACAATTTTTAGCAGGAAATAACACAGAAGCATATATGAGTAATTTGGCCAGGTATTAAAATGTATGTTTGTGGAATGATAATGAGATCACGGTTGTAAAAGATACTGTCATGATGCTGCCAGGTACATGGTTCAGATGAAAAATAAAGATGTGGTAACAGATGTCACACCACTACTCAAACCTCTTCAGTATGTCATAGTATCTCAATGTTGAAACAACTTGCTCTAAACTAAAAAGCAAAGCAAAAAAACAAACAAAACCAAAGGAAACAAATTGCATTTAACTCCTCTGTCAACTTTAAAAATCGCTGTACCACCATAGCCTTATCTCTCTGAAAGATCTGCCAATTTAAACTTAAGTTATGCAATAAAGGCATATTCCAGTGCAAATACTTGTTTGAACTAAGTGACCCACAATATTAAATACCAGTCTCCCACGTATATATCAGAAATGTAAAACATAAGTTGACTCTACAGTTTTAACAAGTTGATTCCACTCTTTGGTATGCTCTAACCTTGTCCTACTGGGTGAAATTCCAAATACCAAACATTTTAGATTAATTTATAATATGCCTGTTAATGCAGATATGTATACATATCAATATTAAACATTTAGATAATCGAGCACTCATAGAGAGTGAAAAAGAATGTGTCAGAAGCGGTCAAGAAGCCATTATATACTACCATATCTAAGGGAGAATTGGCCATGTTTGATTTAATAAAAAGGAAAATGAAGATGATCAACCTGTCCGGTTTTATATGAATAAACACACATTCAGGCTTATAATTGACTAACTGCAAACAATCGTAAGTCTTAATGAAGGAACACAGCCAACAACAGGTGTATTTGATTTTCAGACCTTCCACTTTAATATCTGACCACTCAGATAATTAACTTTACAAACTTTTTATATATATAATATATACAACTGTATAAACAAGTAAAACCTACCCCCATTCCCAAAAAACAAACAAACAACAACAACAACAACAAAAAAGGAACTTTGTACAAAAGTGTGCACGGTTTTCTCACAACAAATCACTTCTTTGCAAAACTCGAAACAAAAGCAATGGTTTAGTCATTCATTTAATATAAACATACTACTTAAAAATGAAACAATTTAAACCATTATGTAGAACTCAGGTTATAAACAAACATTAAAATCATAATATAATAACAAATTCAATGAGCAACAAACAAAACATGCGCAACAGACAATTTGTCAGCTTCTTTTATATTTCTATGTTTTCTTTCGGCTCCCAGGAGTTCTTCCACCTTGCTCCACTGTAAGAAACACAGCAAAATCTGTTACTATCATATTATACTGAACAGTTTAATATAAAGTACTATGTTGACACTGTATTTGTAAAAAGACATGGACTCAAGTATGCCTGCATTTGCATCTTTTTTCCTCCTCATAATATGCACATATAATAAGGCTGTCAGTTTCAATTGACTCACTTATTTATAACATGTGTTTACAACATGTTTTTAACTTTCATTGATCTGATTTTGTATTCATATTCAGCTTTAAAAAAAATAGCCTAATGGTCTAATCAAAAATTGCATTATCAAGTGATCATTGTAAATTATAGCTGATCAGATTTGTATAAAAAAGGATGTACCATTTACTTAGATTTTAGCCGAAAATTTTAATTTAAACATCATCGGTCAATGTAGTACAGCCGCCAATTAAATATCTGTTATGCTGTATATTTAACGCTACATCCCTGTAAGAATAGATGCAAAAGAATGCTGTTTGCTGACTTCAGCTGTCTACTTGAAACAATCTGTCCCATGAAACTGACTCAAATTTAACAATCTGGGCTTGAGTACTACACTCATCAACCAGATACTAGATGTCCTTACAAACAGACCCAAAACATTTCAGACTGGCAGTCACACCTCATCTATATAAGTGCTCAACATTGGAAACCCCCAGGGCTGTGTGATCAGTCCCATCTATTCGCACTGCACTCCAAGACAACCAAGGAACTCTCCTGTGAAGTATGCAGATGCCACTACCATCACTGGATGTAGTATAAACAACAATGACAGTTCAAACTAAGAGGAAATTTTGAAATCTTGCAGAATGGTGCATAGAGAGCAATACACTGCCAAACATCAGCAAAACCAAGAAGCCAATTGTTCATTTTAGGATGGAGGCAAAGACACACATTCTCTTTGATCTCAGAGGAGGTGGAGCAGGTCAACAGCTTCAGGTTCCTGGTTCTAGTTGCACAAATAACTGGAATCAAGAATCATCATTAAATTTGAAAATTGACACTACATTTCCAAATTAAATTGGAAATTTGATACAACTACTCACATCCACTTAAATCTTCAACTTGAAATTAACAGTTTATTGAGGTGACCGTTATGGCTAGACTAACTGATACATGGCAGAAAGTGAAAAAAGTCTCTGTGCAGAGGTTTTTCAGAATAATGAAAATATCTTTTATCAGGCTATTGTTTTATCCGGTCTTGTAAACCTCTTTTAGAATGTGTTCATTTTAATCACTGCAGCATTAACTTTATGCAGTTAAAAAGGAACTTTGCCAAACTTCAACCACTTCTGCATCACAACATTTGAGTAGAATACGGAAATCAACAATGTTTTCCATTGCAATGACACCACATTTTTCTGCTAACAGAAATCCACCAAAATTTAGGACTGCTATTATCAGATAGAGATAATAGTTCTGTATTTTGTAAGCATGTAAAAGGTGCAGAAAATGCTCTAATTGCTATGGAAACCTCAGAAGGCTAAGTTCCACAGCTAAATTCTTCTCATTTTTTTACAGGGGCGCAATAGAAATATCCTGACTGTTAACATCACAAACTGGCATGGTTCTTGCATGACCCAGGAGAGTGTTCCATTGACACCATCTATTGAGCATCAGTGACATCATTAAAGTAACATATCTGCAGAGCCCAAAGGATACTAAAAGACAACACCCACCCAGCTAAGTCTGCTCACCCTGCTGCTATCTGGAAGTCAAAACAAAAGTATACACTAGTACACCATGGTATTACAGAGGAGCTTCTTTCCTGTTCTTTTGTGATCTGTGAGTCTGTGCAACTCATTGTACATATTCCCATTTTATGTGTGTAGCACAGGGAACTGTCTTTTGTTGCACTGAAGTTACACTAGTGGCCTTTAATTAGGAACAAATGCCACACATATAAGAAAAACCAGCAACAACACACAAGTGCCAATATGCCACACATATGGCAAAATCGATGCAATGCTAGTTTGCTTTAAGTGTCACTAATCACTCAATTAGTTCACTTTGCAGATGTTTGTACAAATTACGCAACTAAAAGGCCTGCATATAACATCACAGATAACCTCATTCTAAGTTCTTTACAGCAGACTCACAACAGCACACAATATGGACTAACACTTTTCCAAAGAAATGGAACTCATGCACACACACACATTACATGTGAGCAGATACATGTCATCACCAACATTATAAACAAGTGAGCAAATCAGCACATCAGTCCCAACAACAGTAGTTGTAAAGTGCAGTGGAAAAAAATGATATGAAAAAAGGAGCAAATCAGGTGAACTGTCCCGAAATCAATCTTGTACTTTCCCTAGATTACATTACAAAACATATCCAAACTCATACACACTAAAGGTTCATAAAGTCTGAGAACACTAGACAAAATACCTCTATTTTTCATTTGTTTCTGATGTAAAAGTATTTTGGTAATTACAATAATAAACACAGTATTTGATATGCCCCCCTTTTGCTTTAATAACAGCATGCATGCGATCTGGCAGGGTCTCCTTAAGTTTCTGTAACACCTGATGACTCGTGGTATCTGAGCTTGATTTGACAGTGATCCATAAAGGTTCTTGTCATATCAGACACTGTTTGGCTTTCTCAGTCTTTGAGTGCACCCATCAATTTTCAATGGATTTGAGGTTAGGTGAATGTAGAGGAAAGTAAATAATAGCAGGAGTTGTTTGGTCTTACTTCTAAGTAGTTCTCTCAGCTTTGAGGTGTGTTTGGGCTCATTTTTGTTACTGCAGTATAAAACCCTGATACTGTGAGATCATATCTGGACCAGGGGTTTCTATGGGGTCAGCAGCGGTACAATAAAACACTTAGAAATTAAATCACTTGAATCCTAAACCTGATCTCAATGCATCAAGCTTTGCAAAACAACAACAACAACAACAACAACAACAACAACAACATAAGTTACAACAACAAAAACAAACAGGACTTCCAATTAGCAGTTGTCCTGTCAAAATCAGTCTGTACTGCAGTGTCTCAGAGAAGAGAAGAGTTTCTTACTTACTAGCAAAATCAAGGCAAAAAGCTTGATGTGCCTTAGTAATAACAGAATATCAAAGAAGATGACAGAAAACAGTTCTATTTAGCGATGAACCAAAGTGATTGGTATCTGTCAGTAGCACAAGGTTGTGAGGGGACAGACAGGAGGGACAATGAAATGGTGTTGGGAATGTAATACATGTAATACATGACATGTAATACATTGCACCATACATAAAAATAGTGTGATCCCAACACAGGAAAGTCTCAGGTTTTTAATTACATTTATGAACAATTTTATGATCCTAGACTTCATCCTCCTAATGATACCAACAGTAGTGTAAGATGATTCAACTTTAACTCATTTTACATGTCAGTCATATTGAACAGGGGTGTACTATTTATTTATCTTTGTGGTTGTTGAATCATTTATAATCCATAACATTATGCTTCCCAAACATTTTTATCACTATGTAACAGGCTTGACATCAGTCCATGCTTTCATTTATGTGAGGTGTTTGAGATGGAAACAAATGTTTATTTTGTGTAAATTCAGCTACCCAAGGCCAACCACTAACAGTAAGCATCAAAAAACATACTTACCATCCTGAGCAGGGAAGCCACTCCACCAAAACCTCCTCACGGCCCTTTGTAAAGACAGAAAGACAATAAGGTAAAAAACTCCACCTTTCAACAGTAGATTAATGTATTGCTTAGCTGGCAGTGAATCAATCAATTAAAGTGAAATCAAACAATTATGCAGTGTAGTATAAAGTACCTACAAGTCATACTTGAGTAAAGGTAAAGATATTTTGTTCTAAGAGAAAGTATTATTAATGAATTAAATAGTACTTGAGTCATAAATTATCCAAACTTAACTGTACTTAAGTGACAAAAGCAGTAGTGTAAGTAAATTGAGTATATATTTGCATGTATGTATAATCTGTATAATGTGGGTTGATAAATTCTCAACCTGGCTGATTATTAGAGCCATTATTCAGTATTTTTCTGATCATCGGAATTCAGTGGCTTTTTAATCCAGTAACTAATTAAATAAAATATTTGTAAAATACACAACCTTGGTTGTGAGGCAGCCTATAATCTGTAAAGGAACTAGTGACTAAAGTTGTAAAGTTATCGGGGTACAAGTACAAAAGTAAAAAAAAGTACAATATTTGCCTGCAAAATGTGGTGGAATGGGGGTATTAACAGAAAATGGAAATTCTCAATTTAAGTCCAAGTACCTAAAAAATTACTTAAGTACATTCCTAAATTAAATGTCCTTAACTACATAAAGTTACTGCATTAATGTTACCATAAAAAGTGTATTAACTCTCATGCTATCATTCCATTAATGTCAATGCCATAAGGAGGATCTTTTGGTCATATTTTTGGCAGAGTACTTTTACTTACATAGTCATTAATTCAAATTTGCAATCAAAAACTAATTTCTGAGGCACCAAAAAAATTGACACAAGAGGCTGGAAATTCCAACATGAAGCAACTCATAATGACCTTAACCTTAAATTCTAAATATCTAAAAATTATTCTGTAAATTGAGTCATGTGTTTACAGACATATTTACAACACACTATAATAGTAAGCTTGTAAGTGTTGCAATGTCATTCTTGTTTGTGCAGTCTGATAAATTACCTTAAAGCCTCCTTATTAACAAAAGACAACCTTTCTCTTCAACAGAGAAAGGTTTATGATATTTAAATCACCAATTTTTTAAAGTTCTAGCACCAACCTCCCTGATTCTTTCCCTCAGTACTTTTTTTGTAGGAGAAAGTGGTTGCCCCATGATGAATAGGACATTCTGAAAAGAATGACAAGATAATAATGATTTGTTGATTGAACAAATATCTTCAAAACAATAACATGAGTGTCATCATATAAAGATGACAGTGACACTTTATATAATCAACTAATAAACTTATCATACCACTATATAACTACACAAAAAAGTGATACAGAGAAATGTCACTTTTGAGAAGGAGAAATTGTAACCATATTTTTTTTAACGCTAAGGTGGCAGGCTTTATTTATTCAGCTAAAAGCAGCCTCGATTTTACGTCATTGTCAGTGACCCATGGCTTTTGACTGTGCAAAAAGTTGCACATGCAAGCAAATCAGCTTGCATATAAAAGGTTCGATTCTTTTGGTAAGAACAGAATGACTGATAAGTCCAAACATACCACTGGGATCAGGTTTCCTCTTTCTCTGTCTTCTTTTTGTTGAGAAAGACAACAGAGTGGTTTTCGAGGGAGCAGCAAGGGAAAGGACTGATGGCACTGGACGGTCCAGGGAGGAGGAAATAGAGTGGGTTAGAGAGGATGAGGTGAAAATGGGATGGGTCAGGGGTGAGGACAGAGAACAGGAAGAGGAGGACACTGATAAGGTCGGGGTGGAGGATACAGGAGCAGTCAGGTATGAGGACACAGGAGGAGGCAGGATAGAAGACACATTCAGGCAAGAGGACACAGGGGGAGGCAGGGTGGAGGACACAGGAGGAGGCAGGGTGGAGGACACAGGAGGAGGCAGGGTGGAGGACACAGGAGGAGGACACAGGAAGAGGCAAGGTGGAGGACACAGGAGGAGGACACAGGAGGAGGCAGGGTGGAGGACACAGGAGGAGGCAGGGTGGAGGATACAGGAGGAGGCAGGCTGGAGGACAGGGGGAGGCAGGGTGGAGGATACAGGGGGATGCAGGCTGGAGGACAGGGGGAGGCAGGCTGGAGGATACAGGAGGAGGCAGGCTGGAGGACACAGGAGGAGGCAGGGTGGAGGACACAGGGGGATGCAGGCTGGAGGACACAGGGGGAGGCAGGCTGGAGGATACAGGAGGAGGCAGGCTGGAGGACACAGGGGGAGGCAGGGTGGAGGATACAGGAGGAGGCAGGCTGGAGGATACAGGAGGAGGCAGGCTGGAGGACACAGGGGGAGGCAGGGTGGAGGACACAGGGGGAGGCAGGGTGGAGGACACAGGGGGAGGCAGGGTGGAGGACACGGGGGGAGGCCGGCTGGAGGACACAGGAGGAGGCAGGCTGGGACACACGGGAGGTGTAATGGAGGGGGAAATAGGAGTCAGTGTGAGTGTGATTAAAGTATCAGAGTCTGGGTTGTCTTGTGGTGTGGACATGAAATGTGATGTTGGGTCAGCTGCAACATCAGCAGGGAGGACATCATGGTTTAATGGTGTCGCTGGAGTGTCTGTGTCGGGGGCTGAGGAATCCTCGGTGTGTGGTGCCGGAGTCCCCCCCATCCTGGTTGCTGGTTCAGCTGCCACAGTCACTTTAATGATCAAAAAAAATATGAGGAGAAATACACATATTAAAATCTGTATAAGCTGTTCAACAAAATACCTGACACTATGACATAAGTATACTCAACAATTTACATTAAAAATGTCATTGGATTGCTTTGTTGATT
Organism: Epinephelus awoara; assembly: GCA_035609425.1. NCBI lineage: Eukaryota > Metazoa > Chordata > Actinopteri > Perciformes > Serranidae > Epinephelus > Epinephelus awoara. Next base: position 37,434,185 of record CM069298.1, on the reverse strand, counting down.
ACCTCCGCCAAGGAGGTTATGTTTTTGCCAGAGTTTGTTTGTCTGTCTGTCTGTCTGTGTGTTAGCAAGATAACTCAAAAAGTTATGGAAGGATATTTCTGAAATTTTCAGGGAATGTCGGGAATGGCAAAAACTATAAGTGATTCAATTTTGGGGTTGATCCGGAAGGAATCCTGGATTCTGGATCACTTTGAAATTTTCGTTAACATTGCTTTAAATGGGGCATAAAATTTTGCTCCTCAATATTTCGATTGATTACAGACCGATGTTTATGAAATTAAAGACACTTGTTAAGGGGGTCGTTCCCTATCACATCACAAAGATTGATCCGGATCAGATCAGGATTGCGAATTTTATTGCGATTTTTCAAAAAATTGGGGTGCCCTTGCGTTTTTGCCTACTGTTCCTTTACTATTATAGGTAGAAACTTCTAACAAGGACCATCTTATAGAGGAGTTAATTCTGCATCTGAGTCATGTTAACAGATTTGTGCTATCTTCAATATGTGAGAAGACAGATCCAGATGAAATTGGGGTAAATTTTTACAGGAAGCGATGTGGATTTGGGACGTTTTCAATGGTATGTCGCATGCATAACGTCCACTAATGAGGTTATACAGGATCTATTACTAAGAGTCTGAGGAAATAGCAGTAATCAAATGACATTCACATTCAAAAGCTCTGTATGGACCTGGATCCAGAAGAAAACCGCCATTACCGTAAAAATGATTTTTGTGAATATCTTCAAAACTAACAATCATATCAAGGTGAATCCAATTTCTAATAGTATGATTTCATGGTCAAGGAATCTAATAGTTTAGATAAAATACATATAGGACCGTCTTTTATTGGGGATCATTGCAAGGGGGAATGGTGCTGCTTGGCGGAGGTCTGCGCTCTCCGAGTGCTTTTCTAGTTTATTTATGAAATGTATATTGCAATTACAGGGATTTTCAAAAATAGAATAAATAGCTACACTTGGACATTTATTTTTTAATAAAAAAAACAAGTAGAGCCTGCCTTGTTTGTTTGATTGATTAATCGAGCAATGAATGTGACCACAGGTTTGCTGTTTATGCAGACCCAGCACATTACTTAAAGGCAACAAACTGCCATGTATCCAAGAAACAGTGTAACTAAATACATTTACTTAAGTACTGTTCTTGAGAACCATTTAAGGTACATGTACTTAATTTGAGTATTTCCATTTTCTGCAACTTTACACATCCATTCTACTGCATTGTGGAGGCAAATGTTGTACTTAAACTTGACTACATTTACTTGAGCGAGAAGCTGATAATCAGTTTAACACTATTTTAGAGTGTATGCATTTATGTAAATATATGTATAATTTACCTATTTCTTGAAATTATGACATATTAGTACATTCATTGCTAGAAAATGACTTTTAATATTTAAGTACAGTTAATATCAGAAACCTTAAGACTTTTACTTTAGTATTTTTTATTTAGGTCACTTTAACTTTTAACCAATTAATATTCTAACATGGTATGTTTACTTTGACTCAAGTAGGACTTTTGTGCACTGTATTACACAATGCCAAGATCCTGTAAAATTAGTCTTAACTAGGTTAGATCAGAATAGCATGACAATTTAGAACTGTCCGAGGATGGGCCATGAATTTTATTGTTGATCATAAAACAATTAAATAAATAAATAATAATAATAACTCAGTTGTGTTAAAACGTCATTGTGGTGACAAGTCAAGATAATCCCGAATATTCTCACAAGAGTGACTATAGAAACATGTCTGGTTCACTGACGTACAGTCCTACTGTACGACTGGTTTCCTGACTTATTTAGAAATAACATAGACTGTCACCGTGCTTGAAGGTTCAGTTTGCACATTGTATTTGCACATAAACAACTTGATAATGGTAAACTGCATATCTGATCATTTGTTTAGAGAAATCAAAATGTTAAAATTTAAGTACACCCGTGATGCTTAAAGTATGACTAGTTATCATCGTTATCACTGTCACAAGACCTGATTCTTAGTAGGCAACTTGCAGGTGCATTCTGACAATCGCAAACTGGTAATTTTTTGGGGAAAATTTAAATGTGAAATCTAACAATATCCAGTGCAGCAATCTGTTACTTGTGGTATAGCTAGCCACCACAAAAGTATCAATTATGGTGGAAGATGCCTCTGTGGCTGGATTAAAGAAATTATTGATCAAATTTATTTCATATTTGATTGGTTTGATATAGTGATGTTAGCCTAAATTGTTTCCACTGCTACTACTTTCTAGCCCCACAGAAAGAAACCCTCTTCACATAAATCCTACAGTACAGACCATTTGTTTCCCCTTTGTGGCAGTTAGGTTTCTCTGTTGTCTCTCTACACAGTTACCATGGCAACTTCCCTTTTAATTCTCTAAAATTTGGATGAAAAAATAAAGGTACATGTGTGTCAGTGCAGGGTGTCTCCACACATACCTAATTTATAAAGTATACTGTAAAAAAACAGATATTTACCTGAAAGGTCTAACTTTAATTCTTAAAAAAATACTTGGAGAGATGGAGACATTGTTTCTTAAAAGAGATGCTGTTAATGAACTTTTGAATAAAAATATCAATTTGTTGTTTTCTGACTGCACCAGTGAAAGTGATATTACCACTACAGAAAAAAAAATCAAGAATAAATATTATACTGTGAGGACACACAGACGGATTAATAACTACCTCCATGTTCTTCCGAAACAACACTGTTCATACTCACTCATGAGTAGGTATTCGAGACATAAATGGTATAAATAGTTTAAAATTTTCCATGCACATTTGTTTACATTACCATTCAAGAGACTTTCATAAATCCTCTTTATTGTGTGAAGGGCATCGTTGGCATCATCTGTGGACAGAAGCACTCTGCCAAAAAGCCCCTTGCTGTTCTCCTGGCAAGAAGGAGGATTGGGTGTCGCTCCAGTAGTTCCCACTTGTGGAGCTGCAATAAAATTGACGCAAAACCATACAGCTTAAAAATAAACTAAGTTCAGACTACTAATAAGGTTAGCATTTGATGCTTTGCTTCACAGGCAGAGAAGTGAAAGTCAAAGAACTTAAGTAACAATAAATAGTTACTGAGTAGAAATGACAAATGAACTATTACACCACATGGAACTAATCAAATGTATAACAAAAAATAGCTACTATGTTTCTGGTCAACTGCATAGGTTTGCCGTTACTGAGGATAGTACTGTACTATTTTTACTACACACACCACAGAGGTTATGTTTTTACCCCTTCATCTTTGTTTGATCAGTGTGCTAAATGACACAGAAACTAATGGACAAATTTCTATAAAACATACATAAATTTTAATTAAATTATAAGGCAATAATGCATGGATCATAATTTAAAAAAGAAACAGGTGTATTTAGGAGGGTGGACTCTATGAGTGAATATAAAGGGGACTGTTGGTACTTGGTGGAGACAAGCACTGTTTGAAGCAGTTCGACTTCATGCTCTTGAAAGGTGTTAATCTTATCATTCTTATCTGCTGGATTTTTTCTATGCAATAAGGGGCAAATGCCCTATCTTGAAATATTTGCCAAATTAAAGAAAAAACAAAACAACCAACAACACACAACTTTTGTATCTGCACTATAAATTTGATCGACTAAATTTAATGGGTTCTTTCTTGGTCCATGCAACATCCTTCTATCAAGTCTCAACACAGTCAAGCTGGTGTTTTTTTCTGCAATCCTGCTCGGCAAACTGGAAAAAAAACATAAAAATCAAAATAAATGTTTTACTGATACTGGCTGCGCAAAGCTACGTTATGTCATGTCCATTTAGTGAGCAAAAAAATTTCTTACTAATTACTTTGCACATCATCTACAACTGAGAATTTGAGATTGTCTTTTACAATCAAACAGGGATGAATGTTGGAATCCTGGGCAGAAATAAAGCAATGTGCATGTTGATGTGAATATATGCAGCAATTTACTTACTTTAAAAAAATGTTTGCGTGAAAAAATCACTTACCAGTAGATTTGTGGCATCATATACTTTTTTGATGCTGCAGTTTTTCTGCTGCCGCTCCTTCCAAGCCTGGGAAAACTTTTTTTTTTTGTCCTCTAATTTTGTTTTATAGGGCTGCTTCGCCTCACAGTGCTGACATTTTTTGCAGGCCACTCCGATTTTTGCCTTGCAATGATGGCAGTCTTTTAGAGTAGGCATCTGTAGCAAAAAACATCATAATGATTAGAACAGAATGCTTTGTAAGCAGAGGATAGGTGGTATTTTTTCATCCATACTGTAGGTGAGAAATTGTGTCAACGCATTCACCTGAAATACTGGATTGTAAATCCAATATATCAAGCTACAATGTAATGCCAAGGATGTACAGGGGGCATGAAAGCCACCAAGGCTCAGAAGCTGCAGCCTTTTGTTACTTTTAGTACACATAACTTACATAGTTCTATTTATTATTGGTGTCAGAACAGAGAATAGATAGATGAGCAGACACATAGACGACATAAATTTCCGTTTCCACCAATTATTACGAAAGGCATGTGTTCTTTAAACTTAGTGCAGAAAAGTGATTGTTCACTCATCCAGGAAAGCATAAAAGGATATGTGAGGTAATTGTAAATATCAGAGCAGAAGACTAGTGCAGAGATGTGTGCTTCTGATGTCACAGCCAGGCTCCTGCTTGCTTGCGCATCATACTAGGACCTGGATCCCCACTTATAAAACTGTGTGTAGGAGTCCATACTTGGAGTGTATATGCACAAAGAAAGGCAGGTGGAAGGCATAAAAAAACCTGGTTATGTCTATGTGAACACCTGCCTCATGTCCAGCCCTATACAAGTCCATTTTTACTCAAAAATGTTCAGTGCTATGCATCACCATTCATCCACCTATCCATACATCATGTAGGCTGTCACTGAAGTATATTGATACTTACAGCAATCAGACAGTTTCACACTGTGTTTATGATAAAATGTCATACGGAGGAATCTTGAGGAAGCTGTTCCCTTCAGGGGTGGCCACAGCGAATCATCTGTCTCCATCTAACCCAATCCTCTGCTTCCTCTTCTCTCACACCAACTAACTTCACGTCCTCTGTCACTACATCCATGAATCTCCTCTTTGGTCTTCCTCTAGGCCTCCTGACTGGCAGTTCCAACCTCAGCATCCTTCTGCCAACATATTCAGTCTCCCTCCTCTAATAATAATAATAATAGATTTTATTTATAACGCACTTTACATTTGAATACAAATCTCAAAGTGCACAGTACAGGCAACAATAACAATAAAAGCAACAGAGGCAATAAAATCGAGCAACAGAACAAGACAGTATAAAATATAAACAGTCAGCAGATGAAATCAGATAAAATCAGCCAGGAAAAGCTTTCTGAAAAAGGAAGGTTTTGAGACCTTTTTTAAAAGCATCCACCGTCTGTGGAGCCCTGAGGTGGTCGGGGAGGGCGTTCCACAGACGGGGAGCAGCAGCCTCGAAAGCCCTGTCGCCCATGGTCTTGAGCCGAGTCCTGGGCGGGCGCAGACGGTGCAGTTGGCCTGACCGGGTTCTGGATGAGATATGTGGATTGAGAAGTTCGGTGAGGTAGGAGGGGGCTGCACCGTGCAGACAGTGATGGGTGTGAAGGAGGATTTTGAATTCGATGCGGAGGTGAACGGGGAGCCAGTGCAGAGTGTGAAGGATTGGGGTGATGTGCTCATATTTACGCACTCTCATCAGGACCCGGGCAGCGCTGTTTTGGACATATTGAAGCCTTTGTAGGCTCTTGCCCGGGATCCCGATGAGAAGTGCGTTACAGTAGTCCAGCCTGGAGGAGACAAAGGCATGGACGAGCCTTTCTGCAGCAGGACGAGAGAGAGATGGCCGGAGTTTGGCGATATTACGGAGGTGAAAGAAGGAAGTTTTGCAGATATGGTTGATATGATCGTCAAAGCTAAGATGGGGGTCAAACCTGACTCCCAAATTAGTCACGGAAGGAGAGAGGGAAAAGTTGTGACCGAGAAAGGAGATGGAGGAAATGAGGGAGGAACGGAGCTGGTGAGGGGTGCCGATGTGAATGGCTTCCGTTTTGGAGCTGTTCAGCTGTAAGAAGTTTTCACTCATCCAAGCCTTTATCTCCTCCAGGCAGGAGTCCAGTTGAGTGACAGAGGGGGAGGGAGTGGAGGAGGGGGTGACTTTGAGATAGAGTTGTGTGTCATCAGCATAGCAATGGAATTGTATTCCATGCCTGCTGACGACACGGCCAAGGGGGAGCATGTAGATGGTGAAGAGGGTTGGACCGAGCACAGAGCCCTGGGGGACCCCACAGATAACAGTGTGGGGGTGGGATTTAGCATCCCCCAGGGCAACGAACTCGGTCCTTCCTGTGAGGTATGAGTGAAACCATTGAAGGGCGGTGCCAGAGATACCAATGTCATGTTGGAGGCGATGAAGGAGGATGTGATGATCAACAGTATCAAATGCAGCAGAGAGGTCGAGAAGGATGAGGAGGGAAGTGGAGCCGGAGTCAGAGGTCATCAGGAGGTCATTGGTGACTCTGATGAGAGCTGTCTCGGTGCTGTGGGAGGGACGAAAACCGGATTGGAATTTTTCATACAGACTGTTAGATTTAAGATGGTTGTGGAGTTGGATGGATACAATTCTTTCAAGGGTTTTGGAGATGAAGGGGAGATTGGAAATGGGTCTGTAGTTTGACAGAGGTTCAGGATCAAGGGTGGGTTTTTTGAGGAAGGGCTTGATGACAGCTGTTTTGAGGCTGGCCGGAACGTGGCCAGATTGAAGAGAGAGGTTAATGATGTTTGTTATTAGTTGACTGATGGAATGACAGTGAGCTTTAAGCAGAGGGGAGGGGAAGGGGTCGAGGGAGCATGTGGATGGTTTGGATTTACTGATTATTTTTTCGACCTCCTGCTGCACTGTGGGGGAGAATTGAGACAGGTGTTGTGTGGTGGGTGCAATGTCAAATGATGGGACAGAACTGTTGGCGGGTGAGAGAGATGCACGGATATGGTGTATTTTGGAGGTAAAAAAATCCATGAATTTGTTGCACTGGGTGACTGTTTGGTTGTGGTGTGGTGAAGTCTGAGGTTTGAGAAGATGTTTGACGGTGGAGAAGAGTTGTTTGGAATTACCTAGGTTATTGTTGATGATGTTGGAGTAGTGTGTTGACCTGGCCTCGGAGAGTTCTTTGGCATATCTCCGTCGATGTTCCCGGTAGGCCAACTTATGCACCGTCAGCCCAGATGTGACGTAGGCCCGCTCCAGGACTCGGCCATTCCTTTTCAGCAGTCTCAGCTCCTCAGTGAACCAGGGGGCAGAACGGGTGAAGGTGACTGTCCTGGTTTTAAGTGGAGCATGAAGGTTGAGGATAGAGTGAAGATTATGGTTGTAGTAGTCCATGAGGTCGGTAACTGATGTGTTTGAAGGAGGAGAAAGGAGCTGGAGATGCTGACTGAGGGAGGTGGAGTCAATGTTCTTGAGATTTCTGAAGGATATGAGGCGTTGTGGTTTGGTGAGGGGGGGAGGGAAAGGGGTCCTGAAGGTGACTGCATAATGGTCTGAAATGCCGATGTCCTAGATGAGGAGGTCTGAGATGTGGATGGAATCTGTGATGACCAGGTCCAGTGTGTGGCCCTTGGTGTGGGTGGGTCCAACAACAGATTGATGGAGATTGAGGCAGTTCAGAACCTGTTTAAATTCAGCAGCCAGTTGGCAGGAGAGTGAGTCCATGTGGATGTTAAAATCCCCCAGAACCAGAATGTTTGAGTGTGAGGTGCAAAGTGAGATGAGAAAGTCATGAACTTCAGAGAGGAATGACGGATGTGGTTTGGGGGGGCGATAAATAAGTGCTATGGTTGCAGAGGTGATGTGATGTGAGATGATGTGTTTGCAATTAAAAACCAGATGTTCAAAAGTGTTGACGGGAGGGACAGACAGTAGAGAGGTTTGAATGGTACTGCGGTGAAAAACAGCGAGACCACCCCCCCGACCGGTAGTCCGGGCCTTACTGAGGTAACTATAACCAGGGGGACAGGCCTCATTGAGGACAGAGTAGACCTCAGGCTGTTGCCAGGTCTCTGTAAGACAAAGAATGTCAATTTCCTTCCTCTGCACATGTCTGAACCATCTCAGTCTGGCCTCTCTGACTCTCTTATCTGTACAACATCTAACGTGCTGAGGAATATTAAGTAATAATTCCTCTAACATTTAATTTCCATTTCTTCTTCCATTACTTCATCACCTCATCTTAAATAAAATCAACATCTGTGTCGCTTATTTCCGGTCTCCAAAATGAAAAATACTTTGTTTGTTAACAGGCCTGCCCAGTTTTACACATCACAATATTTTGTATTGGGTGTCTCATTTGCGTCTCCGTTATTCCGTGATGCCGTCATACTAAACTGACGTTACAAGTAGTAACGAGAATCGCAGTTACTACGGTACACATTGAATCAACGCAAAAATGCGACTTCGTGTTATATTCTACATAGTTTGTTATCATAGCGGTAGTTAGCTTTTCCTCAGATAACTTTGAGCTAAATTTACGTTAGCTTGGACAACAATAACGTCAACGCTGGTCGTATGATTTGGGTCCGTGTATGTCGCGGCCATCCGTTTTTTGTTTTGAAATGACAAGATAAAAATAGAAAAATAACCCGTTTCCCGTTTTTGTGTTTTATAATGAAAAACGGAAAACGGAAAACGGATCGTTATCCATTATCCATTATCCGTTATCCGATTTAATTTGATGTGTTTAGAAATCGAAATTGGGAATTAAAATCACGAGGGAAAACGGTTTCTGCACTGTGATATTGTGACACAGCTCCAAAATTCTCTCTGTGCCCCGGAAGTTGTAGGTCTGTTTACCTGTACCGCATTACAACACCAGAAGAAGACGAGGGCACATGTGGTTGCTAACGTTAGCTTCAGAAAGATGGACAGTACTACGGTTGTACTATAGACTATGGGTTGTACTCTATCGAGCAGTGGAGAAGATTGAAGAATTTTTCAGGTAAGTCATCAACTATGCTTAGCTTGTTTCTGCTATTCCATCCGTTTTTGGTTGCCATCAAACTGTTTTCTGTTCAGATATCTGATTATTACAGTCAGTTTTCTCCGTTAGTCGTCTGTTTACTTTTCTGTTGGCGTTGGCGTTGTCACGGCAATGACCGCATTTCAAAATAAAAGTCTCTAAATTAAAACGACCACTAAACACTGAACACAAAAACAGACAGAAAATAGAGTTAAGCTAGTAACCCTTTCTGAACAGAAAACAGTTTGATAATGGATAATGGATAACGATCCGCTTTCCGTTTTTCGTTTTCCAGTATAAAACACAAAAACGGGAAACGATTCGTTTTACGTTTTTCGTTTTTCATTATAAAACACAAAAATGGGAAACGGGTTATTTTTCTATTTTTATCTTGTCATTTCAAAACAGAAAACGGATGGCCGCGATGTACACGGACCGATTTGGAGGACTTGTTGGCAATGTCACAAAGTAATAACACTTTTCTTACAATACCTGAATATTTTTTGTGAATATCTGTACTTTACATGTGTTTTTACATTTCTGTCAACTTTTACTTTTATTCCACTATACAAGCAAACCTATGGTCCAGAAATGTATTGTATGTAAAAGTATACATTTTATTTAGGAAATGTAGTGGAGTAAAAGGGAAAGTTGACAAAAATTTAAAAACTAAAGTAAAGTACAGATACTCCTAAAAAACAAACAGCTATTATTACTTTGTTTCATTACACCACTGATTATTACCTTATTATTGACTCAAAGCCTGTAGGGCAGGTTCTGGTAAGATTACTAGAAAATATCACAGGTTATCAATTATTCATAACTTCCGGACACATTGCATGCAATAGTCCACCTTCCCTCTCTCTCTCTCACACACACACACACACACACACACACACACACACACACACACACACACACACACACACACACACACACACACACACACACACACACACACACACACACCACAGAGCGTAGCCAATGACCTCAGTTCTGACTATTATGCTACTATAATGCAAAAAGCTGGCAGATTGTGGGTGGGGTCTGGTTCGGGTGGTCGATTAAACCATATTTTAGCTGGCTGCACAGTGGAGATTGGACAGGTGAAGCTGAAAACAATTCCTGTCTGTCAGAAATGCAATGTGGCTTGTGCCATATCTTCTAGCAAGAATCATTTTCTATTTGTACAGACACACTTTTTTTTTGTTTTTAATTCAGGCCTCAGAGAAATGTTATTGACGACCCCTATTGTAGTGTTAAGTGCTTTGAGTGGCGCTAAGACTAGTAAAAGCAGTATGTAAAAGCAGTCCATAAGATGCAAACAATATAAAAGTAGGTACAGAACAAGGTACAAACATACAGTGCAATCTCGTACCTCCATCAGAAAGGAGGTTTTCATAGGTTTCGATTCTCATACAGTGTTTGCAGATCTATATTTAGAAATGTGACTTAACTGCAAAGAAAGGGCAAGAACTGTTGTCAGTATAATTACCTCCACAGACAGGACTGTGATAAAAAAGTTGGTTTCCTCTGATAATGCATCTAAACGTACAGACATTATGACGCAACAGAGGTCAAAATCAGTGTGCACCTCCCTCATTTACCCCGCTGCCTTTGATCCAATCTGTCAATAAAAATAAAGCTGAGAGGGAGGTCTGTGTATGAAGTTCAACTCATTAACTGATGACAGCTATTGCTGGGTGTCACTTTCCTTTGTTCATGTTGGACTGTGCAGTAATTAATTCCATGTAGTTGCATAAGTTTGGTTTCCACTATGTGGAACAGTGACACATTGCTCATTTTCCATAACCGATCATCTTATTGCCTCTCGTTTTCCTTTCTGCCTGTAGTCCTCTCCTACTATTGTCATGCATACCCTCCACCTACCCATCACCACCTTATCTTCATAGATTCATCAGTATCATCTGCCTCATCGGCCACTACCACCACCACCAGTGTCTGGACTCAATGGGAAATTAATTTTGCTGCTGCTCAGATGTCCCTCAATCACAAAAAAATCTCCCTCTAGTCTCCAAGCACCAAAGACTTTGATAATTCTAATACCTTTTCCATTGGCACTGTTGGCTGCGCTGAGTAGTCATATTTGTTTCAGATCAGATTTTTGTTTCCATTGTTAGTTTAAATGCGCTGTACCACGCTAAGCTGCGCCAGAGATGGACCTTCTCAGGAATAGGTCCCTCAAGTGGGCAGCAGTGACGTCTCACAGACAGCAGCGAATCTCCAAAAAACCCCTTCTCCCCCACAGACAAGCCGTGTGTGTTGCGAGACTCTACTCTCTTCCGTCTGCAGGAGACCACAGAAGAAGGCATTTTTAAAAGCCTCAGTGTGTTTAGCTCTCAGGTCTTTCAAATCTTCTTGCTGAATCTTTGTGGTTTGGAGTTTAGTTTTTCTCCTGTGTCCCTGTTTTTACTTAAGATATCTGCTTTATTTTACTGTTTCATGTTCTCTTACTGCACCTCTGCAAACAGCCCATCTCCAACAGGTGAACTTCTTTTACCTGCCCTGCTGTGGAAAAACACATGTAGCAAAAATAACAGGGGGCTTTAGCCATGGATCAGCCCGCTGTTTTTAAACGTCATCACTCAAGAGGATAGCCCTGTTGTAATGGAAATGCAACCCAAGCAAAGCCAAGTCAAGCCAGCCCATGGCTGTCAAAAAGGGGTATTAATCAGCTCAAATCATCTGTTCACCCATATTCTGTAATAAACTTTATCATCATTTCATTCATCCATCTTTCCTGATTGAATGGGACTGATGGTGAGGAACGGTAGTCTGAGAATCTGCGGGGAGGAATGAAGATGGTGAAGATGAAGCTGGCGTGGGCAGGCAACAAAGGGAAGTGTGGAGAGTTGGCAGGCAGGTGAATGGTGATCTTGAGGTCCAGGAATATAGGTTAGTAACAACGGAAACGTTGTAGCAAACAAAAGGAAATGAAATGATTCGGCCTTGACATGGAGTTAAGCAATAATCTGGTGATAAGTAGTAGAAACATTGCATGTGGATGAACTGATAAGAAGTAGCCACACTTGATGAGATGATAGCAGACAGGTGGGTGTGGTGAGCAGAGGCAGGAGCTGGGAGAATGAGGAAGGGAGATCAGCAGAAAGCTCTTTCCGGCAATAGTCTTTTCATTTTAACCCTTACCAGATGATATTTCTGATCAAGAAATCCCTTCCTGGAGAAGTCATAATTCTAACAGCTATGTGATCTCAGCATTGTAAAATAAACTGAAACTTGTTGCATTTACAACTTGTTATACTATGGCCATAAGGGTAAAAAAGGAATACAGCATAAATCACTTTTTAATATACTAGTCGTGTTAATAATGCTTTTTTTTTTTTTGAGCAGCATTTAAGAAAAGCCACTGTGTTCATACACACCTACTTGCTGTGATATGCTTGACATTGAAATAACACTAAGATATACTATGATCTAATAAATTTTAATATTTCAAATAGAATTTAATCCATAGCCTGCTTTGCTATGACTACAGTACTGTAAATTATGAGTTTGTATTCCTTTAATGAGCCACTGTCTGTATTTGGAAGCACTATGTGCTTCTGGCTTTGAAAAGTGTTGAAGCCTATAAAAAAGGGATTATCACAGACATGGATCAAGGACTTTTATGATGAAGTACAATCATATACATAAAGGAAACACAGTCCTTAATAATGCAGCATAATCCCACTTATTTTTGGTTTTAGCATTTAACCTTACCTACGTAGAATGAAAGTTGGAATACATAGAATGAAAGTTGGAATATATGGAATGAAAGTTGGAATATATGGAATGAAAGTTGGAAGAGAGAGAACAAGTTGGAATATATGGAATGAAAGTTGGAATGTATGGAATGAAAGTTGGAATATATAGAATGAAAGTTGGAATACATGAAATGAAAGTTGGAATATATAGTACAAAAATTGGAATATATAGAATGAAAGTTGGAATACATAGAATGAAAGTTGGAATATATAGAATGAAAGTTGGAACATATAGAATGAAAGTTGGAATAAATAGAATGAAAGTTGGAATATATGGAATGAAAGTTGGAATAATTAGAATGAAAGTTGGAATAAATAGAATGGAATTTGGAAAATATGGAATGAAAGTTGGAATGTATGGAATGAAAGTTGGAATATATAGAATGAAAGTTGGAATATATGGAACGAAAATTGGAATATATAGAATGAAAGTTGGAATTTGTAGAATGAAAGTTGAAATATATGGAATGAAAGTTGTAATACATGGAATGAAAGTTGGAATATATGGAATGAAAGTTGGAATGTATGGAATGAAAGTTGGAATATATAGAATGAAAGTTGGAATACATGAAATGAAAGTTGGAATATATAGTACAAAAATTGGAATATATAGAATGAAAGTTGGAATACATAGAATGAAAGTTGGAATATATAGAATGAAAGTTGGAACATATAGAATGAAAGTTGGAATAAATAGAATGATAGTTGGAATATATGGAATGAAAGTTGGAATAATTAGAATGAAAGTTGGAATAAATAGAATGGAATTTGGAAAATATGGAATGAAAGTTGGAATGTATGGAATGAAAGTTGGAATATATAGAATGAAAGTTGGAATATATGGAACGAAAATTGGAATATATAGAATGAAAGTTGGAATTTGTAGAATGAAAGTTGAAATATATGGAATGAAAGTTGTAATACATGGAATGAAAGTTGGAATATATGGAATGAAAGTTGGAATGTATGGAATGAAATTTGGAATGAATACATGGAATCAAAGTTGGAATATGTAGAACGAAAGTTGGAATACATGGAATGAAAGTTGGAATGTGTGGAATGAAAGTTGGAATATATAGAAGGAAATTTGGAATATATAGAATGAAAGTTGGAATATATAGAACGGAAATTGGAATATATGGAATGAAAGTTGGAATATATGGAATGAAAGTTGGAAGATATAGAATGAAAGTTGGAATATATGAAATTAAAGTTGAAATATATGGAATGAAAGTTGGAAGATATAGAACGAAAGTTGGAAAATATGGAATGAAAGTCGGAATATAGGGAATGAAAGTTGGAATATATGAAATTAAAGTTGAAATATATGGAATGAAAGTTGGAAGACATAGAATGAAAGTTGGAATATATGGAATGAAAGTTGGAAGATACAGAATGAAAGGGAATATATGAAATTAAAGTTGAAATATATGGAATGAAAGATGGAAGATATGAAACTAAAGTTGAAATATATGGAATGAAAGATGGAAGATATAGAACGAAAGTTGGAATATATGAAATTAAAGTTGAAATGTATGGAATGAAAGTTGGAAGATATAGAACGAAAGTTGGAATATATGGAATGAAAGTTGGAATATAGGGAATGAAAGTTGGAATATATAAAATTAAAGTTGAAATATATGGAATGAATGTTGGAAGACATAGAATGAAAGTTGGAATATATGGAATGAAAGTTGGAAGATACAGAATGAAAGTTGGAATATATGAAATTAAAGTTGAAATATATGGAATGAAAGATGGAAGATATGAAACTAAAGTTGAAATATATGGAATGAAAGATGGAAGATATAGAACGAAAGTTGGAATATGTGGAATGAAAGTTGGAATATAGGGAACGAAAGTTGGAATATATGGAATGAAAGTTGGAAGATATAGAACGAAAGTTGGAATATGTGCAATGAAAGTCGGAACATAGGGAACGAAAGTTGGAATATATGTCATGAAAGTTGGAATGTATGGAATGAAAGTTGGAAGATATAGAACGAAAGGTGGAATACATGGAATGAAAATTAGAATATATAGAATGAAAGTTGGAATACATGGAATAAAAATTAGAATATATGGAATGAATTTGGGACTGTATGAAATGAAAGTTGGAATATATAGAACGGAAATTGGAATATAGGGAATGAAAGTTGGAATATATAGAACGAAAGTTGGGATATGTGGAATGAAAGTTGGAATGTATGGAATGAAAGTTGGCATATATAGAATGAAAGTTGGAATACATGAAATGAAAATTGGAATATATGGAATGAAAGTTGAAAGATATACAATGAAAGTTGGAATATATGGAATGAAAGTTGGAATGCATGGAATGAAAGTTGGAATATATAGAACGAAAGTTGGGATATGTGGAATGAAAGTTCGTAGGCATGGAAGGAAAATTAGAATGTATGGAATGAATTTGGGAATGTATAAAATGAAAATTGGAATATATAGAACGGAAATTGGAATATATGGAATGAAAGTTGGAATACAGGGAATGAAAGTTGGAATATATGGAATTAAAGTTGAAATATATGGAATGAAAGTTGGAAGACATAGAACAAAATTGGAATATATGGAATGAAAGTTGGAATATATGGAATGAAAGTTGGAAGATATAGAATGAAAGTTGGAAGATATATAATGAAAGTTGGAATACATGGAATGAAAGTTGGAATGCATGGAATGAAAGTTGGAAGATATAGAATGAAAGTTGGAATATATGGAATGAAAGTTGGAAGATATATAATGAAAGTTGGAATACATGGAATGAAAGTTGGAATGCATGGAATGAAAGTTGGAAGATATATAATGAAAATTGGAATATATGGAATGAAAGTTGGAAGATATATAATGAAAGTTGGAATGTATGGAATTAAAGTTGTAATATACAGAATGAAAGATGCAATATACAGAATGAAATTTGGAATATATGGAATGAAAGTTGTAATATATGGAATGAAAGTTGGAATATATGGAATGAAAGTTGGAAGATATAGAACGAAAGTTGGAATATATGGAATGAAAGTTGGAATGCATGGAATGAAAGTTGGAATATATAGAATGAAAGTTGGAATACATGAAATGAAAATTGGAATATTTGAAATGAAAGTTGGAATATATGGAATGAAAGTTTGGATATGTAGAATGAAAGTTGCAATATATAGAATGAAAGTTTGCATATGTGGAATGAAAGTTGGAATGTATGGAATTAAATTTGGAATATAATGGAATGAAAATTGGAAGATATAGAATGAAAGATGGAATTTATAGAATGAAAGTTGGAATGTATAGAATGAAATTTGGAATATATAGAATGAAAGTTGGAATATATGTAATTAAAGCTGAAATATATGGAATGAAAGTTGGAGGATATAGAACAAAATTTGGAACATAGAATGAAAGTTGGAATATAGGGAATGAAAGTTGGAATATATGGAATGAAAGTTTGAAGATATAGAATGAGAGATGGAATATACAGAAAGAAAGTTGGAATGTATAGAATGAAAGTTGGAATATATGGAATGAAAGTTGGAATATATGAAATTAAAGTTGAAATATATGGAATGAAAGTAGGAGGATATAGAACAAAATTTAGAATATATGGAATGAAAGTTGGAATATAGGGAATGAAAGTTGGAAGATATATAATGAAAGTTGGAATACATGGAATGAAAGTTGGAATGCATGGAATGAAAGTTGGAAGATATAGAATGAAAGTTGGAATATATGAAATTAAAGTTGAAATATATGGAATGAAAGTTGGAAGACATAGAACAAAATTCGAATATATGGAATGAAAGTTGGAAGATATATAATGAAAGTTGGAATATATGGAATGAAAGTTTGGATATGTGGAATGAACGTTGCAATATATAGAATGAAAGTTTGGATATGTGGAATGAAAGTTGGAATGTATGGAATGAAATTTGGAATATAATGGAATGAAAATTGGAAGATATAGAATGAAAGATGGAATTTATAGAATGAAAGTTGGAATGTATAGAATGAAATTTGGAATATATAGAATGAAAGTTGGAATATATGTAATTAAAGCTGAAATATATGGAATGAAAGTTGGAGGATATAGAACAAAATTTGGAACATAGAATGAAAGTTGGAATATAGGGAATGAAAGTTGGAATATATAGAATTAAAGTTGAAATATATGGAATGAAAGTAGGAGGATATAGAACAAAATTTAGAATATATGGAATGACAGTTGGAATATAGGGAATGAAAGGTGGAAGGTATAGAATGAAAGTTGGAATATATTGAATGAAAGTTGGAATACATGAAATGAAAATTGGAATATATGAAAAGAAAGTTGGAATGTATAGAATGAAAGTTGGAATATATGGAATGAAAGTTGGAATATATGAAATTAAAGTTGAAATATATGGAATGAAAGTAGGAGGATATAGAACAAAATTTAGAATATATGGAATGACAGTTGGAATATAGGGAATGAAAGGTGGAAGGTATAGAATGAAAGTTGGAATATATTGAATGAAAGTTGGAATACATGAAATGAAAATTGGAATATATGAAATGAAAGTTGGAATGTATGGAATGAAAGTTGGAATATATGGAATGAAAGTTGGAAGATATAGAACAAAATTTGGAATATATGGAATGAAAGTTGGAATACATAGAATGAAAGTTGGAAGATATAGAATGAAAGTTGGAACATATGAAATTAAAGTTGAAATATATGGAATGAAAGTTGGAATACATTGGATGAAAGTTGGAAGATATAGAATGAAAGTTGGAAGGTATAGAACGAAAGTTGGAAGACATAGAATGAAAGTTGGAATACATGAAATGAATGTTGGAATATATATACAATGAAAATTGGAATATATGGAATGAAAGTTGGAATACATAGAATGAAAGTTGGAATACAGGGAATGAAAGTTGGAACATATGTAATGAAAGTTGGAATATATAGAATGAAAGTTGGAATACAGGAATGAAAGTTGGAATACATGGAATGAAAGTTGCAATATATAGAATGAATGGTGGGATATATTGAATGAAAGTTAGTATACATGGAATGAAAGTTGGAATACATTGAATGAATTGGGAATGTATGGAATGAAATTTGGAATATATGGAATGAAAGTTGGAATGTATGGAATGAAAGTTGGAATACATAGAATGAAAGTTGGAATACATGAAATGAAAGTTGGAATATATGGAATGAAAGTTGGAATATATAGAATAAAAGTAGGAATACATAGAATGAATTTGGGAATGTATGGAATGAAAGTTGGAAGATATAGAACGAAAGTTGGAATATATGGAATGAAAGTTGGAATGTATGGAATGAAAGTTGGAATATATGGAATGAAAGTTGGCATATATAGAATGAAAGTTGAAATATATGGAATGAAAGTTGGAACATAAAGAATGAAAGTTGGAATAAATGGAATGAGAGTTGGAATGTATGGAATGAAAGTTGGAATATATAGCATGAAATTTGAAATTTATGGAACGAAAGTTGGAAGATATAGAACGAAATTTGGAATACATGTAATTAAAGCTGAAATATATGGAATGAAAGTTGGAGGATATAGAACAAAATTTGGAACATAGAATGAAAGTTGGAATATAGGGAATGAAAGTTGGAATATATGGAATTAAAGTTTGAAGATATAGAATGAGAGATGGAATATACAGAAAGAAAGTTGGAATTTATAGAATGAAAGTTGGAATATATGGAATGAAAGTTGGAATATATGAAATTAAAGTTGAAATATATGGAATGAAAGTAGGAGGATATAGAACAAAATTTAGAATATATGGAATGACAGTTGGAATATAGGGAATGAAAGTTGGAAGGTATAGAATGAAAGTTGGAATATATGGAATGAAAGTTGGAATACATGAAATGAAAATTGGAATATATGAAATGAAAGTTGGAATGTATGGAATGAAAATTGGAATATATGAAATGAAAGTTGGAATGTATGGAATGAAAGTTGGAATATATGGAATGAAAGTTGGAATACAATAGAATGAAAGTTGGAAGATATAGAATGAAAGTTGGAATATATGAAATTAAAGTTGAATTATATGGAATGAAAGTTGGAATACATTGGATGAAAGTTGGAAGATATAGAATGAAAGTTGGAAGGTATAGAATGAAAGTTGGAATACATGAAATGAATGTTGGAATATATATACAATGAAAATTGGAATATATGGAATGAAAGTTGGAATACATAGAATGAAAGTTGGAATACAGGGAATGAAAGTTGGAACATATGTAATGAAAGTTGGAATATATAGAATGAAAGTTGGAATACAGGAATGAAAGTTGGAATACATGGAATGAAAGTTGCAATATATAGAATGAAAGGTGGGATATATTGAATGAAAGTTAGTATACATGGAATGAAAGTTGGAATACATTGAATGAATTGGGGAATGTATGGAATGAAATTTGGAATATATGGAATGAAAGTTGGAATGTATGGAATGAAAGTTGGAATACATAGAATGAAAGTTGGAATACATGAAATGAAAGTTGGAATACATGAAATGAAAGTTGGAATATATGGAATGAAAGTTGGAATGTATGGAATGAAAGTTGGAATATATGGAATGAAAGTTGGCATATATAGAATGAAAGTTGAAATATATGGAATGAAAGTTGGAACATAAAGAATGAAAGTTGGAATAAATGGAATGAGAGTTGGAATGAATGGAATGAAAGTTGGAATATATAGAATGAAAGTTGGAATACATGAAATGAAAGTTGGAATACATGAAATGAAAGTTGGAATATATGGAATGAAAGTTGGAATATATAGAATTAAAGTTGGAATAAAAAGAATGAATTTGGGAATCTATGGAATGAAAGTTGGAATATTTAGAATGAGAGTTGGAATATATGGAATGGAAGTTGGAATGTATTAAATGAAAGTTTTAATACATGGATACTGGTCTGTGGTAGTACTGGTCTCTGATACTGAGCTCTGTTACTGGTCTCTGATAATGGTCTCTAGGATTACTGGTCTCTAGTATTACTGTTCTCTGACACTGGCCTCTAGTAGTACTGGTCACTGTTATTGTTTTCTATTAGTTCTCGTGTCTGATACTGGTGTCTAGTAGTACTGGTCTCTGATACTTGTCTCTAGAAGTACTGGTCTCTGATACTGGTCTCTAACAGTACTGGTCTCTGAAACCGTCTGTGTTACTGGTCGCTTATACAGGTCTATAGTACTCCTGATCTCTAGTAGTTCTGGTCTCTGACACTGGTCTGTAGAAATGCTGGTCTCTGATACTGGTCTCCAGTAGTAATGGTCTCTGATACTTGTCTCTTGCAGTACTGGTCTGTAGTAATACTGGTCTCTGATAGTGGTCTCTGGTAGTACTGGTCTCTGAAACTGGACTCTCTTACTGGTCTCTGATACTGGTCTCTAGTTGTGCTGGTCTCTGATACTGCTCTCTATTAGTACTGGTCTCTGATACTGGTCTCTAGTAGTACTGGTCTCTGATACTGGTATCTAGTAATGCTGGTCTCTAGTTGTATTGGTCTCTGAAAGATGTCTCTGGTACTACTGGTCTCTTTTACTGCTCTCTGATACTAGACTCTGAAAGTAGTATTGATCTCTCGTAGTTCTTTATTCTGATACTGTTCTCTAGTAAAATTGATCTATAGTAGTGCTGGTCTCTGATACTTGTCTCTTTTAGTACTGGTCTCTGGAGATACTGGCCTCTAGTAGTACGGGTCTCTGAGACTGGTCTCTAGTAGTACTGGTCTCTGTTACTGGTGTCTAGTGGAACTGGTCTCTAATAGTGGTCTCTGATACTGGTTACAATTAACACTGGTCACTAGTAGCACTGGTCTTTGATAATGGTCTCTGGGAGTACTGGTCTCTGATGCTGGTTTCTAGTAGTACTTGTCTTGGATACTGGTCTCTCGTACTACTGGTCTCTGTTACTGGTCTCTGTTACTGATCTCTAGTAGTGCTGGTCTCTGATACTGGTCTCTAGTATTACTGGTCTCTAGTAGTACTGGTCTCTGATACTTGTTTCTGGTAGTACTGGTCTCTGGAGATACTGGCCTCTAGTAGTACTGGTCTCTGATACTGGTCTCTAGTAGGACTGGTCTCTGATATTGGTCTCTAGTAGCACTGGTCTCTTATTCTGGTTTCAGTTACTGGTCTCTGATACTGGTCTCTGGTAGCACTGTTTTTCAAGTAGTACAGTTCTCTGATATAAGTCTCTGATACTGGTCTCTAGTAGTACTGGTCTCCAGTAGTATTGGTCTCTGATACTTGTCTCTGTTACTGGTATCTGATACTGGTCCCTAGTAATACCGGTCTTTAGTAGTAGTGGTCTCTGACACTTGTCTCTAATAGTACTGTTCTCTCGTAGTACTGGTCTCTGATACTGGTCTCTTTTACTGGTCTCTGATAATGGTCTCTAATGGTACTGGTCTCTGATACTGGTCTTTTTTACTGGTCTCTGATAATGGTCTCTAGTGGTGCTGGTCTCTAGTAGTTTTGGTCTCTGATACTTGTCTCTAATAGTACTGGTCTCAAGAGATACTGGTATCTAGTAGTACTGGTCCCTCATACTGGTCTCTAGTAGTACTCGTCTCTAGTAGTACCGGTCTCTGACACTAGTCTCTAGTGATACTGGTCTCTAGAAGTACTGGTCTCTGATACTGCTCTCTGGCAGTTCTGGTCTCTAGTAGTACTGGTCTCTGATACTTGTCTTTAGAGATACTGGTTGCTATTAGTAATGGTTCAGGAAACTGGTCTCAAGTATTACTGGTCTCTGATTCTGGTCTCTTGTAGTACTGGTCTCTACTTTTACTGGACTCTGATATTGGTCTCGAGTAGTACATGTCTCTGGTACTGTTCTCTAGTAGTACTGGTCTCTGATATAAGTCTCTGATACTGATCTCCAGTAGGACTGGTCTCTGACACTGGTCTCTAGTAGTACTGGTCTCTAGGAGTACTTGTCTCTTGTATTGGTATCTAGTAGTAGTGTTCTCTGATACTGGTCTCTTGTCGTACTGCTCTCTGATACCAGTCTCTAGCAGTACTGGACTCTAGAGATACCGGTCTCTGATTCTGGTCTCTAGTAGTACTGGTTTCTAGTAGTATTGGTCTTTGATACTGGTCTATAGTAGTACTGGTCTCTGATACTGGTCTCTAGTAGTACTCGTCTCTGCTACTGCTTTCTAGAAGTACTGGTCTCTTACACTGGTCTGTGTTACTGTTTTCTGATACTGGTCTCTGTTACTGGTCTCTGAAACTGGTCTCTAGTCGTACTCGTCTCTGAGACTGCTCTATAGTAATACTGGTCTCTAGTAGTACTGGTCTCTGTTCGTGGTCTCTAGTAGTACTGGTCTCTAGTATAACTGTTCTCTGATACTGGTCTCTAGTAGTACTGGTCTCGGATACTGGTTTCTATTATTACTGGTCTCCAGTATTACTGTTCTCTGATACTGGTCTCTTGTATTACTGGTCTGTGATACTGGTCTCTAGTAAAACTGGTCTCTAATAGTACTGGTCTCTGACACTTGTCTCTAATAGTACTGTTCTCTCCTAGTACTGGTCTCTCATACTTGTCTTTAGAGATACTGGTTGATAGTAGAAATGGTTTCGGATACTGGTCTCAAGTATTACTGGTCTCTAGTAATACTGGTCTCTGGTACTGGTATCTAGTAGTACTGTCCTCTGACACTAGTCCCTAGTAGTACTGGTCTCTGATATAAGTCTCTGATACTGGTACCTGGTAATACCGGTCTCTAGTAGTACTGGTCTCTGAAACTTCTCTCTAGTAATACTGGTCTCTGATTCTGGTATTAAGAGATACTGCTCGCTAGTAGTTATGGTCTCGGATGCTGGTCTCAAGTATTACAAGTCTCTGATACTGATCTCTTGTAGTACTGATCTCTTCTATTACTGGACTCTGATACTAGTCTCTAGTAGTACTGGTCTCTGATACTGGTCTCTTTTACTTTTCTCTGATAATGTTCTCTAGTGGTACTGGTCTCTGATACTGGTCTCTTCTACTGGTCTCTGATAATGGTCTCTGGTGGTGCTGGTCTCTAGTAGTTTTGGTCTCTGATACTTGTCTCTGATAGTACTGGTCTCAAGAGATACTGGTATCTAGTAGTACTGGTCCCTCATACTGGTCTCTAGTAGTACTCGTCTCTAGTAGTACCGGTCTCTGACACTGGTATCTAGTGAAACTGGTCTCTAGAAGTACTGGTCTCTGATACTTGTCTCTGATAGTACTGGTCTCTAGTAGTACTGGTCTCTGACACTGGTCTCTAGAGATACTGCTCTCTAATAGTACTGGTCTCTGATACTGGCCACTGGAGGTACTGGTCTCTTATACTGGTCTCCGTTACTGGTCCCTGATACTGGTCTCCGGTAGTACTGGTCTCTAATAGTACTGGTGTGTAGTCGTACTGGTCTCTGATACTTCTCTCTAGTAGAACTGGTCTCTAGAGATACTGGTCTCTACTAGTACTCGTCTCTAGTAGTAATGGTCTCTGATACTGGTCTCTGTTACTGGTGTCTGATACTGGTCTCTAGTAGTCCTTGTCGTTGAAACTGGTCTCTAGGAGTACTGGTCTCTGAAACTGCTCTCTATTAGAACTGGTCTCTGATACTGGTCTATACTAGTACTCACCTCTAGTCGTACTGGTCTCTGATACTGGTCTCTGTTACTGATGTCTGATACTGGTCTCTAGTAGTCCTTGTCGTTGAAACTGGTCTCTAGGAGTACTGCTCTCTGATACTGGTCTCTGTTACTGGTCTGTGTTACTGGTCTCTGATACTGGTCTCTAGTAGTGCTCGTCTCTGATACTGGTCTTTAGTAGTGCTGGTCTCTAGTAGTACTGGTCTCTGATACTGCTCTCTGTTCCTGGTCTCTGATACTGGTCTCTGTTTCTGGTCTCTGTTACTTTTGTCTGATACTGGTCTGTGTTTCTAGTCTCTGATACTGGTCTCTAGTAGTATTGGTCTCTGATACTGGTCTCCGTAACCGGTCTGTGATACTGGTCTCTAGTAGTGCTTGTCTCTACTAGTACTGGTCTCTGATTCTGGTCTCTGTTTCTGGTCTCTAGCAGTACTGGTCTGTGATACTCCATTCTAGAAGTGCTGGTCTCTGATAATAGTCTGTAGTACTACTGGTCTCTGATACTGGTCTCTAGTAGTACTGGTCTCTGATACTGGTCTCTGTTAAAGGTTTCTGATAGAGGTCTCTGATACTGGTCTCTGATACTGGTCTCTACTAGTACTGGTCTCTGATTCTGGTCTCGTGTAGTACTGGTCTCTACTTTTACTGGACTCTGATATTGGTCTCGAGTAGTACATGTCTCTGGTACTGTTCTCTAGTAGTACTGGTCTCTGATATAAGTCTCTGATACTGATCTCCAGTAGGACTGGTCTCTCACACTGGTCTCTAGTAGTACTGGTCTCTAGGAGTACTTGTCTCTTGTATTGGTATCTAGTAGTAGTGTTCTCTGATACTGGTCTCTTGTCGTACTGCTCTCTGATACCAGTCTCTAGCAGTACTGGACTCTAGAGATACTGGTCTCTGATTCTGGTCTCTAGTAGTACTGGTTTCTAGTAGTATTGGTCTTTGATACTGGTCTATAGTAGAACTGGTCTCTGATACTGGTCTCTAGTAGTACTCGTCTCTGCTACTGCTTTCTAGAAGTACTGGTCTCTTACACTGGTCTGTGTTACTGTTTTCTGATACTGGTCTCTGTTACTGGTCTCTGAAACTGGTCTTTAGAAGTACTTGTCTCTGATAGTTGTCTCTAGTCGTACTCGTCTCTGAGACTGCTCTATAGTAATACTGGTCTCTAGTAGTACTGGTCTCTGTTCCTGGTCTCTAGTAGTACTGGTCTCTAGTATAACTGTTCTCTGATACTGGTCTCTAGTAGTACTGGTCTCGGATACTGGTTTCTATTATTACTGGTCTCCAGTATTACTGTTCTCTGATACTGGTCTCTTGTATTACTGGTCTGTGATACTGGTCTCTAGTAAAACTGGTCTCTAATAGTACTGGTCTCTGACACTTGTCTCTAATAGTACTGTTCTCTCCTAGTACTGGTCTCTCATACTTGTCTTTAGAGATACTGGTTGATAGTAGAAATGGTTTCGGATACTGGTCTCAAGTATTACTGGTCTCTAGTAATACTGGTCTCTGGTACTGGTATCTAGTAGTACTGTCCTCTGACACTAGTCACTAGTAGTACTGGTCTCTGATATAAGTCTCTGATACTGATACCTAGTAATACCGGTCTCTAGTAGTACTTGTCTCTGAAACTTCTCTCTAGTAATACTGGTCTCTGATTCTGGTATTTAGAGATACTGCTCGCTAGTAGTAATGGTCTCGGATGCTGGTCTCAAGTATTACAAGTCTCTGATACTGATCTCTTGTAGTACTGATCTCTTCTATTACTGGACTCTGATACTAGTCTCTAGTAGTACTGGTCTCTGATACTGGTCTCTTTTACTGGTCTCTGATAATGTTCTCTAGTGGTACTGGTCTCTGATACTGGTCTCTTCTACTGGTCTCTGATAATGGTCTCTGGTGGTGCTGGTCTAGTAGTTTTGGTCTCTGATACTTGTCTCTGATAGTACTGGTCTCAAGAGATACTGGTATCTAGTAGTACTGGTCCCTCATACTGGTCTCTAGTAGTACTCGTCTCTAGTAGTACCGGTCTCTGACACTGGTATCTAGTGAAACTGGTCTCTAGAAGTACTGGTCTCTGATACTTGTCTCTGATAGTACTGGTCTCTAGTAGTACTGGTCTCTGACACTGGTCTCTAGAGATACTGCTCTCTAATAGTACTGGTCTCTGATACTGGCCACTGGAGGTACTGGTCTCTTATACTGGTCTCCGTTACTGGTCCCTGATACTGGTCTCCGGTAGTACTGGTCTCTAATAGTACTGGTGTGTAGTCGTACTGGTCTCTGATACTTCTCTCTAGTAGAACTGGTCTCTAGAGATACTGGTCTCTACTAGTACTCGTCTCTAGTAGTAATGGTCTCTGATACTGGTCTCTGTTACTGGTGTCTGATACTGGTCTCTAGTAGTCCTTGTCGTTGAAACTGGTCTCTAGGAGTACTGGTCTCTGAAACTGCTCTCTATTAGAACTGGTCTCTGATACTGGTCTATACTAGTACTCACCTCTAGTCGTACTGGTCTCTGATACTGGTCTCTGTTACTAGTGTCTGATACTGGTCTCCACCACTACTGGTCTCTGTTACTAGTCTCTGATACTGGTCTCTAGTAGTGCTGGTCTCTGATACTGGTCTCTGTTACTAGTGTCTGATACTGGTCTCTCGTAGTATTGGTATCTACTAGTACTGGTCTCTGATACTGGTTTCTGTTACTGGTTTCTGATACTGGTCTCTGTTAGTGGTCTCTACTAGTACTTGTCTTTGATACTGGTCTCTAGTACTTTTGGTCTCTACCAGTACTGGTCTCTGATACTGGTCTCTAATACCTTTAGTCTCTACTAGTACTGGTCTCTGATACTGGTCTGTGTTACTGGTCTCTGATACAGGTCTCTGATACTTGTCTCTAGTAGTATTGATCTCTGATACTGGTCTCTAGTAGTATTGATCTCTGATACTGGTCTCTGTTACTGGTCTCTGATACAGGTCTCTGATACTGGTCTCTGATACTGGTCTCTAGTACTTTTGGTCTCTACTAGTATTGGTCTCTGATACAGGTCTCTGTAATTGGTCTCTGATTCTGGTCTCTAGTAGTACTGGTCTCTGTTACTGGTTTCTGATACTGGTTTTTAGTTGTACTGGTCTCTGTTACTGGTCTCTAGTAGTACTGGTCTCTGTTACGAGTCTCTGATACTGGTCTGTAGTCGTGCTGGTCTCTGATACTGGTCTCTGTTACTAGTCTCTGATACTGGTCTCTAGTAGTGCTGGTCTCTGATACTGGTCTCTGTTACTAGTGTCTGATACTGGTCTCTAGTCGTGCTGGTCTCTGGTACTGGTATCTGTTACTAGTCTCTGATACTGGTCTCTGTTAGTGGTCTCTGATACTGGTTTTTAGTAGTACTGGTCTCTGTTACTGGTCTCTAGTAGTCCTGGTCTCTGTTACTAGTCTCTGATACTGGTCTGTACTCGTGCTGGTCTCTGATACTGGTCTCTGTTACTAGTCTCTGATACTGGTCTCTAGTAGTGCTTGTCTCTGATACTGGTCTCTGTTACTAGTGTCTGATACTGGTCTTTCGTAGTATTGGTATCTACTAGTACTGGTCTCTGATACTGGTTTCTGTTACTGGTCTCTGATACTGGTCTCTGTTAGTGGTCTCTGATACTGGTTTTTAGTAGGACTGGTCTCTGTTACTGGTCTCTAGTAGTCCTGGTCTCTGATACTGGTCTCTGTTACTGGTCTCTGATACTGGTCTCTACTAGTACTGGTCTCTGATACTGGTCTCCACCACTACTGGTCTCTGTTACTAGTCTCTGATACTGGTCTCTAGTAGTGCTGGTCTCTGATACTGGTCTCTGTTACTAGTGTCTGATACTGGTCTCTCGTAGTATTGGTATCTACTAGTACTGGTCTCTGATACTGGTTTCTGTTACTGGTCTCTGATACTGGTCTCTGTTAGTGGTCTATGATACTGGTTTTTAGTAGTACTGGTCTCTGTTACTGGTCTCTAGTAGTCCTGGTCTCTGGTACCTGTATCTGTAACTCGTCTCTGATCCTGGTCTCTAGTAGTGCTGGTCTCTGATACTGGTCTCGGTTACTGGTCTCTGATACTGGTCTCTACTAGTACTGGTCTCTGATACTGGTCTCGGTTGATGGTCTCTGATACTGGTCTCTACTAGTACTGGTCTCTGATACTGGTCTCCACCACTACTGGTCTCTAGTAGTACTCGTCTCGAGTAGTACTGGTCTCTCATACTGGTCTTTACTAGTACTCGTCTCTAGTAGTAATGGTCTCTGATACTGGTCTCTGTTACTGGTCACTGATACTGGATTCTAGTAGTACTGGTCTCTGATACTGGTGTCTAGTAGTACTGGTCTCTTGTAGTACTGGCCTCTGATCCTGGTCTCTAGTAGTACTGTTCTCTAGTAGTACTGCTCTCTGATAATGGTGTCTAGTTCTAGTAGGACTGGTCTCTAGTAGTACTGCTCTCTGATTCTGGTTTCCAGTAGTACTGGTGTCTGATACTGGTATCTAGTGGTGCTCGTCTCTGATAATGGTCTTTAGTAGTACTGGATTCTAGTAGTACTGGTCTCTGATTCTGCTCTCTGTTACTGGTCTCTGATACTGCTTTCTAGTAGTACTGGTCTCTGTTGCTGGTGTCTGATACTGGTCTCTGTTTCTGGTCTCTGTTACTGGTGTCTGATATTGGTCTCCTACACTGGTCTCTGATACTGGTCTCTATTACTCGTCTCTGAAACTGGCCTCCAGTAGTCCTGGTCTCTGATATTGGTCTCTGTTACTTGTCTCTGATAGTGGTCTCTGATACTGGTCTCTAGTAGTACTGGTCTCTGATACTGGTCTCTAGTAGTTCTGGTCTCTGTTACTGGTCTCTGATACTGGTCTCTAGTAGTACTGGTCTCTGATACTCATCTCTGTTACTGGTCTCTGATACTGGTCTTTAGTAGTACTGGTCTCTGATACTGGTCTCTATTAGTACTGGTCTTTGATTCTTGTCTCTAGTAGTACTGGTCTCTGATACTGCTCTCTAGTAGTACTGGTC
This sequence comes from Epinephelus awoara, assembly GCA_035609425.1. NCBI lineage: Eukaryota > Metazoa > Chordata > Actinopteri > Perciformes > Serranidae > Epinephelus > Epinephelus awoara. The sequence goes on along the minus strand of CM069298.1, from coordinate 37,405,622 downwards.
TCCAGTAGTACTAGTCTCTGATACTGGTGTCTAGTAGTGCTGGTCTCTGATACTGGTCTCTCGTAGTACTGGTCTCTGCTACTGGTCTCTGATACTGGTCTCTAGTAGTACTGGTCTCTGTTACTGGTCTCTGATACTGGTCTCTACTAGTACTCGTCTCTAGTAGTAATGGTCTCTGATTCTGGTCTCTGTCACTGGTCTCTGATACTGGATTCTAGTAGTACTGGCCTCTGATCCTGGTCTCTAGTAGTGCTCGTCTCTGATACTGGTCTTTAGTAGTCCTGGATTCTAGTAGTACTGGTCTCTGATACTGCTCTCTGTTACTGGTCTCTGATACTGGTCTCTATTACTCGTCTCTGAAACTGGTCTCTAGTAGTCCTGGTCTCTGATATTGGTCTCTGTTACTTGTCTCTGATAGTGGTCTCTGATACTGGTCTCTAGTAGTACTTGTCTCTGATACTGGTCTCTAGTAGTTCTGGTCTCTGTTACTGGTCTCTGATACTGGTCTCTGGTAGTACTGGTCTCTAGTAGTACTGGTCACTGATACTCATCTCTGTTACTGGTCTCTGATACTGGTCTTTAGTAGTACTGGTCTCTGATACTGGTCTCTAGTAGTACTGGTCTTTCATACTGGTCTCTAGTAGTACTGGTCTCTGTTACTGGTCTCTGATTCTGGTCTCTCGTAGTACTGGTCTCTAGTCGTGCTGGTCTCTGATACTGGTCTCTGTCACTGGTCTCTGATACTGGTCTCTAGTAGTATTAGTCTCTGATACTGGTCTCTGTTACTGGTCTGTGATACTGGTCTCTAGTAGTGCTGGTCTCTACTAGTACTGGTCTCTGATACTGGTCTCTGTTACTGGTCTCTGATACAGGTCTTTAATACTGGTCTCTGATACTGGTCTCTAGTAGTATTGGTCTCTGATACTGGTCTCTAGTAGTACTAGTCTCTAGTAGTACTGGTCTCTGATACTGATCTCCAGTAGTATTTGTGTCTGATACAGGTCTCTGTTACTGGTCTCTGATACAGGTCTCTCTTACTAGTCTCTGATACTGGTCTCTAGTAGTACTAGTCTCTACTAGTACTGGTCTCTGATACTGGTCTCTGTTCCTGGTCTCTAATACAGGTCTCTGTAACTGGTCTCTAATTCTGGTCTCTAGTAGTACTAGTTTCTGTTACTGGTCTCTAGTATTACTGGTCTCTGTTACTAGTCTCTGATACTGGTCTCTAGTCGTGCTGGTCTCTGATACTGGTCTCTGTTACTAGTCTCTGATACTGGTCTCTGTTAGTGCTGGTCTCTGATACTGGTCTCTGTTACTAGTGTCTGATACTGGTCTCTCGTAGTACTGGTCTCTACTAGTACTGGTCTGTGATACTGGTCTGTGTTACTGGTCTCTGATACTGGTCTCTGTTTCTGGTCTCTAGCAGTACTGGTCTGTGATACTCCGTTCTAGAAGTGCTGGTCTCTGATACTGGTCTCTGTTTCTGGTCTCTGAAACTGGATTCTAGTCGTACTGGTCTCTGATCCTGGTCTGTAGTAGTACTGCTCTCTGATACTGGTGTCTAGTTCTAGTAGTACTGGTCTCTAGTAGTACTGGTCTCTGATTCTGGTTTCCAGTAGTACTGGTGTCTGATACTTGTATCTAGGAGAGCTCGTCTCTGATACTGGTCTTTAGCAGTACTGGTCTCTAGTAATACTGGTCTCTGATACTGGTCTCTGTTACTGGTCTCTGATACTGGTCTCTAGTAGTACTGGTCTCTTATACTGGTCTCTAGTAGTACTGGTCTCTGATACTGGTCTCTAGAAGTACTGGTCTCTGATAATGGTCTCTAGTAGTGCTGGTCTCTGATACTGGTCTCACGTAGTACTGGTGTCTGTTACTGGTCCCTGATCCTGGTCTTCGGTAGCACTGGTCTCTGAAACTGGTCTCTAGAAGTACTGGTCTCTGATAATGGTCTCTAGTAGTGCTGGTCTCTGATACTGGTCTCTCTTAGTACTGGTCTCTGTTACTGGTCTCTGATTCTGGTCTTTGGTCGTACTGGTCTCTGATATGGGTCTCTAGTAGTGCGGGTCTCAGGTACTGGTCTCTCGTAGTACTGGTCTCTGTTACTGGTCTCTGATACTTGTCTTTGGTAGTACTGGTCTCTGATAATGGTCTCTAATACAACTGGTCTCTGATATTGGTCTCTAGTAGTACTGGTCATTGATAAGGGTCTCTGCTATTGATCTCTGATACTGGTCTCTGTTATTTGTCTCTGACACTGGTTTCTGTCATTGGTCTCTGATACTGGTCTCTGTTACTGGTCTCTGATACTGGTCTCTGGTAGTACTGGTCTCTGATACTGGTCTTCAGTAGTACTGGTCTCTGATACTGGTCTCTAGTAGTACATGTCTCTGTTACTGCACTCTGATACTGGTCTCTAGTAGTACTGATCTCTGATACTGGTCTCCAGTAGTACTGGTCTCTGATACTGGTCTCTAGTAGTACTGGTCTCTGATACTTGTCTCTAGTTGTACTGGTCTCTGACACTGGTCTCTAGTAGTCCTGGTCTCTGACACTCGTCTCTTTTACTGGTCTCTGATACTTGTCTCCCGTAGTACTGGTCTCTGTTACTGCTATCTGATATTGGTCTCTAGTAGTACTGGTCTCTGATACTGGTCTCTGTTACTGGTTTCTGATACTGACATCTAGTTGTACTGGTCTCTGACACTGGTCTCTGTAACTGTTCTCTGATACTTGTTTCTAGTAGTAATGGTCTCTGATACCGGTCTCTAGTAGTCCTGGTCTCTGACACTCGTCTCTGTTACTGGTCTCTGATACTTGTCTCCCGTAGTACTGGTCTCTGTAACTGTTCTCTGATACTTGTTTCTAGTAGTACTGGTCTCTGACACTGGTCTCTAGTAGTCCTGGTCTCTGACACTCGTCTCTTTTACTGGTCTCTGATACTTGTCTCCCGTAGTACTGGTCTCTGTTACTGCTATCTGATATTGGTCTCTAGTAGTACTGGTCTCTGATACTGGTCTCTGTTACTGGTTTCTGATACTGACCTCTAGTTGTACTGGTCTCTGACACTGGTCTCTGTAACTGTTCTCTGATACTTGTTTCTAGTAGTAATGGTCTCTGATACCGGTCTCTAGTAGTCCTGGTCTCTGACACTCGTCTCTGTTACTGGTCTCTGATACTTGTCTCCCGTAGTACTGGTCTCTTTTACTGCTATCTGATATTGGTCTCTAGTAGTACTGGTCTCTGATACTGGTCTCTAGTAGTACTGGTCTCTGATACTTGTCTCTAGTAGTACTGGTCTCTGTTACTGGTCTCTTATACTTGTCTCTAGTAGTACTGGTCTCTGTTACTGGTCTGTGATACTGGTCTCTAGTAGTACTGGTCTCTGATATTGGTCTCTAGTAGTACTGGTCTCTAGTAGTACTGGTCTCTGATATTCGTCCCTAGTAGTACTGATCTCTAGTAGTACTTGTCTCTGATACTGGTCTCCAGTAGTACAGGTCTCTATTACTGGTCTCTGATACTGGTCTCTAGTAGTACTGATCTCTGATACTGCTCTCTAGTAGTACTGGTCTCTGATACTGGTCTCTAGTAGTACAGGTCTCTATTACTGGTCTCTGATACTGGTCTCTAGTAGTACTGATCTCTGATACTGGTCTCTAGTAGTACTGGTCTCTGATACTGGTCTCTAGTAGTAATGGTCTCTGATACTGGTCTTCGGTAGCACTGGTCTCTGATACTGGTCTCTAGAAGTACTGGTCTCTGATTATGGTCTCTAGTAGTGCTGGTCTCTGATACTGGTCTCTGATACTTGTCTTTGGTAGTACTGGTCTCTTGTAGTACTGGTCTCTGTTACTGGTCTCTGATACTTGTCTTTGGTAGTACTGGTCTCTGATAATGGTCTCTAGTACAACTGGTCTCTGATATTGGTCTATAGTAGTACTGGTCATTGATAAGGGTCTCTGTTATTGATCTCTGATACTGGTCTCTGTTATTTGTCCCCGACACTGGTTTCTGTCACTGGTCTCTGATACTGGTCTCTAGTAGTACAGGTCTCTGTTACTGGTCTCTGATACTGGTCTCTAGTAGTACTGATCTCTGATACTGGTCTCTAGTAGTACTGGTCTCTAGTAGTACTGGTGTCTGATACTTGTCTCTAGTAGTACTGGTTTCTGACACTGGTCTCTGATACTGGTCTCTAGTAGTACTGGTCTCTGTTACTGGTCTGTGATAATGGTCTCTAGTAGTACTGGTCTCTGATATTGGTCCCTAGTAGTACTGGTCTCTAGTAGTACTGGTCTCTGATACTGATCTCCAGTAGTATTTGTGTCTGATACAGGTCTCTGTTACTAGTCTCTGATACTGGTCTCTACTAGTACTGGTCTCTGACACTGGTCTCTGATACTGGTTGCTAGTAGTACTGGTCTCTGATACTGGTCTCTAGTTGTACTGGTCTCTGACACTGGTCTCTGTAACTGTTCTCTGATACTTGTTTCTAGTAGTACTGGTCTCTGACACTGGTCTCTAGTAGTCCTGGTCTCTGACACTCGTCTCTTTTACTGGTCTCTGATACTTGTCTCCCGTAGTACTGGTCTCTGTTACTGCTATCTGATATTGGTCTCTAGTAGTACTGGTCTCTGATACTGGTCTCTGTTACTGGTTTCTGATACTGGTCTCTAGTTGTACTGGTCTCTGACACTGGTCTCTGTAACTGTTCTCTGATACTTGTTTCTAGTAGTAATGGTCTCTGATACCGGTCTCTAGTAGTCCTGGTCTCTGACACTCGTCTCTGTTACTGGTCTCTGATACTGGTCTTTTGTAGTACTGGCCTCTGATACTGGTCTCTCGTAGTACTGGTCTCTGTTACTGATCTCTGATACTGGTCTTTGGTAGTACTGGTCTCTGATACTGGTCTCTAGTAGTACTGGTCTCTGATACTGGTCTCTAGTAGTACTGGTCTCTGTTACTGGTCTCTAGGAGTACTGGTCTCTGATACTGGTCTCTGTTACCATCTCTGATACTTGTCTCTAGTAGAACTGGTCTCTAGTAGTACTAGTATCTAGTAGACTGGTTTCCGATACTGGTCTCTAGTACTACTGGTCTTTGATACTTGTCTCTAGTAGTACTGGTCTCTAGTAGTACTGGTCTCTGATACTGGTCTCTAGTAGTACTGGTCTCTAGTAGTACTGGTCTCTGATACTGGTGTCTAGTAGTGCTGGTCTCTGATACTGGTCTCTCGTAGTACTGGTCTCTGATACTGGTCTCTAGTAGTACTGGTCTCTAGTAGTACTGGTCTCTGTTACTGGTCTCTGATACTGGTCTCTACTAGTACTCGTCTCTAGTAGTACTGGTCTCTGTTACTGGTCTCTGATACTGGTCTCTGTTACCGGTCTGTGATACTGGTCTCTAGTAGTGCTGGTCTCTGCCAGTACTGGTCTCTGATACTGGTCTCTGTTACTGGTCTCTGATACAGGTCTCTGATACTGGTCTCTGATACTGGTCTCTAGTAGTTTTGGTCTCTACTAGTACTGGTCTCTGTTACTGGTCTCTGATACAGGTCTCTGTTACTAGTCTCTGATACTGGTCTCTAGTAGTACTAGTCTCTACTAGTACTGGTCTCTGATAATGGTCTCTGTTCCTGGTCTCTGATACAGGTCTCTGTAACTGGTCTCTAATTCTGGTCTCTAGTAGTACTGGTCTCTGTTACTGGTCTCTAGTAGTACTGGTCTCTGTTACTAGTCTCTGATACTGGTCTCTAGTCGTGCTGGTCTCTGATACTGGTCTCTGTTACTAGTCTCTGATACTGGTCTCTGTTAGTGCTGGTCTCTGATACTGGTCTCTGTTACTAGTGTCTGATACTGGTCTCTCGTAGTACTGGTCTCTACTAGTACTGGTCTCTGATACTGGTCTCTGTTACTGGTCTCTGATACTGGTCTCTGTTTCTGGTCTCTAACAGTACTGGTCTGTGATACTCCGTTCTAGAAGTGCTGGTCTCTGATAATGGTCTCTAGTACTACTGGTCTCTTTTACTGGTCTCTGATACTGGTCTCTGTTTCTGGTCTCTGATACTGGTGTCTAGTAGTACTGGTCTCTAGTAGTACTGCTCTCTGATACTGGTGTCTAGTTCTAGTAGTACTGGTCTCTAGTAGTACTGGTCTCTGATTCTGGTTTCCAGTAATACTGGTGTCTGATACTTGTATCTAGTAGTAATCGTCTCTGATACTGGTCTTTAGCAGTACTGGTCTCTAGTAGTACTGGTCTCTGATCATGGTCTCTGTTACTGGTCTCTAATACTGGTCTCTGTTACTGATGTCTGATACTGGTCTCCTATACTGGTCTCTGATACTGGTCTCTATTACTCGTCTCTGAAACTGGTCTCCAGTAGTACTGGTCTCTGATATTGGTCTCTGATACTGGTCTCTGATACTGCTCTCTAGAAGTACTGGTCTCTGATACTGGTCTCTGGTAGTACTGGTCTCTGATACTGGTCTCTAGTAGTACTGGTCTCTGTTACTGGTCTCTGATACTGGTCTTCGATAGCACTGGTCTCTGATACTGGTCTCTAGAAGTACTGGTCTCTGATAATGGTCTCTAGTAGTGCTGGTCTCTGATACTGGTCTCTTGTAGTACTGGTCGCTGTTACTGGTCTCTGATACTTGTCTTTGGTAGAACTGGTCTCTGATAATGGTCTCTGTTACTGGTCTCTGATACTGGTCTTTGGTAGTACTGGTCTCTGATACTTGTGTCTAGTAGTATTGGTCTCTGATAGTGGTCTCTGAAACTGGTTTCTAGTAGTACTGGTCTCTGATACTGGTCTTAGTAGTGCTGGTCTCTGATATTGGTCACATGTAGAACTGGTCTCTGTTACTAGTCTATGATACTGGTCTTTTGTAGTACTGGCCTCTGATACTGGTCTCTAGTACTACTGGTCTCTGATACTGGTTTCTAGTAGTACTGGTCTCTGATAATGGTCTCTAGTAGTGCTGGTCTCTGATACTGGTCTCTCGTAGTACTGGTCTCTCATAGTACTGGTCTCTGTTACTGATCTCTGACACTGGTCTTTGGTAGTACTGGTCTCTGATACTGGTCTCTAGTAGTACTGGTCTCTGATACTGGTCTCTGTTTCTGGTCTCTAGCAATACTGGTCTGTGATGCTTCGTTCTAGAAGTGCTGGTCTCTGATACTGGTCGCTAGTAGTACTTGTCTCTGATACTGTTCTCTACCACTACTGGTCTCTAGTAGAACTGGTCCCTGTTACTGGTCTCTTGTAGGACTGGTCTCTACTAGAACTGGTATCTGACACTGGTCTCTGTTACTGGTCTGTGATACTGGTCTCTAGTAGTATTGATCTCTGATACTGGTCTCTGTTACTGGTCTCTGATACAGGTCTCTGATACTGGTCTCTAGTAGTACTGGTCTCTGAAACTGGTCTCTAGTACTTTTGGTCTCTACTAGTACTGGTCTCTGATACAGGTCTCTGTTACCAGTCTCTGATACTGGTCTCTAGTAGTGCTGGTCTCTGATAATGGTCTCTAGTAGTACTAGTGTCTGATACTGGTCGCTAGTAGTACTGGTCACTGATACTGGTCTCTGTAAATTGTTTCTGATTCTGGTCTCTGTTATTTGTCTCTGATACTGATTTCTGTTACTGGTCTCTGATACTGGTCTCTAGTAGTACTGGTGTCTGATACTGGTCGCTAGTAGTACTGGTCACTGATACTGGTCTCTGTACCTGGTCTCTGATACTGGTCTCTAGTAGTACTGGTGTCTGATACTGGTCGGTAGTAGTACTGGTCTCTATTACTTGTCTATAGGAGTACTGGTCTCTGATACTGGTCTCTGTTACCATCTCTGATACTTGTCTCTAGTAGTACTGGTCTCTAGTAGTACTAGTATCTAGTAGACTGGTTTCCGATACTGGTCTCTAGTAGTACTGGTCTTTGATACTTGTCTCTAGTAGTACTGGTCTCTAGTAGTGCTGGTCTCTGATACTGGTTTTTAGTAGTTCTGTTCTCTGTTACTGGTCTCTAGTAGTACTTTTCTCTGTTACTAGTCTCTGATACTGGTCTCTAGTCGTGCTTGTCTCTGATACTGGTCTCTGTTACTAGTCTCTGATACTGGTCTCTAGTAGTGCTGGTCTCTGATACTGGTCTCTGTTACTAGTGTCTGATACTGGTCTCTCGTAGTACTGGTCTCTACTAGTACTGGTCTCTGATACTGGTCTCTAGTAGTACTTGTCTCTGTTACTGGTCCCTAGGAGTACTGGTCTCTGATACTGGTCTCTATTATTTGTCTCTGATACTGATTTCTGTTGCTGGTCTCTGATACTGGTCTCTAGTAGTACTGGTGTCTGATCCTGATCTCTAGTAGTACTGGTCTCTGATACTGGTCTCTAGTAGTACTGGTCTCTGTTACTGGTGTCTAGGAGTACTGTTCTCTGATACTGGTCTCTGTTTCCATCTCTGATACTTCTCTCTAGAAGAACTGGTCTCTAGTAGTACTAGTATCTAGTAGACTGGTTTCCGATACTGGTCTCTAGTAGTACTGGTCTTTGATACTTGTCTCTAGTAGTACTGGTCTCCAGTAGTACTGGTCTCTGATACTGGTCTCTAGTAGTACTCGTCTCGAGTAGTACTGGTCTCTGATACTGGTCTCTGCTACTTGTCTCTGATAGTGGTCTCTGATACTGGTCTCTAGTAGTACTGGTCTCTGATACTGGTCTCTAGTAGTACTGGTCTCTGTTACTGTTCTCTGATACTGGTCTCTAGTAGTACTGGTCTCTAGTAGTACTGGTCTCTGATACTCATCTCTGTTACTGGTCTCTCATACTGGTCTCTAGTAGTACTGGTCTCTGATACTGGTCTCTAGGAGTACTGGTCTTTGATACTGGTCTCCAGTAGTACTGGTCTCTGTTACTGGTCTCTGATACTGGTCTCTCGTAGTACTGGTCTCTAGTCGTGCTGGTCTCTGATACTGGTCTCTGATACTGGTCTCTAATAGTATTGGTCTCTGATACTGGTCTCTGTTACCGGTCTGTGATACTGGTCTCTAGTAGTGCTGGTCTCTACTAGTACTGGTGTCTGATACTGGTCTCTGTTACTGGTCTCTGATACAGGTCTCTGATACTGGTCTCTAGTAGTACTGGTCTCTGATACTGGTCTCTAGTAGTACAGGTCTCTGTTACTGGTCTCTGATACTGGTCTCTAGTAGTACTGATATCTGATACTGGTCTCTAGTAGTACTGGTCTTTGATACTGGTCTCTAGTAGTACTCGTCTCTGATACTTGTCTCTAGCAGTACTTGTCTCTGTTACTGGTCTCTGATACTGGTCTGTAGTAGTACTGATCTCTCTTACTGGTCTGTGATAATGGTCTCTAGTAGTACTGGTCTCTGATATTGGTCTCTAGTAGTACTGGTCTCTGATATTGGTCCCTAGTAGTACTGGTCTCTAGTAGTACTGGTCTCTGATACTGCTCTCCAGTAGTATTTGTGACTGATACAGGTCTCTGTTACTGGTCTCTCATACTGGTCTTTAGTAGTACTGGTCTCTGATACTGCTCTCTAGTCGTACTGGTCTTTGATACTTCTCTCCCGTAGTACTGGTCTCTGTTACTGCTATCTGATATTGGTCTCTAGTAGTACTGGTCTATGATACTGGTCTCTGTTACTGGTCTCTGATACTGGTCTTTGGTAGTACTGGTCTCTGATACTGGTGTCTAGTAGTACTGGTCTCTGATAGTGGTCTCTGATACTGGTCTCTAGTAGTACTGGTGTCTGATCCTGATCTCTAGTACTACTGGTCTCTGATACTGGTCTCTAGTAGTACTGGTCTCTGTTACTGGTGTCTAGGAGTACTGTTCTCTGATACTGGTCTCTGTTTCCATCTCTGATACTTCTCTCTAGAAGAACTGGTCTCTAGTAGTACTAGTATCTAGTAGACTGGTTTCCGATACTGGTCTCTAGTAGTACTGGTCTTTGATACTTGTCTCTAGTAGTACTGGTCTCCAGTAGTACTGGTCTCTGATACTGGTCTCTAGTAGTACTCGTCTCGAGTAGTACTGGTCTCTGATACTGGTCTCTGCTACTTGTCTCTGATAGTGGTCTCTGATACTGGTCTCTAGTAGTACTGGTCTCTGATACTGGTCTCTAGTAGTACTGGTCTCTGTTACTGTTCTCTGATACTGGTCTCTAGTAGTACTGGTCTCTAGTAGTACTGGTCTCTGATACTCATCTCTGTTACTGGTCTCTCATACTGGTCTCTAGTAGTACTGGTCTCTGATACTGGTCTCTAGGAGTACTGGTCTTTGATACTGGTCTCCAGTAGTACTGGTCTCTGTTACTGGTCTCTGATACTGGTCTCTCGTAGTACTGGTCTCTAGTCGTGCTGGTCTCTGATACTGGTCTCTGATACTGGTCTCTAATAGTATTGGTCTCTGATACTGGTCTCTGTTACCGGTCTGTGATACTGGTCTCTAGTAGTGCTGGTCTCTACTAGTACTGGTGTCTGATACTGGTCTCTGTTACTGGTCTCTGATACAGGTCTCTGATACTGGTCTCTAGTAGTACTGGTCTCTGATACTGGTCTCTAGTAGTACAGGTCTCTGTTACTGGTCTCTGATACTGGTCTCTAGTAGTACTGATATCTGATACTGGTCTCTAGTAGTACTGGTCTCTGATACTGGTCTCTAGTAGTACTCGTCTCTGATACTTGTCTCTAGCAGTACTTGTCTCTGTTACTGGTCTCTGATACTGGTCTGTAGTAGTACTGATCTCTCTTACTGGTCTGTGATAATGGTCTCTAGTAGTACTGGTCTCTGATATTGGTCTCTAGTAGTACTGGTCTCTGATATTGGTCCCTAGTAGTACTGGTCTCTAGTAGTACTGGTCTCTGATACTGCTCTCCAGTAGTATTTGTGACTGATACAGGTCTCTGTTACTGGTCTCTCATACTGGTCTTTAGTAGTACTGGTCTCTGATACTGCTCTCTAGTCGTACTGGTCTTTGATACTTCTCTCCCGTAGTACTGGTCTCTGTTACTGCTATCTGATATTGGTCTCTAGTAGTACTGGTCTATGATACTGGTCTCTGTTACTGGTCTCTGATACTGGTCTTTGGTAGTACTGGTCTCTGATACTGGTGTCTAGTAGTACTGGTCTCTGATAGTGGTCTCTGAAACTGGTTTCTAGTAGTACTGGTCTCTGATACTGGTCTTAATAGTGCTGGTCTCTGATATTGGTCACTTGTAGAACTGGTCTCTGTTACTAGTCTCTGATACTGGTCTTTTGTAGTACTGGCCTCTGATACTGGTCTCTAGTACTACTGGTCTCTGATACTGGTTTCTAGTAGTACTGGTCTCTGATAATGGTCTCTAGTAGTGCTGGTCTCTGATACTGGTCTCTCGTAGTACTGGTCTCTCATAGTACTGGTCTCTGTTACTGATCTCTGACACTGGTCTTTGGTAGTACTCGTCTCTGATACTGGTCTCTAGTAGTACTGGTCTCTGATACTGGTCTCTGTTTCTGGTCTCTAGCAATACTGGTCTGGGATGCTTCGTTCTAGAAGTGCTGGTCTCTGATAATGGTCTCTAGTACGACTGGTCTCTGATACTGGTCCCTAGTAGTACTTGTCTCTGATACTGTTCTCTACCACTACTGATCTCTAGTAGAACTGGTCCCTGTTACTGGTCTCTTGTAGGACTGGTCTCTACTAGAACTGGTATCTGACACTGGTCTCTGTTACTGGTCTGTGATACTGGTCTCTAGTAGTATTGATCTCTGATACTGGTCTCTAGTAGTACTGGTCTCTGATACTGGTCTCTAGTACTTTTGGTCTCTACTAGTACTGGTCTCTGATACAGGTCTCTGTTACCAGTCTCTGATACTGGTCTCTAGTAGTGCTGGTCTCTGATAATGGTCTCTAGTAGTACTGGTGTCTGATACTGGTCGCTAGTAGTACTGGTCACTGATACTGGTCTCTGTAAATGGTTTCTGATTCTGGTCTCTGTTATTTGTCTCTGATACTGATTTCTGTTACTGGTCTCTGATATTGGTCTCTAGTAGTACTGGTGTCTGATACTGGTCGCTAGTAGTACTGGTCACTGATACTGGTCTCTGTACCTGGTCTCTGATACTGGTCTCTAGTAGTACTGGTGTCTGATACTGGTCTGTAGTAGTACTGGTCTCTGATACTGGTCTCTTTTACTGGTCTCTGATACTGGTCTCTAGTAGTGCTGGTCTCTGATACTGGTCTCTCGTAGTACTGGTCTCTACTAGTACTGGTCTCTGATACTGGTCTCTGTTTCTGGTCTCTAGCAGTACTGGTCTGTGATGCTTCGTTCTAGAAGTGCTGGTGTCTGATACTGGTCTCTAGTAGTACTTGTCTCTGTTACTGGTCCCTAGGAGTACTGGTCTCTGATACTGGTCTCTATTATTTGTCTCTGATACTGATTTCTGTTGCTGGTCTCTGATACTGGTCTCTAGTAGTACTGGTGTCTGATCCTGATCTCTAGTAGTACTGGTCTCTGATACTGGTCTCTAGTAGTACTGGTCTCTGTTACTGGTGTCTAGGAGTACTGTTCTCTGATACTGGTCTCTGTTTCCATCTCTGATACTTCTCTCTAGTAGAACTGGTCTCTAGTAGTACTAGTATCTAGTAGACTGGTTTCCGATACTGGTCTCTAGTAGTACTGGTCTTTGATACTTGTCTCTAGTAGTACTGGTCTCCAGTAGTACTGGTCTCTGATACTGGTCTCTAGTAGTACTCGTCTCGAGTAGTACTGGTCTCTGATACTGGTCTCTGCTACTTGTCTCTGATAGTGGTCTCTGATACTGGTCTCTAGTAGTACTGGTCTCTGATACTGGTCTCTAGTAGTACTGGTCTCTGTTACTGTTCTCTGATACTGGTCTCTAGTAGTACTGGTCTCTAGGAGTACTGGTCTCTGATACTCATCTCTGTTACTGGTCTCTCATACTGGTCTCTAGTAGTACTGGTCTCTGATACTGGTCTCTAGGAGTACTGGTCTTTGATACTGGTCTCCAGTAGTACTGGTCTCTGTTACTGGTCTCTGATACTGGTCTCTCGTAGTACTGGTCTCTAGTCGTGCTGGTCTCTGATACTGGTCTCTGATACTGGTCTCTAATAGTATTGGTCTCTGATACTGGTCTCTGTTACCGGTCTGTGATACTGGTCTCTAGTAGTGCTGGTCTCTACTAGTACTGGTCTCTGATACTGGTCTCTGTTACTGGTCTCTGATACAGGTCTCTGATACTGGTCTCTGATACTGGTCTCTAGTAGTACTGGTCTCTGATACTGGTCTCTAGGAGTTTTGGTCTCTACTAGTACTGGTCTCTGTTATCGGTCTCTGATACTGATCTCTAGTAGTACTGGTCTCTGATACTGGTCTCTAGTAGTTTTGGTCTCTACTACTACTGGTCTCTGTTACTGGTCTCTGATACTGGTCTCTGTTGCTGGTCTCTGATACTGGTCTTTAGTAGTACTGGTGTCTGATCCTGATCTCTAGTAGTACTGGTCTCTGATACTGGTCTCTAGTAGTACTGGTCTCTGTTACTGGTGTCTAGGAGTACTGTTCTCTTATACTGGTCTCTGTTTCCATCTCTGATACTTCTCTCTAGTAGAACTGGTCTCTAGTAGTACTAGTATCTAGTAGACTGGTTTCCGATACTGGTCTCTAGTAGTACCGGTCTTTGATAATTGTCTCTAGTAGTACTGGTCTCCAGTAGTACTGGTCTCTGATACTGGTCTCTAGTAGTACTCGTTTCGAGTAGTACTGGTCTCTGATACTGGTCTCTGCTACTTGTCTCTGATAGTGGTCTCTGATACTGGTCTCTAGTAGTACTGGTCTCTGTTACTGTTCTCTGATACTGGTCTCTAGTAGTACTGGTCTCTAGTAGTACTGGTCTCTGATACTCATCTCTGTTACTGGTCTCTCATACTGGTCTCTAGTAGTACTGGTCTCTGATACTGGTCTCTAGGAGTACTGGTCTTTGATACTGGTCTCCAGTAGTACTGGTCTCTGTTACTGGTCTCTGATACTGGTCTCTCGTAGTACTGGTCTCTAGTCGTGCTGGTCTCTGTTACTGGTCTCTGATACTGGTCTCTAATAGTATTGGTCTCTGATACTGGTCTCTGTTACCAGTCTGTGATAGTGGTCTCTAGTAGTGCTGGTCTCTACTAGCACTGGTCTCTGATACTGGTCTCTGTTACTGGTCTCTGATACAGGTCTCTGATACTGGTCTCTGATACTGGTCTCTAGTAGTACTGGTCTCTGATAGTGGTCTCTAGTAGTTTTGGTCTCTACTAGTACTGGTTTCTGTTACTGGTCTCTGATACTGGTCTCTAGTAGTACTGGTCTCTGATACTGGTCTCTAGTAGTTTTGGTCTCTACTAGTACTGGTCTCTGTTACTGGTCTCTGATACTGGTCTCTGTTCCTGGTCTCTGATACAGGTCTCTGTAACTGGTCTCTAATTCTGGTCTCTAGTAGTACTGGTCTCTGTTACTGGTCTCTAGTAGTACTGGTCTCTTTTACTAGTCTCTGATACTGGTCTCTAGTCGTGCTGATCTCTGATACTGGTCTCTGTTACTAGTCTCTGATACTGGTCTCTGTTAGTGCTGGTCTCTGATACTGGTCTCTGTTACTAGTGTCTGATACTGGTCTCTCGTAGTACTGGTCTCTACTAGTACTGGTCTCTGATACTGGTCTCTTTTACTGGTCTCTGATACTGGTCTCTGTGTCTGGTCTCTAGCAGTACTGGTCTGTGATACTCCATTCTAGAAGTGCTGGTCTCTGATAATGGTCTCTGTTACTGGTCTCTGATACTGGTCTCTGTTTCTGGTCTCTGTTTCTGGTCTCTGATACTGGATTCTAGTCGTACTGGTCTCTGACACTGGTGTCTAGTAGTACTGGTCTCTAGTAGTACTGTCCTCTGATCCTGGTCTCTGGTAGTACTGTTCTCTAGTAGTACTGCTCTCTGATACTGGTGTCTGGTTCTAGTAGTACTGGTCTCTAGTAGTACTGGTCTCTGATTCTGGTTTCAGGTAATACTGTTGTCTGATACTTGTATCTAGTAGTAATCGTCTCTGAAACTGGTCTTTAGCAGTACTGGTCTCTAGTAGTACTGGTCTCTGATCATGGTCTCTGTTACTGGTCTCTGATACTGGTCTCTGATACTGGTCTCTATTACTCGTCTCTGAAACAGGTCTCCAGTAGTACTGGTCTCTGATATTGGTCTCTGATACTGGTCTCTAATACTGCTCTCTGGAAGTACTGGTTTCTGATACTGGTCTCTAGTAGTACTGGTCTCTGTTACTGGTCTCTGATACTGGTCTTCGGTAGCACTGGTCTCTGATACTGGTCTCTAGAAGTACTGGTCTCTGATAATGGTCTCTAGTAGTGCTGGTCTCTGATACTGGTGTCTCGTAGTACTGGTCTCTGTTACTGGTCTCTGGTACTGGTCTCTGATACTGGTCTTCGGTAGCACTGGTTTCTGATACTGGTCTCTAGAAGTACTGGTCTGTGATAATGGTCTCTAGTAGTGCTGGTCTCTGTCACTGGTCTCTGATAGTGGTGTCTGTTACTGGTCTCTGATACTGGTCTCTAGTAGTACTGGTCTCTGATAATGGTCTCTAGTACAACTGGTCTCTGATATTGGTCTATAGTAGTACTGGTCTCTGATATTGGTCCCTAGTAGTACTGATCTCTAGTAGTACTGGTCTCTGAAACAGGTCTCCAGTAGTACTGGTCTCTGATAGTGGTGTCTGTTACTGGTCTCTGATACTGGTCTCTAGTAGTACTGGTCTCCGATACTGGTCTCTAGTAGTACAGGTCTCTGTTACTGGTCTCTGATACTGGTCTCTAGTAGTCCTGATCTCTGATACTGGTCTCTAGTAGTACTGGTCTCTGATACTGGTCTCTAGTAGTACTGGTCTCTGATACTTGTCTCTAGTAGTACTGGTCTCTGTTACTGGTCTCTGATACTGGTCTGTAGTAGTACTGATCTCTGTTACTAGTCTGTGATAATGGTCTCTAGTAGTACTGGTCTCTGTTACTGGTCTCTGATACTGGTCTGTAGTAGTACTGATCTCTGTTACTAGTCTGTGATAATGGTCTCTAGTAGTAATGGTCTCTGATATTGGTACCTAGTAGTACTAATCTCTAGTAGTACTGGTCTCTGATACTGGTCTCCAGTAGTTTTTGTGTCTGATACAGGTCTCTGTTGCTGGTCTCTCATACTGGTCTTTAGTAGTACTGGTCTCTGATACTGGTCTCTAGTAGTACTGGTCATTGATACTTGTCTCCCGTAATACTGGTCTCTGTTACTGCTATCTGATATTGGTCTCAAGTAGTACTGGTCTCTGATACTGGTCTCTGTTACTGGTCTCTGATACTGGTCTTTGGTAGTGCTGGTCTCTGATACTGGTGTCTAGCAGTACTGGTCTCTGATACTGGTCTCTGAAACTGGTTTCTAGTAGTACTGGTCTCTGATAATGGTCTCTAGTAGTGCTGGTATCTGATACTGGTCTATCGTAGTACTGGTCTCTCGTAGTACTGGTCTCTGTTACTGATATCTGATACTGGTCTTTGGTAGTACTGGTCTCTGATAATGGTCTCTAGTAGTACTGGTCACTGATACTGGTCTCTAGTAGTGCTGGTCTCTGATACTGGTCTCTCGCAGTACTGGTCTCTGTTACTGGTCTCTGATACTGGTCTTCGGTTGTACTGGTCTCTGATATGGGTCTCTAGTAGTGCTGGTCTCTGGTACTGGTCTCTCGTAGTACTGGTCTCTGTTACTGGTCTCTGATACTTGTCTTTGGTAGTACTGGTCTCTGATAATGGTCTCTAGTACAACTGGTCTCTGATATTGGTCTCTAGTAGTACTGGTCATTGATAAGGGTCTCTGTTATTGATCTCTGATACTGGTCTCTGTTATTTGTCTCTGACACTGGTTTCTGTCACTGGTCTCTGATACTGGTCTCTGTAACTGGTCTCTGGTAGTACTGGTCTCTGATACTGGTCTCTAGTAGTACTGATCTCTGATACTGGTCTCCAGTAGTACTGGTCTCTGATACTGGTCTCTAGTAGTACTGGTCTCTGTTACTGATCTCCTATACTTGTCTCTAGTAGTTCTGGTCTCTGTTACTGGTCTGTGATTCTGGTCTCTAGTAGTACTGGTCCCTTGTAGTACTGGTCTCTGATATTGGTCCCTAGTAGTACTGATCTCTAGTAGTACTTGTCTCTGATACTGGTCTCCAGTAGTACTTGTCTCTGATACAGGTCTCTGTTACTGGTTTCTGATACTGGTCTCAACTAGTACTGTTCTCTGATACTGGTCTCTAGAAGTCCTGGTCTCTGACACTGGTCTCTGTTACTGGTCTCTGATACTGGTTTCTAGTAGTACTGGTCTCTGATACTGGTCTCTAGTAGTCCTGGTCTCTGACACTCGTCTCTGTTACTGGTCTCTGATACTTGTGTCCCGTAGTACTGGTCTCTGTTACTGCTATCTGATATTGGTCTCTAGAAGTACTGGTCTCTGATACTGGTTTCTGTTACTGGTCACTGAAACTGGTCTTTGGTAGTATTGGTCTCTGATACTGGTGTCTAGTAGTACTGGTCTCTGATACTGGTCTCTGAAACTGGTTTCTAGTAGTGCTGGTCTCTGATACTGGTCACTCGTAGAACTGGTCTCTGTTACTGGTCTCTGATACTGGTCTTTTGTAGTACTGGCCTCTGATACTGGTCTCTCGTAGTACTGGTCTCTGTTACTGATCTCTGATACTGGTCTTTGGTAGTACTGGTCTCTGATACTGGTGTCTAGTAGTACTGGTCTCTGTTACTGGTCTCTGATACTGGTCTCTGTTACTGGTCTCTGATACTGGTCTTTGGTAGTGCTGGTCTCTGATACTGGTGTCTAGCAGTACTGGTCTCTGATACTGGTCTCTGAAACTGGTTTCTAGTAGTACTGGTCTCTGATAATGGTCTCTAGTAGTGCTGGTATCTGATACTGGTCTATCGTAGTACTGGTCTCTCGTAGTACTGGTCTCTGTTACTGATATCTGATACTGGTCTTTGGTAGTACTGGTCTCTGATAATGGTCTCTAGTAGTACTGGTCACTGATACTGGTCTCTAGTAGTGCTGGTCTCTGATACTGGTCTCTCGCAGTACTGGTCTCTGTTACTGGTCTCTGATACTGGTCTTCGGTTGTACTGGTCTCTGATATGGGTCTCTAGTAGTGCTGGTCTCTGGTACTGGTCTCTCGTAGTACTGGTCTCTGTTACTGGTCTCTGATACTTGTCTTTGGTAGTACTGGTCTCTGATAATGGTCTCTAGTACAACTGGTCTCTGATATTGGTCTCTAGTAGTACTGGTCATTGATAAGGGTCTCTGTTATTGATCTCTGATACTGGTCTCTGTTATTTGTCTCTGACACTGGTTTCTGTCACTGGTCTCTGATACTGGTCTCTGTAACTGGTCTCTGGTAGTACTGGTCTCTGATACTGGTCTCTAGTAGTACTGATCTCTGATACTGGTCTCCAGTAGTACTGGTCTCTGATACTGGTCTCTAGTAGTACTGGTCTCTGTTACTGATCTCCTATACTTGTCTCTAGTAGTTCTGGTCTCTGTTACTGGTCTGTGATTCTGGTCTCTAGTAGTACTGGTCCCTTGTAGTACTGGTCTCTGATATTGGTCCCTAGTAGTACTGATCTCTAGTAGTACTTGTCTCTGATACTGGTCTCCAGTAGTACTTGTCTCTGATACAGGTCTCTGTTACTGGTTTCTGATACTGGTCTCAACTAGTACTGTTCTCTGATACTGGTCTCTAGAAGTCCTGGTCTCTGACACTGGTCTCTGTTACTGGTCTCTGATACTGGTTTCTAGTAGTACTGGTCTCTGATACTGGTCTCTAGTAGTCCTGGTCTCTGACACTCGTCTCTGTTACTGGTCTCTGATACTTGTGTCCCGTAGTACTGGTCTCTGTTACTGCTATCTGATATTGGTCTCTAGAAGTACTGGTCTCTGATACTGGTTTCTGTTACTGGTCACTGAAACTGGTCTTTGGTAGTATTGGTCTCTGATACTGGTGTCTAGTAGTACTGGTCTCTGATACTGGTCTCTGAAACTGGTTTCTAGTAGTACTGGTCTCTGATACTGGTCTTAGTAGTGCTGGTCTCTGATACTGGTCACTCGTAGAACTGGTCTCTGTTACTGGTCTCTGATACTGGTCTTTTGTAGTACTGGCCTCTGATACTGGTCTCTCGTAGTACTGGTCTCTGTTACTGATCTCTGATACTGGTCTTTGGTAGTACTGGTCTCTGATACTGGTGTCTAGTAGTACTGGTCTCTGTTACTGGTCTCTGATACTGGTCTCTAGTAGTACTGGTCTCTGATACTGGTCTCTAGTAGTACTGGTCTCTGATACTGGTCTCTAGTAGTGCTGGTCTCTGATACTGGTCTCTCGTAGTACTGGTCTCTGTTACTGGTCTCTGATACTGGTCTCTAGTAGTACTGGTCTCTGTTACTGGTCTGTGATAATGGTCTCTAGTAGTACAAGTCTCTGATATTGGTCCCTAGTAGTACTGGTCTCTAGTAGTACTGGTCTCTGATACAGGTCTCCAGTAGTATTTGTCTCTGATACAGGTCTCTGTTACTGGTCTCTACTAGTACTGGTCTCTGACACTGGTCTCTGATACTGGTTGCTAGTAGTACTGGTCTCTGATACTGGTCTCTAGTTGCACTGGTCTCTGACACTGGTCTCTGTTACTGGTCTCTAATATTGGTCTCTAGTAATACTGGTCTCTAATACTGGTCTTTGGTAGTGCTGGTCTCTGATATTGGTCTCTAGTAGTACTGGTCTCTGATACTGGTCTCTGTTACTGGTCTCTGATACTGGTCTCTGTTTCTGGTCTCGAGCAGTACTGTTCTGTGATACTTCGTTCTAGAAGTGCTGGTCTCTGATAATGGTCTCTAGTACGACTGGTCTCTGATACTGGTCGCTAGTAGTACTGGTCTCTGATACTGGTCTCCAGTAGTGCTGGTCTCTGATACTGGTCTCTAGTAGTACTGGTCTCTGATACTGGTCTCTAGAAGTACTGGTCTCTGATAATGGTCTCTTGTAGTGCTGGTCTCTGATACTGGTCTCACGTAGTACTGGTCACTGTTACTGGTCCCTGATACTGGTCTTCGCTAGCACTGGTCTCTGATACTGGTCTCTGATACTGGTCTCTAGTAGTACTGGTCTCTGATACTGGTCTCTAGTAGTACAGGTCTCTGTTATTTATCTCTGATACTGATCTCTGTTATTTGTCTCTGACACTGGTTTCTGTCACTGGTCTCTGATACTGGTCTCTGATACTGGTCTCTAGTAGTACTGGTCCCTGATCCTGGTCTCTAGTAGTGCTGGTCTCTGATACTGGTCTCTCGTAGTACTGGTCTCTGTTACTGGTCTCTGATACTGGTCTCTAGTAGTACTGGTCTCTGTTACTGGTCTGTGATAATGGTCTCTAGTAGTAGTGGTCTCTGATATTGGTCCCTAGTAGTACTGGTCTCTAGTAGTACTGGTCTCTGATACAGTTCTCCAGTAGTATTTGTCTCAGATACAGGTCTCTGTTACTGGTCTCTGATACTGGTCTGTACTAGTACTGGTCTCTGTCACTGGTCTCTAATATTGGTCTCTAGTAATACTGGTCTCTGATACTGGTCTCTGTTACTGGTCTCTGATACTGGTCTCTGTTTCTGGTCTCTAGCAGTACTGGTCTGTGATGCTTCGTTCTAGAAGTGCTGGTCTCTGATAATGGTCTCTAGTAGTGCTGGTCTCTGATACTGGTCTCTAGTAGTACTGGTCTCTGATACTGGTGTCTAGTAGTGCTGGTCTCTGATACTGGTCTCTCGCAGTACTGGTCTCTGTTACTGGTCTCTAATACTGGTCTCTAGTAGTACTGGTCTCTGATACTGGTCTCAAGAAGTACTGGTCTCTGATAATGGTCTCTAGTAGTGCTGGTCTCTGATACTGGTCTCTCGTAGTACTGGTCTCTGTTACTGGTCTCTGATTCTGGTCTTCGGTAGTACTGGTCTCTGATATGGGTCTCTAGTAGTGCTGGTGTCTGGTACTGGTCTCTCGTAGTACTGGTCTCTGTTACTGGTCTCTGATACTTGTCTTTCGTAGTACTGGTCTCTTATAATGGTCTCTAGTACAACTGGTCTCTGATATTGGTCTCTAGTAGTACTGGTCATTGATAAGGGTCTCTGTTATTGATCTCTGATACTGGTCTCTGTTATTTGTCTCTGACACTGGTTTCTGTCACTGGTCTCTGATACTGGTCTCTGTTACTGGTCTCTACCACTACTGGTCTCTAGTAGTACTGGTCCCTGATACTGGTCTCTTGTAGTACTGGTCTCTACTAGAACTGCTATCTGACACTGGTCTCTGTTACTGGTCTCTGATACTGGTCTCTAGTAGTATTGATCTCTGATACTGGTCTCTGTTACTGGTCTCTGATACAGGTAGCTGATACTGGTCTCTGATACTGGTCTCTAGTAGTACTGGTCTCTGATACTGGTCTCTAGTACTTTTGGTCTCTACTAGTACTGGTCTCTGATACAGGTCTCTGTTACCAGTCACTGTTACTGGTCTCTAGTAGTACTGGTTACTGATACTGGTCTCTGTAACTGGTTTCTGATAATGGTCTCTGTTATTTGTCTCTGATACTGATTTCTGTTACTGGTCTCTGATACTGGTCTCTAGTAGTACTGGTGTCTGATACTGGTCGCTAGTAGTACTGGTCACTGATACTGGTCTCTGTACCTGGTCTCTGATACTGGTCTCTAGTAGTTCTGGTGTCTGATACTGGTCTGTAGTAGTACTGGTCTCTATTACTGGTCTATAGGAGTACTGGTCTCTGATACTGGTCTCTGTTACCATCTCTGATACTTGTCTCTAGTAGAACTGGTCTCAAGTAGTACTAGTATCTAGTAGACTGGTTTCCGATACTGGTCTCTAGTAGTACTGGTCTTTGATACTTGTCTCTAGTAGTATTGGTCTCTGATACTGGTCTCTCGTAGTACTGGTCTCTGTTACTGTTCTCTGATACTGGTCTCTAGTAGTACTGGTCTCTGTTACTGGTCTCTGATACTGGTCTCTAGTAGTACTTGTCTCGAGTAGTAATGGTCTCTGATACTGGTCTCTACTAGTACTCGTCTATAGAAGTAATGTTCTCTGATACTGGTCTCTGTTACTGGTCTCTGATACTGGATTCTAGTAGTACTGGTCTCTGAAACTGGTGTCTAGTAGTACTGGCCTCTGATCGTGGTCTCTAGTAGTACTGTTCTCTAGTAGTACTGGTCTCTGATACTGGTGTCTAGTTCTAGTAGTACTGGTCTCTAGTAGTACTGGTCTCTGATTCTGGTTTCCAGTAGTACTGGTGTCTGATACTGGTCTCTAGTTGGACTGGTCTCAGATACTGGTCCCTAGGAGTACTGGTCTGTGATATTGGTCTACAGTAGTACCTGTCTCTAGCAGTACTGGTATCTGTTACTGTTCTCTACTAGTCCTGGTCTCTGACACTTGTCTCTAGTAGTACTGGGTACTGGTCATTGATACTGGTCTCTAGTAGTACTGGTCTCTGATATTGGTCTCAAGTAGTACTGGTCTCAAGTAGTACTGGTCTCTGATTCTGGTCTCCAGTGGTACTTGTCTCTGATACAGGTCTCTGTTACTGGTCTCAGATACTGGTCTCTACTCGTACTGCAGTAGTACCTCCATGTAACAGTAAAGGTAATCAGTATGACAGCTGTTATAGCTGTTAATGAAGCCATCAATAAACACAATATTTCCATGTAGTTCTAGTAGTACTGGTCTCTGATACGTGTCTCTAGTCATACTGGTGTCTGATACTGGTCTCTAGAATTACTGGTCTCTGATTCTGGTCTCTACTAGTACTGGTCTCTGATACTGGTGTCGAGTAGAACTGGTCTCTGATACTGGTGTCTAGTAGTACTGGTCTCTGATACTTGTCTCTAGTAGTACTGGTCTTTGCTACTGGTCTCTGTTACTGGTATCTGATACTGGTCTCTAGTAATACCGGTCTCTAGTAGTACTGGTCTCTGATACTGATTTCTATTATTACTGGTCTCCAGTATTACTAGTCTCTGAAACTGGTCTCTAGTAGTAATGTTCTCTGTTACTGGTCTCTGATAATGGTCTCTAGTAGTACTGGTCTCTGATACTGGTCTCCAGTATTACTGGTCTCTAGTAGTACTGGTCTCTGTTACTGGTCTCTGATACTTGTCTCTAGTAGTACTGGTCTCTGGAGATACTGGCCTCTAGTAGTACTGGTCTCTGATACTTGTCTCTAGAAGTACTGGTCTCTGATACTTCTCTCCAGTAGTACTGGTCTCTGATAATGGTCTCTAGTCGTACTGGTCTGTGATACTGGTCTCTAGTATTACTGGTACCTGATACTTGTCTCTAGTAGTGCTGGTCTCTGTTACTGGTCTCTGATACTGGTCTCTAGTCGTACTGGTCTCTGATACTTGTCTCTAGTAGTACTGGTCTCTGTTACTGGTATCTGATACTGGTCTCGAGTAGTACTTGTCTCTGATACAGGTCTCTGTTACTGGTCTCTGATACTGGTCTATACTAGTACTGGTCTCTGTTACGAGTCTCTGATACTGGTCTCTAGTAGTTCTGGTCTGTGTTACTAGTCCCTGATACTGGTCTCTAGTGGCACTGGTCTCTACTAGTACTGGTCTCTGTTACTGGTCTCTGATACTTGTCTCTAGTAGTACTGGTCTCTGATACTGGTCTCTAGTAGTACTGGTCTCTGATACTGGTCTCTAGTAGTACTGGTCTCTAGTAGTACTGGTCTCTGATACTTGTCTCTAATAGTACTGGTCTCTGTTACTGGTCTCTGATACTGGTCTCTAGTAGTACTGGTCTCTGTTACTGGTCTCTGATTCTGGTCTCTAGTAGTAATGTTCTCTGTTACTGGTCTCTGATAATGGTCTCTAGTAGTACTGGTCTCTGTTACTGGTCTCTGATACTTGTCTCTAGTAGTACTGGTCTCTGATACTGGTCTCTAGTAGTACTGGTCTCTGATACTGGTCTCTAGTAGTACTGGTCTCTAGTAGTACTGGTCTCTGATACTTGTCTCTAATAGTACTGGTCTCTGTTACTGGTCTCTGATACTGGTCTCTAGTAGTACTGGTCTCTGTTACTGGTCTCTGATTCTGGTCTCTAGTAGTACTGGTCTCTGTTACTGGTCTCTGATACATACTGGTTTCTAGTAGTACTGGTCTCTGTTAGTGGTCTCTAGTAGTACTGGTCTCTGTTACTAGTCTCTGATACTGGTCTCTAGCCGTGCTGGTCTCTGTTACTGGTTACTGTTACTAGTCGCTGATACTGGTCTCTAGGAGTGCTGGTCTCTGATACTGGTCTCTGTTACTAGTGTCTGATACTGGTCTCTAGTAGTGCTGGTCTCTACTAGTACTGGTCTCTGATACTGGTCTCTGTTACTGGTCTCTCATAATGGTCTCTAGTAGTACTGGTCTCTGATACTGGTCTCTAGTAGTATCAGCACTACAAGATACCAGTATCAGACACCAGTACTACTGCAGACTAGTAGTACTGGTGTCTGATACTGGTATCTAGTAGTGCTCGTCTCTGATACTGGTCTCTAGTAGTACTGGTTTCTAGTAGTACTGGTCTCTGATACTGCTTCCTAGTAGTACTGGTCTCTGATACTGGTCTCCAATACTTGTCTCTGATACTGGTCTCTAGTAGTATTGGTCTCTGATACTGGTCTCTAGTAGTACTGTTGTCTGATACTGGTCTCTAGTAGTATTGGTCTCTGATACTGGTCTCTGTTACTGGTCTGTTATACTGGTCTCTTATAGTACAGGCCTTTAGGAGTACTGGTCTGTGATATTGGTCTCTCTTACTGGTCTCTGATACTGGTTTTTGATACTGGTCTCTGATACTGGTCTCTAGTAATACTGGTCTCTAGTTGTACTGGTCTCTGATACTGGTCCCTGTTACTGGTCTCTGATACTGGTCTCTAGTAGTACTGGTCTCTGTTACTGGTCTCTGATACAGGTTTCTAGTAGTTCTGGTCTCTGTTACTGGTCTCTGATACAGGTCTCTGTTACTGGTCTATGATACTGGTCTGTACTAGTACTGGTCTCTGATACTGGTCTCTGTTACTAGTCTCTGATACTGGTCTCTAGTAGTACTGGTCTCTACTAGTACTGGTCTCTGATACAGGTCTCTGTTACTGGTCTCTGATTCTGGTCTCTAGTAGTACTGGTCTCTGTTACTGGTCTCTGATACTGGTTTCTAGTAGTACTGGTCTCTGTTACTGGTCTCTGATACTGGTCTCTAGTCGTGCTGGTCTCTGATACTGGTCTCTGTTACTAGTGTCTGATACTGGTCTCTAGTAGTACTGGTCTCTACTAGTACTGGTCTCTGTTACTGGTCTCTGATACTGATCTCTAGTAGTACTGGTCTCTGTTACTGGTCTCTAGTAGTACTGGTCTCTGTTACTAGTCTCTGATACTGGTCTCTAGTCGTGCTGGTCTCTGATACTGGTCTCTGTTACTAGTGTCTGATACTGGTCTCTAGTAGTACTGGTCTCTACTAGTACTGGTCTCTGTTACTGGTCTCTGATACTGATCTCTAGTAGTACTGGTCTCTGATACTGGTCTCTAGTAGTATCAGCACTACAAGATACCAGTATCAGACGCCAGTACTACTGGGGACTAGTAGTACTGGTGTCTGATACTTGTATCTAGTAGTACTGGTCTCTCTTACTGGTCTCTGATACTGGTCTCTGTTTCTAGTCTCTGTTACTGGTGTCTGATACTGGTCTCCTATACTTGTCTCTGACACTCGTCTCTGAAACTGGTCTGTAGTAGGACTGGTCTCTGATACTGGTCTCTGTTACTGGTCTCTGATACTTGTCTCTGATACTGGTCTCTGTCACTGGTCTCTGATACTTGTCTCTAGTAGTACTGGTGTCTGATACTGGTCTCTAGTAGTATTGGTCTCTGATACTGGTCTCCTTTACTGGTCTGTGATACTGGTCTCTAGTAGTACAGATCTCTAGGAGTACTGGTCTCTGATACTGGTCCCCATTAGTACTGGTTTCTGTTACTGGTCTCTACTAGTACTGTAGTAGTACTTCCATGTAACAGTAAAGGGAATCTGTATGACAGCTGTTATAAATGAAGCCATCGATAAACACAATATTCCCATGTAACAGTGAAGGTAATCAGTATGACAGCTGTTATAAATGAAGCCATCAGTAAACACAATATTCCCATTTAACAGTGAAGGTAATCAGTGTGACAGCTGTGATAAATGAAGCCATCGATCAACACAATATTTCCATGTAACAGTGAAGGTAATCAGTGTGACAGGTGTCTTTACAATGACAATAACAGAAATTATAAATGGAATAGATGAATTCAAAGAGCCTGTTGAGACGC
This sequence comes from Epinephelus awoara, assembly GCA_035609425.1. Lineage (NCBI taxonomy): Eukaryota > Metazoa > Chordata > Actinopteri > Perciformes > Serranidae > Epinephelus > Epinephelus awoara. The sequence continues at coordinate 37,379,123 of CM069298.1, read as the reverse complement.
CTCTCTCCAGTTGACAGTGAAAATTTCTCCAAAACTTTTAAAGTGAGGTTAAATTGAAGTGTTCCCTGGGAAGGTAACATTGGAGAGACCTTCTTCCAAGGTGTTTCGGTGTCTTTACAATGACAATAACAGTTAAATTCAAAGAGCCTATTGAGATGCCTCTCTCCAGTTGACAGGGAACATAGCAAAGGAGAGTGCAAGTAACATTTTAGATATCTACAATTCATTTCTTTGCACTCACAATGTTGATATCAAAGTGAAATTCAAATAGTCTGGAAATTGTAAAATTTTCAACATTTCCACTGGTCACAGTATTTCATCAACATGGGGAAATTTAATTGTACATATTTGTAATCCTTAATCTGGTATTGCCAAAAGGGATCACCGTTTTTCATAATTAAATTAAGTATATCTTTAAATCAATTTTGGTTGTTGAAATGTGATTTCTTTCATTGAAAATGCGTTTGTAACATGTCAAATTCATCTTACAGATATTTTAAGTTAACTTAAACTAGTCAAGATAAATCTAGACATGTCAAAATGTAATTTCCTCAAGTGAACAGTAAATGGCTACTTTACATATTCAAAGGGCTTGCCTAGAAGGACAAGGAGCAGAGGAGTAATTTGGAAAGCAAACCTCAGACTAGTGGCCTTCAGGGCAGACAACATCTCTGAAAAAATCCCAGAGAGCAATCTCTCCCTGCAATACAGTAGCACACACGTCGGTCCCTACCTTTTTGAAGTTATGTGCCGAACTTCCCAGCAAAGCCGTGTATCCACTTTCCAGCACTGACAAGACTCCAGCAAGCACAGTCGGTGAGCAGAGTTCATGACCATTTTGAAGTGTCTTGAAGTTTCCTCCTGTTTTACTGCTGATAATAAATGACCTAAGAGAGACACAAAATTACAGCAGAGACAATAAATGACCTCAGAGAGACACTAAATTACCACAAAATGTCTAAAACTACATCAATTGACCCTTGAAATGACACAAAACAACTTTTAAGAGAAACAAAATGACCTCAGAGGATCAGAGAATAACTGCAATGACACTGAATGACCTCAAAGAGACACAGAACCACAATGACAGAAATTCCCCACAGAAACCCTGTGTAGGAGAGGTGGTGGGGCCTTTTGCATATCTGTGCCCAGGGGCCCATTGTCTCATAATCTGCCCGTGCATACAGTAGACATAGCTGTCTTTTACAGAGGGACATTTTTGCCAGATATTCAACTATATGCCAATTTGAAGCTCTCTTGCTGAATGAGAAAAAGCCAGCACCACATCAGAAAAATCTCTGTGTGCAGTTGATTCACACCTCTCTGTTGCTCTCACAGTATGATGACACCGTAATATTTAAATGAGGCTTTGTGTAAAATACTCATAAATGAACAATATCCTAAATATTAACAAAACTATTGAATCATGAGCATATTTAAATGATAAGGCCTCAGTGCTTGTGTCACTGCTTGCAGCACTGATGGTTAAAAATATATAAGCTGGGCTGTATTTTTATTAGCATGTTGATGCTGGGCTGTTTGTTGGGCAGATAAAACACACAGTTGGTAAACCAAAGACAGTAGCTTTAGATTTACCTATTCAAACTTGGTAACAGTCAAACATCAGTCCAATTTGATTCAGTTACACTAACATAGTAGTGATGTGGGCAAAATATTGCCAATATTGCTCAAATTTGACCTTCATCAGTGCATTTTTTGTCAAGTCTCAACGGTAAGTTACACAGAAAACAACATGGGCTTTAAAAAGTGTCAAAATCTCCCGTCTACCTTGAATGAGTCCGTTTGTCAGTGACAGCAGGTCTTAAGAAGAGGTCCAGGAGCAACAGGTCTCAGTTTGTAGTCTGTTTTCCAGAAAAATCGTCGAGTGAAAGTTGAGTTGCTGCTTGTCTCTCCGATAGAAAGTTCGTTCTGACTGAAATGTTTAAACGTGTGAAAAGATGCACTTAGAGACCACATAGCAACCATGGAACCATCAGGTCCCTAACAACACGTCTGACCTCACAGCTCTCATTACGTCATCATCAGACAGTCCTCCACTGCAGGAACAATACCACCTGTTAGTTTGTGGCCATTTATTAAACCAGCAATTTATTGATGAAACACGTTACGGCTTTTTTTCTTTATGTGTGTGTTTTGTTTTCCGCTTTTTTTCTGCATTCACGTGGACAGTTTTTCTCAATCAGCAGCCTTATTGAGAATCGCTTTACTCAGCCGGCTTTTGGTTCTTCTTGATGAGGATATCATCATGTGAATTAATTAAGGTGTATTCATGAAACGCTTTCTAGTCAGCTCGAGACTGTCATCGTCTGAAACTTATATCACACTGGTTATGTGGCGCATAGACTCTGCCTCTGAACATGGTAAACAAAAAGGATAAATTAAACTGAGTGAAAACAGCAATGTTGAAAAAAAAAACTTAAATAGAAATAAAAATATGAGTGTTGGGTTCCGCTGGGCGCTCCCTCCCTCTTTCAGCACTTTCCAATAAAGGCGCACTGCGCTTTTACGCACGACTAGTGACACTGTGGAGGAGATCAGAGAGCCATGAAGACCGTCAGTGTGTGAGCGTTGTGCTGCCACCACTGCAAGAATTTGATCCTGGTGCCTGGTCTGTTGTTCTCTGTCTGAGGAGAAGCGGCTCGGTGCCTGGAGGAGGATGGTGGCTTCACTCTTGATGGAGACCTCCGACACTTTGTCGTGGCCACCAACACGGTTGACATCGCTGCAGAGGAGAGGCTGTAGCAGCTGAGCCAGCACCTGATTCTGGTCCACAGTCTGACCCAGAGACAGTTTTACCGGGTTTCTGAGACGGATGAGTGAAACGCAGGTTTCAGCGTCAACATATTTTTGCCGTTTGTTGCGACTGAACCTCTGAGCGGCTGCGCTGTGATGCAGGGCCGTAATCACATATTTAACATTGGGGGACCATTGTAAATCACCAGTAACCCCCTCAGGTGAGATTTTTAGAAACCTAACAGGTAAACTGACCATTTTACAGCAAACTGAAAGCACAATCTTGGATCAGGAGTTTTCAGAGTTTAGATGGCTGAGTGCCATTTTAAGGAGCCAGCGTATGATTGAGGGGCGCACAGGGAACGTGAACACTGTGACTTTATTATGTTATTTTTAGGCATGACATACTGAACGATGCTTTTTATGAATATGATTTTTTAAAACTACATACACTTTACAAAAATGATCAAAATGGACAGTGATATATCCCACAACACTCTTATTACATTTAATTTTTCCACTTAGTACATTTGAAAGTAATGAGATAGCATAATAGCATACACTTCACCTCAAGCTGGGAAAAAACTGAATTTATTGTTAAATAAATTGTTTTAATGAAATCTACACTCTTGGAAGTTTTTTGTTGTCTTTGGTATTTATATTAAAGTATTAAGTGAGCTGTCACAGTCGCCTCTGCACGTGGGGGCAGGTGTAACATTTGACTTCTACTGGTTCAATAATGTGACTCTAACATGGCTTGTAAAACACTTGATGGCTGTCAACAAGTAGAGCTCAGATACATGATTGTTTAAAAGGCCCAAATCTACAAATGTATAGTTTAGTAATTACAGCAATCAACTGAATAACATTCATACACTTTTTAACAACGGGTGTAGCAAGGTGAATTTGTAGTCCATAGATGATCTACGAATATGTCTTACTCCCAACTCTTCAAGTATTGACGCTTTGTCAGTGGCCCTCGGTGTCCGATACTGAAACATAGAGGCACCTTCGGGTGCGTTCCAAATCGCATACTTTTTCTTTTTACCTTCAGTATGTACTGCAGCTGCCCCGAAAAAGTGGGCACTGTTGCATGCAGTATGTACACAATCGAGACATACTACTGTCTCATAACGTTACGCCCTGAACTTTGACCCTCTGACTCATTTATCTTTTACCATATAGATAAAACAAAGTGCCGTTCACTGAGCTCACCAGTGATGGAGGTCATCCTTGAGAGACCTGCTGTTGTTATTTTGCAGTAAGTAATGACTGCATGCATTGTAGATTCTAACATATCATATTCAGCTACACATTTCTCTGCCACTGTTATCTTTATAGTTATGTCCTATTATTGTTTTTAATATTTATGATTATTTTGTTCACTTCAACCATTAATATTCTTGTTATTACAGGTCATCAGTCACAAAACAACCACAGAAGACACAAATCCACCTCAAAGAGACACAATATGACCTCAGAGAGACACAAACAACAAAAAAAAGAGGCACAACCAGCACAGACTCTGTGTGTCTGATCCTGTGTAGGAGAGGTGGTGGGGTCTTTTGCATATCTGTGCCCAGGGGCCCATTGTCTCATAATCTGCCTGTGCATACAGTAGACATAGCTGTCTTTTACAGAGGGACATTTTTGCCAGATATTCAACTATATGCCAATTTGAAGCTCTCTTGCTGAATGAGAAAAAGCCAGCACCACATCAGAAAAATCTCTGTGTGCAGTTGATTCACACCTCTCTGTTGCTCTCACAGTATGATGACACCATAATATTTAAATGAGGCTTTGTGTAAAATACTCATAAATGAACAATATCCTAAATATTAAGAAAACTGTTGAACCATGAGCATATTTAAATGATAAGGCCTCAGTGCTTGTGTCACTGCTTGCAGCACTGATGGTTAAAAATATATAAGCTGGGCTGTATTTTTATTAGCATGTTGATGCTGGGCTGTTTGTTGGACAGTTAAAACACACAGTTGGTAAACCAAAGACAGTAGCTTTAGATTTACCTATTCAAACTTGGTAACAGTCAAACATCAGTCCAATTTGATTCATTTACACTAACATAGTAGTGATGTGGGCAAAATATTGCCAATATTGCTCATATTTGACCTTCATCAGTGCATTTTTTGTCAAGTCTCAACGGTAAGTTACACAGAAAACAACATGGGCTTTAAAAAGTGTCAAAATCTCCCGTCTACCTTGAATGAGTCCGTTTGTCAGTGACAGCAGGTCTTAAGAAGAGGTCCAGGAGCAACAGGTCTCAGTTTGTAGTCTGTTTTCCAGAAAAATCGTCGAGTGAAAGTTGAGTTGCTGCTTGTCTCTCCGATAGAAAGTTCGTTCTGACTGAAATGTTTAAACGTGTGAAAAGATGCACTTAGAGACCACATAGCAACCATGGAACCATCAGGTCCCTAACAACACGTCTGACCTCACAGCTCTCATTACGTCATCATCAGACAGTCCTCCACTGCAGGAACAATACCACCTGTTAGTTTGTGGCCATTTATTAAACCGGCAATTTATTGATTAAACACGCTGCGGCTTTTTTTCTTCATGTGTGTGTTTTGTTTTCCGCTTTTTTTCTGCATTCACGTGGACAGTTTTTCTCAATCAGCAGCCTTATTGAGAATCGCTTTACTCAAATTCTTGCAGTGGTGGCAGCACAACGCTCACACACTGACGGTCTTCATGGCTCTCTGATCTCCTCCACAGTGTCACTAGTCGTGCGTAAAAGCGCAGTGCGCCTTTATTGGAAAGTGCTGAAAGAGGGAGGGAGCGCCCAGCGGAACCCAACACTCATATTTTTATTTCTATTTAAGTTTTTTTTTTCAACATTGCTGTTTTCACTCAGTTTAATTTATCCTTTTTGTTTACCATGTTCAGAGGCAGAGTCTATGCGCCACATAACCAGTGTGATATAAGTTTCAGACGATGACAGTCTCGAGCTGACTAGAAAGCGTTTCATGATTACACCTTAATTAATTCACATGATGATATCCTCATCAAGAAGAACCAAAAGCCGGCTGAGTAAGGTGCCTGGTCTGTTGTTCTCTGTCTGAGGAGAAGCGGCTCGGTGCCTGGAGGAGGATGGTGGCTTCACTCTTGATGGAGACCTCCGACACTTTGTCGTGGCCACCAACACGGTTGACATCGCTCCAGAGGAGAGGCTGTAGCAGCTGAGCCAGCACCTGACTCTGGTCCACAGTCTGACCCAGAGACAGTTTTACCGGGTTTCTGAGACGGATGAGTGAAACGCAGGTTTCAGCGTCAACATATTTTTGCCGTTTGTTGTGACTGAACCTCTGAGCGGCTGCGCTGTGATGCAGGGCCGTAATCACATATTTAACATTGGGGGACCATTGTAAATCACCAGTAACCCCCTCAGGTGAGATTTTTAGAAACCTAACAGGTAAACTGACCATTTTACAGCAAACTTAAAGCAAAATCTTGGTTCAGGAGTTTTCAGAGTTTAGATGGCTGAGTGCCATTTTAAGGAGCCAGCATATGATTGAGGGGCGCACAGGGAACGTGAACACTGTGACTTTATTATGTTATTTTTAGGCATGACATACTGAACGATGCTTTTTATGAATATGACTTTTTTAAAGATTATTTTTCTGACCTTTTTGCCTTTATTGTACAGGACAGAGTGAAATGGGGTCATAGACCTAATTTGCATAACATTATACCTATTTTTTGAGTAAAAATAATCACTAGTAATCTGTTCAGTCATAATGAATTCTGAGTTTGAATATAAAGTGATGGGTTTTTACAGAGTGGTATATGTCAAAGTTTTGTGATTTAAAAAAAAAAAAAAAAAAACATTTCAAATTTTTGAATGGCAGCCAATTCTAACACCTGTGGTCATTGCAAGTCATATTGACCTGGTTTTGTTTGACTGGTTATGAAGTATAAAGTATCACCCAATTCTGTCACATATTTTTAGCCACCTTCAATCCAACTCATCACCACAAATACCACACACTTAATTAAGGGTCAATATAACTCATTTACATGAAATTATATCTTGTTTTTGAGTAAAATAAACATAAATCATTCATTATTTTGGATTATCAGAGACTGCTGTATGTCAAGCATTGACTGATGCAATTTTATTCATAAATAACAGAGAGCAAAGTTTCAGTTTCAAATCCAAACAAAATGTATTTACAAAAACGTTTATTGCCAAAAATCTCTCAACTCCAAACTGAGAGAGAGAGAGAGAGAGAGAGAGAGAGAGAGAGAGAGAGAGAGAGAGAGAGAGAGAAGGGTGTGTCCTTATGTGCATGAGTGGCAGGATTTTACAAATGTACACATTGCATTTGTGGCACCTGATGCTGACTTTGGTGTCAGTCTTGCAGAAACTGCACCTCCTCCTGGGTGATGGGCTGCAGAAGTTGAGGCACCCTGCTGGATTTCTGTAACCAAGCTGGCAGAGGCTGCCGTGCGGGTAGGAACCTGGCGTCAGTTTATTAGTGGTACGACCAGTTCTCGCCCAAGCTCCTCAAGGAACAGCTTCCTCTTGTAGTGCTTCCCCCGATCCCAGTTTGGGTCAACTGCCGTCCACAGAACAAAAGTGTTCACATCACACATCCTTCACATTGAAGAAAATGATCAGGGGCCAACGGGCTGTCCTCCTTTCGCAGGAATACACACTAGTCACCTGCAACAAAAGAAAAAACAAATCATTCAAAAACTTATTTTCTTAAACAAAAATGCAATGCATTGCGCTTTGCACGAATGATAATAAATATTGCATGAAAAAAGTGAAATAGCCTACCTTTGTTGGAGTTATACTCCAGAATGATCTGGGGTTTTTGGTCCTCCCTGGGGCTCACAGCAGCATCTCTGTGGAACGTGCTCCTCAGGGTGACACCTTTTCTTTTTATTGGGCAGTAGGACACAAGAGCACATGTGTCTGTGAATGCAAACAGTGAGGAGAAGCAAGCATGCTCTCTTGTTGCCAAGGAGGAAGCTCTGGCTTGTTGCTTCTCACTGTTCCCACCATAGAGAGCTTTTTCTTCAGCAGCTCCTGGCCAAGGGCATACGAAGAAATTATCACATGTGATGGTGTGTCCCTGGAGACCCTCTGTCATCTGGAGCACCACACGCATGCCCTGATTTCTCTCCAGCCGTCCATCAGTGGGTTTGCCAGTGTAAACCTGCATGTCGTATGCGTAGCTGGTCTTTGCATCACATGCTGTCCAGATTTTGATGCTGTATTTTCCTGGCTTGCTCGGCATGTACTGCTTGAATGGACAGCGACCTCTGAAGGGGACCAGACACTCGTCCACTGTCACATCTTTGCCTTGATTGTACATCATGGGCACCAAGCACACCCATTGGTCCCACAGGTCACGAATAGCAGCCAGTTTGTCTCCAGCACGGCATGCTGGTCTCGTTTCCCGGTCATCAAAGCGAAGGACTCTGGAGATGAATTGAAACATCTTTAGTGGGATGGTGGCACAAAAAATTGCCCTCCCATGCTCAGCATGCCACAAACTTTCCACAGAGTGTTGGACCTGTACACCCCGGCAAGAATCAACAGGCCCAGATATCCCCTCAGATCTGTGAGGTCCATGTCGCTCCACTTTGTGCCGTAGACACGTCTGCCCTCCTTGTTTCTCATGTCCAGCACTAACCTGGTAATTGTTTCAGGCAGAAACAGTTCAAAGGCTGCCTGTATCCCTTCACCACGTGACAGGATATCTGGTGGGACCCTGGGGGCTGCTCTCTTTGTCAGCTCCCAATATGTGGCGCCTGTCAGTGGGAGGCATGGAAGACCACAGCATACCATCCTCGGGCTGAAAATGATTTTCCCCCTCAGCCGGTTCTTCTTCCTCATCGGAGGATTCTTCCTGGCCAGTGGAAGCATAGTCAGGATCATTTTCTGCGTTATTGTCTTCCTCTGACACCTCTTCCTCCATTTCCGCTTCCTCCTCTTTCTCCTCCTCCTCCTCAACAGGGCTGAAAATGAGCTCAAGAGCCTCTGCTGCACTGAAGCGTCTCTTCATGTTGCTGTCTCAGAACAAAATGGTGAAGTGCTCCAAGGAAGCTGTACTAATGAGCTCTGTGTGAGTGATTGTTTTTGTCTTGACCCATGTAGAGAATGGCACATCAAAGATGTGATAAGTACATGTTTTGGAAGGAGGTGGAGTTGCAGGAGGAGGAGGGGGATAGGAGTTTGGAAGGAGGCGGGAGTTGTGGATGTTCAAATTTTTTCTACGTGCTGTGTGAAATGCAAGAAAGGAAGAAGAATGTGGAACATCGATAACACACAATTCTCAAAGAAGACTCAGCTCAGTCACAAAGAGGCATGTTATGCAGGCCAGGGGGTTTATGTGTAGCAACATCATCATGCAGAATCCTGCTTCAGGTCATGTGGGAAAGTGATTTTAGAAGGGCTTGAGAAAAAGCATACTGACACTAAAACATACTTTAACCCAAATTTGAATGTTCGAATTTGAATACATAAGGAACACTACTGGGATGCTACAGAGTGAAAATCTTAAAATAAATGAATTGATAAATAATAATGGACTTGCCTTTTAAAAGTTTATCAATATTTAAAAAACTAAAGTAAGTAGTAAGTTTGCAGTGTCATGTGTTTTTATCAGTGTTTGGCATGGTATTTGATGAAATACAATATTCCTTAATCAGAGAAAACCTACACAAGGCATCTGTGGTCACCTCTCAAACTGTTTGACTGTAAGAAACCGTCTCAGAGCTGCCTCTAAAAGTAGCCTGCTTTAGTAAATATGGAGATGTTCCTGGTGCTGAAATAAACATCTTGCTTTCTGTGACCAGCCAACCTGTAAAATAAGAGACCTTGTTAAGAAACCATCTGGTTAATGAGGAAACACAAAAAATGTGACATGTTTTTGTGTTTCATTTATCATTCAGACTGGCACTTATCATCAACATTTAACAACCATCACACATCAAATCAAGAGCAGACTAACTACATGGGGTTAGACTTCTAACGTTTCCTCACTGAAGCTTCCAGAATATCATAAGTGCTCTCTTACCTCTGCAGCTCTTGTAGTGGTGGCTTTTAGGGTGACTGTATGGAAGCATTCTTAAATATACTGCTTGAAATTAGGTGTGGACTAATGTAGTGTCTGGAAAACAACTGGCTGCAGTGATGTTTCAATCCAACCATACAGTACCAAACAAGTTTAGAATATTCAAGGCAAACTCTTCTCAGTTTGGAATCAAAATACTGTATTCATTGGAACAAAGCCTCAAATATACACATCACTAATTACTGTCATGCTATTACAATGTAAAGGCTGCAGAAATACATTGAGCAGCTAGAACCTGGTACGCAGTTCAGCCAGGACACAGCTCATTTTATAGTGCATTTCTTTCTTTACAACACCCGTATCTTTCCATTAAGGTCCATGTCTGGACCTTGAATGTTGAACAAGCTCTTGTGCTCTCATGGTGCAAAAAGAAAAGAAGCCATCAGCAGTCTGTATAGTCTTAGCCATCCATTCAGATCTGGCCACCAGTAACCTCGGTCCGTCACCTGATGACTGGATCAGCTCCTTCCCACTACCAGAGACAAAAAAGAGACACAGAGGTGAAAGGGACGGTTGGATTCAGCCCTGGTTTACATTTGGCCTTAGTCTTAAAATTATAAAAGAGCAACAGCTCCCCCTAGAGGCCTAGAGAACTTCCATTGTTTTTACTGAATATGCAGCGTTTTTCTGTTGCATTCATGTTGTAGAAGGCAAAAACAAATAGTTCTGGCTTTCTACAGCATGTTTTCTCACCTGCAGCAAACTTCCATTGTTGTATTTATTTTGGATTTGGAAAATTTGAATTGGCATTGCTACTAATGCTGCAGCACAGTTCTAATGGAAATGTTTTGGGCCGCTGTAGTGCGTTTGCTCCTGTCGGTACCTTTGGCCTTGGCCGAGGCCTGCACCCTCAGAGTGCCCTTCTAGGTAAATATGAGTTGGCTCAGATTTGACTCATTCTTACCTCTGGTAGTCCAGTTCAAGGAGACTGACCCCATTAACAGCCAGGATCCTTTCTCCTGGTACCAGCTTCTTACACCGAGCTGCAGGAGAGTCTGCGACCACTGCACGGATAAAGATGGCTTTCACGCTCAAGGAAGTGTCCTGGAAGATGAGGTCAAAATGTCCTTACCCAACAAAAATCACTAATGAGGACATTGCAGAGAATCTTTTTGATTTCTTCTTCTGTTTATAGCAGCTTTAAATGAGCACCACTTCCCATAAGCCCTGGACTGTCACAAAGTTTAACTAAGGTGACCAGATGTCTGAGATGAAAATCGGGGACATTTCCAGTGCGGCGGTGAAAAATCATTAAATATTATCATTATGAAATAAAAACGGGGACAAGTACTCTTTCATGTATTTTGACCAGCTTTTATTATACAAAAGGTTACAATCAAACAAATGAGTGACATCACTAACCATCCATCCACTGAGGAAGACAAAAATATCTTAATCTTATTAGCTTGAGTTAGGATGGATTTTTGGTCAAAAGGTTTTGACTCATAACTGAATACTGAACTGATATTTATGACACAAAAGGTAGCAAACAAAAAAAGGGATGACATCACCGTGATCCCCTCATTCATCCACCTCCGTAGCCTCTGCCTCAGGAGCCTGGGTAGAATAAGAGCAGAGGAGAACATGAGAAAAACTGCAAGAACAGAGCCAATAGTAAGTGAACAGTTTCTTAAAGAAATAACATCAGTTATATAATTTAGTCATTGTGCTCTTTTTTATATGCTCTGTGTAATTGCCTCTGTTTGAAATGTGCTACATCAGAGGTTCCTAAACCTTTCAGACCATGTATCACTATGTACCAAACCAAATTTCCAAATTGCAACTTTCTACTGCACATATGATTTTTTCATACAAAAATAACTGTATACCCCATGCAACAGCATCAGCAAGGCTAAACATCAACAAAATGCTACTTTATTAAAATCAAGAATAGCCTACATTTATAAAGTGCACTCACAAAAGACAGAGATAATATTGTCATGTCATGGTAATCTAATATAACAAGTTACACCTTCACCAACAACAGTGACATACAAAACAGTGACATAGGGCATCATCTGATCAGATGGTCTGCATTTATAACTACTAAATTCATTGGTCACCCACACGGCAGTGTCTGGCGCCAGCCCGACACAAAATACAGCAGTTAATACACACAACTATTAACCATTTACTTACTGTTTATTTATTATTTTAACACAGTCTCAGGTCCCTATGCCTCCAGGAAAATCCTATGCTACCAAAGCAGTCTTCCACCTCCTCCCTTTCTAAAACAGCCACATACAATCTCATCACCTGGTAATCTCACGCTAACATTACAGCTTCACCAATGACAGATATAAAAGCAGTGACATAATGTTAACATTCACTGACTTTTATAACCTTATGTTAGGTCTTCAGATTAAACAGACGCACTGCCTGTTACAATCACACTTAGCCGACTCTACCTCACCTCACACTCACACACACACACACACACACACACACACACACACACACACACACACACACACACACACACACACTCACACACAGTCAAGTCTACTGCCAGCTCACACAAAATAAATAAGTTCATACACAACATACCATTTAACGCGGCCGCCAGTGTTATGTCCCTACTGGTTTCCAATTTAACTGGTTTCCTTACCAAACAGCTGCAGGTGTGCTGCGCCTCCATCAGCAGATTTGTCACAAATTCACAAACATACACAACTTATTACTGGCGAATTTAAAGTTATTAGTTAGTTAATGCTTTTTCTAAAGCTCTTGCAGGACCCCTGCATCTGACCCTTAAAGCAGAGACTGTTGTCTGTATTGTCCTCGCTGGTAGCCATAAGGAAAAAGTGTGGAGGCTGAGACATGACAGAAATAAACTTAATAATATGATAAATACTTTTCTCAGACCTTGCGTTATGTTGTAATTTCTGTCATATTGCCTCTAAAATAGCCTTTCCAGTATGTATCCTACATTTCAGGAACCCTTTGAGTCATATTTTTTAATAGGGGACAGGTAATCGTTAACTAAGTTTTAAAAAAACTTTTAAAGTTGACCGAAATTATCAAGCCGTCACTCATAGTGATGAATTAAGGAATGAAGGAATGAATGAAGATGCTAAATAAACATTTGCAGACGCTACATTAGTTAGCTAGACTTGATCCCTGTTCTTAATCAGACAAAGGTTTTAGCCATATTAAACATGCAGGATCCACATAAGTGATTTCAGACAGGTAGAAAAAGTCAGGGTCAGTCCTGTTATTTTAATTGGATCATTCTTTACCCTGCTTAATAAATGTTAATTTCTGTGGCTGTAAGTAAAGAATGTAGTTGCACAACTAATGTCAGCTTGTCTTGTTACAGGTCTTTGTCCACCCCAACACCTCTTCATTCCTCGGATCTTGGCGGCAGAAATGGTGACCAGCAACATCTGTGACCACTGCAGCAGCAGGGATGCAGTGATCAGATGCCTGGACTGTGTTCCCTCTGGAACTTCATTCGTTTGTGGAACGTGTGATGAAGTGGTGCACAAGAGGCAGGTGTTCCACAACAGGGAAGCCACGTTCAAGGGTTTTTACAAACCCATTGCACCCACCACCATAGTGGTGCTGGATGAGCATGGCCAGTATCAACTTGGTGAACAAGGTGTGTTCAAAACAATTCAATAGATGTGCCCTCATCATTTTACCATAATGTGCACTAAATGTTCAGTTTCATTGTAAGCCGCATGTGTAGTTTGCTGTAACTGTATTTTTTTTTTGTTTTGTTTTTTTGTTACTGTGTCTTCAGTGTTTACACAAGTGAATAACTCATCATGATTTATAATATTTTTTTAACTGCAGTGTGCCTTCTGCCAATCCCACCCCCAAAACAAATTTGCTCCTGCAGTCCAAGCACAAACGTGACCATCACCCCAGGAAAGCAGACTGTTGTGGTGACCATCAATGGTATGTTGTTGTTGGTAACTTTTTGTATGACACCATAAAGTTAGATCAAGAGATAAATGGCTTACTGCTATACAATTTTTCTGTAGTGTACAAATATTTGTCAAATAGTAAAATTATTTCTGTTTTTCAGGAACATACAACCTGTGCCTGCCTGCTGCTTCCTGTCGCGTTTGTTCAGGCAAATGGACCCCAGGCACAAATGACTTGCTGAGATACAGATACTGGCCAGCAACCTCCAGCTGCCAAATGATGTTTACATTTGATGTGTTGACACGTTCCACCGGGCATGTCGAGAATTATCTTTCTGTCAATTTAAAAAAGATGATCCGTGCCAGGGGGAACCATTCAAGTGCCCAGCATGCACGCCAGACATGCTGGCTATTTCAGTAGATGGTAATCGCAAGCATTACCGCTACAGCAAGTCAAAAGGGTCAGTTTACTGATTTTCTCATTTTTGTTACAGATATATTAACTATGCTGAATGTCATCCTTGTTACATTTAATCACATGCTCTGTAGTGTATACTGCAAAACACATGGAAAGACATAGTGGAGTATTTTCAAGTTAATGCTGATGTTTTTATATCACCTACATAAGCAGACAAGACTATTAGGAAAACAATGGCTCCTCCTCCTCAGCCATTATGTCATAGTATGACATAATGGCTGTTACTCTTGACACAGCATCCTTTAAAGAAGTAATGCACAAAGACTTAAATGTGTAGCTCATGTATTAATAATTGATAGCATATGCAAACTGTTCAATTGAAATTTAGCGAACAAAATAATGTTTGTGTGAATATGTTGTCTTCTCATTCAACAGGACAGATGAGCCATCTCTTTTTGAGGGGCTGTTCATGGCAGAAGACACCAGAGTCTCTGCTTTTGTTGACCAACTCAAAAGCCACATGGTGAGTGAAGGGATTTAGTCAACCTGCTAATCTTCATGATTTTTTTTCCTAACCAAGGGCAACATGTAATTTATTGTATGTACTTTCAGAGGTCTGGTCATGATGGCTGTGGCCCAGCCACATTCACTGCGGGGAGAGAGGCTTCAACGAAGTCAAGGGCCAAGGTGGATGAGGAGGGTCTTGAAATAGCCGTGTGCAGACATGGCATCTTGTTGCAAGGCTTGAGTCACTACCGTGGTGAAATCTATGCCTATCCAATGGACCTGCAGAAGGAGCTGGCTCAAGCTGCAAATGTAACATTCTTTTGTATGGACATTGCTTGCGGGTATGACGTCGTTGCTGTATTTTTCACAGATGTTGTAGGCTGCATTAAATCATTATTTTTATTCAATAGTGGGGGTGCAACACTACAACTGGATATTAAATCATCTGTTTTAGGTATTTTAAATGTTATATGTAGGGCTGTCAGTGTTAACGCATGCAATTAATCCAGAGACTTTAATGTGTTAATTATTTTTTAACGCAAGTTCATCACATGAGCAGAGATATACAGACTTGTCATCCGACTTTTCCTGACAGTGATAGACTGACAGTAGACAGACTGACAGCATCAGACAGACAGAAAGCTCCAGTCAGTCTTCAGCAGCCTTCAGTCTGTTCACTAACTTCTATCTCCAGTAGAGTCACGTCACCTTCACTGTCTGTTGGATGACACAGCTCCGTCACCTCTGGCTGCTGCTGCAGCTGCAGGACAGGTCGTCTGCTCAGAGCAGCCTCCTGAAGTGACCTCAACCATTGTAGCAAGTTCCATTAGTTAACAATAGTAAGCGGATGTTGAAATCCTTGTTAAAATCCACAGGATATCAGTTAATTGGCTAACTAAACGATGCGCCATGAGGTTATACATATGTTCCAAGTCAGTTCAGAGAAATGACTTTTAGGCGATGGTAAACAAAAAAGTCATCATGGTGTGTTCAAATGCAAATTCTAGAAACAGAAAATGCAGGTACACAAAAATAATGTAGGCTAGCTGTGTATGTGCCCATTAATAATGAAATTAAAGCGAATACTTAAAGTAATGCAAAAGTGTTTTTTTTCTAATAGTAATAATGACTTTTACATGCAGTAATTAATTCAATATGTTTTTAGTGAAGTAACTAGTACTTAGCATGAATTTGCTGTGTTTTAAAAATGAGATTAAATGTTTTAATTGATTGACAGCACTAGTTGTATGTGATCCCTTTTACACCAAATCTCCAGCAGATATTCAGGCACCATCAACCTTTATTTGATGTCTAGAACTAAGCAATTTACCTATTACAGGTATTGGCCATATTTACACTGGATGGCAGAGAAGGTCCCCGAGCTCCAGCAATTAACAGGGATGAAGCCTCTTCTCTCAGTGATGCATGCTAAAGCTCACACTGGCAAATGTGAGGTACAGTGTGCCAGTTCAATATTTCTATGTTCAAGATGTATGTTTTGAACATAAGCACAAAGTAGAAAAAGTAGTCCACATTCCTGAAAACACTGAGTACATTATATGCAACTATATTATATATGTGTAAATAATATTGTATGTGGTTAAACTTGGTAAATAAAGTGTTACAAAGGTAACAAAAACATCAGCCTCGCAAGACCCATGAAGTATGTAGAATATACCTTTAGATACTGTTTATCTATGATTCAATAATATTTGGTGAAAAAAGGTCAAAGGTTTAACTAAAATCAGCTGTAATAGACTTGCTTTGTGGAAACGAGCTTTATTCTGTTGCTGTACATTTCAGAGTTTACTTGATTTACTAACAATAACAAAATGAATTATGGATGCATGTTGTAGAAAATATTATTTAAATGTGAAATGTGTTCATCTTATTGTTTATGTTGTGGAGCAGGTTAAGTGGGGTGGCAGAAGCCAAGAAGGTGCTGGAAACACCATTGGCGAGGAGGTGGAACAAGTTAATAGTTTCCTCTCAAGGGCTGCTCTGACCACAAAGTACATGACCAAGTCAGGTTGGTACAGAAACCTCTGCCTGCTTTGGAATGGTACCAAAATGTCAAATTGTTTTAAATGTGCATCTATCAATTTTTTTCAGGCAGAGCAGATGTGGTCACAGTGCTTGCCATGGGATGGAACAACAGGAAAGTGGAGGGTCTTTAGAATATCAGCACTAGACACATGTTGGTTAATGAAAAGTAGTGAGAAAACTTTAGAAAATCCAAAAGATTCCAAACATAAATGTCATTGCTTTGTTAGACAGTAAATTTCTTACTTTGTTTCTTTTTTTCACTAAATACACTCTCTATCTCTTAGCATTTTCCTTTGGCGTTAATGTTGTGTTTATAAGTCAATAGGTCAGCCTAGTACAAGACTTTACATTACAAGGGAACTGAGGAAATGCCCAAGCAGGTGATGATGGAGTGTTGTAGTACATACCTGTAAAATTTAAGCAGCAGCATTTTGAGTGTTGAAGTTCAACATTTTGAGTGTTGAAAATGAAGAGATAACATATTTTTGTAGGTCAACCCAGATGTGTTATTGGTAGACCTTGCTTCAGGCAGTTAAATGAAAACCAATTTAAAAAAGAAAACCTCTCATCTATATCCCATTGTCTGAGGCACATGGTACAAGTGCATGTAGGGTGTGATGAATGTGTTTTTGGGTTTAACAAATTAAACTAGGGTGTCATCTCTCATTCCCTTTAATAGCCAGGTGCATGAGGGGTGGGCATATTGCTTTTGCCATATGCTATCAAACATATTGCCTGTGAATTATCCGCACTTGTCTTTAGGACAAGCGTGGTCTGTGTCTGTTGAACCCTCTGCCCCGTGCCCACACTGTGTCCCACTCAGCCGTCCAATCAACAACTGTGTTTGACAGCATGTATTGGCATGCACCAACATTTAAATGAGGAGGACAAATGTGTGTAAAGTGATGTGTGGCTGGATCAGGCTTGACAGGTTATAAAAAATGATCATTACGCTTAGCACCCAATGTGATTGAATGGTTGTGGATTTAAACCATCTTTGATGAGGAAAATACTGATGTCATCACCTGCCACAATCTTACAGCAGCTTTTTGTATTCTTTTGTTTTTCTTTAGGATTCTTAAAATTACAAAATTTAGTGCAGTAAACACTCCCAGTTGACACAGAGAAAGTTTTGAGAGTGTCTAACCCCCTGTTGCTCATCAGCACTCATTCAGTGTAGACATCATAGACTGCGACCATCCCAATTGTAAGATAGAAGTTTGTATTGTCGAAACGAGTCATAAAAGTTGGATTTATGAAGTCCAAACTACTTTTGAGCAGATCCTTGTCCATTATGCAGCTTACAAATTGTGAAGGTTTTAGCCCTGAGAGCACATAACATACAAAATACACTTAACGTGAAGTGTAAAGTATTTACAGATATGTTTCTGAAATGCTTGCCATTTTACATTTCCACACCACTACACCTGAAAGACAGATATACAATGTTCCAATGTTTATAGTGTATTTGCAATGTCTGAAGCGTGATATCAATGACTAATCTTGACATTAAAAAGATTTCCAACTCAAGGGTGCTGTGTCATGTGTATTATTGTATTATTATAATGCTGCCACTGATATAATGCTGTCAGTATTTAATTACAATTGATTCATTAATTATTATTTCACTTCATTAAGGTATTCCACCAGGTTAATGGGGTTTTCAGCAAATGTATTTGTTTTGTCTTTTGTAAGGGAGAGTGGGGGTTAATTCAACAAGGTAAACATGATTTTTATTTTTATTTTTGTATTGAGATAGACAAGACAGACGTTCAGGAAAGAGAAAGTTGGGGACTCGTTCCGTACATTCTATGGGTTGTCTGCCGTGGACAGGCTGCGTTCCATTTCATGCACACGCCTTTTTGCAGTAATGTGAGATCAAACTCATGTCAGCACACAAATGTATAAAGGCAACTGTACAGCAATCAAAACAATTATTATATATACTTGTGATGCATCTTTCGGCTGCAATTATTATTGGATTTATTGGGCAGAAACATCTTTTTGCGACCCTACTTTGATAACCAGGCGTATGTCTGGGATTTGCATAAAATAAAGCCGCATGATAGGCTACAGCTTCAAAAGTATCAGAAATTTACCAATTTTATTGACTTAAATTCATACTGATCACGTTAATTAAGTCAAATCAACATTTCGGCTAGACTATATTTTAGAAATATCGTACAGATAAGTCTCTATGACACTATTTATCAGCCTAGTCTGGAAACCGGAATCAGACAGTGCCGCCATTTTTTGTCATGCATCGTAAGAAAACTATTAAAATACACAAGAAATTCAGCCTCATTTCTCTTTTGGTTGGCATAGTTTATACGTATTCAATGTAATGGAAAATTCGGCTTTAATAGATTTTTTATTTATTCATTGGATTATCCAAACGTAACCCTATTTTGCAACCCTGATTGCCAACAGGAAGAACTCCATATGCGGCGCTGCTTGTAACTACTGCCGATCCAAAAATCTCTTAAAAACACGAACATCTTCACCATGTTTTTTTCATGCCTTATCTAACTTAAGTATAGTTAGCAGTTCGGCTATACTACACATTTGATTTATTCATTGATTAGATCTAATCCTAACCCTAATTTCCAATCATTTATTTTTGCCGGAAAACTACAAAAATGGCGGTCATT
The DNA here is from genome assembly GCA_035609425.1 of Epinephelus awoara. Taxonomy (NCBI): domain Eukaryota; kingdom Metazoa; phylum Chordata; class Actinopteri; order Perciformes; family Serranidae; genus Epinephelus; species Epinephelus awoara. The sequence continues at coordinate 37,359,769 of CM069298.1, read as the reverse complement.
TGTGGAATGTCAACGGTGCAGCTCCAGGGAATTGTAGTTTTATTTTAAAAATTGACTTTTTTTCTATTATTGCAAATTTGAAACTCTAGGACAACACACTGGGGGGTTTTAAGGGATGGGGAACACGTTAGTGTGATTAGATTTTAAATATCATATTGAAAAATGGGTTAAAATATATTTTTGCCATATTCTTTAGTGCAGCTATTAGGTGGCATTACCAGTATATGTACAATCATACAGCTTAAGTCAAAAGCTATCTATAAAAGTTGGCCCCATGTCTTTATCACCTTCCATTAAGGAATGGCGACCTGCTCAAAATCCATAAATTTCACAGGTCAAAGGTCAATATTTTCTGACAGGAACCACCCATAACCTTCAAACCACTATATTTGTACTCAGCAGGTCGAGACCTTTCCAACGATGTATTTAGTTTAGTCCTACAGCAAAGTTTTAATTTTCACATCCACAGACACATCCTTGGTCCAGGCGTATATTCAAACAGCCCTTTGGTGGCTCAACAGATGAAATGAACAATCTTGAGGTTTTGGTGATTGTTTTTTTATTCTTACTCCTTTAGAATAACCATTATAATAATTCTGGACACTTATTTTCATAATAAAATGCTATATATTTCTGTTCTGGGTTATCCAATATCCAGTCAATGTACCTGCACTATATAAATGTGACTTGTTTCCAGTCACTGCAGCATCAGCTGGCAGTGTTTTCAGTGTGTGTGTGTGTGTGTGTGTGTGTGTGTTTCTGGCTTTATGGCACAGTGAAGGCACAATTTTTAGCAGGAAATAACACAGAAGCATATATGAGTAATTTGGCCAGGTATTAAAATGTATGTTTGTGGAATGATAATGAGATCACGGTTGTAAAAGATACTGTCATGATGCTGCCAGGTACATGGTTCAGATGAAAAATAAAGATGTGGTAACAGATGTCACACCACTACTCAAACCTCTTCAGTATGTCATAGTATCTCAATGTTGAAACAACTTGCTCTAAACTAAAAAGCAAAGCAAAAAAACAAACAAAACCAAAGGAAACAAATTGCATTTAACTCCTATGTCAACTTTAAAAATCGCTGTACCACCATAGCCTTATCTCTCTGAAAGATCTGCCAATTTAAACTTAAGTTATGCAATAAAGGCATATTCCAGTGCAAATACTTGTTTGAACTAAGTGACCCACAATATTAAATACCAGTCTCCCACGTATATATCAGAAATGTAAAACATAAGTTGACTCTACAGTTTTAACAAGTTGATTCCACTCTTTGGTATGCTCTAACCTTGTCCTACTGGGTGAAATTCCAAATACCAAACATTTTAGATTAATTTATAATATGCCTGTTAATGCAGATATGTATACATATCAATATTAAACATTTAGATAATCGAGCACTCATAGAGAGTGAAAAAGAATGTGTCAGAAGCGGTCAAGAAGCCATTATATACTACCATATCTAAGGGAGAATTGGCCATGTTTGATTTAATAAAAAGGAAAATGAAGATGATCAACCTGTCCGGTTTTATATGAATAAACACACATTCAGGCTTATAATTGACTAACTGCAAACAATCGTAAGTCTTAATGAAGGAACACAGCCAACAACAGGTGTATTTGATTTTCAGACCTTCCACTTTAATATCTGACCACTCAGATAATTAACTTTACAAACTTTTTATATATATAATATATACAACTGTATAAACAAGTAAAACCTACCCCCATTCCCAAAAAACAAACAAACAACAACAACAACAACAAAAAAGGAACTTTGTACAAAAGTGTGCACGGTTTTCTCACAACAAATCACTTCTTTGCAAAACTCGAAACAAAAGCAATGGTTTAGTCATTCATTTAATATAAACATACTACTTAAAAATGAAACAATTTAAACCATTATGTAGAACTCAGGTTATAAACAAACATTAAAATCATAATATAATAACAAATTCAATGAGCAACAAACAAAACATGCGCAACAGACAATTTGTCAGCTTCTTTTATATTTCTATGTTTTCTTTCGGCTCCCAGGAGTTCTTCCACCTTGCTCCACTGTAAGAAACACAGCAAAATCTGTTACTATCATATTATACTGAACAGTTTAATATAAAGTACTATGTTGACACTGTATTTGTAAAAAGACATGGACTCAAGTATGCCTGCATTTGCATCTTTTTTCCTCCTCATAATATGCACATATAATAAGGCTGTCAGTTTCAATTGACTCACTTATTTATAACATGTGTTTACAACATGTTTTTAACTTTCATTGATCTGATTTTGTATTCATATTCAGCTTTAAAAAAAATAGCCTAATGGTCTAATCAAAAATTGCATTATCAAGTGATCATTGTAAATTATAGCTGATCAGATTTGTATAAAAAAGGATGTACCATTTACTTAGATTTTAGCCGAAAATTTTAATTTAAACATCATCGGTCAATGTAGTACAGCCGCCAATTAAATATCTGTTATGCTGTATATTTAACGCTACATCCCTGTAAGAATAGATGCAAAAGAATGCTGTTTGCTGACTTCAGCTGTCTACTTGAAACAATCTGTCCCATGAAACTGACTCAAATTTAACAATCTGGGCTTGAGTACTACACTCATCAACCAGATACTAGATGTCCTTACAAACAGACCCAAAACATTTCAGACTGGCAGTCACACCTCATCTATATAAGTGCTCAACATTGGAAACCCCCAGGGCTGTGTGATCAGTCCCATCTATTCGCACTGCACTCCAAGACAACCAAGGAACTCTCCTGTGAAGTATGCAGATGCCACTACCATCACTGGATGTAGTATAAACAACAATGACAGTTCAAACTAAGAGGAAATTTTGAAATCTTGCAGAATGGTGCATAGAGAGCAATACACTGCCAAACATCAGCAAAACCAAGAAGCCAATTGTTCATTTTAGGATGGAGGCAAAGACACACATTCTCTTTGATCTCAGAGGAGGTGGAGCAGGTCAACAGCTTCAGGTTCCTGGTTCTAGTTGCACAAATAACTGGAATCAAGAATCATCATTAAATTTGAAAATTGACACTACATTTCCAAATTAAATTGGAAATTTGATACAACTACTCACATCCACTTAAATCTTCAACTTGAAATTAACAGTTTATTGAGGTGACCGTTATGGCTAGACTAACTGATACATGGCAGAAAGTGAAAAAAGTCTCTGTGCAGAGGTTTTTCAGAATAATGAAAATATCTTTTATCAGGCTATTGTTTTATCCGGTCTTGTAAACCTCTTTTAGAATGTGTTCATTTTAATCACTGCAGCATTAACTTTATGCAGTTAAAAAGGAACTTTGCCAAACTTCAACCACTTCTGCATCACAACATTTGAGTAGAATACGGAAATCAACAATGTTTTCCATTGCAATGACACCACATTTTTCTGCTAACAGAAATCCACCAAAATTTAGGACTGCTATTATCAGATAGAGATAATAGTTCTGTATTTTGTAAGCATGTAAAAGGTGCAGAAAATGCTCTAATTGCTATGGAAACCTCAGAAGGCTAAGTTCCACAGCTAAATTCTTCTCATTTTTTTACAGGGGCGCAATAGAAATATCCTGACTGTTAACATCACAAACTGGCATGGTTCTTGCATGACCCAGGAGAGTGTTCCATTGACACCATCTATTGAGCATCAGTGACATCATTAAAGTAACATATCTGCAGAGCCCAAAGGATACTAAAAGACAACACCCACCCAGCTAAGTCTGCTCACCCTGCTGCTATCTGGAAGTCAAAACAAAAGTATACACTAGTACACCATGGTATTACAGAGGAGCTTCTTTCCTGTTCTTTTGTGATCTGTGAGTCTGTGCAACTCATTGTACATATTCCCATTTTATGTGTGTAGCACAGGGAACTGTCTTTTGTTGCACTGAAGTTACACTAGTGGCCTTTAATTAGGAACAAATGCCACACATATAAGAAAAACCAGCAACAACACACAAGTGCCAATATGCCACACATATGGCAAAATCGATGCAATGCTAGTTTGCTTTAAGTGTCACTAATCACTCAATTAGTTCACTTTGCAGATGTTTGTACAAATTACGCAACTAAAAGGCCTGCATATAACATCACAGATAACCTCATTCTAAGTTCTTTACAGCAGAATCACAACAGCACACAATATGGACTAACACTTTTCCAGAGAAATGGAACTCACGCACACACACACATTACATGTGAGCAGATACATGTCATCACCAACATTATAAACAAGTGAGCAAATCAGCACATCAGTCCCAACAACAGTAGTTGTAAAGTGCAGTGGAAAAAAATGATATGAAAAAAGGAGCAAATCAGGTGAACTGTCCCGAAATCAATCTTGTACTTTCCCTAGATTACATTACAAAACATATCCAAACTCATACACACTAAAGGTTCATAAAGTCTGAGAACACTAGACAAAATACCTCTATTTTTCATTTGTTTCTGATGTAAAAGTATTTTGGTAATTACAATAATAAACACAGTATTTGATATGCCCCCCTTTTGCTTTAATAACAGCATGCATGCGATCTGGCAGGGTCTCCTTAAGTTTCTGTAACACCTGATGACTCGTGGTATCTGAGCTTGATTTGACAGTGATCCATAAAGGTTCTTGTCATATCAGACACTGTTTGGCTTTCTCAGTCTTTGAGTGCACCCATCAATTTTCAATGGATTTGAGGTTAGGTGAATGTAGAGGAAAGTAAATAATAGCAGGAGTTGTTTGGTCTTACTTCTAAGTAGTTCTCTCAGCTTTGAGGTGTGTTTGGGCTCATTTTTGTTACTGCAGTATAAAACCCTGATACTGTGAGATCATATCTGGACCAGGGGTTTCTATGGGGTCAGCAGCGGTACAATAAAACACTTAGAAATTAAATCACTTGAATCCTAAACCTGATCTCAATGCATCAAGCTTTGCAAAACAACAACAACAACAACAACAACAACAACAACAACAACAACATAAGTTACAACAACAAAAACAAACAGGACTTCCAATTAGCAGTTGTCCTGTCAAAATCAGTCTGTACTGCAGTGTCTCAGAGAAGAGAAGAGTTTCTTACTTACTAGCAAAATCAAGGCAAAAAGCTTGATGTGCCTTAGTAATAACAGAATATCAAAGAAGATGACAGAAAACAGTTCTATTTAGCGATGAACCAAAGTGATTGGTATCTGTCAGTAGCACAAGGTTGTGAGGGGACAGACAGGAGGGACAATGAAATGGTGTTGGGAATGTAATACATGTAATACATGACATGTAATACATTGCACCATACATAAAAATAGTGTGATCCCAACACAGGAAAGTCTCAGGTTTTTAATTACATTTATGAACAATTTTATGATCCTAGACTTCATCCTCCTAATGATACCAACAGTAGTGTAAGATGATTCAACTTTAACTCATTTTACATGTCAGTCATATTGAACAGGGGTGTACTATTTATTTATCTTTGTGGTTGTTGAATCATTTATAATCCATAACATTATGCTTCCCAAACATTTTTATCACTATGTAACAGGCTTGACATCAGTCCATGCTTTCATTTATGTGAGGTGTTTGAGATGGAAACAAATGCTTATTTTGTGTAAATTCAGCTACCCAAGGCCAACCACTAACAGTAAGCATCAAAAAACATACTTACCATCCTGAGCAGGGAAGCCACTCCACCAAAACCTCCTCACGGCCCTTTGTAAAGACAGAAAGACAATAAGGTAAAAAACTCCATCTTTCAACAGTAGATTAATGTATTGCTTAGCTGGCAGTGAATCAATCAATTAAAGTGAAATCAAACAATTATGCAGTGTAGTATAAAGTACCTACAAGTCATACTTGAGTAAAGGTAAAGATATTTTGTTCTAAGAGAAAGTATTATTAATGAATTAAATAGTACTTGAGTCATAAATTATCCAAACTTAACTGTACTTAAGTGACAAAAGCAGTAGTGTAAGTAAATTGAGTATATATTTGCATGTATGTATAATCTGTATAATGTGGGTTGATAAATTCTCAACCTGGCTGATTATTAGAGCCATTATTCAGTATTTTTCTGATCATCGGAATTCAGTGGCTTTTTAATCCAGTAACTAATTAAATAAAATATTTGTAAAATACACAACCTTGGTTGTGAGGCAGCCTATAATCTGTAAAGGAACTAGTGACTAAAGTTGTAAAGTTATCGGGGTACAAGTACAAAAGTAAAAAAAAGTACAATATTTGCCTGCAAAATGTGGTGGAATGGGGGTATTAACAGAAAATGGAAATTCTCAATTTAAGTCCAAGTACCTAAAAAATTACTTAAGTACATTCCTAAATTAAATGTCCTTAACTACATAAAGTTACTGCATTAATGTTACCATACAAAGTGTATTAACTCTCATGCTATCATTCCATTTATGTCAATGCCATAAGGAGGATCTTTTGGTCATATTTTTGGCAGAGTACTTTTACTTACATAGTCATTAATTCAAATTTGCAATCAAAAACTAATTTCTGAGGCACCAAAAAAATTGACACAAGAGGCTGGAAATTCCAACATGAAGCAACTCATAATGACCTTAACCTTAAATTCTAAATATCTAAAAATTATTCTGTAAATTGAGTCATGTGTTTACAGACATATTTACAACACACTATAATAGTAAGCTTGTAAGTGTTGCAATGTCATTCTTGTTTGTGCAGTCTGATAAATTACCTTAAAGCCTCCTTATTAACAAAAGACAACCTTTCTCTTCAACAGAGAAAGGTTTATGATATTTAAATCACCAATTTTTTAAAGTTCTAGCACCAACCTCCCTGATTCTTTCCCTCAGTACTTTTTTTGTAGGAGAAAGTGGTTGCCCCATGATGAATAGGACATTCTGAAAAGAATGACAAGATAATAATGATTTGTTGATTGAACAAATATCTTCAAAACAATAACATGAGTGTCATCATATAAAGATGACAGTGACACTTTATATAATCAACTAATAAACTTATCATACCACTATATAACTACACAAAAAAGTGATACAGAGAAATGTCACTTTTGAGAAGGAGAAATTGTAACCATATTTTTTTTAACGCTAAGGTGGCAGGCTTTATTTATTCAGCTAAAAGCAGCCTCGATTTTACGTCATTGTCAGTGACCCATGGCTTTTGACTGTGCAAAAAGTTGCACATGCAAGCAAATCAGCTTGCATATAAAAGGTTCGATTCTTTTGGTAAGAACAGAATGACTGATAAGTCCAAACATACCACTGGGATCAGGTTTCCTCTTTCTCTGTCTTCTTTTTGTTGAGAAAGACAACAGAGTGGTTTTCGAGGGAGCAGCAAGGGAAAGGACTGATGGCACTGGACGGTCCAGGGAGGAGGAAATAGAGTGGGTTAGAGAGGATGAGGTGAAAATGGGATGGGTCAGGGGTGAGGACAGAGAACAGGAAGAGGAGGACACTGATAAGGTCGGGGTGGAGGATACAGGAGCAGTCAGGTATGAGGACACAGGAGGAGGCAGGATAGAAGACACATTCAGGCAAGAGGACACAGGGGGAGGCAGGGTGGAGGACACAGGAGGAGGCAGGGTGGAGGACACAGGAGGAGGCAGGGTGGAGGACACAGGAGGAGGACACAGGAAGAGGCAAGGTGGAGGACACAGGAGGAGGACACAGGAGGAGGCAGGGTGGAGGACACAGGAGGAGGCAGGGTGGAGGATACAGGAGGAGGCAGGCTGGAGGACAGGGGGAGGCAGGGTGGAGGATACAGGGGGATGCAGGCTGGAGGACAGGGGGAGGCAGGCTGGAGGATACAGGAGGAGGCAGGCTGGAGGACACAGGAGGAGGCAGGCTGGAGGACACAGGGGGATGCAGGCTGGAGGACACAGGGGGAGGCAGGCTGGAGGATACAGGAGGAGGCAGGCTGGAGGACACAGGGGGAGGCAGGGTGGAGGATACAGGAGGAGGCAGGCTGGAGGATACAGGAGGAGGCAGGCTGGAGGATACAGGAGGAGGCAGGCTGGAGGACACAGGGGGAGGCAGGGTGGAGGACACAGGGGGAGGCAGGGTGGAGGACACGGGGGGAGGCCGGCTGGAGGACACAGGAGGAGGCAGGCTGGGACACACGGGAGGTGTAATGGAGGGGGAAATAGGAGTCAGTGTGAGTGTGATTAAAGTATCAGAGTCTGGGTTGTCTTGTGGTGTGGACATGAAATGTGATGTTGGGTCAGCTGCAACATCAGCAGGGAGGACATCATGGTTTAATGGTGTCGCTGGAGTGTCTGTGTCGGGGGCTGAGGAATCCTCGGTGTGTGGTGCCGGAGTCCCCCCCATCCTGGTTGCTGGTTCAGCTGCCACAGTCACTTTAATGATCAAAAAAAATATGAGGAGAAATACACATATTAAAATCTGTATAAGCTGTTCAACAAAATACCTGACACTATGACATAAGTATACTCAACAATTTACATTAAAAATGTCATTGGATTGCTTTGTTGATTACCTCCGCCAAGGAGGTTATGTTTTTGCCAGAGTTTGTTTGTCTGTCTGTCTGTCTGTGTGTTAGCAAGATAACTCAAAAAGTTATGGAAGGATATTTCTGAAATTTTCAGGGAATGTCGGGAATGGCAAAAACTATAAGTGATTCAATTTTGGGGTTGATCCGGAAGGAATCCTGGATTCTGGATCACTTTGAAATTTTCGTTAACATTGCTTTAAATGGGGCATAAAATTTTGCTCCTCAATATTTCGATTGATTACAGACCGATGTTTATGAAATTAAAGACACTTGTTAAGGGGGTCGTTCCCTATCACATCACAAAGATTGATCCGGATCAGATCAGGATTGCGAATTTTATTGCGATTTTTCAAAAAATTGGGGTGCCCTTGCGTTTTTGCCTACTGTTCCTTTACTATTATAGGTAGAAACTTCTAACAAGGACCATCTTATAGAGGAGTTAATTCTGCATCTGAGTCATGTTAACAGATTTGTGCTATCTTCAATATGTGAGAAGACAGATCCAGATGAAATTGGGGTAAATTTTTACAGGAAGCGATGTGGATTTGGGACGTTTTCAATACTATGTCGCATGCATAACGTCCACTAATGAGGTTATACAGGATCTATTACTAAGAGTCTGAGGAAATAGCAGTAATCAAATGACATTCACATTCAAAAGCTCTGTATGGACCTGGATCCAGAAGAAAACCGCCATTACCGTAAAAATGATTTTTGTGAATATCTTCAAAACTAACAATCATATCAAGGTGAATCCAATTTCTAATAGTATGATTTCATGGTCAAGGAATCTAATAGTTTAGATAAAATACATATAGGACCGTCTTTTATTGGGGATCATTGCAAGGGGGAATGGTGCTGCTTGGCGGAGGTCTGCGCTCTCCGAGTGCTTTTCTAGTTTATTTATGAAATGTATATTGCAATTACAGGGATTTTCAAAAATAGAATAAATAGCTACACTTGGACATTTATTTTTTAATAAAAAAAACAAGTAAAGCCTGCCTTGTTTGTTTGATTGATTAATCGAGCAATGAATGTGACCACAGGTTTGCTGTTTATGCAGACCCAGCACATTACTTAAAGGCAACAAACTGCCATGTATCCAAGAAACAGTGTAACTAAATACATTTACTTAAGTACTGTTCTTGAGAACCATTTAAGGTACATGTACTTAATTTGAGTATTTCCATTTTCTGCAACTTTACACATCCATTCTACTGCATTGTGGAGGCAAATGTTGTACTTAAACTTGACTACATTTACTTGAGCGAGAAGCTGATAATCAGTTTAACACTATTTTAGAGTGTATGCATTTATGTAAATATATGTATAATTTACCTATTTCTTGAAATTATGACATATTAGTACATTCATTGCTAGAAAATGACTTTTAATATTTAAGTACAGTTAATATCAGAAACCTTAAGACTTTTACTTTAGTATTTTTTATTTAGGTCACTTTAACTTTTAACCAATTAATATTCTAACATGGTATGTTTACTTTGACTCAAGTAGGACTTTTGTGCACTGTATTACACAATGCCAAGATCCTGTAAAATTAGTCTTAACTAGGTTAGATCAGAATAGCATGACAATTTAGAACTGTCCGAGGATGGGCCATGAATTTTATTGTTGATCATAAAACAATTAAATAAATAAATAATAATAATAACTCAGTTGTGTTAAAATGTCATTGTGGTGACAAGTCAAGATAATCCCGAATATTCTCACAAGAGTGACTATAGAAACATGTCTGGTTCACTGACGTACAGTCCTACTGTACGACTGGTTTCCTGACTTATTTAGAAATAACATAGACTGTCACCGTGCTTGAAGGTTCAGTTTGCACATTGTATTTGCACATAAACAACTTGATAATGGTAAACTGCATATCTGATCATTTGTTTAGAGAAATCAAAATGTTAAAATTTAAGTACACCGGTGATGCTTAAAGTATGACTAGTTATCATCGTTATCACTGTCACAAGACCTGATTCTTAGTAGGCAACTTGCAGGTGCATTCTGACAATCGCAAACTGGTAATTTTTTGGGGAAAATTTAAATGTGAAATCTAACAATATCCAGTGCAGCAATCTGTTACTTGTGGTATAGCTAGCCACCACAAAAGTATCAATTATGGTGGAAGATGCCTCTGTGGCTGGATTAAATAAATTATCGATCAAATTTATTTCATATTTGATTGGTTTGATATAGTGATGTTAGCCTAAATTGTTTCCACTGCTACTACTTTCTAGCCCCACAGAAAGAAACCCTCTTCACATAAATCCTACAGTACAGACCATTTGTTTCCCCTTTGTGGCAGTTAGGTTTCTCTGTTGTCTCTCTACACAGTTACCATGGCAACTTCCCTTTTAATTCTCTAAAATTTGGATGAAAAAATAAAGGTACATGTGTGTCAGTGCAGGGTGTCTCCACACATACCCAATTTATAAAGTATACTGTAAAAAAACAGATATTTACCTGAAAGGTCTAACTTTAATTCTTAAAAAAATACTTGGAGAGATGGAGACATTGTTTCTTAAAAGAGATGCTGTTAATGAACTTTTGAATAAAAATATCAATTTGTTGTTTTCTGACTGCACCAGTGAAAGTGATATTACCACTACAGAAAAAAAAATCAAGAATAAATATTATACTGTGAGGACACACAGACGGATTAATAACTACCTCCATGTTCTTCCGAAACAACACTGTTCATACTCACTCATGAGTAGGTATTCGAGACATAAATGGTATAAATAGTTTAAAATTTTCCATGCACATTTGTTTACATTACCATTCAAGAGACTTTCATAAATCCTCTTTATTGTGTGAAGGGCATCGTTGGCATCATCTGTGGACAGAAGCACTCTGCCAAAAAGCCCCTTGCTGTTCTCCTGGCAAGAAGGAGGATTGGGTGTCGCTCCAGTAGTTCCCACTTGTGGAGCTGCAATAAAATTGACGCAAAACCATACAGCTTAAAAATAAACTAAGTTCAGACTACTAATAAGGTTAGCATTTGATGCTTTGCTTCACAGGCAGAGAAGTGAAAGTCAAAGAACTTAAGTAACAATAAATAGTTACTGAGTAGAAATGACAAATGAACTATTACACCACATGGAACTAATCAAATGTATAACAAAAAATAGCTACTATGTTTCTGGTCAACTGCATAGGTTTGCCGTTACTGAGGATAGTACTGTACTATTTTTACTACACACACCACAGAGGTTATGTTTTTACCCCTTCATCTTTGTTTGATCAGTGTGCTAAATGACACAGAAACTAATGGACAAATTTCTATAAAACATACATAAGCAATTGGTCTGGGCCCAGAGTATTAACTATGAGCTTTTGTGTGGAATTTTTTTAATATTTTAATTAAATTATAAGGCAATAATGCATGGATCATAACTTAAAAAAGAAACAGGTGTATTTAGGAGGGTGGACTCTATGAGTGAATATAAAGGGGACTGTTGGTACTTGGTGGAGACAAGCGCTGTTTGAAGCAGTTCGACTTCATGCTCTTGAAAGGTGTTAATCTTATCATTCTTATCTGCTGGATTTTTTCTATGCAATAAGGGGCAAATGCCCTATCTTGAAATATTTGCCAAATTAAAGAAAAAACAAAACAACCAACAACACACAACTTTTGTATCTGCACTATAAATTTGATCGACTAAATTTAATGGGTTCTTTCTTGGTCCATGCAACATCCTTCTATCAAGTCTCAACACAGTCAAGCTGGTGTTTTTTTCTGCAATCCTGCTCGGCAAACTGGAAAAAAAACATAAAAATCAAAATAAATGTTTTACTGATACTGGCTGCGCAAAGCTACGTTATGTCATGTCCATTTAGTGAGCAAAAAAATGTCTTACTAATTACTTTGCACATCATCTACAACTGAGAATTTGAGATTGTCTTTTACAATCAAACAGGGATGAATGTTGGAATCCTGGGCAGAAATAAAGCAATGTGCATGTTGATGTGAATATATGCAGCAATTTACTTACTTTAAAAAAATGTTTGCGTGAAAAAATCACTTACCAGTAGATTTGTGGCATCATATACTTTATTGATGCTGCAGTTTTTCTGCTGCCGCTCCTTCCAAGCCTGGGAAAACTTTTTTTTTTGTCCTCTAATTTTGTTTTATAGGGCTGCTTCGCCTCACAGTGCTGACATTTTTTGCAGGCCACTCCGATTTTTGCCTTGCAATGATGGCAGTCTTTTAGAGTAGGCATCTGTAGCAAAAAACATCATAATGATTGGAGAATGCTTTGTAAGCAGAGGATAGGTGGTATTTTTTCATCCATACTGTAGGTGAGAAATTGTGTCAACGCATTCACCTGAAATACTGGATTGTAAATCCAATATATCAAGCTACAATGTAATGCCAAGGATGCACAGGGGGCATGAAAGCCACCAAGGCTCAGAAGCTGCAGCCTTTTTTTACTTTTAGTACACATAACTTACATAGTTCTATTTATTATTGGTGTCAGAACAGAGAATAGATAGATGAGCAGACACATAGACGACATAAATTTCCGTTTCCACCAATTATTACGAAAGGCATGTGTTCTTTAAACTTAGTGCAGAAAAGTGATTGTTCACTCATCCAGGAAAGCATAAAAGGATATGTGAGGTAATTATAAATATCAGAGCAGAAGACTAGTGCAGAGATGTGTGCTTCTGATGTCACAGCCAGGCTCCTGCTTGCTTGCGCATCATACTAGGACCTGGATCCCCACTTATAAAACTGTGTGTAGGATCCATACTTGGAGTGTATATGCACAAAGAAAGGCAGGTGGAAGGCATAAAAAAACCTGGTTATGTCTATGTGAACACCTGCCTCATGTCCAGCCCTATACAAGTCCATTTTTACTCAAAAATGTTCAGTGCTATGCATCACCATTCATCCACCTATCCATACATCATGTAGGCTGTATAATGATACTTACAGCAATCAGACAGTTTCACACTGTGTTTATGATAAAATGTCATACGGAGGAATCTTGAGGAAGCTGTTCCCTTCAGGGGTGGCCACAGCGAATCATCCGTCTCCATCTAACCCAATCCTCTGCTTCCTCTTCTCTCACACCAACTAACTTCACGTCCTCTGTCACTACATCCATGAATCTCCTCTTTGGTCTTCCTCTAGGCCTCCTGACTGGCAGTTCCAACCTCAGCATCCTTCTGCCAACATATTCAGTCTCCCTCCTCTAATAATAATAATAATAGATTTTCTTTATAACGCACTTTACATTTGAATACAAATCTCAAAGTGCACAGTACAGGCAACAATAACAATAAAAGCAACAGAGGCAATAAAATCGAGCAACAGAACAAGACAGTATAAAATATAAACAGTCAGCAGATGAAATCAGATAAAATCAGCCAGGAAAAGCTTTCTGAAAAAGGAAGGTTTTGAGACCTTTTTTAAAAGCATCCACCGTCTGTGGAGCCCTGAGGTGGTCGGGGAGGGCGTTCCACAGACGGGGAGCAGCAGCCTCGAAAGCCCTGTCGCCCATGGTCTTGAGCCGAGTCCTGGGCGGGCGCACACGGTGCAGTTGGCCTGACCGGGTTCTGGATGAGATATGTGGATTGAGAAGTTCGGTGAGGTAGGAGGGGGCTGCACCGTGCAGACAGTGATGGGTGTGAAGGAGGATTTTGAATTCGATGCGGAGGTGAACGGGGAGCCAGTGCAGAGTGTGAAGGATGGGGGTGATGTGCTCATATTTACGCACTCTCATCAGGACCCGGGCAGCGCTGTTTTGGACATATTGAAGCCTTTGTAGGCTCTTGCCCGGGATCCCGATGAGAAGTGCATTACAGTAGTCCAGCCTGGAGGAGACAAAGGCATGGACGAGCCTTTCTGCAGCAGGACGAGAGAGAGATGGCCGGAGTTTGGCGATATTACGGAGGTGAAAGAAGGAAGTTTTGCAGATATGGTTGATATGATCGTCAAAGCTAAGATGGGGGTCAAACCTGACTCCCAAATTAGTCACAGAAGGAGAGAGGGAAAAGTTGTGACCGAGAAAGGAGATGGAGGAAATGAGGGAGGAACGGAGCTGGTGAGGGGTGCCGATGTGAATGGCTTCCGTTTTGGAGCTGTTCAGCTGTAAGAAGTTTTCACTCATCCAAGCCTTTATCTCCTCCAGGCAGGAGTCCAGTTGAGTGACAGAGGGGGAGGGAGTGGAGGAGGGGGTGACTTTGAGATAGAGTTGTGTGTCATCAGCATAGCAATGGAATTGTATTCCATGCCTGCTGACGACACGGCCAAGGGGGAGCATGTAGATGGTGAAGAGGGTTGGACCGAGCACAGAGCCCTGGGGGACCCCACAGATAACAGTGTGGGGGTGGGATTTAGCATCCCCCAGGGCAACGAACTCGGTCCTTCCTGTGAGGTATGAGTGAAACCATTGAAGGGCGGTGCCAGAGATACCAATGTCATGTTGGAGGCGATGAAGGAGGATGTGATGATCAACAGTATCAAATGCAGCAGAGAGGTCGAGAAGGATGAGGAGGGAAGTGGAGCCGGAGTCAGAGGTCATCAGGAGGTCATTGGTGACTCTGATGAGAGCTGTCTCGGTGCTGTGGGAGGGACGAAAACCGGATTGGAATTTTTCATACAGACTGTTAGATTTAAGATGGTTGTGGAGTTGGATGGATACAATTCTTTCAAGGGTTTTGGAGATGAAGGGGAGATTGGAAATGGGTCTGTAGTTTGACAGAGGTTCAGGATCAAGGGTGGGTTTTTTGAGGAAGGGCTTGATGACAGCTGTTTTGAGGCTGGCCGGAACGTGGCCAGATTGAAGAGAGAGGTTAATGATGTTTGTTATTAGTTGACTGATGGAATGACAGTGAGCTTTAAGCAGAGGGGAGGGGAAGGGGTCGAGGGAGCATGTGGATGGTTTGGATTTACTGATTATTTTTTCGACCTCCTGCTGCACTGTGGGGGAGAATTGAGACAGGTGTTGTGTGGTGGGTGCAATGTCAAATGATGGGACAGAACTGTTGGCGGGGGAGAGAGATGCACGGATATGGTGTATTTTGGAGGTAAAAAAATCCATGAATTTGTTGCACTGGGTGACTGTTTGGTTGTGGTGTGGTGAAGTCTGAGGTTTGAGAAGATGTTTGACGGTGGAGAAGAGTTGTTTGGAATTACCTAGGTTATTGTTGATGATGTTGGAGTAGTGTGTTGACCTGGCCTCGGAGAGTTCTTTGGCATATCTCCGTCGATGTTCCCGGTAGGCCAACTTATGCACCGTCAGCCCAGATGTGACGTAGGCCCGCTCCAGGACTCGGCCATTCCTTTTCAGCAGTCTCAGCTCCTCAGTGAACCAGGGGGCAGAACGGGTGAAGGTGACTGTCCTGGTTTTAAGTGGAGCATGAAGGTTGAGGATAGAGTGAAGATTATGGTTGTAGTAGTCCATGAGGTCGGTAACTGATGTGTTTGAAGGAGGAGAAAGGAGCTGGAGATGCTGACTGAGGGAGGTGGAGTCAATGTTCTTGAGATTTCTGAAGGATATGAGGCGTTGTGGTTTGGTGAGGGGGGGAGGGAAAGGGGTCCTGAAGGTGACTGCATAATGGTCTGAAATGCCGATGTCCTAGATGAGGAGGTCTGAGATGTGGATGGAATCTGTGATGACCAGGTCCAGTGTGTGGCCCTTGATGTGGGTGGGTCCAACAAGAGATTGATGGAGATTGAGGCAGTTCAGAACCTGTTTAAATTCAGCAGCCAGTTGGCAGGAGAGTGAGTCCATGTGGATGTTAAAATCCCCCAGAACCAGAATGTTTGAGTGTGAGGTGCAAAGTGAGATGAGAAAGTCATGAACTTCAGAGAGGAATGACGGATGTGGTTTGGGGGGGCGATAAATAAGTGCTATGGTTGCAGAGGTGATGTGATGTGAGATGATGTGTTTGCAATTAAAAACCAGATGTTCAAAAGTGTTGACGGGAGGGACAGACAGTAGAGAGGTTTGAATGGTACTGCGGTCAAAAACAGCAAGACCACCCCCCCGACCGGTAGTCCGGGCCTTACTGAGGTAACTATAACCAGGGGGACAGGCCTCATTGAGGACAGAGTAGACCTCAGGCTGTTGCCAGGTCTCTGTAAGACAAAGAATGTCAATTTCCTTCCTCTGCACATGTCTGAACCATCTCAGTCTGGCCTCTCTGACTCTCTTATCTGTACAACATCTAACGTGCTGAGGAATATTAAGTAATAATTCCTCTAACATTTAATTTCCATTTCTTCTTCCATTACTTCATCACCTCATCTTAAATAAAATCAACATCTGTGTCGCTTATTTCCGGTCTCCAAAATGAAAAATACTTTGTTTGTTAACAGGCCTGCCCAGTTTTACACATCACAATATTTTGTATTGGGTGTCTCATTTGCGTCTCCGTTATTCCGTGATGCCGTCATACTAAACTGACGTTACAAGTAGTAACGAGAATCGCAGTTACTACGGTACACATTGAATCAACGCAAAAATGCGACTTCGTGTTATATTCTACATAGTTTGTTATCATAGCGGTAGTTAGCTTTTCCTCAGATAACTTTGAGCTAAATTTACGTTAGCTTGGACAACAATAACGTCAGCGCTGGTCGTATGATTTGGGTCCGTGTATGTCAAGGCCATCCGTTTTTTGTTTTGAAATGACAAGATAAAAATAGAAAAATAACCCGTTTCCCGTTTTTGTGTTTTATAATGAAAAACGGAAAACGGAAAACGGATCGTTATCCATTATCCATTATCCGTTATCCGATTTAATTTGATGTGTTTAGAAATCGAAATTGGGAATTAAAATCACGAGGGAAAACGGTTTCTGCACTGTGATATTGTGACACAGCTCCAAAATTCTCTCTGTGACCCGGAAGTTGTAGGTCTGTTTACCTGTACCGCATTACAACACCAGAAGAAGACGAGGGCACATGTGGTTGCTAACGTTAGCTTCAGAAAGATGGACAGTACTACGGTTGTACTATAGACTATGGGTTGTACTCTATCGAGCAGTGGAGAAGATTGAAGAATTTTTCAGGTAAGTCATCAACTATGCTTAGCTTGTTTCTGCTATTCCATCCGTTTTTGGTTGCCATCAAACTGTTTTCTGTTCAGATATCTGATTATTACAGTCAGTTTTCTCCGTTAGTCGTCTGTTTACTTTTCTGTTGGCGTTGGCGTTGTCACGGCAATGACCGCATTTCAAAATAAAAGTCTCTAAATTAAAACGACCACTAAACACTGAACACAAAAACAGACAGAAAATAGAGTTAAGCTAATAACCCTTTCTGAACATAAAACAGTTTGATAATGGATAATGGATAACGATCCGCTTTCCGTTTTTCGTTTTTCAGTATAAAACACAAAAACGGGAAACGATTCGTTTTACGTTTTTCGTTTTTCATTATAAAACACAAAAATGGGAAACGGGTTATTTTTCTATTTTTATCTTGTCATTTCAAAACAGAAAACGGATGGCCGCGATGTACACGGACCGATTTGGAGGACTTGTTGGCAATGTCACAAAGTAATAACACTTTTCTTACAATACCTGAATATTTTTTGTGAATATCTGTACTTTACATGTGTTTTTACATTTCTGTCAACTTTTACTTTTATTCCACTATACAAGCAAACCTATGGTCCAGAAATGTATTGTATGTAAAAGTATACATTTTATTTAGGAAATGTAGTGGAGTAAAAGGGAAAGTTGACAAAAATTTAAAAACTTAAGTAAAGTACAGATACTCCTAAAAAACAAACAGCTATTATTACTTTGTTTCATTATACCACTGATTATTACCTTATTATTGACTCAAAGCCTGTAGGGCAGGTTCTGGTAAGATTACTAGAAAATATCACAGGTTATCAATTATTCATAACTTCCGGACACATTGCATGCAATAGTCCACCTTCCCTCTCTCTCTCACACACACACACACACACACACACACACACACACACACACACACACACACACACACACACACCACAGAGCGTAGCCAATGACCTCAGTTCTGACTATTATGCTACTATTATGCAAAAAGCTGGCAGATTGTGGGTGGGGTCTGGTTCGGGTGGTCGATTAAACCATATTTTAGCTGGCTGCACAGTGGAGATTGGACAGGTGAAGCTGAAAACAATTCCTGTCTGTCAGAAATGCAATGTGGCTTGTGCCATATCTTCTAGCAAGAATCATTTTCTATTTGTACAGACACACTTTTTTTTTGTTTTTAATTCAGGCCTCAGAGAAATGTTATTGACGAACCCTATTGTAGTGTTAAGTGCTTTGAGTGGCGCTAAGACTAGTAAAAGCAGTATGTAAAAGCAGTCCATAAGATGCAAACAATATAAAAGTAGGTACAGAACAAGGTACAAACATACAGTGCAATCTCGTACCTCAATCAGAAAGGAGGTTTTCATAGGTTTCGATTCTCATACAGTGTTTGCAGATCTATATTTAGAAATGTGACTTAACTGCAAAGAAAGGGCAAGAACTGTTGTCAGTATAATTACCTCCTCAGACAGGACTGTGATAAAAAGGTTGGTTTCCTCTGATAATGCATCTAAACGTACAGACATTATGACGCAACAGAGGTCAAAATCAGTGTGCACCTCCCTCATTTACCCCGCTGCCTTTGATCCAATCTGTCAATAAAAATAAAGCTGAGGGGGAAGTCTGTGTATGAAGTTCAACTCATTAACTGATGACAGCTATTGCTGGGTGTCACTTTCCTTTGTTCATGTTGGACTGTGCAGTAATTAATTCCATGTAGTTGCATAAGTTTGGTTTCCACTATGTGGAACAGTGACACATTGCCCATTTTCCATAACCTATCATCTTATTGCCTCTCGTTTTCCTTTCTGCCTGTAGTCCTCTCCTACTATTGTCATGCATACCCTCCACCTACCCATCACCACCTTATCTTCATAGATTCATCAGTATCATCTGCCTCATCGGCCACTACCACCACCACCAGTGTCTGGACTCAATGGGAAATTAATTTTGCTGCTGCCCAGATGTCCCTCAATCACAAAAAAATCTCCCTCTAGTCTCCAAGCACCAAAGACTTTGATAATTCTAATACCTTTTCCATTGGCACTGTTGGCTGCGCTGAGTAGTCATATTTGTTTCAGATCAGATTTTTGTTTCCATTGTTAGTTTAAATGCGCTGTACCACGCTAAGCTGCGCCAGAGATGGACCTTCTCAGGAATAGGTCCCTCAAGTGGGCAGCAGTGACGTCTCACAGACAGCAGCGAATCTCCAAAAAACCCCTTCTCCCCCACAGACAAGCCGTGTGTGTTGCGAGACTCTACTCTCCTCCGTCTGCAGGAGACCACAGAAGAAGGCATTTTTAAAAGCCTCAGTGTGTTTAGCTCTCAGGTCTTTCAAATCTTCTTGCTGAATCTTTGTGGTTTGGAGTTTAGTTTTTCTCCTGTGTCCCTGTTTTTACTTAAGATATATGCTTTATTTTACTGTTTCATGTTCTCTTACTGCACCTCTGCAAACAGCCCATCTCCAACAGGTGAACTTCTTTTACCTGCCCTGCTGTGGAAAAACACATGTAGCAAAAATAACAGGGGGCTTTAGCCATGGATCAGCCCGCTGTTTTTAAACGTCATCACTCAAGAGGATAGCCCTGTTGTAATGGAAATGCAACCCAAGCAAAGCCAAGTCAAGCCAGCTCATGACTGTCAAAAAGGGGTATTAATCAGCTCAAATCATCTGTTCACCCATATTCTGTAATAAACTTTATCACCATTTCATTCATCCATCTTTCCTGATTGAATGGGACTGATGGTGAGGAACGGTAGTCTGAGAATCTGCGGGGAGGAATGAAGATGGTGAAGATGAAGCTGGCGTGGGCAAGCAACAAAGGGAAGTGTGGAGAGTTGGCAGGCAGGTGAATGGTGATCTTGAGGTCCAGGAATATAGGTTAGTAACAACGGAAACGTTGTAGCAAACAAAAGGAAATGAAATGATTCGGCCTTGACATGGAGTTAAGCAATAATCTGGTGATAAGTAGTAGAAACATTGCATGTGGATGAACTGATAAGAAGTAGCCACACTTGATGAGATGATAGCAGACAGGTGGGTGTGGTGAGCAGAGGCAGGAGCTGGGAGAATGAGGAAGGGAGATCAGCAGAAAGCTCTTTCCGGCAATAGTCTTTTCATTTTAACCCTTACCAGATGATATTTCTGATCAAGAAATCCCTTCCTGGAGAAGTAATAATTCTAACAGCTATGTGATCTCAGCATTGTAAAATAAACTGAAACTTGTTGCATTTACAACTTGTTATACTATGGCCATAAGGGTAAAAAAGGAATACAGCATAAATCACTTTTTAATATACTAGTCGTGTTAATAATGCTTTTTTTTTTTTTTGAGCAGCATTTAAGAAAAGCCACTGTGTTCATACACACCTACTTGCTGTGATATGCTTGACATTGAAATAACACTAAGATATACTATGATCTAATAAATTTTAATATTTCAAATAGAATTTAATCCATAGCCTGCTTTGCTATGACTACAGTACTGTAAATTATGAGTTTGTATTCCTTTAATGAGCCACTGTCTGTATTTGGAAGCACTATGTGCTTCTGGCTTTGAAAAGTGTTGAAGCCTATAAAAAAGGGATTATCACAGACATGGATCAAGGACTTTTATGATGAAGTACAATCATATACATAAAGGAAACACAGTCCTTAATAATGCAGCATAATCCCACTTATTTTTGGTTTTAGCATTTAACCTTACCTACGTAGAATGAAAGTTGGAATACATAGAATGAAAGTTGGAATATATGGAATGAAAGTTGGAATATATGGAATGAAAGTTGGAAGATAGAGAACAAGTTGGAATATATGGAATGAAAGTTGGAATGTATGGAATGAAAGTTGGAATATATAGAATGAAAGTTGGAATACATGAAATGAAAGTTGGAATATATAGTACAAAAATTGGAATATATAGAATGAAAGTTGGAATACATAGAATGAAAGTTGGAATATATAGAATGAAAGTTGGAATATATGGAATGAAAGTTGGAACATATAGAATGAAAGTTGTAATAAATAGAATGGAATTTGGAAAATATGGAATGAAAGTTGGAATAATTAGAATGGAATTTGGAAAATATGGAATGAAAGTTGGAATATATAGAACGAAAATTGGAATATATAGAATGAAAGTTGGAATTTGTAGAATGAAAGTTGAAATATATGGAATGAAAGTTGTAATACATGGAATGAAAGTTGGAATATATGGAATGAAAGTTGGAATGTATGGAATGAAATTTGAAATGAATAGAATGAAAGGTGGGATATATGGAATGAAAGTTAGTATACATGGAATGAAAGTTGGAATACATAGAATGAATTTGGGAATATATGGAATGAAAGTTGGAATATATAGAACGGAAATTGGAATATATGGAATGAAAGTTGGAATATATGGAATTAAAGTTGAAATATATGGAATGAAAGTTGGAAGATATAGAACGAAAGTTGGAATATATGGAATGAAAGTTGGAATATAGGGAAAGAAAGTTGGAATATGTGCAATGAAAGTTGGAATATATAGAATGAAAGTTGGAATAATTAGAATGGAATTTAGAAAATATGGAATGAAAGTTGGAATATATAGAACGAAAATTGGAATATATAGAATGAAAGTTGGAATTTGTAGAATGAAAGTTGAAATATATGGAATGAAAGTTGTAATACATGGAATGAAAGTTGGAATATATGGAATGAAAGTTGGAATGTATGGAATGAAATTTGAAATGAATAGAATGAAAGGTGGGATATATGGAATGAAAGTTAGTATACATGGAATGAAAGTTGGAATACATAGAATGAATTTGGGAATATATGGAATGAAAGATGGAAGATATGAAACTAAAGTTGAAATATATGGAATGAAAGATGGAAGATATAGAACGAAAGTTGGAATATGTGGAATGAAAGTTGGAATATAGGGAATGGAAGTTGGAATATATGGAATGAAAGTTGGAAGATATAGAACGAAAGTTGGAATATGTGCAATGAAAGTTGGAATATATAGAATGAAAGTTGGGATACATGAAATGAAAGTTGGAATGCATGGAATGAAAGTTGGAATATATAGCACCGAAATTGGAATATATGGAATGAAAGTTGGAATGTATAGAATGAAAGTTGGAAGATATAGAACGAAAGGTGGAATACATGGAATGAAAGTTGGAATATAGGGAATGAAAGTTGGAATATATAAAATTAAAGTTGAAGTATATGGAATGAATGTTGGAAGACATAGAATGAAAGTTGGAATATATGGAATGAAAGTTGGAAGATACAGAATGAAAGTTGGAAGATATGAAATTAAAGTTGAAATATATGGAATGAAAGATGGAAGATATAGAACGAAAGTTGGAATATGTGGAATGAAAGTTGGAATATAGGGAACGAAAGTTGGAATATATGGAATGAAAGTTGGAAGATATAGAACGAAAGTTGGAATATGTTCAATGAAAGTTGGAACATAGGGAACGAAAGTTGGAATATATGTCATGAAAGTTGGAATGTATGGAATGAAAGTTGGAATATATAGAATGAAAGTTGGGATACATGAAATGAAAGTTGGAATGCATGGAATGAAAGTTGGAATATATAGCACCGAAATTGGAATATATGGAATGAAAGTTGGAATGTATAGAATGAAAGTTGGAAGATACAGAACGAAAGGTGGAATACATGGAATGAAAATTAGAATATATAGAATTAAAGTTGGAATACATGGAATGAAAATTAGAATATATGGAATGAATTTGGGACTGTATGAAATGAAAGTTGGAATATATAGAACGGAAATTGGAATATAGGGAATGAAAGTTGGAATATATAGAACGAAAGTTGGGATATGTGGAATGAAAGTTGGAATATAGGGAACGAAAGTTGGAATATATGGAATGAAAGTTGGAAGATATAGAACGAAAGTTGGAATATGTTCAATGAAAGTTGGAACATAGGGAACGAAAGTTGGAATATATGTCATGAAAGTTGGAATGTATGGAATGAAAGTTGGAATATATAGAATGAAAGTTGGGATACATGAAATGAAAGTTGGAATGCATGGAATGAAAGTTGGAATATATAGCACCGAAATTGGAATATATGGAATGAAAGTTGGAATGTATAGAATGAAAGTTGGAAGATATAGAACGAAAGGTGGAATACATGGAATGAAAATTAGAATATATAGAATTAAAGTTGGAATACATGGAATGAAAATTAGAATATATGGAATGAATTTGGGACTGTATGAAATGAAAGTTGGAATATATAGAACGGAAATTGGAATATAGGGAATGAAAGTTGGAATATATAGAACGAAAGTTGGGATATGTGGAATGAAAGTTGGAATGTATGGAATGAAAGTTGGAATATATAGAATGAAAGTTGGAATACATGAAATGAAAATTGGAATATATGGAATGAAAGTTGAAAGATATACAATGAAAGTTGGAATATATGGAATGAAAGTTGGAATGCATGGAATGAAAGTTGGAATATATAGAACAAAAGTTGGGATATGTGGAATGAAAGTTCGTAGGCATGGAATGAAAATTAGAATGTATGGAATGAATTTGGGAATGTATAAAATGAAAATTGGAATATATAGAACGGAAATTGGAATATATGGAATGAAAGTTGGAATACAGGGAATGAAAGTTGGAATATATGGAATTAAAGTTGAAATATATGGAATGAATGTTGGAAGACATAGAATGAAAGTTGGAATATATGGAATGAAAGTTGGAAGATACAGAATGAAAGTTGGAATATATGAAATTAAAGTTGAAATATATGGAATGAAAGATGGAAGATATGAAACTAAAGTTGAAATATATGGAATGAAAGATGGAAGATATAGAACGAAAGTTGGAATATGTGGAATGAAAGTTGGAATATAGGGAACGAAAGTTGGAATATATGGAATGAAAGTTGGAAGATATAGAACGAAAGTTGGAATATGTGCAATGAAAGTTGGAACATAGGGAACGAAAGTTGGAATGTATGGAATGAAAGTTGGAATATATAGAATGAAAGTTGGGATACATGAAATGAAAGTTGGAATGCATGGAATGAAAGTTGGAGTATATAGCACCGAAATTGGAATATATGGAATGAAAGTTGGAATGTATAGAATGAAAGTTGGCAGATATAGAACGAAAGGTGGAATATATGAAATTAAAGTTGAAATATATGGAATGAAAGTTGGAAGACATAGAATGAAAGTTGGAATATATGGAATGAAAGTTGGAAGATACAGAATGAAAGTTGGAATATATGAAATTAAAGTTGAAATATATGGAATGAAAGATGGAAGATATGAAACTAAAGTTGAAATATATGGAATGAAAGATGGAAGATATAGAACGAAAGTTGGAATATATGAAATTAAAGTTGAAATATATGGAATGAAAGTTGGAAGATATAGAACGAAAGTTGGAATATATGGAATGAAAGTTGGAATATAGGGAATGAAAGTTGGAATATATGAAATTAAAGTTGAAATATATGGAATGACAGATGGAAGATATGAAACTAAAGTTGAAATATACGGAATGAAAGATGGAACGTATAGAATGAAAGTTGGAAGATATAGAACGAAAGGTGGAATACATGGAATGAAAATTAGAATATATAGAATGAAAGTTGGAATACATGGAATGAAAATTAGAATATATGGAATGAATTTGGGACTGTATGAAATGAAAGTTGGAATATATAGAACGGAAATTGGAATATAGGGAATGAAAGTTGGAATATATAGAACGAAAGTTGGGATATGTGGAATGAAAGTTGGAATGTATGGAATGAAAGTTGGAATATATAGAATGAAAGTTGGAATACATGAAATGAAAATTGGAATATATGGAATGAAAGTTGAAAGATATACAATGAAAGTTGGAATATATGGAATGAAAGTTGGAATGCATGGAATGAAAGTTGGAATATATAGAACGAAAGTTGGGATATGTGGAATGAAAGTTCGTAGGCATGGAATGAAAATTAGAATGTATGGAATGAATTTGGGAATGTATAAAATGAAAATTGGAATATATAGAACGGAAATTGGAATATATGGAATGAAAGTTGGAATACAGGGAATGAAAGTTGGAATATATGGAATTAAAGTTGAAATATATGGAATGAAAGTTGGAAGACATAGAACAAAATTGGAATATATGGAATGAAAGTTGGAATATATGGAATGAAAGTTGGAAGATATATAATGAAAGTTGGAATACATGGAATGAAAGTTGGAATGCATGGAATGAAAGTTGGAAGATATAGAATGAAAGTTGGAATATATGGAATGAAAGTTGGAAGATATATAATGAAAGTTGGAATACATGGAATGAAAGTTGGAATACATGGAATTCAAGTTGGAATGTATGGAATTAAAGTTGCAATATACAGAATGAAAGATGCAATATACAGAATGAAATTTGGAATATATGGAATGAAAGTTGCAATATACAGAATGAAAGTTGGAATATATGGAATGAAAGTTGGAATATATGGAATGAAAGTTGGAAGATATAGAACGAAAGTTGGAATATATGAAATTAAAGTTGAAATATATGGAATGAAAGTTGGAAGATATAGAACGAAAGTTTGAATATATGAAATTAAAGTTGAAATATATGGAATGAAAGTTGGAATACAATGGATGAAAGTTGGAAGATATGGAATGAAAGTTGGAATATATAGCACCGAAAGTTGGATTATATGGAATGAAATTTGGAATGCATGGAATGAAAGTTGGAATATATAGAATGAAAGTTGGAATACATGAAATGAAAATTGGAATATTTTAAATGAAAGTTGGAATGTATGAAATGAAAGTTGGAATATATGGAATGAAAGTTGGAATACATAGAATCAAAGTTGGAATACATGGAATGAAAGTTGCACTATATAGAATGAAAGTTGGGATATGTGGAATGAAAGTTAGTATGCATGGAATGAAAATTAGAATATATGGAATGAATTTGGGAATGTATGAAATGAAAGTTGGAATATATAAAACGAAAACTGGAATATATCGAACGGAAATTGGAATATATGGAATGAAAGTTGGAATACATAGAATGAAAGTTGGAATACATAGAATGAAAGTTGGAATATATGGAATGAAAGTTGGAATATATAGAATGGAAGTTTGAATATATAGAACAAAATTTGGAACATATGGAATGAAAGTTGGAAGATATATAATGAAAGTTGGAATATATGGAATGAAAGTTGCAATATATAGAATGAAAGTTTGGATATGTGGAATGAAAGTTGCAATATATAGAATGAAAGTTTGGATATGTGGAATGAAAGTTGGAATGTATGGAATGAAATTTGGAATATAATGGAATGAAAATTGGTAGATATAGAATGAAAGATGGAATTTATAGAATGAAAGTTTGGATATGTGGAATGAAAGTTGCAATATATAGAATGAAAGTTTGGATATGTGGAATGAAAGTTGCAATATATAGAATGAAAGTTTGGATATGTGGAATGAAAGTTGGAATGTATGGAATGAAATTTGGAATATAATGGAATGAAAATTGGAAGATATAGAATGAAAGATGGAATTTATAGAATGAAAGTTGGAATATATGGAATGAAAGTTGCAATATATAGAATGAAAGTTTGGATATGTGGAATGAAAGTTGCAATATATAGAATGAAAGTTTGGATATGTGGAATGAAAGTTGCAATATATAGAATGAAAGTTTGGATATGTGGAATGAAAGTTGCAATATATAGAATTAAAGTTTGGATATGTGGAATGAAAGTTGCAATATATAGAATGAAAGTTTGGATATGTGGAATGAAAGTTGGAATGTATGGAATGAAATTTGGAATATAATGGAATGAAAATAGGAAGATATAGAATGAAAGATGGAATTTATAGAATGAAAGTTGGAATATATGGAATGAAAGTTGCAATATATAGAATGAAAGTTTGGATATGTGGAATGAAAGTTGCAATATATAGAATGAAAGTTTGGATATGTGGAATGAAAGTTGGAATGTATGGAATGAAATTTGGAATATAATGGAATGAAAATTGGAAGATATAGAATGAAAGATGGAATTTATAGAATGAAAGTTGGAATGTATAGAATGAAATTTGGAATATATAGAATGAAAGTTGGAATATATGTAATTAAAGCTGAAATATATGGAATGAAAGTTGGAGGATATAGAACAAAATTTGGAACATAGAATGAAAGTTGGAATATAGGGAATGAAAGTTGGAATATATGGAATGAAAGTTTGAAGATATAGAATGAGAGATGGAATATACAGAAAGAAAGTTGGAATGTATAGAATGAAAGTTGGAATATATGGAATGAAAGTTGGAATATATGAAATTAAAGTTGAAATATATGGAATGAAAGTAGGAGGATATAGAACAAAATTTAGAATATATGGAATGAAAGTTGGAATATAGGGAATGAAAGTTGGAAGGTATAGAATGAAAGTTGGAATATATGGAATGAAAGTTGGAATACATGAAATGAAAATTGGAATATATGAAATGAAAGTTGGAATGTATGGAATGAAAGTTGGAATATATGGAATGAAAGTTGGAATGTATGGAATGAAATTTGGAATATATAGAATGAAAGTTGGAATATATGTAATTAAAGCTGAAATATATGGAATGAAAGTTGGAGGATATAGAACAAAATTTGGAACATAGAATGAAAGTTGGAATATAGGGAATGAAAGTTGGAATATATGGAATGAAAGTTTGAAGATATAGAATGAGAGATGGAATATACAGAAAGAAAGTTGGAATGTATAGAATGAAAGTTGGAATACATGAAATGAAAGTTGGAATACATGAAATGAAAGTTGGAATATATGGAATGAAAGTTGGAATATATAGAATAAAAGTAGGAATACATAGAATGAATTTGGGAATGTATGGAATGAAATTTGGAAGATATAGAACGAAAGTTGGAATATATGGAATGAAAGTTGGAATGTATGGAATGAAAGTTGGAATATATGGAAAGAAAGTTGGAACATAAAGAATGAAAGTTGGAATAAATGGAATGGGAGTTGGAATGTATGGAATGAAAGTTGGAATATATAGCATGAAAGTTGAAATTTATGGAACGAAAGTTGGAAGATATAGAACGAAATTTGGAATACATGGAATGAAAGTTGGAATATATGGAATGAAAGTTGGAATATATAGAATTAAAGTTGGAATAAAAAGAATGAATTTGGGAATGTATGGAATGAAAGTTGGAATTTATGGAACGAAAGTTGGAAGATATAGAACGAAATTTGGAATACATGGAATGAAAGTTGGAATATATAGAATGAAAGTTGGAATACATGAAATGAAAGTTGGAATACATGAAATGAAAGTTGGAATATATGGAATGAAAGTTGGAATATATAGAATTAAAGTTGGAATAAAAAGAATGAATTTGGGAATGTATGGAATGAAAGTTGGAATATTTAGAATGAGAGTTGGAATATATGGAATGGAAGTTGGAATGTATTAAGTGAAAGTTTTAATACATGGATACTTGTCTATCGTAGTACTGGTCTCTGATACTGAGCTCTGTTACTGGTCTCTGATAATGGTCTCTAGGATTACTGGTCTCTAGTATTACTGTTCTCTGACACTGTCCTCTAGTAGTACTGGTCACTGTTACTGGTTTCTATTAGTTCTCGGGTCTGATACTGGTGTCTAGTAGTACTGGTCTCTGACACTGGACTCTGTTACTGGTCTCTGATACTTGTCTCTAGAAGTACTGGTCTCTGATACTTGTCTCTTTTAGTACTGGTCTCTGGAGATACTGGCCTCTAGTAGTACGGGTCTCTGAGACTGGTCTCTAGTAGTACTGGTCTCTGTTACTGGTCTCTAGTGGAACTGGTCTCTAATAGTGGTCTCTGATACTGGTTACAAGTAACACTGGTCACTAGTAGCACTGGTCTTTGATAATGGTCTCTGGGAGTACTGGTCTCTGATGCTGGTTTCTAGTAGTACTTGTCTTGGATACTGGTCTCTCGTACTACTGGTCTCTGTTACTGGTCTCTGTTACTGATCTCTAGTAGTGCTGGTCTCTGATACTGGTCTCTAGTATTACTGGTCTCTAGTAGTACTGGTCTCTGATACTTGTTTCTGGTAGTACTGGTCTCTGGAGATACTGGCCTCTAGTAGGACTGGTCTCTGATATTGGTCTCTAGTAGCACTGGTCTCTTATTCTGGTTTCAGTTACTGGTCTCTGATACTGGTCTCTGGTAGCACTGTTTTTCAAGTAGTACTGTTCTCTGATATAAGTCTCTGATACTGGTCTCTAGTAGTACTGGTCTCCAGTAGTATTGGTCTCTGATACTTGTCTCTGTTACTGGTATCTGATACTGGTCCCTATTAATACCGGTCTTTAGTAGTAGTGGTCTCTGACACTTGTCTCTAATAGTACTGTTCTCTCGTAGTACTGGTCTCTGATACTGGTCTCTTTTACTGGTCTCTGATAATGGTCTCTAGTGGTGCTGGTCTCTAGTAGTTTTGGTCTCTGATACTTGTCTCTAATAGTACTGGTCTCAAGAGATACTGTTATCTAGTAGTACTGGTCCCTCATACTGGTCTCTAGTACTACTCGTCTCTAGTAGTACCGGTCTCTGACACTAGTCTCTAGTGATACTGGTCTCTAGAAGTACTGGTCTCTGATACTGCTCTCTGGCAGTTCTGGTCTCTAGTAGTACTGGTCTCTGATACTTGTCTTTAGAGATACTGGTTGCTATTAGTAATGGTTCAGGAAACTGGTCTCATGTATTACTGGTCTCTGATTCTGGTCTCTTGTAGTACTGGTCTCTACTTTTACTGGACTCTGATATTGGTCTCAAGTAGTACATGTCTCTGGTACTGTTCTCTAGTAGTACTGGTCTCTGATATAAGTCTCTGATACTGATCTCCAGTAGGACTGGTCTCTGACACTGGTCTCTAGTAGTACTTGTCTCTTGTATTGGTATCTAGTAGTAGTGTTCTCTGATACTGGTCTCTTGTCGTACTGCTCTCTGATACCAGTCTCTAGCAGTACTGGACTCTAGAGATACTGGTCTCTGATTCTGGTCTCTAGTAGTACTGGTTTCTAGTAGTATTGGTCTTTGATACCGGTCTCTAGTAGTACTCGTCTCTGCTACTGGTTTCTAGAAGTACTGGTCTCTTACACTGGTCTGTGTTACTGTTTTCTGATACTGGTCTCTGTTACTGGTCTCTGATACTGGTCTCTAAAAGTACTTGTCTCTGATAGTTGTCTCTAGTCGTACTCGTCTCTGAGACTGCTCTATAGTAATACTGGTCTCTATTAGTACTGGTCTCTGTTCCTGGTCTCTAGTAGTACTGGTCTCTAGTATAACTGTTCTCTGATACTGGTCTCTAGTAGTACTGGTCTCGGATACTGGTTTCTATTATTACTGGTCTCCAGTATTACTGTTCTCTGATACTGGTCTCTTGTATTACTGGTCTGTGATACTGGTCTCTAGTAAAACTGGTCTCTAATAGTACTGGTCTCTGACACTAGTCTCTAATAGTACTGTTCTCTCCTAGTACTGGTCTCTCATACTTGTCTTTAGAGATACTTGTTGATAGTAGAAATGGTTTCGGATACTGGTCTCAAGTATTACTGGTCTCTAGTAATACTGGTCTCTGGTACTGGTATCTAGTAGTACTGTCCTCTGACACTAGTCCCTAGTAGTACTGGTCTCTGATATAAGTCTCTGATACTGGTACCTAGTAATACCGGTCTCTAGTAGTACTGGTCTCTGAAACTTCTCTCTAGTAATACTGGTCTCTGATTCTGGTATTTAGAGATACTGCTCGCTAGTAGTAATGGTCTCGGATGCTGGTCTCAAGTATTACAAGTCTCTGATACTGATCTCTTGTACTACTGATCTCTTCTATTACTGGACTCTGATACTAGTCTCTAGTAGTACTGGTCTCTGATACTGGTCTCTTTTACTGGTCTCTGATAATGTTCTCTAGTGGTACTGGTCTCTGATACTGGTCTCTTCTACTGGTCTCTGATAATGGTCTCTGGTGGTGCTGGTCTCTAGTAGTTTTGGTCTCTGATACTTGTCTCTGATAGTACTGGTCTCTAGTAGTACTGGTCTCTGACACTGGTCTCTAGACATACTGCTCTCTAGAAGTACTGGTCTCTGATACTTGTCTCTGATAGTACTGGTCTCTAGTAGTACTGGTCTCTGACACTGGTCTCTAGAGATACTGCTCTCTAATAGTACTGGTCTCTGATACTCGCCACTGGAGGTACTGGTCTCTTATACTGGTCTCCGTTACTGGTCCCTGATACTGGTCTCCGGTAGTACTGGTCTCTAATAGTACTGGTGTGTAGTCGTACTGGTCTCTGATACTTCTCTCTAGTAGAACTGGTCTCTAGAGATACTGGTCTCTACTAGTACTCGTCTCTAGTAGTAATGGTCTCTGATACTGGTCTCTGTTACTGGTGTCTGATACTGGTCTCTAGTAGTCCTTGTCGTTGAAACTGGTCTCTAGGAGTACTGGTCTCTGAAACTGCTCTCTATTAGAACTGGTCTCTGATACTGGTCTATACTAGTACTCACCTCTAGTCGTACTGGTCTCTGATACTGGTCTCTGTTACTGGTGTCTGATACTGGTCTCTAATAGTCCTTATCGTTGAAACTGGTCTCAAGGAGTACTGGTCTCTGAAACTGCTCTCTATTAGAACTGGTCTCTGATACTGGTCTCTACTAGTACTCGTCTCGAGTAGTACTGGACTCTAGTAGTTCTTGTCATTGAAACTGGTCTCTAGGAGTACTGCTCTCTGATACTGGTCTCCGTTACTGGTCTGTGTTACTGGTCTCTGATACTGGTCTCTAGTAGTGCTCGTCTCTGATACTGGTCTTTAGTAGTACTGGTCTCTAGTAGTACTGGTCTCTGATACTACTCTCTGTTCTCGGTCTCTGATACTGGTCTCTGTTTCTGGTCTCTATTACTTTTGTCTGATACTGGTCTCTGTTTCTAGTCTCTGATAATGGTCTCTAGTAGTATTGGTCTCTGATACTGGTCTCTGTAACCGGTCTGTGATACTGGTCTCTAGTAGTGCTTGTCTCTACTAGTACTGGTCTCTGATTCTGGTCTCTGTTTCTGGTCTCTAGCAGTACTGATCTGTGATACTCCATTCTAGAAGTGCTGGTCTCTGATAATAGTCTGTAGTACTACTGGTCTCTGATACTGGTCGCTAGTAGAACTGGTCACTGACACTGGCCTCTGTTGCTGGATTCTGATCCTGGTCTCTAGTAGTACTGATCTCTGATACTAGTCTCTAGTAGTACTGGTCTCTGTTACTGGTCTCTAGAAGTACTGGTCTCTAGTAGTACTGGTCTCTGATACTGGTCTCTGTTGCTGGTCTCTGATACTGGTCTCTGTTGCTGGTCTCTGATACTGGTCTCTAGTAGTACTGGTCTCTGATACTAGTCTCTAGTAGTACTGGTCTCTGTTACTGGTCTCTGATACTGGTCTCTAGAAGTCCTGGTCTCTAGTAGTACTGCTCTCTGATACTGGTCTCTGTTACTGGTGTCTGATACTGGTCTCTAGTAGTACTTGTCTCTGATACTAGTCTCTAGTAGTACTGGTCTCTGTTACTGGTCTCTGATACTGGTCTCTAGTCGTATTAGTCTCTGATACTGGTCTCTGTTACTGGTTTCTGATAGAGGTCTCTGATACTGGTCTCTACTAGTACTGGTCTCTGATACTGGTCTCTAGTACTTTTGGTCTGTACTAGTACTGGTCTCTGATACTGGTCTCTCTAACCGGTCTGTGATACTGGTCTCTAGTAGTGGTGGTCTCTACTAGTACTGGTCTCTGATACTGGTCTCTGTTTCTGGTCTCTAGCAGTACTGGTCTGTGATACTCCATTCTAGAAGTGCTGGTCTCTGATAATAGTCTCTAGTACTACTGGTCTCTGATACTGGTTGCTACTAGAACTGGTCACTGACACTGGCCTCTGTTGCTGGTTTCTGATCCTGGTCTCTAGTAGTACTGGTCTCTGATCCTGGTCTCTGTTACTGGTTTCTGATAGAGGTCTCTAGTAGTACTGCTCTCTGATACTGGTCTCTGTTACTGGTCTCTACTAGTACTGGTCTTTGATACTGGTCTCTAGTACTTTTGGTCTCTACCAGTACTGGTCTCTGATACTGGTCTCTAATACTTTTAGTCTCTACTAGTACTGGTCTCTGATACTGGTCTCTGTTACTGGTCTCTGATACAGGTCTCTGATACTTGTCTCTAGTAGTACTGGTCTCTACTAGAACTGGTATCTGACACTGGTCTCTGTTACTGGTCTCTGATACTGGTCTCTAGTAGTATTGATCTCTGATACTGGTCTCTGTTACTGGTCTCTGATACAGGTCTCTGATACTGGTCTCTGATACTGGTCTCTAGTACTTTTGGTCTCTACTAGTATTGGTCTCTGATACAGGTCTCTGTAATTGGTCTCTGATTCTGGTCTCTAGTAGTACTGGTCTCTGTTACTGGTTTCTGATACTGGTTTTTAGTTGTACTGGTCTCTGTTACTGGTCTCTAGTAGTACTGGTCTCTGTTACGAGTCTCTGATACTGGTCTGTAGTCGTGCTGGTCTCTGATACTGGTCTCTGTTACTAGTCTCTGATACTGGTCTCTAGTAGTGCTGGTCTCTGATACTGGTCTCTGTTACTAGTGTCTGATACTGGTCTCTAGTAGTACTGGTCATTGATAAGGGTCTCTGTTATTGATCTCTGATTCTGGTCTCTGTTATTTGTCCCCGACACTGGTTTCTGTCACTGGTCTCTGATACTGGTCTCTAGTAGTACAGGTCTCTGTTACTGGTCTCTGATACTGGTCTCTAGTAGTACTGATTTCTGATACTGGTCTCTAGTAGTACTGGTCTCTAGTAGTACTGGTCTCTGATACTTGTCTCTAGTAGTACTGGTCTCTGACACTGGTCTCTGATACTGGTCTCTAGTAGTACTGGTCTCTGTTACTGGTCTGTGATAATGGTCTCTAGTCGTACTGGTCTCTGATATTGGTCTCTAGTAGTACTGGTCTCTGATATTGGTCCCTAGTAGTACTGGTCTCTAGTAGTACTGGTCTCTGATACTGATCTCCAGTAGTATTTGTGTCTGATACAGGTCTCTGTTACTAGTCTCTGATACTGGTCTCTACTAGTACTGGTCTCTGACACTGGTCTCTGATACTGGTTGCTAGTAGTACTGGTCTCTGATACTGGTCTCTAGTTGTACTGGTCTCTGACACTGGTCTCTGTAACTGTTCTCTGATACTTGTTTCTAGTAGTACTGGTCTCTGACACTGGTCTCTAGTAGTCCTGGTCTCTGACACTCGTCTCTGTTACTGGTCTCTGATACTTGTCTCCCGTAGTACTGGTCTCTGTTACTGCTATCTGATATTGGTCTCTAGTAGTACTGGTCTCTGATACTGGTCTCTGTTACTGGTCTCTGACACTGGTCTCTGATACTGGATGCTAGTAGTACTGGTCTCTGATACTGGTCTCTAGTTGTACTGGTCCCTGACACTGGTCTCTGTAACTGTTCTCTGATACTTGTTTCTAGTAGTAATGGTCTCTGATACTGGTCTCTAGTAGTCCTGGTCTCTGACACTCGTCTCTGTTACTGGTCTCTGATATTGGTCTCTAGTAGTACTGGTCTCTGATACTGGTCTCTGTTACTGGTCTCTGATACTGGTCTTTGGTAGTACTGGTCTCTGATACTGGTGTCTAGTAGTACTGGTCTCTGATACTGGTCTCTGAAACTGGTTTCTAGTAGTACTGATCTCTGATACTGGTGTTAGTAGTGCTGGTCTCTGATACTGGTCACTCATAGAACTGGTCTCTGTTACTAGTCTCTGATACTGGTCTTTTGTAGTACTGGCCTCTGATACTGGTCTCTAGTAGTACTGGTCTCTGATACTGGTTTCTAGCAGTACTGGTCTCTGTTACTGGTCTCTGATACTGGTCTCTAGTAGTACTGGTCTCTTATACTGGTCTCTAGTAGTACTGGTCTCTGATACTGGTCTCACGTAGTACTGGTCTCTGATACTGGTCTCTGATTCTGGTCTTCGGTTGTACTGGTCTCTGATATGGGTCTCTAGTAGTGCTGGTCTCAGGTACTGGTCTCTCGTAGTACTGGTCTCTGTTACTGGTCTCTGATACTTGTCTTTGGTAGTACTGGTCTCTGATAATGGTCTCTAGTACAACTGGTCTCTGCTATTGATCTCTGATACTGGTCTCTGTTATTTGTCTCTGATACTGGTCTCTGGTAGTACTGGTCTCTGACACTGGTCTTCAGTAGTACTGGTCTCTGATACTGGTCTCTAGTAGTACAGGTCTCTGTTACTGCACTCTGATACTGGTCTCTAGTAGTACTGATCTCTGATACTGGTCTCCAGTAGTACTGGTCTCTGATACTGGTCTCTAGTAGTACTGGTCTCTGATACTTGTCTCTAGTAGTACTGGTCTCTGTTACTGGTCTCTTATACTTGTCTCTAGTAGTACTGGTCTCTGTTACTGGTCTGTGATACTGGTCTCTAGTAGTACTGGTCTCTGATATTGGTCTCTAGTAGTACTGGTCTCTAGTAGTACTGGTCTCTGATATTCGTCCCTAGTAGTACTGATCTCTAGTAGTACTTTTCTCTGATACTGGTCTCTAGTAGTACTGGTCTCTGATACTGGTCTCTAGTAGTACTGTTCTCTGATACTGGTCTCTAGTAGTAATGGTCTCTGATACTGGTCTCTAGTAGTACTGATCTCTGATACTGGTTTCCAGTAGTACTGGTCTCTGATACTGGATTTTAGTCGTACTGGTCTCTGACACTGGTCTCTTTTACTGGTCTCTGATTCTGGTCTCTGTTTCTGGTCTCTGATACTGGATTTTAGTCGTACTGGTCTCTGATACTGGTGTCTAGTAGTACTGGTCTCTAGTAGTACTGTCCTCTGATCCTGGTCTCTAGTAGTACTGGACTCTGATACTGGTGTCTAGTTCTAGTAGTACTGGTCTCTGATTCTGGTTTCCAATAGTACTGGTGTCTGATACTTGTATCTAGTAGTGCTCGTCTCTTATACTGGTCTTTAGCAGTACTGGTCTCTAGTAGTACTGGTCTCTGTTACTGGTCTCTGATACTGCTTTCTAGTAGTACTGTTCTGTGATCATGGTCTCTGTTACTGGTGTCTGATACTGGTCTCTGTTTCTGGTGTCTAATACTGGTCTCTGTTTCTGGTCTTTATTACTGATGTCTGATACTGGTCTCCTATACTGGTCTCTGATGCTGGTCTCTATTACTCGTCTCCGAAATTGGTCTCCAGTAGGACTGGTCTCTGATACTGGTCTCTAGTAGTATTGGTCTCTGATACTGGTCTCTATAAGTACTGGTCTCTGATAATGGTCTCTAGTAGTGCTGGTCTCTGATACCGGTCTCTAGTAGTACAGGTCTCTATTACTGGTCTCTGATACTGGTCTCTAGTAGTACTGATCTCTGATACTGGTCTCTAGTAGTACTGGTCTCTGATACTTGTCTCTAGTAGTACTGGTCTCTGTTACTGGTCTCTGATTCTGGTCTCTCGTAGAACTGGTCTCTAGTCGTGCTGGTCTCTGATACTGGTCTCTGTTACTGGTCTCTGATACTGGTCTCTAGTAGTATTGGTCTCTGATACTGGTCTCTGTTACCGGTCTGTGATACTGGTCTCTAGTAGTGCTGGTCTCTGATACTGATCTCCAGTAGTATTTGTGTCTGATATAGGTCTCTGTTACTAGTCTCTGATACTGGTCTCTACTAGTACTGGTCTCTGACACTGGTGTCTGATACTGGTTGCTAGTAGTACTGGTCTCTGATACTGGATTTTAGTCGTACTGGTCTCTTTTACTGGTCTCTTTTACTGGTCTCTGATACTGGTCTCTGTTTCTGGTCTCTGATACTGGATTTTAGTCGTACTGGTCTCTGACACTGGTCTCTTTTACTGGTCTCTGATACTGGTCTCTAGTAGTACTGGTCTCTGATACTGGTCTCTAGAAGTACTGGTCTCTGATAATGGTCTCTAGTAGTGCTGGTCTCTGATACTGGTCTCACGTAGTACTGGTCTCTGATACTGGTCTCTGATTCTGGTCTTCGGTTGTACTGGTCTCTGATATGGGTCTCTAGTAGTGCTGGTCTCAGGTACTGGTCTCTCGTAGTACTGGTCTCTGTTACTGGTCTCTGATACTTGTCTTGGGTAGTACTGGTCTCTGATAATGGTCTCTAGTACAACTGGTCTCTGATATTGGTCTCTAGTAGTACTGGTCATTGATAAGGGTCTCTGCTATTGATCTCTGATACTGGTCTCTGTTACTGGTCTCTGATACTGGTCTCTGGTAGTACTGGTCTCTGACACTGGTCTTCAGTAGTACTGGTCTCTGATACTGGTCTCTAGTAGTACAGGTCTCTGTTACTGCACTCTGATACTGGTCTCTAGTAGTACTGATCTCTGATACTGGTCTCCAGTAGTACTGGTCTCTGATACTGGATTTTAGTCGTACTGGTCTCTGACACTGGTCTCTTTTACTGGTCTCTGATTCTGGTCTCTGTTTCTGGTCTCTGATACTG
This sequence comes from Epinephelus awoara, assembly GCA_035609425.1. Classification (NCBI taxonomy): domain Eukaryota; kingdom Metazoa; phylum Chordata; class Actinopteri; order Perciformes; family Serranidae; genus Epinephelus; species Epinephelus awoara. The sequence continues at coordinate 37,321,543 of CM069298.1, read as the reverse complement.
GATTTTAGTCGTACTGGTCTCTGATACTGGTGTCTAGTAGTACTGGTCTCTAGTAGTACTGTCCTCTGATCCTGGTCTCTAGTAGTACTGGACTCTGATACTGGTGTCTAGTTCTAGTAGTACTGGTCTCTGATTCTGGTTTCCAATAGTACTGGTGTCTGATACTTGTATCTAGTAGTGCTCGTCTCTTATACTGGTCTTTAGCAGTACTGGTCTCTAGTAGTACTGGTCTCTGTTACTGGTCTCTGATACTGCTTTCTAGTAGTACTGTTCTGTGATCATGGTCTCTGTTACTGGTGTCTGATACTGGTCTCTGTTTCTGGTGTCTAATACTGGTCTCTGTTTCTGGTCTTTATTACTGATGTCTGATACTGGTCTCCTATACTGGTCTCTGATGCTGGTCTCTATTACTCGTCTCCGAAATTGGTGTCCAGTAGGACTGGTCTCTGATACTGGTCTCTAGTAGTATTGGTCTCTGATACTGGTCTCTATAAGTACTGGTCTCTGATAATGGTCTCTAGTAGTGCTGGTCTCTGATACCGGTCTCTCGTAGTACTGGTCTCTTTTACTAGTCTCTGTTACTGGTCTCTGATACTGGCCTTCGATAGCACTGGTCTCTGATACTGGTCTCTAGAAGTACTGGACTCTGATAATGGTCTCTAGTAGTGCTGGTCTCTGATACTGGTCTCTCGTAGTACTGGTCTCTGTTACTGGTCTCTGATACTTGTCTTTGGTAGTACTGGTCTCTGATAATGGTCTCTAGTACAACTGGTCTCTGATATTGGTCTATAGTAGTACTGGTCATTGAAAAGGGTCTCTGTTATTGATCTCTGATTCTGGTCTCTGTTATTTGTCACCGACACTGGTTTCTGTCACTGATCTCTGATACTGGTCTCTAGTAGTACAGGTCTCTGTTACTGGTCTCTGATACTGGTCTCTAGTAGTACTGATTTCTGATACTGGTCTCTAGTAGTACTGGTCTCTAGTAGTACTGGTCTCTGATACTGGTCTCTGTTACCGGTCTGTGATACTGGTCTCTAGTAGTGCTGGTCTCTGATACTGATCTCTGTTACTGGTCTCTGATACTGCTTTCTAGTAGTACTGGTCTCTGATACTGGTCTCTAGTTGTCCTGGTCTCTGACACTCGTCTCTGTTACTGGTCTCTGATACTTGTCTCCCGTAGTACTGGTCTCTGTTACTGCTATCTAATATTGGTCTCTAGTAGTGCTGGTCTCTGATACTGGTCTCTGTTACTGGTCTCTGATACTGGTGTCTAGTAGTACTGGTCTCTGATACTGGTCTCTGAAACTGGTTTATAGTAGTACTGGTCTCTGATACTGGTCTTAGTAATGCTGGTCTCTGATACTGGTCACCCGTAGAACTGGTCTCTGTTACTGGTCTCTGATACTGGTCTTTTGTAGTACTGGCCTCTGATACTGGTCTCTCGTAGTACTGGTCTCTGTTACTGATCTCTGATACTGGTCTTTGGTAGTACTGGTCTCTGATACTGGTCTCTAGTAGTACTGGTCTCTGATACTGGTCTCTAGTAGTACTGGTCTCTGTTACTGGTCTCTAGGAGTGCTGGTCTCTGATACTGGTCTCTGTTACCATCTCTGATACTTGTCTCTAGTAGAACTGGTCTCTAGTAGTACTAGTATCTAGTAGACTGGTTTCCGATACTGGTCTCTAGTAGTACTGGTCTTTGATACTTGTCTCTAGTAGTACTGGTCTCTAGTAGTACTGATCTCTGATACTGATCTCTAGTAGTACTGGTCTCCAGTAGTACTGGTCTCTGACACTGGTGTCTAGCAGTGCTGGTCTCTGATACTGGTCTCTCGTAGTACTGGTCTCTGATACTGGTCTCTAGTAGTACTGGTCTCTGTTACTGGTCTCTGATACTGGTCTCTACTAGTACTCGTCTCTAATAGTACTGGTCTCTGATACTGGTCTCTGTTACTGGTCTCTGATACTGGTCTCTGTTACCGGTCTGTGATACTGGTCTCTAGTAGTGCTGGTCTCTACTAGTACTGGTCTCTGTCACTGGTCTCTGATACTGGTCTCTAGTAGTATTGGTCTCTGATACTGGTCTCTGTTATCGGTCTGTGATACTGGTCTCTAGTAGTGCTGGTCTCTACTAGTACTGGTCTCTGATACTGGTCTCTGATACAGGTCTTTAATACTGGTCTCTGATACTGGTCTCTAGTAGTGCTGGTCTCTACTAGTACTGGTCTCTGATACTGGTCTCTGATACAGGTCTTTAATACTGGCCTCTGATACTAGTCTCTAGTAGTTTTGGTCTCTACTAGTACTGGTCTCTGAACTGGTCTCTGTTACTGGTCTCTGATACAGGTCTCTCTTACTAGTCTCTGATACTGGTCTCTAGTAGTACTAGTCTCTACTAGTACTGGTCTCTGATACTGGTCTCTGTTCCTGGTCTCTAATACAGGTCTCTGAAACTGGTCTCTAATTCTGGTCTCTAGTAGTACTAGTTTCTCTTACTGGTCTCTAGTCGTGCTGGTCTCTGATACTGTTCTCTGTTACTAGTCTCTGATACTGGTCTCTGTTAGTGCTGGTCTCTGATACTGGTCTCTGTTACTAGTGTCTGATACTGGTCTCTCGTAGTACTGGTCTCTACTAGTACTGGTCTCTGATACTGGTCTGTGTTAGTGGTCTCTGATACTGGTCTCTGTTTCTGTTCTCTAGCAGTACTGGTCTGTGATACTCCATTCTAGAAGTGCTGGTCTCTGATACTGGTCTCTGTTTCTGGTCTCTGAAACTGGATTCTAGTCGTACTGGTCTCTGATCCTGGTCTGTAGTAGTACTGTTCTCTAGTAGTACTGGTCTCTGATACTGGTGTCTAGTTCTAGTAGTACTGGTCTCTAGTAGTACTGGTCTCTGATTCTGGTTTCCAGTAGTACTGGTGTCTGATCCTTGTATCTAGGAGTGCTCGTCTCTGATACTGGTCTTTAGCAGTACTGGTCTCTAGTAGTACTGGTCTCTTATACTGGTCTCTAGTAGTACTGGTCTCTGATACTGGTCTCTAGAAGTACTGGTCTCTGATAATGGTCTCTTGTAGTGCTGGTCTCTGATACTGGTCTCACGTAGTACTGGTCTCTGTTACTGGTCTCTGATTCTGGTCTTTGGTCGTACTGGTCTCTGATATGGGTCTCTAGTAGTGCTGGTCTCAGGTACTGGTCTTTAGTAGTACTGGTCATTGATAAGGGTCTCTGCTATTGATCTCTGATACTGGTCTCTGTTATTTGTCTCTGACACTGGTTTCTGTCATTGGTCTCTGATACTGGTCTCTGTTACTGGTCTCTGATACTGGTCTCTGGTAGTACTGGTCTCTGATACTGGTCTTCAGTAGTACTGGTCTCTGATACTGGTCTCTAGAAGTACTGGTCTCTGATAATGGTCTCTAGTAGTGCTGGTCTCTGATACTGGTCTCACGTAGTACTGGTGTCTGTTACTGGTCCCTGATCCTGGTCTTCGGTAGCACTGGTCTCTGAAACTGGTCTCTAGAAGTACTGCTCTGATAATGGTCTCTAGTAGTGCTGGTCTCTGATACTGGTCTCTCTTAGTACTGGTCTCTGTTACTGGTCTCTGATTCTGGTCTTTGGTCGTACTGGTCTCTGATATGGGTCTCTAGTAGTGCTGGTCTCAGGTACTGGTCTCTCGTAGTACTGGTCTCTGTTACTGGTCTCTGAAACTTGTCTTTGGTAGTACTGGTCTCTGATAATGGTCTCTAGTACAACTGGTCTCTGATATTGGTCTCTAGTAGTACTGTTCTCTGATACTGGTCTCTGTTACTGGTCTCTGACACTGGTCTCTGATACTGGTTGCTAGTAGTACTGGTCTCTGATACTGGTCTCTAGTTGTACTGGTCTCTGACACTGGTCTCTGTAACTGTTCTCTGATACTTGTTTCTAGTCGTACTGGTCTCTGATCCTGGTCTGTAGTAGTACTGTTCTCTAGTAGTACTGGTCTCTGATACTGGTGTCTAGTTCTAGTAGTACTGGTCTCTAGTAGTACTGGTCTCTGATTCTGGTTTCCAGTAGTACTGGTGTCTGATCCTTGTATCTAGGAGTGCTCGTCTCTGATACTGGTCTTTAGCAGTACTGGTCTCTCGTAGTACTGGTCTCTGATACTGGTCTCTAGTAGTACTGGTCTCTGTTACTAGTCTCTGATACTGGTCTCTAGTCGTGCTGGTCTCTGATACTGCTCTCTGTTACTAGTCTCTGATACTGGTCTCTGTTAGTGCTGGTCTCTGATACTGGTCTCTGTTACTAGTGTCTGATACTGGTCTCTCGTAGTACTGGTCTCTACTAGTACTGGTCTCTGATACTGGTCTCTGTTACTGGTCTCTGATACTGGTCTCTGTTTCTGGTCTCTAACAGTACTGGTCTGTGATACTCCGTTCTAGAAGTGCTGGTCTCTGATAATGGTCTCTAGTACTACTGGTCTCTTTTACTGGTCTCTGATACTGGTCTCTGTTTCTGGTCTCTGATACTGGATTCTAGTCGTACTGGTCTCTGACACTGGTGTCTAGTAGTACTGTTCTCTAGTAGTACTGCTCTCTGATACTGGTGTCTAGTTCTAGTAGTACTGGTCTCTAGTAGTACTGGTCTCTGATTCTGGTTTCCAGTAATACTGGTGTCTGATACTTGTATCTAGTAGTAATCGTCTCTGATACTGGTCTTTAGCAGTACTGGTCTCTAGTAGTACTGGTCTCTGATCATGGTCTCTGTTACTGGTCTCTGATACTGGTCTCTGTTACTGATGTCTGATACTGGTCTCCTATACTGGTCTCTGATACTGGTCTCTATTACTCATCTCTGAAACTGGTCTCCAGTAGTACTGGTCTCTGATATTGGTCTCTGATACTGCTCTCTGATACTGCTCTCTAGAAGTACTGGTCTCTGATACTGGTCTCTGGTAGTACTGGTCTCTGATACTGGTCTCTAGTAGTACTGGTCTCTGTTACTGGTCTCTGATACTGGTCTTCGATAGCACTGGTCTCTGATACTGGTCTCTAGAAGTACTGGTCTCTGATAATGGTCTCTAGTAGTGCTGGTCTCTGATACTGGTCTCTTGTAGTACTGGTCGCTGTTACTGGTCTCTGATACTTGTCTTTGGTAGTCCTGGTCTCTGATAATGGTCTCTAGTACAACTGGTCTCTGATATTGGTCTATAGTAGTACTGGTTATTGATAAGGGTCACTGTTATTGATCTCTGATGCTGGTCTCTGTTATTTGTCCCTGACACTGGTTTCTGTCACTGGTCTCTAATACTGGTGTCTGTTACTGGTCTCTGATACTGGTCTCTAGAAGTACTGGTCTCTGATACTGGTCTCTAGTAGTACAGGTCTCTGTTACTGGTCTCTGATACTGGTCTCTAGTAGTACTGATATCTGATACTGGTCTCTAGTAGTACTGGTCTCTGATACTGGTCTCTAGTAGTACTCGTCTCTGATACTTGTCTCTAGTAGTACTTGTCTCTGTTACTGGTCTCTGATACTGGTCTGTAGTAGTACTGATCTCTCTTACTGGTCTGTGATAATGGTCTCTAGTAGTACTGGTCTCTGATATTGGTCTCTAGTAGTACTGGTCTCTGATATTGGTCCCTAGTAGTACTGGTCTCTAGTAGTACTGGTCTCTGTTACTGATCTCTGACACTGGTCTTTGGTAGTACTGGTCTCTGATACTGGTCTCTAGTAGTATTTGTGACTGATACAGGTCTCTGTTACTGGTCTCTCATACTGGTCTTTAGTAGTACTGGTCTCTGATACTGCTCTCTAGTCGTACTGGTCTTTGATGCTTGTCTCCCGTAGTACTGGTCTCTGTTACTGCTATCTGATATTGGTCTCTAGTAGTACTGGTCTCTGATACTGGTCTCTGTTACTGGTCTCTGATACTGGTCTTTGGTAGTACTGGTCTCTGATACTGGTGTCTAGTAGTACTGGTCTCTGATAGTGGTCTCTGAAACTGGTTTCTAGTAGTACTGGTCTCTGATACTGGTCTTAGTAGTGCTGGTCTCTGATATTGGTCTTTTGTAGTACTGGCCTCTGATACTGGTCTCTAGTACTAATGGTCTCTGATACTGGTTTCTAGTAGTACTGGTCTCTGATAATGGTCTCTAGTAGTGCTGGTCTCTGATACTGGTCTCTCGTAGTACTGGTCTCTCATAGTACTGGTCTCTGTTACTGATCTCTGACACTGGTCTTTGGTAGTACTGGTCTCTGATACTGGTCTCTAGTAGTACTGGTCTCTGATACTGGTCTCTGTTTCTGGTCTCTAGCAATACTGGTCTGTGATGCTTCGTTCTAGAAGTGCTGGTCTCTGATAATGGTCTCTAGTACGATTGGTCTCTGATACTGGTCGCTAGTAGTACTTGTCTCTGATACTGTTCTCTACCACTACTGGTCTCTAGTAGAACTGGTCCCTGTTACTGGTCTCTTGTAGGACTGGTCTCTACTAGAACTGGTATCTGACACTGGTCTCTGTTACTGGTCTGTGATACTGGTCTCTAGTAGTATTGATCTCTGATACTGGTCTCTGTTACTGGTCTCTGATACAGGTCTCTGATACTGGTCTCTAGTACTTTTGGTCTCTACTAGTACTGGTCTCTGATACAAGTCTCTGTTACCAGTCTCTGATACTGGTCTCTAGTAGTGCTGGTCTCTGATAATGGTCTCTAGTAGTACTGGTCTCTGATACTGGTCTCTAGTAGTACTGGTGTCTGATACTGGTCGCTAGTAATACTGGTCACTGATACTGGTCTCTGTACCTGGTCTCTGATACTGGTCTCTAGTAGTACTGGTGTCTGATACTGGTCTGTAGTAGTACTGGTCTCTATTACTTGTCTATAGGAGTACTGGTCTCTGATACTGGTCTCTGTTACCATCTCTGATACTTGTCTCTAGTAGTACTGGTCTCTAGTAGTACTAGTATCTAGTAGACTGGTTTCCGATACTGGTCTCTAGTAGTACTGGTCTTTGATACTTGTCTCTAGTAGTACTGGTCTCTAGTAGTGCTGGTCTCTGATACTGGTCTCCAGTAGTACTGGTCTGTGATACTGGTTTTTAGTAGTTCTGTTCTCTGTTACAGGTCTCTAGTAGTACTTTTCTCTGTTACTAGTCTCTGATACTGGTCTCTAGTCGTGCTTGTCTCTGATACTGGTCTCTGTTACTAGTCTCTGATACTGGTCTCTAGTAGTGCTGGTCTCTGATACTGGTCTCTGTTACTAGTGTCTGATACTGGTCTCTCGTAGTACTGGTCTCTACTAGTACTGGTCTCTGATACTGGTCTCTGTTTCTGGTCTCTAGCAGTACTGGTCTGTGATGCTTCGTTCTAGTAGTACTGGTCTCTGATACTGGTCTCTAGTAGTACTTGTCTCTGTTACTGGTCCCTAGGAGTACTGGTCTCTGATACTGGTCTCTATTATTTGTCTCTGATACTGATTTCTGTTGCTGGTCTCTGATACTGGTCTCTAGTAGTACTGGTGTCTGATCCTGATCTCTAGTAGTACTGGTCTCTGATACTGGTCTCTAGTAGTACTGGTCTCTGTTACTGGTGTCTAGGAGTACTGTTCTCTGATACTGGTCTCTGTTTCCATCTCTGATACTTCTCTCTAGTAGAACTGGTCTCTAGTAGTACTAGTATCTAGTAGACTGGTTTCCGATACTGGTCTCTAGTAGTACTGGTCTTTGATACTTGTCTCTAGTAGTACTCGTCTCGAGTAGTACTGGTCTCTGATACTGGTCTCTGCTACTTGTCTCTGATAGTGGTCTCTGATACTGGTCTCTAGTAGTACTGGTCTCTGATACTGGTCTCTAGTAGTACTGGTCTCTGTTACTGTTCTCTGATACTGGTCTCTAGTAGTACTGGTCTCTAGTAGTACTGGTCTCTGATACTCATCTCTGTTACTGGTCTCTCATACTGGTCTCTAGTAGTACTGGTCTCTGATACTGGTCTCTAGGAGCACTGGTCTTTGATACCGGTCTCCAGTAGTACTGGTCTCTGTTACTGGTCTCTGATACTGGTCTCTCGTAGTACTGGTCTCTAGTCGTGCTGGTCTCTGTTACTGGTCTCTGATACTGGTCTCTAATAGTATTGGTCTCTGATACTGGTCTCTGTTACCCGTCTGTGATACTGGTCTCTAGTAGTGCTGGTCTCTACTAGTACTGGTCTCTGATACTGGTCTCTGTTACTGGTCTCTGATACTGGTCTCTAGTAGTACTGGTCTCTGATACTGGTCTCTAGTAGTTTTGGTCTCTACTAGTACTGGTCTCTGTTACTGGTCTCTGATACTAGTCTCTAGTAGTACTGGTCTCTGATACTGGTCTCTAGTAGTTTTGGTCTCTACTAGTACTGGTCTCTGTTACTGGTCTCTGATACTGGTCTCTGTTGCTGGTCTCTGATACTGGTCTCTAGTAGTACTGGTGTCTGATCCTGATCTCTAGTAGTACTGGTCTCTGATACTGGTCTCTGTTTCCATCTCTGATACTTCTCTCTAGTAGAACTGGTCTCTAGTAGTACTAGTATCTAGTAGACTGGTTTCCGATACTGGTCTCTAGTAGTACTGGTCTTTGATACTTGTCTCTAGTAGTACTGGTCTCCAGTAGTACTGGTCTCTGATACTGGTCTCTAGTAGTACTCGTCTCGAGTAGTACTGGTCTCTGATACTGGTCTCTGCTACTTGTCTCTGATAGTGGTCTCTGATACTGGTCTCTAGTAGTACTGGTCTCTGATACTGGTCTCTAGTAGTACTGGTCTCTGTTACTGTTCTCTGATACTGGTCTCTAGTAGTACTGGTCTCTAGTAGTACTGGTCTATGATACTCATCTCTGTTACTGGTCTCTCATACTGGTCTCTAGTAGTACTGGTCTCTGATACTGGTCTCTAGGAGTACTGGTCTTTGATACTGGTCTCCAGTAGTACTGGTCTCTGTTACTGGTCTCTGATACTGGTCTCTCGTAGTACTGGTCTCTAGTCGTGCTGGTCTCTGTTACTGGTCTCTGATACTGGTCTCTAATAGTATTGGTCTCTGATACTGGTCTCTGTTACCGGTCTGTGATACTGGTCTCTAGTAGTGCTGGTCTCTACTAGTACTGGTCTCTGATACTGGTCTCTGTTACTGGTCTCTGATACAGGTCTCTGATACTGGTCTCTGATACTGGTCTCTAGTAGTACTGGTCTCTGATACTGGTCTCTAGTACTTTTGGTCTCTACTAGTACTGGTCTCTGTTACTGGTCTCTGATACTGGTCTCTAGTAGTACTGGTCTCTGATACTGGTCTCTAGTAGTTTTGGTCTCTACTAGTACTGGTCTCTGTTACTGGTCTCTGATACTGGTCTCTGTTGCTGGTCTCTGATACTGGTCTCTAGTAGTACTGGTGTCTGATCCTGATCTCTAGTAGTACTGGTCTCTGATACTGGTCTCTAGTAGTACTGGTCTCTGTTACTGGTGTCTAGGAGTACTGTTCTCTGATACTGGTCTCTGTTTCCATCTCTGATACTTGTCTCTAGTAGTACTGGTCTCTAGTAGTACTAGTATCTAGTAGACTGGTTTCCGATACTGGTCTCTAGTAGTACTGGTCTTTGATACTTGTCTCTAGTAGTACTGGTCTCCAGTAGTACTGGTCTCTGATACTGGTCTCTAGTAGTACTCGTCTCGAGCAGTACTGGTCTCTGATACTGGTCTCTGCTACTTGTCTCTGATAGTGGTCTCTGATACTGGTCTCTAGTAGTACTGGTCTCTGATACTGGTCTCTAGTAGTACTGGTCTCTGTTACTGTTCTCTGATACTGGTCTCTAGTAGTACTGGTCTCTAGTAGTACTGGTCTCTGATACTCATCTCTGTTACTGGTCTCTCATACTGGTCTCTAGTAGTACTGGTCTCTGATACTGGTCTCTAGGAGTACTGGTCTTTGATACTGGTCTCCAGTAGTACGGGTCTCTGTTACTGGTCTCTGATACTGGTCTCTCGTAGTACTGGTCTCTAGTCGTGCTGGTCTCTGTTACTGGTCTCTGATACTGGTCTCTAATAGTATTGGTCTCTGATACTGGTCTCTGTTACCGGTCTGTGAAACTGGTCTCTAGTAGTGCTGGTCTCTACTAGTACTGGTCTCTGTTACTGGTCTCTGATACAGGTCTCTGATACTGGTCTCTGATACTGGTCTCTAGTAGTACTGGTGTCTGATCCTGATCTCTAGTAGTACTGGTCTCTGATACTGGTCTCTAGTAGTACTGGTCTCTGTTACTGGTGTCTAGGAGTACTGTTCTCTGATACTGGTCTCTGTTTCCATCTCTGATACTTCTCTCTAGTAGAACTGGTCTCTAGTAGTACTAGTATCTAGTAGACTGGTTTCCGATACTGGTCTCTAGTAGTACTGGTCTTTGATACTTGTCTCTAGTAGTACTGGTCTCCAGTAGTACTGGTCTCTGATACTGGTCTCTAGTAGTACTCGTCTCGAGTAGTACTGGTCTCTGATACTGGTCTCTGCTACTTGTCTCATATAGTGGTCTCTGATACTGGTCTCTAGTAGTACTGGTCTCTGATACTGGTCTCTAGTAGTACTGGTCTCTGATACTGGTCTCTAGTAGTTTTGGTCTCTACTAGTACTGGTCTCTGTTACTGGTCTCTGACACTGGTCTCTAGTAGTACTGGTCTCTGATACTGGTCTCTAGTAGTTTTGGTCTCTACTAGTACTGGTCTCTGTTACTGGTCTCTGATACTGGTCTCTGTTCCTGGTCTCTGATACAGGTCTCTGTAACTGGTCTCTAATTCTGGTCTCTAGTAGTACTGGTCTCTGTTACTGGTCTCTAGTAGTTCTGGTCTCTTTTACTAGTCTCTGATACTGGTCTCTAGTCGTGCTGATCTCTGATACTGGTCTCTGTTACTAGTCTCTGATACTGGTCTCTGTTAGTGCTGGTCTCTGATACTGGTCTCTGTTACTAGTGTCTGATACTGGTCTCTCGTAGTACTGGTCTCTACTAGTACTGGTCTCTGATACTGGTCTCTTTTACTGGTCTCTGATACTGGTCTCTGTGTCTGGTCTCTAGCAGTACTGGTCTGTGATACTCCGTTCTAGAAGTGCTGGTCTCTGATAATGGTCTCTAGTACTACTGTTCTCTGTTTCTGGTCTCTGATACTGGATTCTAGTCGTACTGGTCTCTGACACTGGTGTCTAGTAGTACTGGTCTCTAGTAGTACTGTCCTCTGATCCTGGTCTCTGGTAGTACTGTTCTCTAGTAGTACTGCTCTCTGATACTGGTGTCTGGTTCTAGTAGTACTGGTCTCTAGTAGTACTGGTCTCTGATTCTGGTTTCAGGTAATACTGGTGTCTGATACTTGTATCTAGTAGTAATCGTCTCTGATACTGGTCTTTAGCAGTACTGGTCTCTAGTAGTACTGGTCTCTGATCATGGTCTCTGTTACTGGTCTCTGATACTGGTCTCTGATACTGGTCTCTCTTACTGGTCTCTTATACTGGTCTTCGGTAGCACTGGTCTCTGATACTGGTCTCTAGAAGTACTGGTCTCTGATAATGGTCTCTAGTAGTGCTGGTCTCTGATACTGGTGTCTCGTAGTACTGGTCTCTGTTACTGGTCTCTGGTACTGGTCTCTGATACTGGTCTTCGGTAGCACTGGTCTCTGATACTGGTCTGTAGAAGTACTGGTCTGTGATAATGGTCTCTAGTAGTGCTGGTCTCTGTCACTGGTCTCTGATAGTGGTGTCTGTTACTGGTCTCTGATACTGGTCTCTAGTAGTACTGGTCTCCGATACTGGTCTCTAGTAGTACAGGTCTCTGTTACTGGTCTCTGATACTGGTCTCTAGTAGTACTGATCTCTGATACTGGTCTCTAGTAGTACTGGTCTCTGATACTGGTCTCTAGTAGTACTGGTCTCTGATACTTGTCTCTAGTAGTACTGGTCTCTGTTACTGGTCTCTGATACTGGTCTGTAGTAGTACTGATCTCTGTTACTGGTCTGTGATAATGGTCTCTAGTAGTACTGGTCTCTGTTATTGGTCTCTAGTAGTAATGGTCTCTGATATTGGTCCCTAGTAGTACTGTTCTCTAGTAGTACTGGTCTCTGATACTGGTCTCCAGTAGTTTTTGTGTCTGATACAGGTCTCTGTTGCTGGTCTCTCATACTGGTCTTTAGTAGTACTGGTCTCTGATACTGGTCTCTAGTAGTACTGGTCTTTGATACTTGTCTCCCGTAATACTGGTATCTGTTACTGCTATCTGATATTGGTCTCAAGTAGTACTGGTCTCTGATACTGGTCTCTTTTACTGGTCTCTGATACTGGTCTTTGGTAGTGCTGGTCTCTGATACTGGATTCTAGTCGTACTGGTCTCTGACACTGGTGTCTAGTAGTACTGGTCTCTAGTAGTACTGTCCTCTGATCCTGGTCTCTGGTAGTACTGTTCTCTAGTAGTACTGCTCTCTGATACTGGTGTCTGGTTCTAGTAGTACTGGTCTCTAGTAGTACTGGCCTCTGATTCTGGTTTCAGGTAATACTGGTGTCTGATACTTGTATCTAGTAGTAATCGTCTCTGATACTGGTCTTTAGCAGTACTGGTCTCTAGTAGTACTGGTCTCTGATCATGGTCTCTGTTACTGGTCTCTGATACTGGTCTCTGATACTGGTCTCTATTACTCGTCTCTGAAACAGGTCTCCAGTAGTACTGGTCTCTGATATTGGTCTCTGATACTGGTCTCTGATACTGCTCTCTGGAAGTACTGGTCTCTGATACTGGTCTCTGGTAGTACTGGTTTCTGATACTGGTCTCTAGTAGTACTGGTCTCTCTTACTGGTCTCTGATACTGGTCTTCGGTAGCACTGGTCTCTGATACTGGTCTCTAGAAGTACTGGTCTCTGATAATGGTCTCTAGTAGTGCTGGTCTCTGATACTGGTGTCTCGTAGTACTGGTCTCTGTTACTGGTCTCTGGTACTGGTCTCTGATACTGGTCTTCGGTAGCACTGGTCTCTGATACTGGTCTGTAGAAGTACTGGTCTGTGATAATGGTCTCTAGTAGTGCTGGTCTCTGTCACTGGTCTCTGATAGTGGTGTCTGTTACTGGTCTCTGATACTGGTCTCTAGTAGTACTGGTCTCCGATACTGGTCTCTAGTAGTACAGGTCTCTGTTACTGGTCTCTGATACTGGTCTCTAGTAGTACTGATCTCTGATACTGGTCTCTAGTAGTACTGGTCTCTGATACTGGTCTCTAGTAGTACTGGTCTCTGTTACTGGTCTCTGATACTGGTCTGTAGTAGTACTGATCTCTGTTACTGGTCTGTGATAATGGTCTCTAGTAGTACTGGTCTCTGTTATTGGTCTCTAGTAGTAATGGTCTCTGATATTGGTCCCTAGTAGTACTGTTCTCTAGTAGTACTGGTCTCTGATACTGGTCTCCAGTAGTTTTTGTGTCTGATACAGGTCTCTGTTGCTGGTCTCTCATACTGGTCTTTAGTAGTACTGGTCTCTGATACTGGTCTCTAGTAGTACTGGTCTTTGATACTTGTCTCCCGTAATACTGGTATCTGTTACTGCTATCTGATATTGGTCTCAAGTAGTACTGGTCTCTGATACTGGTCTCTGTTACTGGTCTCTGATACTGGTCTTTGGTAGTGCTGGTCTCTGATACTGGTGTCTAGTAGTACTGGTCTCTGATACTGGTCTCTGAAACTGGTTTCTAGTAGTACTGGTCTCTGATAATGGTCTCTAGTAGTGCTGGTATCTGATACTGGTCTATCGTAGTACTGGTCTCTCGTAGTACTGGTCTCTGTTACTGATATCTGATACTGGTCTTTGGTAGTACTGGTCTCTGATACTGGTCTCTCGTAGTACTGGTCACTGATACTGGTCTCTCGCAGTACTGGTCTCTGTTACTGGTCTCTGATACTGGTCTTCGGTTGTACTGGTCTCTGATATGGGTCTCTAGTAGTGCTGGTCTCTGGTACTGGTCTCTCGTAGTACTGGTCTCTGTTACTGGTCTCTGATACTTGTCTTTGGTAGTACTGGTCTCTGATAATGGTCTCTAGTACAACTGGTCTCTGTTACTGGTCTGTGATTCTGGTCTCTAGTAGTACTGGTCCCTTGTAGTACTGGTCTCTGATATTGGTCCCTAGTAGTACTGATCTCTAGTAGTACTTGTCTCTGATACTGGTCTCCAGTAGTACTTGTCTCTGATACAGGTCTCTGTTACTGGTCTCTGATACTGGTCTCTACTAGTACTGTTCTCTGATACTGGTCTCTAGAAGTCCTGGTCTCTGACACTGGTCTCCGTTACTGGTCTCTGATACTGGTTTCTAGTAGTACTGGTCTCTGATACTGGTCTCTAGTAGTCCTGGTCTCTGACACTCGTCTCTGTTACTGGTCTCTGATACTTGTGTCCCGTAGTACTGGTCTCTGTTACTGCTATCTGATATTGGTCTCTAGAAGTACTGGTCTCTGAGACTGGTTTCTGTTACTGGTCTCTGAAACTGGTCTTTGGCAGTACTGGTCTCTGATACTGGTGTCTAGTAGTACTGGTCTCTGATACTGGTCTCTGAAACTGGTTTCTAGTAGTACTGGTCTCTGATACTGGTCTTAGTAGTGCTGGTCTCTGATACTGGTCACTCGTAGAACTGGTCTCTGTTACTGGTCTCTGATACTGGTCTTTGGTAGTACTGGTCTCTGATACTGGTGTCTAGTAGTACTGGTCTCTGTTACTGGTCTCTGATACTGGTCTCTAGTAGTACTGGTCTCTGATACTGGTCTCTAGTAGTACTGGTCTCTGATACTGGTCTCTAGTAGTGCTGGTCTCTGATACTGGTGTCTCGTAGTACTGGTCTCTGTTACTGGTCTCTGATACTGGTCTCAAGTAGTACTGGTCTCTGTTACTGGTCTGTGATAATGGTCTCTAGTAGTACAAGTCTCTGATATTGGTCCCTAGTAGTACTGGTCTCTAGTAGTACTGGTCTCTGATACAGGTCTCCAGTAGTATTTGTCTCTGATACAGGTCTCTGTTACTGGTCTCTACTAGTACTGGTCTCTGACACTGGTCTCTGATACTGGTTGCTAGTAGTACTGGTCTCTGATACTGGTCTCTAGTTGCACTGGTCTCTGACACTGGTCTCTGTTACTGGTCTCTAATATTGGTCTCTAGTAATACTGGTCTCTGATACTTGTCTCCCGTAGTACTGGTCTGTGTTACTGCTATCTGATATTGGTCTCTAGTAGTACTGGTCTCTGATACTGGTCTCTGTTACTGGTCTCTGATACTGGTCTCTGTTTCTGGTCTCGAGCAGTACTGTTCTGGGATGCTTCGTTCTAGAAGTGCTGGTCTCTGATAATGGTCTCTAGTACGACTGGTCTCTGATACTGGTCGCTAGTAGTACTGGTCTCTGATACTGGTCTCCAGTAGTGCTGGTCTCTGATACTGGTCTCTAGTAGTACTGGTCTCTGATACTGGTCTCTAGAAGTACTGGTCTCTGATAATGGTCTCTTGTAGTGCTGGTCTCTGATACTGGTCTCACGTAGTACTGGTCACTGTTACTGGTCCCTGATACTGCTCTTCGCTAGCACTGGTCTCTGATACTGGTCTCTGATAATGGTCTCTAGTAGTGCTGGTCTCTGATACTGGTCTGTAGTAGTACTGCTCTCTGATACTGGTGTCTAGTAGTGCTGGTCTCTGATACTGGTCTCTCGCAGTACTGGTCTCTGTTACTGGTCTCTGATACTGGTCTCTAGTAGTACTGGTCTCTGATACTGGTCTCAAGAAGTACTGGTCCCTGATAATGGTGTCTAGTAGTGCTGGTCTCTGAAACTGGTCTCTCATAGTACTGGTCTGTGTTACTGGTCTCTGATTCTGGTCTTCGGTAGTATTGGTCTCTGATATGGGTCTCTAGTAGTGCTGGTCTCTGGTACTGGTCTCTCGTAGTACTGGTCTCTGTTACTGGTCTCTGATATTTGTCTTTGGTAGTACTGGTCTCTTATAATGGTCTCTAGTACAACTGGTCTCTGATATTGGTCTCTAGTAGTACTGGTCATTGATAAGGGTCTCTGTTTTTGATCTCTGATACTGGTCTCTGTTATTTGTCTCTGACACTGGTTTCTGTCACTGGTCTCTGATACTGGTCTCTAGTAGTACTGGTCTCTGATACTGGTCTCTAGTAGTACAGGTCTCTGTTATTGATCTCTGATACTGATCTCTGTTATTTGTCTCTGACACTGTTTTCTGTCACTGGTCTCTGATACTGGTCTCTAGTAGTGCTGGTCTCTGATACTGGTCTCTCGTAGTACTGGTCTCTGTTACTGGTGTCTGATACTGGTCTCTAGTAGTACTGGTCTCTGTTACTGGTCTGTGATAATGGTCTCTAGTAGTACTGGTCTCTGATATTGGTCCCTAGTAGTACTGGTCTCTAGTAGTACTGGTCTCTGATACAGTTCTCCAGTAGTATTTGTCTCAGATACAGGTCTCTGTTACTGGTCTCTGATACTGGTCTCTACTAGTACTGGTCTCTGTCACTGGTCTCTAATATTGGTCTCTAGTAATACTGGTCTCTGATACTGGTCTCTGTTACTGGTCTCTGATACTGGTCTCTGTTTCTGGTCTCTAGCAGTACTGGTCTGTGATGCTTCGTTCTAGAAGTGCTGGTCTCTGATAATGGTCTCTAGTAGTGCTGGTCTCTGATACTGGTCTCTAGTAGTACTGGTCTCTGATACTGGTGTCTAGTAGTGCTGGTCTCTGATACTGGTCTCTCGCAGAACTGGTCTCTGATACTGGTCTCTAGTAGTACTGGTCTCTGATACTGGTCTCAAGAAGTACTGGTCTCTGATAATGGTCTCTAGTAGTGCTGGTCTCTGATACTGGTCTCTCGTAGTACTGGTCTCTGTTACTGGTCTCTGATTCTGGTCTTCGGTAGTACTGGTCTCTGATATGGGTCTCTAGTAGTGCTAGTGTCTGGTACTGGTCTCTCGTAGTACTGGTCTCTGTTACTGGTCTCTGATACTTGTCTTTGGTAGTACTGGTCTCTGATAATGGTCTCTAGTACAACTGGTCTCTGATATTGGTCTCTAGTAGTACTGGTCATTGATAAGGGTCTCTGTTATTGATCTCTGATACTGGTCTCTGTTATTTGTCTCTGACACTGGTTTCTGTCACTGGTCTCTGATACTGGTCTCTGTTACTGGTCTCTGATACTGGTCTCTAGTAGTATTGATCTCTGATACTGGTCTCTGTTACTGGTCTCTGATACAGGTATCTGATACTGGTCTCTGATACTGGTCTCTAGTAGTACTGGTCTCTGATACTGGTCTCTAGTACTTTTGGTCTCTACTAGTACTGGTCTCTGATACAGGTCTCTGTTACCAGTCACTGTTACTGGTCTCTAGTAGTACTGGTTACTGATACTGGTCTCTGTAACTGGTTTCTGATAATGGTCTCTGTTATTTGTCTCTGACAATGATTTCTGTTACTGGTCTCTGATACTGGTCTCTAGTAGTACTGGTGTCTGATACTGGTCGCTAGTAGTACTGGTCACTGATACTGGTCTCTGTACCTGGTCTCTGATACTGGTCTCTAGTAGTTCTGGTGTCTGATACTGGTCTGTAGTAGTACTGGTCTCTATTACTGGTCTATAGGAGTACTGGTCTCTGATACTGGTCTCTGTTACCATCTCTGATACTTGTCTCTAGTAGAACTGGTCTCAAGTCGTACTAGTATCTAGTAGACTGGTTTCCGATACTGGTCTCTAGTAGTACTGGTCTTTGATACTTGTCTCTAGTAGTATTGGTCTCTGATACTGGTCTCTAGTAGTACTGGTCTCCAGTAGTACTGGTCTCTGATACTGGTGTCTAGTAGTGCTGGTCTCTGATACTGGTCTCTCGTAGTACTGGTCTCTGTTACTGTTCTCCAATACTGGTCTCTAGTAGTACTGGTCTCTGTTACTGGTCTCTGATACTGGTCTCTAGTAGTACTTGTCTCGAGTAGTAATGGTCTCTGATACTGGTCTCTACTAGTACTCGTCTATAGAAGTAATGTTCTCTGATACTGGTCTCTGTTACTGGTCTCTGATACTGGATTCTAGTAGTACTGGTCTCAGAAACTGGTGTCTAGTAGTACTGGTCTCTAGTAGTACTGGCCTCTGATCGTGGTCTCTAGTAGTACTGTTCTCTAGTAGTACTGGTCTCTGATACTGGTGTCTAGTTCTAGTAGTACTGGTCTCTAGTAGTACTGGTCTCTGATTCTGGTTTCCAGTAGTACTGGTGTCTGATACTGGTCTCTAGTTGGACTGGTCTCAGATACTGGTCCCTAGGAGTACTGGTCTGTGATATTGGTCTACAGTAGTACCGGTCTCTAGCAGTACTGGTATCTGTTACTGTTCTCTACTAGTCCTGGTCTCTGACACTTGTCTCTAGTAGTACTGGGTACTGGTCATTGATACTGGTCTCTAGTAGTACTGGTCTCTGATATTGGTCTCAAGTAGTACTGGTCTCTAGTAGTACTGGTCTCTGATTCTGGTCTCCAGTGGTACTTGTCTCTGATACAGGTCTCTGTTACTGGTCTCAGATACTGGTCTCTACTCGTACTGCAGTAGTACCTCCATGTAACAGTAAAGGTAATCAGTATGACAGCTGTTATAGCTGTTAATGAAGCCATCAATAAACACAATATTTCCATGTAGTTCTAGTAGTACTGCTCTCTGATACGTGTCTCTAGTCATACTGGTGTCTGATACTGGTCTCTAGAAGTACTGGTCTCTGATTCTGGTCTCTACTAGTACTGGTCTCTGATACTGGTGTCGAGTAGAACTGGTCTCTGATACTGGTGTCTAGTAGTACTGGTTTCTGATACTTGTCTCTAGTAGTACTGGTCTTTGCTACTGGTCTCTGTTACTGGTATCTGATACTGGTCTCTAGTAATACCGGTCTCTAGTAGTACTGGTCTCTGATACTGATTTCTATTATTACTGGTCTCCAGTATTACTAGTCTCTGAAACTGGTCTCTAGTAGTAATGTTCTCTGTTACTGGTCTCTGATAATGGTCTCTAGTAGTACTGGTCTCTGATACTGGTCTCCAGTATTACTGGTCTCTAGTAGTACTGGTCTCTGTTACTGGTCTCTGATACTTGTCTCTAGTAGTACTGGTCTCTATTACTGGTCTATAGGAGTACTGGTCTCTGATACTGGTCTCTGTTACCATCTCTGATACTTGTCTCTAGTAGAACTGGTCTCAAGTCGTACTAGTATCTAGTAGACTGGTTTCCGATACTGGTCTCTAGTAGTACTGGTCTTTGATACTTGTCTCTAGTAGTATTGGTCTCTGATACTGGTCTCTAGTAGTACTGGTCTCCAGTAGTACTGGTCTCTGATACTGGTGTCTAGTAGTGCTGGTCTCTGATACTGGTCTCTCGTAGTACTGGTCTCTGTTACTGTTCTCCAATACTGGTCTCTAGTAGTACTGGTCTCTGTTACTGGTCTCTGATACTGGTCTCTAGTAGTACTTGTCTCGAGTAGTAATGGTCTCTGATACTGGTCTCTACTAGTACTCGTCTATAGAAGTAATGTTCTCTGATACTGGTCTCTGTTACTGGTCTCTGATACTGGATTCTAGTAGTACTGGTCTCAGAAACTGGTGTCTAGTAGTACTGGTCTCTAGTAGTACTGGCCTCTGATCGTGGTCTCTAGTAGTACTGTTCTCTAGTAGTACTGGTCTCTGATACTGGTGTCTAGTTCTAGTAGTACTGGTCTCTAGTAGTACTGGTCTCTGATTCTGGTTTCCAGTAGTACTGGTGTCTGATACTGGTCTCTAGTTGGACTGGTCTCAGATACTGGTCCCTAGGAGTACTGGTCTGTGATATTGGTCTACAGTAGTACCGGTCTCTAGCAGTACTGGTATCTGTTACTGTTCTCTACTAGTCCTGGTCTCTGACACTTGTCTCTAGTAGTACTGGGTGCTGGTCATTGATACTGGTCTCTAGTAGTACTGGTCTCTGATATTGGTCTCAAGTAGTACTGGTCTCTAGTAGTACTGGTCTCTGATTCTGGTCTCCAGTGGTACTTGTCTCTGATACAGGTCTCTGTTACTGGTCTCAGATACTGGTCTCTACTCGTACTGCAGTAGTACCTCCATGTAACAGTAAAGGTAATCAGTATGACAGCTGTTATAGCTGTTAATGAAGCCATCAATAAACACAATATTTCCATGTAGTTCTAGTAGTACTGCTCTCTGATACGTGTCTCTAGTCATACTGGTGTCTGATACTGGTCTCTAGAAGTACTGGTCTCTGATTCTGGTCTCTACTAGTACTGGTCTCTGATACTGGTGTCGAGTAGAACTGGTCTCTGATACTGGTGTCTAGTAGTACTGGTTTCTGATACTTGTCTCTAGTAGTACTGGTCTTTGCTACTGGTCTCTGTTACTGGTATCTGATACTGGTCTCTAGTAATACCGGTCTCTAGTAGTACTGGTCTCTGATACTGATTTCTATTATTACTGGTCTCCAGTATTACTAGTCTCTGAAACTGGTCTCTAGTAGTAATGTTCTCTGTTACTGGTCTCTGATAATGGTCTCTAGTAGTACTGGTCTCTGATACTGGTCTCCAGTATTACTGGTCTCTAGTAGTACTGGTCTCTGTTACTGGTCTCTGATACTTGTCTCTAGTAGTACTGGTCTCTGGAGATACTGGCCTCTAGTAGTACTGGTCTCTGATACTTGTCTCTAGAAGTACTGGTCTCTGATACTTCTCTCTAGTAGCACTAGTCTCCAGTAGTACTGGTCTCTGATAATGGTCTCTAGTCGTACTGGTCTGTGATACTGGTCTCTAGTATTACTGGTACCTGATACTTGTCTCTAGTAGTGCTGGTCTCTGTTTCTGGTCTCTGATACTGGTCTCTAGTCGTACTGGTCTCTGATACTTGTCTCTAGTAGTACTGGTCTCTGTTACTGGTATCTGATACTGGTCTCGAGTAGTACTTGTCTCTGATACAGGTCTCTGTTACTGGTCTCTGATACTGGTCTATACTAGTACTGGTCTCTGATACTGGTTTCTCGTAGTACTGGTCTCTGATACTGGTCTCTAGTAGTGCTGGTCTCTGATACTGGTCTCTCGTAGTACTGGTCTCTGTTACTGGTCTCTGATACTGGTGTCTAAAGTACTGATCTCTGATACTGGTCTCTAGTAGTGCTGGTCTCTGACACTGGTCTCTCGTAGTACTGGTCTCTGTTACTGGTCTCTGATACTGGTGTCTAGTAGTATTGGTCTCTGATAATGGTCTCTAGTACTACTGGTCTCTGATACTGGTCTCTAGTAGGACTGGCCTCTGATACTGGTGTCTAGTAGTACTGGTCTCTGATACTGGTCTCTAGTAGTACTGGTCACTGATAAGGGTCTCTGTTATTGGTCTCTGATAGTGGTCTCTGTTATTTGTCTCTGATACTGGTTTCTGTCACTGGTCTCTGATACTTGTCGCTGTTACTGGTCTCTGATACTGGTCTCTGTTACTGGTCTCTGATACTGGTCTTTGGTCGAGCTGGTCTCTGATACTGGTCTCTAGAAGTACTGGTCTCTGATACTGGTCTCTAGAAATACTGGTCTCTGATACTGGTTTCTAGTAGTACTGGTCTCTGATACTGGTCTCCAATACTTGTCTCTGATACTGGTCTCTAGTAGTACTGGTCTCTGTTACGAGTCTCTGATACTGGTCTCTAGTAGTACTGGTCTCTACTAGTACTGGTCTCTGTTACTGGTCTCTTATACTGATCTCTAGTAGTACTGGTCTCTGATACTGGTCTCTATTAGTATCAGCACTACAAGATACCAGTATCAGACGCCAGTACTACTGGGGACTAGTAGTACTGGTGTCTGATACTGGTATCTTGTAGTACTGGTCTCTGATACTGGTCTCTGTTACTGGTCTCTGATACTGGTCTCTGTTTCTAGTCTCTGTTACTGGTGTCTGATACTGGTCTCCTATACTTGTCTCTGACACTCGTCTCTGAAACTGGTCTGTAGTAGGACTGGTCTCTGATACTGGTCTCTTTTACTGGTCTCTGATACTGGTCTCTGATACTGGTCTCTGTTACTGGTCTCTGATACTGGTATCTGATACTGGTATCTAGTAGTGCTCGTGTCTGATACTGGTCTCTAGTAGTACTGGTTTCTAGTAGTACTGGTCTCTGATACTGCTTCCTAGTAGTACTGGTCTCTGATACTGGTCTCCAATACTTGTCTCTGATACTGGTCTCTAGTAGTACTGGTCTCTGATACTGCTTCCTAGTAGTACTGGTCTCTGATACTGGTCTCCAATACTTGTCTCTGATACTGGTCTCTAGTAGTACTGGTCTCTGTTACGAGTCTCTGATACTGGTCTCTAGTAGTACTGGTCTGTGTTACTAGTCTGTGATACTGGTCTCTAGTGGCACTGGTCTCTACTAGTACTGGTCTCTGTTACTGGTCTCTGATACTTGTCTCTAGTAGTACTGGTCTCTGATACTGGTCTCTAGTAGTACTGGTCTCTGATACTGGTCTCTAGTAGTACTGGTCTCTAGTAGTACTGGTCTCTGATACTGGTCTCTAGTAGTACGGGTCTCTGATACTGGTCTCTAGTAGTACTGGTCTCTAGTAGTACTGGTCTCTGATACTGGTGTCTAGTTCTAGTAGTACTGGTCTCTAGTAGTACTGGTCTCTGATTCTGGTTTCCAGTAGTACTGGTGTCTGATACTGGTCTCTAGTTGGACTGGTCTCAGATACTGGTCCCTAGGAGTACTGGTCTGTGATATTGGTCTACAGTAGTACCGGTCTCTAGCAGTACTGGTATCTGTTACTGTTCTCTACTAGTCCTGGTCTCTGACACTTGTCTCTAGTAGTACTGGGTACTGGTCATTGATACTGGTCTCTAGTAGTACTGGTCTCTGATATTGGTCTCAAGTAGTACTGGTCTCTAGTAGTACTGGTCTCTGATTCTGGTCTCCAGTGGTACTTGTCTCTGATACAGGTCTCTGTTACTGGTCTCAGATACTGGTCTCTACTCGTACTGCAGTAGTACCTCCATGTAACAGTAAAGGTAATCAGTATGACAGCTGTTATAGCTGTTAATGAAGCCATCAATAAACACAATATTTCCATGTAGTTCTAGTAGTACTGCTCTCTGATACGTGTCTCTAGTCATACTGGTGTCTGATACTGGTCTCTAGAAGTACTGGTCTCTGATTCTGGTCTCTACTAGTACTGGTCTCTGATACTGGTGTCGAGTAGAACTGGTCTCTGATACTGGTGTCTAGTAGTACTGGTCTCTGATACTTGTCTCTAGTAGTACTGGTCTTTGCTACTGGTCTCTGTTACTGGTATCTGATACTGGTCTCTAGTAATACCGGTCTCTAGTAGTACTGGTCTCTGATACTGATTTCTATTATTACTGGTCTCCAGTATTACTAGTCTCTGAAACTGGTCTCTAGTAGTAATGTTCTCTGTTACTGGTCTCTGATAATGGTCTCTAGTAGTACTGGTCTCTGATACTGGTCTCCAGTATTACTGGTCTCTAGTAGTACTGGTCTCTGTTATTGGTCTCTGATACTTGTCTCTAGTAGTACTGGTCTCTGGAGATACTGGCCTCTAGTAGTACTGGTCTCTGATACTTGTCTCTAGAAGTACTGGTCTCTGATACTTCTCTCTAGTAGCACTAGTCTCCAGTAGTACTGGTCTCTGATAATGGTCTCTAGTCGTACTGGTCTGTGATACTGGTCTCTAGTATTACTGGTACCTGATACTTGTCTCTAGTAGTGCTGGTCTCTGTTTCTGGTCTCTGATACTGGTCTCTAGTCGTACTGGTCTCTGATACTTGTCTCTAGTAGTACTGGTCTCTGTTACTGGTATCTGATACTGGTCTCGAGTAGTACTTGTCTCTGATACAGGTCTCTGTTACTGGTCTCTGATACTGGTCTATACTAGTACTGGTCTCTGATACTGGTTTCTCGTAGTACTGGTCTCTGATACTGGTCTCTAGTAGTGCTGGTCTCTGATACTGGTCTCTCGTAGTACTGGTCTCTGTTACTGGTCTCTGATACTGGTGTCTAAAGTACTGATCTCTGATACTGGTCTCTAGTAGTGCTGGTCTCTGACACTGGTCTCTCGTAGTACTGGTCTCTGTTACTGGTCTCTGATACTGGTGTCTAGTAGTATTGGTCTCTGATAATGGTCTCTAGTACTACTGGTCTCTGATACTGGTCTCTAGTAGGACTGGCCTCTGATACTGGTGTCTAGTAGTACTGGTCTCTGATACTGGTCTCTAGTAGTACTGGTCACTGATAAGGGTCTCTGTTATTGGTCTCTGATAGTGGTCTCTGTTATTTGTCTCTGATACTGTTTTCTGTTACTGGTCTCTGATACTTGTCGCTGTTACTGGTCTCTGATACTGGTCCCTGTCACTGGTCTCTGATACTGGTCTTTGGTCGAGCTGGTCTCTGATACTGGTCTCTAGAAGTACTGGTCTCTGATACTGGTCTCTAGAAATACTGGTCTCTGATACTGGTTTCTAGTAGTACTGGTCTCTGATACTGGTCTCCAATACTTGTCTCTGATACTGGTCTCTAGTAGTACTGGTCTCTGTTACGAGTCTCTGATACTGGTCTCTAGTAGTACTGGTCTCTACTAGTACTGGTCTCTGTTACTGGTCTCTTATACTGATCTCTAGTAGTACTGGTCTCTAATACTGGTCTCTATTAGTATCAGCACTACAAGATACCAGTATCAGACGCCAGTACTACTGGGGACTAGTAGTACTGGTGTCTGATACTGGTATCTAGTAGTACTGGTCTCTGATACTGGTCTCTGTTACTGGTCTCTGATACTGGTCTCTGTTTCTAGTCTCTGTTACTGGTGTCTGATACTGGTCTCCTATACTTGTCTCTGACACTCGTCTCTGAAACTGGTCTGTAGTAGGACTGGTCTCTGATACTGGTCTCTTTTACTGGTCTCTGATACTGGTCTCTGTTACTGGTCTCTGATACTGGTATCTGATACTGGTATCTAGTAGTGCTCGTGTCTGATACTGGTCTCTAGTAGTACTGGTTTCTAGTAGTACTGGTCTCTGATACTGCTTCCTAGTAGTACTGGTCTCTGATACTGGTCTCCAATACTTGTCTCTGATACTGGTCTCTAGTAGTACTGGTCTCTGTTACGAGTCTCTGATACTGGTCTCTAGTAGTACTGGTCTGTGTTACTAGTCTCTGATACTGGTCTCTAGTGGCACTGGTCTCTACTAGTACTGGTCTCTGTTACTGGTCTCTGATACTTGTCTCTAGTAGTACTGGTCTCTGATACTGGTCTCTAGTAGTACTGGTCTCTGATACTGGTCTCTAGTAGTACTGGTCTCTAGTAGTACTGGTCTCTGATACTGGTCTCTAGTAGTACTGGTCTCTGATACTGGTCTCTAGTAGTACTGGTCTCTAGTAGTACTGGTCTCTGATACTTGTCTCTAATAGTACTGGTCTCTGTTACTGGTCTCTGATACTGGTCTCTAGTAGTACTGGTCTCTGTTACTGGTCTCTGATACTGGTCTCTAGTAGTACTGGTCTCTGTTACTGGTCTCTGATACATACTGGTTTCTAGTAGTACTGGTCTCTGTTAGTGGTCTCTAGTAGTACTGGTCTCTGTTACTAGTCTCTGATACTGGTCTCTAGCCGTGCTGGTCTCTGTTACTGGTTACTGTTACTAGTCGCTGATACTGGTCTCTAGGAGTGCTGGTCTCTGATACTGGTCTTTGTTACTAGTGTCTGATACTGGTCTCTAGTAGTACTGGTCTCTACTAGTACTGGTCTCTGATACTGGTCTCTGTTACTGGTCTCTCATAATGGTCTCTAGTAGTACTGGTCTCTGATACTGGTCTCTAGTAGTATCAGCACTACAAGATACCAGTATCAGACACCAGTACTACTGCAGACTAGTAGTACTGGTGTCTGATACTGGTATCTAGTAGTGCTCGTCTCTGATACTGGTCTCTAGTAGTACTGATTTCTAGTAGTACTGGTCTCTGATACTGCTTCCTAGTAGTACTGGTCTCTGATACTGGTCTCTAGTAGTACTGGTCACTGATAAGGGTCTCTGTTATTGGTCTCTGATAGTGGTCTCTGTTATTTGTCTCTGATACTGGTTTCTGTTACTGGTCTCTGATACTTGTCGCTGTTACTGGTCTCTGATACTGGTCTCTGTCACTGGTCTCTGATACTGGTCTTTGGTCGAGCTGGTCTCTGATACTGGTCTCTAGAAGTACTGGTCTCTGATACTGGTCTCTAGAAATACTGGTCTCTGATACTGGTTTCTAGTAGTACTGGTCTCTGATACTGGTCTCCAATACTTGTCTCTGATACTGGTCTCTAGTAGTACTGGTCTCTGTTACGAGTCTCTGATACTGGTCTCTAGTAGTACTGGTCTCTACTAGTACTGGTCTCTGTTACTGGTCTCTTATACTGATCTCTAGTAGTACTGGTCTCTGATACTGGTCTCTATTAGTATCAGCACTACAAGATACCAGTATCAGACGCCAGTACTACTGGGGACTAGTAGTACTGGTGTCTGATACTGGTATCTAGTAGTACTGGTCTCTGATACTGGTCTCTGTTACTGGTCTCTGATACTGGTCTCTGTTTCTAGTCTCTGTTACTGGTGTCTGATACTGGTCTCCTATACTTGTCTCTGACACTCGTCTCTGAAACTGGTCTGTAGTAGGACTGGTCTCTGATACTGGTCTCTTTTACTGGTCTCTGATACTGGTCTCTGATACTGGTCTCTGTTACTGGTCTCTGATACTGGTATCTGATACTGGTATCTAGTAGTGCTCGTGTCTGATACTGGTCTCTAGTAGTACTGGTTTCTAGTAGTACTGGTCTCTGATACTGCTTCCTAGTAGTACTGGTCTCTGATACTGGTCTCCAATACTTGTCTCTGATACTGGTCTCTAGTAGTACTGGTCTCTGTTACGAGTCTCTGATACTGGTCTCTAGTAGTACTGGTCTGTGTTACTAGTCTCTGATACTGGTCTCTAGTGGCACTGGTCTCTACTAGTACTGGTCTCTGTTACTGGTCTCTGATACTTGTCTCTAGTAGTACTGGTCTCTGATACTGGTCTCTAGTAGTACTGGTCTCTGATACTGGTCTCTAGTAGTACTGGTCTCTAGTAGTACTGGTCTCTGATACTGGTCTCTAGTAGTACTGGTCTCTGATACTGGTCTCTAGTAGTACTGGTCTCTAGTAGTACTGGTCTCTGATACTTGTCTCTAATAGTACTGGTCTCTGTTACTGGTCTCTGATACTGGTCTCTAGTAGTACTGGTCTCTGTTACTGGTCTCTGATACTGGTCTCTAGTAGTACTGGTCTCTGTTACTGGTCTCTGATACATACTGGTTTCTAGTAGTACTGGTCTCTGTTAGTGGTCTCTAGTAGTACTGGTCTCTGTTACTAGTCTCTGATACTGGTCTCTAGCCGTGCTGGTCTCTGTTACTGGTTACTGTTACTAGTCGCTGATACTGGTCTCTAGGAGTGCTGGTCTCTGATACTGGTCTTTGTTACTAGTGTCTGATACTGGTCTCTAGTAGTACTGGTCTCTACTAGTACTGGTCTCTGATACTGGTCTCTGTTACTGGTCTCTCATAATGGTCTCTAGTAGTACTGGTCTCTGATACTGGTCTCTAGTAGTATCAGCACTACAAGATACCAGTATCAGACACCAGTACTACTGCAGACTAGTAGTACTGGTGTCTGATACTGGTATCTAGTAGTGCTCGTCTCTGATACTGGTCTCTAGTAGTACTGATTTCTAGTAGTACTGGTCTCTGATACTGCTTCCTAGTAGTACTGGTCTCTGATACTGGTCTCCAATACTTGTCTCTGATACTTGTCTCTTGTAGTATTGGTCTCTGATACTGGTCTCTAGTAGTACTGGTGTCTGATACTGGTCTCTAGTAGTATTGGTCTCTGATACTGGTCTCTGTTACTGGTCTGTTATACTGGTCTCTTATAGTACAGGCCTTTAGGAGTACTGGTCTGTGATATTGGTCTCCCTTACTGGTCTCTGATACTGGTCTTTGATACTGGTCTCTGATACTGGTCTCTAGTAGTACTGGTCTCTAGTTGTACTGGTCTCTGATACTGGTCCCTGTTACTGGTCTCTGATACTGGTCTCTAGTAGTACTGGTCTCTGTTACTGGTCTCTGATACTGGTTTCTAGTAGTTCTGGTCTCTGTTACTGGTCTCTGATACAGGTCTCTGTTACTGGTCTATGATACTGGTCTGTACTAGTACTGGTCTCTGATACTGGTCTCTGTTACTAGTCTCTGATACTGGTCTCTAGTAGTACTGGTCTCTACTAGTACTGGTCTCTGATACAGGTCTCTGTTACTGGTCTCTGATTCTGGTCTCTAGTAGTACTGGTCTCTGTTACTGGTCTCTGATACTGGTTTCTAGTAGTACTGGTCTCTGTTACTGGTCTCTGATACTGGTTTCTAGTAGTACTGGTCTCTGTTACTGGTCTCTAGTAGTACTGGTCTCTGTTACTAGTCTCTGATACTGGTCTCTAGTCGTGCTGGTCTCTGATACTGGTCTCTGTTACTAGTGTCTGATACTGGTCTCTAGTAGTACTGGTCTCTACTAGTACTGGTCTCTGTTACTGGTCTCTGATACTGATCTCTAGTAGTACTGGTCTCTGATACTGGTCTCTAGTAGTATCAGCACTACAAGATACCAGTATCAGACGCCAGTACTACTGGGGACTAGTAGTACTGGTGTCTGATACTGGTATCTAGTAGTACTGATCTCTGTTACCGGTCTCTGATACTGGTCTCTGTTTCTAGTCTCTGTTACTGGTGTCTGATACTGGTCTCCTATTCTTGTCTCTGACACTCGTCTCTGAAACTGGTCTGTAGTAGGACTGGTCTCTGATACTGGTCTCTGTTACTGGTCTCTGATACTGGTCTCTGATACTGGTCTCTGTCACTGGTCTCTGATACTTGTCTCTAGTAGTACTGGTGTCTGATACTGGTCTCTAGTAGTATTGGTCTCTGATACTGGTCTCTTTTACTGGTCTGTGATACTGGTCTCTAGTAGTACAGATCTCTAGGAGTACTGGTCTCTGATACTGGTCCCCATTAGTACTGGTTTCTGTTACTGGTCTCTACTAGTACTGTAGTAGTACTTCCATGTAACAGTAAAGGTAATCTGTATGACAGCTGTTATAAATGAAGCCATCGATAAACACAATATTTCCATGTAACAGTAAAGGTAATCTGTATGACAGCTGTTATAAATGAAGCCATCGATAAACACAATATTCCCATGTAACAGTGAAGGTAATCAGTATGACAGCTGTTATAAATGAAGCCATCAGTAAACACAATATTCCCATTTAACAGTGAAGGTAATCAGTGTGACAGCTGTGATAAATGAAGCCATCGATGAACACAATATTTCCATGTAACAGTGAAGGTAATCAGTGTGACAGGTGTCTTTACAATGACAATAACAGAAATTATAAATGAAATAGATGAATTCAAAGAGCCTGTTGAGACGCCTCTCTCCAGTTGACAGTGAAAATTTCTCCAAAACTTTTAAAGTGAGGTTAAATTGAAGTGTTCCCTGGGAAGGTAACATTGGAGAGACCTTCTTCCAAGGTGTTTCGGTGTCTTTACAATGACAATAACAGTTAAATTCAAAGAGCCTATTGAGATGCCTCTCTCCAGTTGACAGGGAACATAGCAAAGGAGAGTGCAAGTAACATTTTAGATATCTACAATTCATTTCTTTGCACTCACAATGTTGATATCAAAGTGAAATTCAAATAGTCTGGAAATTGTAAAATTTTCAACATTTCCACTGGTCACAGTATTTCATCAACATGGGGAAATTTAATTGTACATATTTGTAATCCTTAATCTGGTAGTGCCAAAAGGGATCACCGTTTTTCATAATTAAATTAAGTATATCTTTAAATCAATTTTGGTTGTTGAAATGTGATTTCTTTCAATGAAAATGCGTTTGTAACATGTCAAATTCATCTTACAGATATTTTAAGTTAACTTAAACTAGTCAAGATAAATCTAGACATGTCAAAATGTAATTTCCTCAAGTGAACAGTAAATGGCTACTTTACATATTCAAAGGGCTTGCCTAGAAGGACAAGGAGCAGAGGAGTAATTTGGAAAGCAAACCTCAGACTAGTGGCCTTCAGGGCAGACAACATCTCTGAAAAAATCCCAGAGAGCAATCTCTCCCTGCAATACAGTAGCACACACGTCGGTCCCTACCTTTTTGAAGTTATGTGCCAAACTTCCCAGCAAAGCCGTGTATCCACTTTCCAGCACTGACAAGACTCCAGCAAGCACAGTCGGTGAGCAGAGTTCATGACCATTTTGAAGTGTCTTGAAGTTTCCTCCTGTTTTACTGCTGATAATAAATGACCTAAGAGAGACACAAAATTACAGCAGAGACAATAAATGACCACAGAGAGACACTGAATTACCACAAAATGTCTAAAACTACATCAATTGACCCTTGAAATGACACAAAACAACTTTTAAGAGAAACAAAATGACCTCAGAGGATCAGAGAATAACTGCAATGACACTGAATGACCTCAAAGAGACACAGAACCACAATGACAGAAATTCCCCACAGAAACCCTGTGTAGGAGAGGTGGTGGGGCCTTTTGCATATCTGTGCCCAGGGGCCCATTGTCTCATAATCTGCCCGTGCATACAGTAGACATAGCTGTCTTTTACAGAGGGACATTTTTGCCAGATATTCAACTATATGCCAATTTGAAGCTCTCTTGCTGAATGAGAAAAAGCCAGCACCACATCAGAAAAATCTCTGTGTGCAGTTGATTCACACCTCTCTGTTGCTCTCACAGTATGATGACACCATAATATTTAAATGAGGCTTTGTGTAAAATACTCATAAATGAACAATATCCTAAATATGAAGAAAACTGTTGAACCATGAGCATATTTAAATGATAAGGCCTCAGTGCTTGTGTCACTGCTTGCAGCACTGATGGTTAAAAATATATAAGCTGGGCTGTATTTTTATTAGCATGTTGATGCTGGGCTGTTTGTTGGACAGATAAAACACACAGTTGGTGAACCAAAGACAGTAGCTTTAGATTTACCTATTCAAACTTGGTAACAGTCAAACATCAGTCCAATTTGATTCATTTACACTAACATAGTAGTGATGTGGGCAAAATATTGCCAATATTGCTCAAATTTGACCTTCATCAGTGCATTTTTTGTCAAGTCTCAACGGTAAGTTACACAGAAAACAACATGGGCTTTAAAAAGTGTCAAAATCTCCCGTCTACCTTGAATGAGTCCGTTTGTCAGTGACAGCAGGTCTTAAGAAGAGGTCCAGGAGCAACAGGTCTCAGTTTGTAGTCTGTTTTCCAGAAAAATCGTCGAGTGAAAGTTGAGTTGCTGCTTGTCTCTCCGATAGAAAGTTCGTTCTGACTGAAATGTTTAAACGTGTGAAAAGATGCACTTAGAGACCACATAGCAACCATGGAACCATCAGGTCCCTAACAACACGTCTGACCTCACAGCTCTCATTACGTCATCATCAGACAGTCCTCCACTGCAGGAACAATACCACCTGTTAGTTTGTGGCCATTTATTAAACCGGCAATTTATTTATTAAACACGTTGCGGCTTTTTTTCTTTATGTGTGTGTTTTGTTTTCCGCTTTTTTTCTGCATTCACGTGGACAGTTTTTCTCAATCAGCAGCCTTATTGAGAATCGCTTTACTCAGCCGGCTTTTGGCTCTTCTTGATGAGGATATCATCATGTGAATTAATTAACGTGTATTCATTAAACGCTTTCTAGTCAGCTCGAGACTGTCATCGTCTGAAACTTATATCACACTGGTTATGTGGCGCATAGACTCTGCCTCTGAACATGGTAAACAAAAAGGATAAATTAAACTGAGTGAAAACAGCAATGTTGGGAAAAAAACTTAAATAGAAATAAAAATATGAGTGTTGGGTTCCGCTGGGCGCTCCCTCCCTCTTTCAGCACTTTCCAATAAAGGCGCACTGCGCTTTTACGCACGACTAGTGACACTGTGGAGGAGATCAGAGAGCCATGAAGACCGTCAGTGTGTGAGCGTTGTGCTGCCACCACTGCAAGAATTTGATCCTGGTGCCTGGTCTGTTGTTCTCTGTCTGAGGAGAAGCGGCTCGGTGCCTGGAGGAGGATGGTTGCTTCACTCTTGATGGAGACCTCCGACACTTTGTCGTGGCCACCAACACGGTTGACATCGCTACAGAGGAGAGGCTGTAGCAGCTGAGCCAGCACCTGACTCTGGTCCACAGTCTGACCCAGAGACAGTTTTACCGGGTTTCTGAGACGGATGAGTGAAACGCAGGTTTCAGCGTCAACATATTTTTGCCGTTTGTTGTGACTGAACCTCTGAGCGGCTGCGCTGTGATGCAGGGCCGTAATCACATATTTAATATTGGGGGGCCATTGTAAATCACTAGTAACCCCCTCAGGTGAGATTTTTAGAAACCTAACAGGTAAACTGACCATTTTACAGCAAATAGAAAGCAAAATCTTGGTTCAGGAGTTTTCAGAGTTTAGATGGCTGAGTGCCATTTTAAGGAGCCAGCATATGATTGAGGGGCGCACAGGGAACGTGAACACTGTGACTTTATTATGTTATTTTTAGGCATGACATACTGAACGATGCTTTTTATGAATATGACTTTTTTAAAGATTATTTTTCTGACCTTTTTGCCTTTATTGTACAGGACAGAGTGAAATGGGGTCATAGACCTAATTTGCATAAAATTATACCTATTTTTTGAGTAAAAATAATCACTAGTAATCTGTTCAGTCATAATGAATTCTGAGTTTGAATATAAAGTGATGGGTTTTTACAGAGTGGTATATGTCAAAGTTTTGTGATTTAAAAAAAAAAAAAAAAACATTTCAAATTTTTGAATGGCAGCCAATTCTAACACCTGTGGTCATTGCAAGTCATATTGACCTGGTTTTGTTTGACTGGTTATGAAGTATAAAGTATCACCCAATTCTGTCACATATTTTTAGCCACCTTCAATCCAACTCATCACCACAAATACCACACACTTAATTAATGGTCAATATAACTCATTTACATGAAATTATACCTTGTTTTTGAGTAAAATAAACATAAATCATTCATTATTTTTGGATTATCAGAGACTGCTGTATGTCAAGCATTGACTGATGCAATTTTATTCATAAATAACAGAGAGCAAAGTTTCAGTTTCAAATCCAAACAAAATGTATTTACAAAAACGTTTATTGCCAAAAATCTCTCAACTCCAAACTGAGAGAGAGAGAGAGAGAGAGAGAGAGAGAGAGAGAGAGAGAGAGAGAGAGAGAGAGAGAGAGAGAGAGAGATACGGGTGTGTCCTTATGTGCATGAGTGGCAGGATTTTACAAATGTACACATTGCATTTGTGGCACCTGATGCTGACTTTGGTGTCAGTCTTGCAGAAACTGCACCTGCTCCTGGGTGATGGGCTGCAGAAGTTGAGGCACCCTGCTGGATTTCTGTAACCAAGCTGGCAGAGGCTGGCGTGCGGGGAGGAACCTGGCGTCAGTTTATTAGTGGTACGACCAGTTCTCGCCCAAGCTCCTCAAGGAACAGCTTCCTCTTGTAGTGCTTCCCCCGATCCCAGTTTGGGTCAACTGCCGTCCACAGAACAAAAGGGTTGTAGGCCGACACATCCTTCACATTGAAGAAAATGATCAGGGGCCAACGGGCTGTCCTCCTTTTGCAGGAATACACACTAGTCACCTGCAACAAAAGAAAAAACAAATCATTCAGAAACTTATTTTCTTAAACAAAAATGCAATGCATTGCGCTTTGCACGAATGATGATAAATATTGCATGAAAAAAGTGAAATAGCCTACCTTTGTTGGAGTTATACTCCAGAATGATCTGGGGTTTTTGGTCCTCCCTGGGGCTCACAGCAGCGTCTCTGTGGAACGTGCTCCTCAGGGTGACACCTTTTCTTTTTATCGGGCAGAAGGACACAAGAGCACATGTGTCTGTGAATGCAAACAGTGAGGAGAAGCAAGCACGCTCTCTTGTTGCCAAGGAGGAAGCTCTGGCTTGTTGCTTCTCACTGTTCCCACCATAGAGAGCTTTTTCTTCAGCAGCTCCTGGCCAAGGGCATACGAAGAAATTATCACATGTGATGGTGTGTCCCTGGAGACCCTCTGTCGTCTGGAGCACCACACGCATGTCCTGATTTCTCTCCAGCCGTCCATCAGTGGGTTTGCCAGTGTAAACCTGCATGTCGTATGCGTAGCTGGTCTTTGCATCACATGCTGTCCAGATTTTGATGCTGTATTTTCCTGGCTTGCTCGGCATGTACTGCTTGAATGGACAGCGACCTCTGAAGGGGACCAGACACTCGTCCACTGTCACATCTTTGCCTTGATTGTACATCATGGGCATCAAGCACACCCATTGGTCCCACAGGTCACGAATAGCAGCCAGTTTGTCTCCAGCACGGCATGCTGGTCTCGTTTCCCGGTCATCAAAGCGAAGGACTCTGGAGATGAATTGAAACATCTTTAGTGGCATGGTGGCACAAAAAATTGCCCTCCCATGCTCAGCATGCCACAAACTTTCCACAGACTGTTGGACCTGTACACCCCGGCAAGAATCAACAGGCCCAGATATCCCCTCAGATCTGTGAGGTCCATGTCGCTCCACTTTGTGCCGTAGACACGTCTGCCCTCCTTGTTTCTCATGTCCAGCACTAACCTGGTAATTGTTTCAGGCAGAAACAGTTCAAAGGCTGCCTGTATCCCTTCACCACGTGACAGGATATCTGGTGGGACCCTGGGGGCTGCTCTCTTTGTCAGCTCCCAATATGTGGCGCCTGTCAGTGGGAGGCATGGAAGACCACAGCATACCATCCTCGGGCTGAAAATGATTTTCCCCCTCAGCCGGTTCTTCTTCCTCATCGGAGGATTCTTCCTGGCCAGTGGAAGCATAGTCAGGATCATTTTCTGCGTTATTGTCTTCCTCTGACACCTCTTCCTCCATTTCCGCTTCCTCCTCTTTCTCCTCCTCCTCCTCAACAGGGCTGAAAATGAGCTCAAGAGCCTCTGCTGCACTGAAGCGTCTCTTCATATTGCTGTCTCAGAACAAAATGGTGAAGTGCTCCAAGGAAGCTGTACTAATGAGCTCTGTGTGAGTGATTGTTTTTGTCTTGACTCATGTAGAGAATGGCACATCAAAGATGTGATAAGTACATGTTTTGGAAGGAGGTGGAGTTGCAGGAGGAGGAGGGGGATGGGAGTTTGGAGGGAGGCGGGAGTTGTGGATGTTCAAATTTTTTCTACGTGCTGTGTGAAATGCAAGAAAGGAAGAAGAATGTGGAACATCGATAACACACAATTCTCAAAGAAGACTCAGCTCAGTCACAAAGAGGCATGTTATGCAGGCCAGGGGGTTTATGTGTAGCAACATCATCATGCAGAATCCTGCTTCAGGTCATGTGGGAAAGTGATTTTAGAAGGGCTTGAGAAAAAGCATATTGGCACTAAAACATACTTTAACCCAAATTTGAATGTTCGAATTTGAATACATAAGGAACACTACTGGGATGCTACAGAGTGAAAATCTTAAAATAAATGAATTGATAAATAATAATGGACTTGCCTTTTAAAAGTTTATCAATATTTAAAAAACTAAAGTAAGTAGTAAGTTTGCAGTGTCATGTGTTTTTATCAGTGTTTGGCATGGTATTTGATGAAATACAATATTCCTTAATCAGAGAAAACCTACACAAGGCATCTGTGGTCACCTCTCAAACTGTTTGACTGTAAGAAACCGTCTCAGAGCTGCCTCTAAAAGTAGCCTGCTTGAGAAAATATGGAGATGTTCCTGGTGCTGAAATAAACATCTTGCTTTCTGTGACCAGCCAACCTGTAAAATAAGAGACCTTGTTAAGAAACCATCTGGTTAATGAGGAAACACAAAAAATGTGACATGTTTTTGTGTTTCATTTATCATTCAGACTGGCACTTATCATCAACATGTAACAACCATCCCACATCAAATCAAGAGCAGACTAACTACATGGGGTTAGACTTCTAACGTTTCCTCACTGAAGCTTCCAGAATATCATAAGTGCTCTCTTACCTCTGCAGCTCTTGTAGTGGTGGCTTTTAGGGTGACTGTATGGAAGCATTCTTAAATATACTGCTTGAAATTAGGTGTGGACTAATGTAGTGTCTGGAAAACAACTGGCTGCAGTGATGTTTCAATCCAACCATACAGTACCAAACAAGTTTAGAATATTCAAGGCAAACTCTTCTCAGTTTGGAATCAAAATGCTGTATTCATTGGAACAAAGCCTAAAATATACACATCACTAATTACTGTCATGCTATTACAATGTAAAGGCTGCAGAAATACATTGAGCAGCTAGAACCTGGTACGCTGTTAAGCCAGGACACAGCTCATTTTATAGTGCATTTCTTTCTTTACAACACCCATATCCTTCCATTAAGGTCCATGTCTGGACCTTGAATGTTGAACAAGCTCTTGTGCTCTCATGGTGCAAAAAGAAAAGAAGCCATCAGCAGTCTGTATAGTCTTAGCCATCCATTCAGATCTGGCCACCAGTAACCTCGGTCCGTCACCTGATGACTGGATCAGCTCCTTCCCACTACCAGAGACAAAAAAGAGACACAGAGGTAAAAGGGACGGTTGGATTCAGCCCTGGTTTACATTTGGCCTTAGTCTTAAAATTATAAAAGAGCAACAGCTCCCCCTAGAGGCCTAGAAAAATTCCATTGTTTTTACTGAATATGCAGCGTTTTTCTGTTGCATTCATGTTGTAGAAGGCAAAAACAAATAGTTCTGGCTTTCTACAGCATGTTTTCTCATCTGCAGCAAACTTCCATTGTTGTATTTATTTTGGATTTGGAAAATTTGAATTGGCATTGCTACTAATGCTGCAGCACAGTTCTAATGGAAATGTTTTGGGCCGCTGTAGTGCGTTTGCTCCTGTCGGTACCTTTGGCCTTGGCTGAGGCCTGCACCCTCAGAGTGCCCTTCTAGGTAAATATGAGTTGGCTCAGATTTGACTCATTCTTACCTCTGGTAGTCCAGTTCAAGGAGACTGACCCCATTAACAGCCAGGATCCTTTCTCCTGGTACCAGCTTCTTACACCGAGCTGCAGGAGAGTCTGGGACCACTGCACGGATAAAGATGGCTTTCACGCTCAAGGAAGTGTCCTGGAAGATGAGGTCAAAATGTCCTTACTTAACAAAAATCACTAATGAGGACATTGCAGAGAATCTTTTTGATTTCTTCTTCTATTTATAGCAGCTTTAAATGAGCACCACTTCCCATAAAGCCCTGGACTGTCACAGGATGACCGTCAAAGTTTAACTAAGGTGACCAGATGTCTGAGATGAAAATCGGGGACATTTCCAGTGCGGCGGTGAAAAATCATTAAATATTATCATTATGAAATAAAAACGGGGACAAGTACTCTTTCATGTATTTTGACCAGCTTTTATTATACAAAAGGTTACAATCAAACAAATGAGTGACATCACTAACCATCCATCCACTGAGGAAGACAAAAATATCTTAATCTTATTAGCTTGAGTTAGGATGGATTTTTGGTCAAAAGGTTTTGACTCATAACTGAATACTGAACTGATATTTATGACACAAAAGGTAGCAAACAAAAAAAGGGATGACATCACCGTGATCCCCTCATTCATCCACCTCCGTAGCCTCTGCCTCAGGAGCCTGGGTAGAATAAGAGCAGAGGAGAACATGAGAAAAACTGCAAGAACAGAGCCAATAGTAAGTGAACAGTTTCTTAAAGAAATAACATCAGTTATATAATTTAGTCATTGTGCTCTTTTTTATATGCTCTGTGTAATTGCCTCTGTTTGAAATGTGCTACATCAGAGGTTCCTAAACCTTTCAGACCATGTATCACTATGTACCAAACCAAATTTCCAAATTGCAACTTTCTTCTGCAGATATGATTTTTTCATACAAAAATAACTGTATACCCCATGCAACAGCATCAGCAAGGCTAAACATCAACAAAATGCTACTTTATTAAAATCAAGAATAGCCTACATTTATAAAGTGCACTCACAAAAGACAGAGATAATATTGTCATGTCATGGTAATCTAATATAACAAGTTACACCTTCACCAACAACAGTGACATACAAAACAGTGACATAGGGCATCATCTGATCAGATGGTCTGCATTTATAACTACTAAATTCATTGGTCACCCACACGGCAGTGTCTGGCGCCAGCCCGACACAAAATACAGCAGTTAATACACACAACTATTAACCATTTACTTACTGTTTATTTATTATTTTAACACAGTCTCAGGTCCCTATGCCTCCAGGAAAATCCTATGCTACCAAAGCAGTCTTCCACCTCCTCCCTTTCTAAAACAGCCACATACAATCTCATCACCTGGTAATCTCACGCTAACGTTACAGCTTCACCAATGACAGATATAAAAGCAGTGACATAATGTTAACATTCACTGACTTTTATAACCTTATGTTAGGTCTTCAGTTCAGATTAAACAGACGCACTGCCTGTTACAATCACACTTAGCCGACTCTACCTCACCTCACACTCACACACACACACACACACACACACACACACACACACACACACACACACACACACACACACACACACACACTCACACACACACAGTCAAGTCTACTGCCAGCTCACACAAAATAAATAAGTTCATACACAACATACCATTTAACGCGGCCGCCGGTGTTATGTCCCTACTGGTTTCCAATTTAACTGGTTTCCTTACCAAACAGCTGCAGGTGTGCTGCGCCTCCATCAGCAGATTTGTCACAAATTCACAAACATACACAACATATTACTGGCGAATTTAAAGTTATTAGTTAGTTAATGCTTTTTCTAAAGCTCTTGCAGGACCCCTGCATCTGACCCTTAAAGCAGAGACTGTTGTCTGTATTGTCCTCGCTGGTAGCCATAAGGAAAAAGTGTGGAGGCTGAGACATGACAGAAATAAACTTAATAATATGATAAATACTTTTCTCAGACCTTGCGTTATGTTGTAATTTCTGTCATATTGCCTCTAAAATAGCCTTTCCAGTATGTATCCTACATTTCAGGAACCCTTTGAGTCATATTTTTTAATAGGGGACAGGTAATCGTTAACTAAGTTTTAAAAAAACTTTTAAAGTTGACCGAAATTATCAAGCCGTCACTCATAGTGATGAATTAAGGAATGAAGGAATGAATGAAGATGCTAAATAAACATTTGCAGACGCTACATTAGTTAGCTAGACTTGATCCCTGTTCTTAATCAGACAAAGGTTTTAGCCATATTAAACATGCAGGATCCACATAAGTGATTTCAGACAGGTAGAAAAAGTCAGGGTCAGTCCTGTTATTTTAATTGGATCATTCTTTACCCTGCTTAATAAATGTTAATTTCTGTGGCTGTAAGTAAAGAATGTAGTTGCACAACTAATGTCAGCTTGTCTTGTTACAGGTCTTTGTCCACCCCAACACCTCTTCATTCTTCGGATCTTGGCTGCAGAAATGGTGACCAGCAACATCTGTGACCACTGCAGCAGCAGGGATGCAGTGATCAGATGCCTGGACTGTGTTCCCTCTGGAACTTCATTCGTTTGTGGAACGTTTGATGAAGTGGTGCACAAGAGGCAGGTGTTCCACAACAGGGAAGCCACGTTCGAGGGTTTTTACAAACCCATTGCACCCACCACCATAGTGGTGCTGGATGAGCATGGCCAGTATCAACTTGGTGAACAAGGTGTGTTCAAAAAAATTCAATAGATGTGCCCTCATCATTTTACCATAATGTGCACTAAATGTTCAGTTTCATTGTAAGCCGCATGTGTAGTTTGCTGTAACTGTATTTTTTTTGTTTTTTTGTTTTTTTGTAACTGTGTCTTCAGTGTTTACACAAGTGAATAACTCATAATGATTTATAATATTTTTTTAACTGCAGTGTGCCTTCTGCCAATCCCACCCCCAAAACAAATTTGCTCCTGCAGTCCAAGCACAAACGTGACCATCACCCCAGGAAAGCAGACTGTTGTGGTGACCATCAATGGTATGTTGTTGTTGGTAACTTTTTGTATGACACCATAAAGTTAGATCAAGAGATAAATGGCTTACTGCTATACAATTTTTCTGTAGTGTACAAATATTTGTCAAATAGTAAAATTATTTCTGTTTTTCAGGAACATACAACCTGTGCCTGCCTGCTGCTTCCTGTCGCGTTTGTTCAGGCAAATGGACCCCAGGCACAAATGACTTGCTGAGATAAAGATACTGGCCAGCAACCTCCAGCTGCCAAATGATGTTTACATTTGATGTGTTGACACGTTCCACCGGGCATGTCGAGAATTATCTTTCTGTCAATTTAAAAAAGATGATCTGTGCCAGGGGGAACCATTCAAGTGCCCAGCATGCACGCCAGACATGCTGGCTATTTCAGTAGATGGTAACCGCAAGCATTACCGCTACAGCAAGTCAAAAGGGTCAGTTTACTGATTTTCTCATTTTTGTTACAGATATATTAACTATGCTGAATGTCATCCTTGTTACATTTAATCACATGCTCTGTAGTGTATACTGCAAAACACATGGAAAGACATAGTGGAGTATTTTCAAGTTAATGCTGATGTTTTTATATCACCTACATAAGCAGACAAGACTATTAGGAAAACAATGGCTCCTCCTCCTCAGCCATTATGTCATAGTATGACATAATGGCTGTTACTCTTGACACAGCATCCTTTAAAGAAGAAATGCACAAAGACTTAAATGTGTAGCTCATGTATTAATAATTGATAGCATATGCAAACTGTTCAATTGAAATTTAGCGAACAAAATAATGTTTGTGTGAATATGTTGTCTTCTCATTCAACAGGACAGATGAGCCATCTCTTTTTGAGGGGCTGTTCATGGCAGAAGACACCAGAGTCTCTGCTTTTGTTGACCAAATCAAAAGCCACATGGTGAGTGAAGGGATTTAGTCAACCTGCTAATCTTCATGATTTTTTTTCCTAACCAAGGGCAACATGTAATTTATTGTATGTACTTTCAGAGGTCTGGTCATGATGGCTGTGGCCCAGCCACATTCACTGCGGGGAGAGAGGCTTCAACGAAGTCAAGGGCCAAGGTGGATGAGGAGGGTCTTGAAATAGCCGTGTGCAGACATGGCATCTTGTTGCAAGGCTTGAGTCACTACCGTGGTGAAATCTATGCCTATCCAATGGACCTGCAGAAGGAGCTGGCTCAAGCTGCAAATGTAACATTCTTTTGTATGGACATTGCTTGCAGGTATGACGTCGTTGCTGTATTTTTCACAGATGTTGTAGGCTGCATTAAATCATTATTTTTATTCAATAGTGGGGGTGCAACACTACAACTGGATATTAAATCATCTGTTTTAGGTATTTTAAATGTTATATGTAGGGCTGTCAGTGTTAACGCATGCAATTAATCCAGAGACTTTAATGTGTTAATTATTTTTTAACGCAAGTTCATCACATGAGCAGAGATATACAGACTTGTCATCCGACTTTTCCTGACAGTGATAGACTGACAGTAGACAGACTGACAGCATCAGACAGACAGAAAGCACCAGTCAGTCTTCAGCAGCCTTCAGTCTGTTCACTAACTTCTATCTCCAGTAGAGTCACGTCACCTTCACTGTCTGTTGGATGACACAGCTCCGTCACCTCTGGCTGCTGCTGCAGCTGCAGGACAGGTCGTCTGCTCAGAGCAGCCTCCTGAAGTGACCTCAACCATTGTAGCAAGTTCCATTAGTTAACAATAGTAAGCGGATGTTGAAATCCTTGTTAAAATCCACAGGATATCAGTTAATTGGCTAACTAAACGATGTGCCATGAGGTTATACATATGTTCCAAGTCAGTTCAGAGAAATGACTTTTAGGCGATGGTAAACAAAAAAGTCATCATGGTGTGTTCAAATGCAAATTCTAGAAACAGAAAATGCAGGTACACAAAAATAATGTAGGCTAGCTGTGTATGTGCCCATTAATAATGAAATTAAAGCGAATACTTAAAGTAATGCAAAAGTGTTTTTTTTCTAATAGTAATAATGACTTTTACATGCAGTAATTAATTCAATATGTTTTTAGTGAAGTAACTAGTACTTAGCATGAATTTGCTGTGTTTTAAAAATGAGATTAAATGTTTTAATTGATTGACAGCACTAGTTGTATGTGATCCCTTTTACACCAAATCTCCAGCAGATATTCAGGCACCATCAACCTTTATTTGATGTCTAGAACTAAGCAATTTACCTATTACAGGTATTGGCCATATTTACACTGGATGGCAGAGAAGGTCCCCGAGCTCCAGCAATTAACAGGGATGAAGCCTCTTCTCTCAGTGATGCATGCTAAAGCTCACACTGGCAAATGTGAGGTACAGTGTGCCAGTTCAATATTTCTATGTTCAAGATGTATGTTTTGAACATAAGCACAAAGTAGAAAAAGTAGTCCACATTCCTGAAAACACTGAGTACATTATATGCAACTATATTATATATGTGTAAATAATATTGTAT
The DNA here is from genome assembly GCA_035609425.1 of Epinephelus awoara. Classification (NCBI taxonomy): domain Eukaryota; kingdom Metazoa; phylum Chordata; class Actinopteri; order Perciformes; family Serranidae; genus Epinephelus; species Epinephelus awoara. Next base: position 37,278,872 of record CM069298.1, on the reverse strand, counting down.
GTGGTTAAACTTGGTAAATAAAGTGTTACAAAGGTAACAAAAACATCAGCCTCGCAAGACCCATGAAGTATGTAGAATATACCTTTAGATACTGTTTATCTATGATTCAATAATATTTGGTGAAAAAAGGTCAAAGGTTTAACTAAAATCAGCTGTAATAGACTTGCTTTGTGGAAACGAGCTTTATTCTGTTGCTGTACATTTCAGAGTTTACTTGATTTACTAACAATAACAAAATGAATTATGGATGCATGTTGTAGAAAATATTATTTAAATGTGAAATGTGTTCATCTTATTGTTTATGTTGTGGAGCAGGTTAAGTGGGGTGGCAGAAGCCAAGAAGGTGCTGGAAACACCATTGGCGAGGAGGTGGAACAAGTTAATAGTTTCCTCTCAAGGGCTGCTCTGACCACAAAGTACATGACCAAGTCAGGTTGGTACAGAAACCTCTGCCTGCTTTGGAATGGTACCAAAATGTCAAATTGTTTTAAATGTGCATCTATCATTTTTTTTCAGGCAGAGCAGATGTGATCACAGTGCTTGCCATGGGATGGAACAACAGGAAAGTGGAGGGTCTTTAGAATATCAGCACTAGACACATGTTGGTTAATGAAAAGTAGTGAGAAAACTTTAGAAAATCCAAAAGATTCCAAACATAAATGTCATTGCTTTGTTAGACAGTAAATTTCTTACTTTGTTTCTTTTTTTCACTAAATACACTCTCTATCTCTTAGCATTTTCCTTTGGCGTTAATGTTGTGTTTATAAGTCAATAGGTCAGCCTAGTACAAGACTTTACATTACAAGGGAACTGAGGAAATGCCCAAGCAGGTGATGATGGAGTGTTGTAGTACATACCTGTAAAATTTAAGCAGCAGCATTTTGAGTGTTGAAGTTCAACATTTTGAGTGTTGAAAATGAAGAGATAACATATTTTTTGTAGGTCAACCCAGATGTGTTATTGGTAGACCTTGCTTCAGGCAGTTAAATGAAAACCAATTTAAAAAAGAAAACCTCTCATCTATATCCCATTGTCTGAGGCACATGGTACAAGTGCATGTAGGGTGTGATGAGTGTGTTTTTGGGTTTAACAAATTAAACTAGGGTGTCATCTCTCATTCCCTTTAATAGCCAGGTGCATGAGGGGTGGGCATATTGCTTTTGCCATATGCTATCAAACATATTGCCTGTGAATTAGCCGCACTTGTCTTTAGGACAAGCGTGGTCTGTGTCTGTTGAACCCTCTGCCCCGTGCCCACACTGTGTCCCACTCAGCCGTCCAATCAACAACTGTGTTTGACAGCATGTATTGGCATGCACCAACATTTAAATGAGGAGGACAAATGTGTGTAAAGTGATGTGTGGCTGGATCAGGCTTGACAGGTTATAAAAAATGATCATTACGCTTAGCACCCAATGTGATTGAATGGTTGTGGATTTAAACCATCTTTGGTGAGGAAAATACTGATGTCATCACCTGCCACAATCTTACAGCAGCTTTTTGTATTCTTTTGTTTTTCTTTAGGATTCTTAAAATTACAAAATTTAGTGCAGTAAACACTCCCAGTTGACACAGAGAAAGTTTTGAGAGTGTCTAACCCCCTGTTGCTCATCAGCACTCATTCAGTGTAGACATCATAGACTGCGACCATCCCAATTGTAAGATAGAAGTTTGTATTGTCGAAACGAGTCATAAAAGTTGGATTTATGAAGTCCAAACTACTTTTGAGCAGATCCTTGTCCATTATGCAGCTTACAAATTGTGAAGGTTTTAGCCCTGAGGGCACATAACATACAAAATACACTTAACGTGAAGTGTAAAGTATTTACAGATATGTTTCTGAAATGCTTGCCATTTTACATTTCCACACCACTACACCTGAAAGACAGATATACAATGTTCCAATGTTTATAGTGTATTTGCAATGTCTGAAGCGTGATATCAATGACTAATCTTGACATTAAAAAGATTTCCAACTCAAGGGTGCTGTGTCATGTGTATTATTGTATTATTATAATGCTGCCACTGATATAATGCTGTCAGTATTTAATTACAATTGATTCATTAATTATTATTTCACTTCATTAAGGTATTCCACCAGGTTTATGGGGTTTTCAGCAAATGTATTTGTTTTGTCTTTTGTAAGGGAGAGTGGGGGTTAATTCAACAAGGTAAACATGATTTTTATTTTTATTTTTGTATTGAGATAGACAAGACAGACGTTCAGGAAAGAGAAAGGTGGGGACTCGTTCCGTACATTCTATGGGTAGTCTGCCGTGGACAGGCTGCGTTCCATTTCATGCACACGCCTTTTTGCAGTAATGTGAGATCAAACTCATGTCAGCACACAAATGTATAAAGGCAACTGTACAGCAATCAAAACAATTATTATATATACTTGTGATGCATCTATCGGCTGCAATTATTATTGGATTTATTGGGCAGAAACATCTTTTTGCGACCCTACTTTGATAACCAGACGTATGTCTGGGATTTGCATAAAATAAAGCCGCATGATAGGCTACAGCTTCAAAAGTATCAGAAATTTACCAATTTTATTGACTTAAATTCATACTGATCACGTTAATTAAGTCAAATCAACATTTCGGCTAGACTATATTTTAGAAATATCGTACAGATAGGTCTCTATGACACTATTTATCAGCCTAGTCTGGAAACCGGAATCAGACAGTGCCGCCATTTTTTGTCATGCATCGTAAGAAAACTATTAAAATACACAAGAAATTCAGCCTCATTTCTCTTTTGGTTGGCATAGTTTATACGTATTCAATGTAATGGAAAATTCGGCTTTAATAGATTTTTTATTTATTCATTGGATTATCCAAACGTAACCCTATTTTGCAACCCTGATTGCCAACAGGAAGAACTCCATATGCGGCGCTGCTTGTAACTACTGCCGATCCAAAAATCTCTTAAAAACACGAACATCTTCACCATGTTTTTTTCATGCCTTATCTAACTTAAGTATAGTTAGCAGTTCGGCTATACTACACATTTGATTTATTCATTGATTAGATCTAATCCTAACCCTAATTTCCAATCATTTATTTTTGCCGGAAAACTACAAAAATGGCGGTCATTTGTGGAATGTCAACGGTGCAGCTCCAGGGAATTGTAGTTTTATTTTAAAAATTGACTTTTTTTCTATTATTGCAAATTTGAAACTCTAGGACAACACACTGGGGGGGTTTAAGGGATGGGGAACACGTTAGTGTGATTAGATTTTAAATATCATATTGAAAAATGGGTTAAAATATATTTTTGCCATATTCTTTAGTGCAGCTATTAGGTGGCATTACCAGTATATGTACAATCATACAGCTTAAGTCAAAAGCTATCTATAAAAGTTGGCCCCATGTCTTTATCACCTTCCATTAAGGAATGGCGACCTGCTCAAAATCCATAAATTTCACAGGTCAAAGGTCAATATTTTCTGACAGGAACCACCCATAACCTTCAAACCATTATATTTGTACTCAGCAGGTCGAGACCTTTCCAACGATGTATTTAGTTTAGTCCTACAGCAAAGTTTTAATTTTCACATCCACAGACACATCCTTGGTCCAGGCGTATATTCAAACAGCCCTTTGGTGGCTCAACAGATGAAATGAACAATCTTGAGGTTTTGGTGATTGTTTTTTTATTCTTACTCCTTTAGAATAACCATTATAATAATTCTGGACACTTATTTTCATAATAAAATGCTATATATTTCTGTTCTGGGTTATCCAATATCCAGTCAATGTACCTGCACTATATAAATGTGACTTGTTTCCAGTCACTGCAGCATCAGCTGGCAGTGTTTTCAGTGTGTGTGTGTGTGTGTGTGTGTGTGTGTGTGTTTCTGGCTTTATGGCACAGTGAAGGCACAATTTTTAGCAGGAAATAACACAGAAGCATATATGAGTACTTTGGCCAGGTATTAAAATGTATGTTTGTGGAATGATAATGAGATCACCGTTGTAAAATATACTGTCATGATGCTGCCAGGTACATGGTTCAGATGAAAAATAAAGATGTGGTAACAGATGTCACACCACTACTCAAACCTCTTCAGTATGTCATAGTATCTCAATGTTGAAACAACTTGCTCTAAACTAAAAAGCAAAGCAAAAAAACAAACAAAACCAAAGGAAACAAATTGCATTTAACTCCTATGTCAACTTTAAAAATCGCTGTACCACCATAGCCTTATCTCTCTGAAAGATCTGCCAATTTAAACTTAAGTTATGCAATAAAGGCATATTCCAGTGCAAATACTTGTTAGAACTAAGTGACCCACAATATTAAATACCAGTCTCCCACGTATATATCAGAAATGTAAAACATAAGTTGACTCTACAGTTTTAACAAGTTGATTCCACTCTTTGGTATGCTCTAACCTTGTCCTACTGGGTGAAATTCCAAATACCAAACATTTTAGATTAATTTATAATATGCCTGTTAATGCAGATATGTATACATATCAATATTAAACATTTAGATAATCGAGCACTCATAGAGAGTGAAAAAGAATGTGTCAGAAGCGGTCAAGAAGCCATTATATACTACCATATCTAAGGGAGAATTGGCCATGTTTGATTTAATAAAAAGGAAAATGAAGATGATCAACCTGTCCGGTTTTATATGAATAAACACACATTCAGGCTTATAATTGACTAACTGCAAACAATCGTAAGTCTTAATGAAGGAACACAGCCAACAACAGGTGTATTTGATTTTCAGACCTTCCACTTTAATATCTGACCACTCAGATAATTAACTTTACAAACTTTTTATATATATAATATATACAACTGTATAAACAAGTAAAACCTACCCCCATTCCCAAAAAACAAACAAACAACAACAACAACAACAACAAAAAAGGAACTTTGTACAAAAGTGTGCACGGTTTTCTCACAACAAATCACTTCTTTGCAAAACTCGAAACAAAAGCAATGGTTTAGTCATTCATTTAATATAAACATAGTACTTAAAAATGAAACAATTTAAACCATTATGTAGAACTCAGGTTATAAACAAACATTAAAATCATAATATAATAACAAATTCAATGAGCAACAAACAAAACATGCGCAACAGACAATTTGTCAGCTTCTTCTATATTTCTATGTTTTCTTTCGGCTCCCAGGAGTTCTTCCACCTTGCTCCACTGTAAGAAACACAGCAAAATCTGTTACTATCATATTATACTGAACAGTTTAATATAAAGTACTATGTTGACACTGTATTTGTAAAAAGACATGGACTCAAGTATGCCTGCATTTGCATCTTTTTTCCTCCTCATAATATGCACATATAATAAGGCTGTCAGTTTCAATTGACTCACTTATTTATAACATGTGTTTACAACATGTTTTTAACTTTCATTGATCTGATTTTGTATTCATATTCAGCTTTAAAAAAAATAGCCTAATGGTCTAATCAAAAATTGCATTATCAAGTGATCATTGTAAATTATAGCTGATCAGATTTGTATAAAAAAGGATGTACCATTTACTTAGATTTTAGCCGGAAATTTTAATTTAAACATCATCGGTCAATGTAGTACAGCCGCCAATTAAATATCTGTTATGCTGTATATTTAACGCTACATCCCTGTAAGAAAAGATGCAAAAGAATGCTGTTTGCTGACTTCAGCTGTCTACTTGAAACAATCTGTCCCATGAAACTGACTCAAATTTAACAATCTGGGCTTGAGTACTACACTCATCAACCAGATACTAGATGTCCTTACAAACAGACCCAAAACATTTCAGACTGGCAGTCACACCTCATCTATATAAGTGCTCAACATTGGAAACCCCCAGGGCTGTGTGATCAGTCCCATCTATTCGCACTGCACTCCAAGACAACCAAGGAACTCTCCTGTGAAGTATGCAGATGCCACTACCATCACTGGATGTAGTATAAACAACAATGACAGTTCAAACTAGGAGGAAATTTTGAAATCTTGCAGAATGGTGCATAGAGAGCAATACACTGCCAAACATCAGCAAAACCAAGAAGCCAATTGTTCATTTTAGGATGGAGGCAAAGACACACATTCTCTTTGATCTCAGAGGAGGTGGAGCAGGTCAACAGCTTCAGGTTCCTGGTTCTAGTTGCACAAATAACTGGAATCAAGAATCATCATTAAATTTGAAAATTGACACTACATTTCCAAGTTAAATTGGAAATTTGATACAACTACTCACATCCACTTAAATCTTCAACTTGAAATTAACAGTTTATTGAGGTGACCGTTATGGCTAGACTAACTGATACATGGCAGAAAGTGAAAAAAGTCTCTGTGCAGAGGTTTTTCAGAATAATGAAAATATCTTTTATCAGGCTATTGTTTTATCCGGTCTTGTAAACCTCTTTTAGAATGTGTTCATTTTAATCACTGCAGCATTAACTTTATGCAGTTAAAAAGGAACTTTGCCAAACTTCAACCACTTCTGCATCACAACATTTGAGTAGAATACGGAAATCAACAATGTTTTCCATTGCAATGACACCACATTTTTCTGCTAACAGAAATCCACCAAAATTTAGGACTGCTATTATCAGATAGAGATAATAGTTCTGTATTTTGTAAGCATGTAAAAGGTGCAGAAAATGCTCTAATTGCTATGGAAACCTCAGAAGGCTAAGTTCCACAGCTAAATTCTTCTCATTTTTTTACAGGGGCGCAATAGAAATATCCTGACTGTTAACATCACAAACTGGCATGGTTCTTGCATGACCCAGGAGAGTGTTCCATTGACACCATCTATTGAGCATCAGTGACATCATTAAAGTAACATATCTGCAGAGCCCAAAGGATACTAAGACAACACCCACCCAGCTAAGTCTGCTCACCCTGCTGCTATCTGGAAGTCAAAACAAAAGTATACACTAGTACACCATGGTATTACAGAGGAGCTTCTTTCCTGTTCTTTTGTGATCTGTGAGTCTGTGCAACTCATTGTACATATTCCCATTTTATGTGTGTAGCACAGGGAACTGTCTTTTGTTGCACTGAAGTTGCACTAGTACTTTGTGGCCTTTAATTAGGAACAAATGCCACACATATAAGAAAAAACCAGCAACAACACACAAGTGCCAATATGCCACACATATGGCAAAATCGATGCAATGCTAGTTTGCTTTAAGTGTCACTAATCACTCAATTAGTTCACTTTGCAGATGTTTGTACAAATTACGCAACTAAAAGGCCTGCATATAACATCACAGATAACCTCATTCTAAGTTCTTTACAGCAGACTCACAACAGCACACAATATGGACTAACACTTTTCCAAAGAAATGGAACTCACGCACACACACACATTACATGTGAGCAGATACATGTCATCACCAACATTATAAACAAGTGAGCAAATCAGCACATCAGTCCCAACAACAGTAGTTGTAAAGTGCAGTGGAAAAAATGATATGAAAAAAGGAGCAAATCAGGTGAACTGTCCCGTAATCAATCTTGTACTTTCCCTAGATTACATTACAAAACATATCCAAACTCATACACACTAAAGGTTCATAAAGTCTGAGAACACTAGACAAAATACCTCTATTTTTCATTTGTTTCTGATGTAAAAGTATTTTGGTAATTACAATAATAAACACAGTATTTGATATGCCCCCCTTTTGCTTTAATAACAGCATGCATGCGATCTGGCAGGGTCTCCTTAAGTTTCTGTAACACCTGATGACTCGTGGTATCTGAGCTTGATTTGACAGTGATCCATAAAGGTTCTTGTCATATCAGACACTGTTTGGCTTTCTCAGTCTTTGAGTGCACCCATCAATTTTCAATGGATTTGAGGTTAGGTGAATGTAGAGGAAAGTAAATAATAGCAGGAGTTGTTTGGTCTTACTTCTAAGTAGTTCTCTCAGCTTTGAGGTGTGTTTGGGCTCATTTTTGTTACTGCAGTATAAAACCCTGATACTGTGAGATCATATCTGGACCAGGGGTTTCTATGGGGTCAGCAGCGGTACAATAAAACACTTAGAAATTAAATCACTTGAATCCTAAACCTGATCTCAATGCATCAAGCTTTGCAAAACAACAACAACAACAACAACAACAACATAAGTTACAACAACAAAAACAAACAGGACTTCCAATTAGCAGTTGTCCTGTCAAAATCAGTCTGTACTGCAGTATCTCAGAGAAGAGAAGAGTTTCTTACTTACTAGCAAAATCAAGGCAAAAAGCTTGATGTGCCTTAGTAATAACAGAATATCAAAGAAGATGAAATGAAACAGTTCTATTTAGCGATGAACCAAAGTGATTGGTATCTGTCAGTAGCACAAGGTTGTGAGGGGACAGACAGGAGGGACAATGAAATGGTGTTGGGAATGTAATACATGTAATACATGACATGTAATACATTGCACCATACATAAAAATAGTGTGATCCCAACACAGGAAAGTCTCAGGTTTTTAATTACATTTATGAACAATTTTATGATCCTAGACTTCATCCTCCTAATGATACCAACAGTAGTGTAAGATGATTCAACTTTAACTCATTTTACATGTCAGTCATATTGAACAGGGGTGTACTATTTATTTATCTTTGTGGTTGTTGAATCATTTATAATCCATAACATTATGCTTCCCAAACATTTTTATCACTATGTAACAGGCTTGACATCAGTCCATGCTTTCATTTATGTGAGGTGTTTGAGATGAAAACAAATGTTTATTTTGTGTAAATTCAGCTACCCAAGGCCAACCACTAACAGTAAGCATCAAAAAACATACTTACCATCCTGAGCAGGGAAGCCACTCCACCAAAACCTCCTCACGGCCCTTTGTAAAGACAGAAAGACAATAAGGTAAAAAACTCCATCTTTCAACAGTAGATTAATGTATTGCTTAGCTGGCAGTGAATCAATCAATTAAAGTGAAATCAAACAATTATGCAGTGTAGTATAAAGTACCTACAAGTCATACTTGAGTAAAGGTAAATATATTTTGTTCTAAGAGAAAGTATTATTAATGAATTAAATAGTACTTGAGTCATAAATTATCCAAACTTAACTGTACTTAAGTGACAAAAGCAGTAGTGTAAGTAAATTGTGTATATATTTGCATGTATGTATAATCTGTATAATGTGGGTTGATAAATTCTCAACCTGGCTGATTATTAGAGCCATTATTCAGTATTTTTCTGATCATCGGAATTCAGTGGCTTTTTAATCCAGTAACTAATGAAATAAAATATTTCTAAAATACACAACCTTGGTTGTGAGGCAGCCTATAATCTGTAAAGGAACTAGTGACTAAAGTTGTAAAGTTATCGGGGTACAAGTACAAAAGTAAAAAAAAGTACAATATTTGCCTGCAAAATGTGGTGGAATGGGGGTATTAACAGAAAATGGAAATTCTCAATTTAAGTCCAAGTACCTAAAAAATTACTTAAGTACATTCCTAAATTAAATGTCCTTAACTACATAAAGTTACTGCATTAATGTTACCATAAAAAGTGTATTAACTCTCATGCTATCATTCCATTAATGTCAATGCCATAAGGAGGATCTTTTGGTCATATTTTTGGCAGAGTACTTTTACTTACATAGTCATTAATTCAAATTTGCAATCAAAAACTAATTTCTGAGGCACCAAAAAAATTGACACAAGAGGCTGGAAATTCCAACATGAAGCAACTCATAATGACCTTAACCTTAAATTCTAAATATCTAAAAATTATTCTGTAAATTGAGTCATGTGTTTACAGACATATTTACAACACACTATAATAGTAAGCTTGTAAGTGTTGCAATGTCATTCTTGTTTGTGCAGTCTGATAAATTACCTTAAAGCCTCCTTATTAACAAAAGACAACCTTTCTCTTCAACAGAGAAAGGTTTATGATATTTAAATCACCAATTTTTTAAAGTTCTAGCACCAACCTCCCTGATTCTTTCCCTCAGTACTTTTTTTGTAGGAGAAAGTGGTTGCCCCATGATGAATAGGACATTCTGAAAAGAATGACAAGATAATAATGATTTGTTGATTGAACAAATATCTTCAAAACAATAACATGAGTGTCATCATATAAAGATGACAGTGACACTTTATATAATCAACTAATAAACTTATCATACCACTATATAACTACACAAAAAAGTGATACAGAGAAATGTCACTTTTGAGAAGGAGAAATTGTAACCATATTTTTTTTAACGCTAAGGTGGCAGGCTTTATTTATTCAGCTAAAAGCAGCCTCGATTTTACGTCATTGTCAGTGACCCATGGCTTTTGACTGTGCAAAAAGTTGCACATGCAAGCAAATCAGCTTGCATATAAAAGGTTCGATTCTTTTGGTAAGAACAGAATGACTGATAAGTCCAAACATACCACTGGGATCAGGTTTCCTCTTTCTCTGTCTTCTTTTTGTTGAGGAAGACAACAGAGTGGTTTTCTAGGGAGCAGCAAGGGAAAGGACTGATGGCACTGGACGGTCCAGGGAGGAGGAAATAGAGTGGGTTAGAGAGGATGAGGTGAAAATGGGATGGGTCAGGGGTGAGGACAGAGAACAGGAAGAGGAGGACACTGATAAGGTCGGGGTGGAGGATACAGGAGCAGTCAGGTATGAGGACACAGGAGGAGGCAGGATAGAAGACACATTCAGGCAAGAGGACACAGGGGGAGGCAGGGTGGAGGACACAGGAGGAGGCAGGGTGGAGGACACAGGAGGAGGACACAGGAGGAGGCAAGGTGGAGGACACAGGAGGAGGCAGGGTGGAGGACACAGGAGGAGGACACAGGAGGAGGCAGGGTGGAGGACACAGGAGGAGGCAGGGTGGAGGATACAGGAGGAGGCAGGCTGGAGGACACAGGGGGATGCAGGCTGGAGGACACAGGGGGAGGCAGGGTGGAGGATACAGGAGGAGGCAGGGTGGAGGACACAGGAGGAGGCAGGCTGGAGGACACAGGGGGAGGCAGGGTGGAGGATACAGGAGGAGGCAGGCTGGAGGATACAGGAGGAGGCAGGCTGGAGGACACAGGGGGAGGCAGGGTGGAGGACACAGGGGGAGGCAGGGTGGAGGACACGGGGGGAGGCCGGCTGGAGGACACAGGAGGAGGCAGGCTGGGACACACGGGAGGTGTAATGGAGGGGGAAATAGGAGTCAGTGTGAGTGTGATTAAAGTATCAGAGTCTGGGTTGTCTTGTGGTGTGGACATGAAATGTGATGTTGGGTCAGCTGCAACATCAGCAGGGAGGACATCATGGTTTAATGGTGTCGCTGGAGTGTCTGTGTCGGGGGCTGAGGAATCCTCGGTGTGTGGTGCCGGAGTCCCCCCCATCCTGGTTGCTGGTTCAGCTGCCACAGTCACTTTAATGATCAAAAAAAATATGAGGAGAAATACACATATTAAAATCTGTATAAGCTGTTCAACAAAATACCTGACACTATGACATAAGTATACTCAACAATTTACATTAAAAATGTCATTGGATTGCTTTGTTGATTACCTCCGCCAAGGAGGTTATGTTTTTGCCAGAGTTTGTTTGTCTGTCTGTCTGTCTGTGTGTTAGCAAGATAACTCAAAAAGTTATGGAAGGATCTTTCTGAAATTTTCAGGGAATGTCGGGAATGGCAAAAACTATAAGTGAATCAATTTTGGGGGTGATCCGGAAGGAATCCTGGATTCTGAAACACTTTGAAATTTTCGTTAACATTGCTTTAAATGGGGCATAAAATTTTGCTCCTCAATATTTCGATTGATTACAGACCGATGTTTATGAAATTAAAGACACTTGTTAAGGGGGTCGTTCCCTATCACATCACAAAGATTGATCCGGATCAGATCCGGATTGCGAATTTTATTGCGATTTTTCAAAAAATTGGGGTGCCCTTGCGTTTTTGCCTACTGTTCCTTTACTATTATAGGTAGAAACTTCTAACAAGGACCATCTTATAGAGGAGTTAATTCTGCATCTGAGTCATGTTAACAGATTTGTGCTATCTTCAATATGTGAGAAGACAGATCCAGATGAAATTGGGGTAAATTTTTACAGGAAGCGATGTGGATTTGGGACGTTTTCAATGGTATGTCGCATGCATAACGTCCACTAATGAGGTTATACAGGATCTATTACTAAGAGTCTGAGGAAATAGCAGTAATCAAATGACATTCACATTCAAAAGCTCTGTATGGACCTGGATCCAGAAGAAAACCGCCATTACCGTAAAAATGATTTTTGTGAATATCTTCAAAACTAACAATCATATCAAGGTGAATCCAATTTCTAATAGTATGATTTCATGGTCAAGGAATCTAATAGTTTAGATAAAATACATATAGGACCGTCTTTTATTGGGGATCATTGCAAGGGGGAATGGTGCTGCTTGGCGGAGGTCTGCGCTCTCCGAGTGCTTTTCTAGTTTATTTATGAAATGTATATTGCAATTACAGGGATTTTCAAAAATAGAATAAATAGCTACACTTGGACATTTATTTTTTAATAAAAAAAACAAGTAGAGCCTGCCTTGTTTGTTTGATTGATTAATCGAGCAATGAATGTGACCACAGGTTTGCTGTTTATGCAGACCCAGCACATTACTTAAAGGCAACAAACTGCCATGTATCCAAGAAACAGTGTAACTAAATACATTTACTTAAGTACTGTTCTTGAGAACCATTTAAGGTACATGTACTTAATTTGAGTATTTCCATTTTCTGCAACTTTACACATCCATTCTACTGCATTGTGGAGGCAAATGTTGTACTTAAACTTGACTACATTTACTTGAGCGAGAAGCTGATAATCAGTTTAACACTATTTTAGAGTGTATGCATTTATGTAAATATATGTATAATTGACCTATTTCTTGAAATTATGACATATTAGTACATTCATTGCTAGAAAATGACTTTTAATATTTAAGTACAGTTAATATCAGAAACCTTAAGACTTTTACTTTAGTATTTTTTATTTAGGTCACTTTAACTTTTAACCAATTAATATTCTAACATGGTATGTTTACTTTGACTCAAGTAGGACTTTTGTGCACTGTATTACACAATGCCAAGATCCTGTAAAATTAGTCTTAACTAGGTTAGATCAGAATAGCATGACAATTTAGAACTGTCCGAGGATGGGCCATGAATTTTATTGTTGATCATAAAACAATTAAATAAATAAATAATAATAATAACTCAGTTGTGTTAAAACGTCATTGTGGTGACAAGTCAAGATAATCCCGAATATTCTCACAAGAGTGACTATAGAAACATGTCTGGTTCACTGACGTACAGTCCTACTGTACGACTGGTTTCCTGACTTATTTAGAAATAACATAGACTGTCACCGTGCTTGAAGGTTCAGTTTGCACATTGTATTTGCACATAAACAACTTGATAATGGTAAACTGCATATCTGATCATTTGTTTAGAGAAATCAAAATGTTAAAATTTAAGTACACCCGTGATGCTTAAAGTATGACTAGTTATCATCGTTATCACTGTCACAAGACCTGATTCTTAGTAGGCAACTTGCAGGTGCATTCTGACAATCGCAAACTGGTAATTTTTTGGGGAAAATTTAAATGTGAAATCTAACAATATCCAGTGCAGCAATCTGTTACTTGTGGTATAGCTAGCCACCACAAAAGTATCAATTATGGTGGAAGATGCCTCTGTGGCTGGATTAAAGAAATTATTGATCAAATTTATTTCATATTTGATTGGTTTGATATAGTGATGTTAGCCTAAATTGTTTCCACTGCTACTACTTTCTAGCCCCACAGAAAGAAACCCTCTTCACATAAATCCTACAGTACAGACCATTTGTTTCCCCTTTGTGGCAGTTAGGTTTCTCTGTTGTCTCTCTACACAGTTACCATGGCAACTTCCCTTTTAATTCTCTAAAATTTGGATGAAAAAATAAAGGTACATATGTGTCAGTGCAGGGTGTCTCCACACATACCTAATTTATAAAGTATACTGTAAAAAAACAGATATTTACCTGAAAGGTCTAACTTTAATTCTTAAAAAAATACTTGGAGAGATGGAGACATTGTTTCTTAAAAGAGATGCTGTTAATGAACTTTTGAATAAAAATATCAATTTGTTGTTTTCTGACTGCACCAGTGAAAGTGATATTACCACTACAGAAAAAAAAATCAAGAATAAATATTATACTGTGAGGACACACAGACGGATTAATAACTACCTCCATGTTCTTCCGAAACAACACTGTTCATACTCACTCATGAGTAGGTATTCGAGACATAAATGGTATAAATAGTTTAAAATTTTCCATGCACATTTGTTTACATTACCATTCAAGAGACTTTCATAAATCCTCTTTATTGTGTGAAGGGCATCGTTGGCATCATCTGTGGACAGAAGCACTCTGCCAAAAAGCCCCTTGCTGTTCTCCTGGCAAGAAGGAGGATTGGGTGTCGCTCCAGTAGTTCCCACTTGTGGAGCTGCAATAAAATTGACGCAAAACCATACAGCTTAAAAATAAACTAAGTTCAGACTACTAATAAGGTTAGCATTTGATGCTTTGCTTCACAGGCAGAGAAGTGAAAGTCAAAGAACTTAAGTAACAATAAATAGTTACTGAGTAGAAATGACAAATGAACTATTACACCACATGGAACTAATCAAATGTATAACAAAAAATAGCTACTATGTTTCTGGTCAACTGCATAGGTTTGCCGTTACTGAGGATAGTACTGTACTATTTTTACTACACACACCACAGAGGTTATGTTTTTACCCCTTCATCTTTGTTTGATCAGTGTGCTAAATGACACAGAAACTAATGGACAAATTTCTATAAAACATACATAAGCAATTGGTCTGGGCCCAGAGTATTAACTATGAGCTTTTGTGTGGAATTTTTTAAATATTTTAATTAAATTATAAGGCAATAATGCATGGATCATAACTTAAAAAAGAAACAGGTGTATTTAGGAGGGTGGACTCTATGAGTGAATATAAAGGGGACTGTTGGTACTTGGTGGAGACAAGCGCTGTTTGAAGCAGTTCGACTTCATGCTCTTGAAAGGTGTTAATCTTATCATTCTTATCTGCTGGATTTTTTCTATGCAATAAGGGGCAAATGCCCTATCTTGAAATATTTGCCAAATTAAAGAAAAAACAAAACAACCAACAACACACAACTTTTGTATCTGCACTATAAATTTGATCGACTAAATTTAATGGGTTCTTTCTTGGTCCATGCAACATCCTTCTATCAAGTCTCAACACAGTCAAGCTGGTGTTTTTTTCTGCAATCCTTCTCGGCAAACTGGAAAAAAAACATAAAAATCAAAATAAATGTTTTACTGATACTGGCTGCGCAAAGCTACGTTATGTCATGTCCATTTAGTGAACAAAAAAATGTCTTACTAATTACTTTGCACATCATCTACAACTGAGAATTTGAGATTGTCTTTTACAATCAAACAGGGATGAATGTTGGAATCCTGGGCAGAAATAAAGCAATGTGCATGTTGATGTGAATATATGCAGCAATTTACTTACTTTAAAAAAATGTTTGCGTGAAAAAATCACTTACCAGTAGATTTGTGGCATCATATACTTTATTGATGCTGCAGTTTTTCTGCTGCCGCTCCTTCCAAGCCTGGGAAAACTTTTTTTTTTGTCCTCTAATTTTGTTTTATAGGGCTGCTTCGCCTCACAGTGCTGACATTTTTTGCAGGCCACTCCGATTTTTGCCTTGCAATGATGGCAGTCTTTTAGAGTAGGCATCTGTAGCAAAAAACATCATAATGATTGGAGAATGCTTTGTAAGCAGAGGATAGGTGGTATTTTTTCATCCATACTGTAGGTGAGAAATTGTGTCAACGCATTCACCTGAAATACTGGATTGTAAATCCAATATATCAAGCTACAATGTAATGCCAAGGATGCACAGGGGGCATGAAAGCCACCAAGGCTCAGAAGCTGCAGCCTTTTGTTACTTTTAGTACACATAACTTACATAGTTCTATTTATTATTGGTGTCAGAACAGAGAATAGATAGATGAGCAGACACATAGACGACATAAATTTCCGTTTCCACCAATTATTACGAAAGGCATGTGTTCTTTAAACTTAGTGCAGAAAAGTGATTGTTCACTCATCCAGGAAAGCATAAAAGGATATGTGAGGTAATTATAAATATCAGAGCAGAAGACTAGTGCAGAGATGTGTGCTTCTGATGTCACAGCCAGGCTCCTGCTTGCTTGCGCATCATACTAGGACCTGGATCCCCACTTATAAAACTGTGTGTAGGATCCATACTTGGAGTGTATATGCACAAAGAAAGGCAGGTGGAAGGCATAAAAAAACCTGGTTATGTCTATGTGAACACCTGCCTCATGTCCAGCCCTATACAAGTCCATTTTTACTCAAAAATGTTCAGTGCTATGCATCACCATTCATCCACCTATCCATACATCATGTAGGCTGTCACTGAAGTATATTGATACTTACAGCAATCAGACAGTTTCACACTGTGTTTATGATAAAATGTCATACGGAGGAATCTTGAGGAAGCTGTTCCCTTCAGGGGTGGCCACAGCGAATCATCTGTCTCCATCTAACCCAATCCTCTGCTTCCTCTTCTCTCACACCAACTAACTTCACGTCCTCTGTCACTACATCCATGAATCTCCTCTTTGGTCTTCCTCTAGGCCTCCTGACTGGCAGTTCCAACCTCAGCATCCTTCTGCCAACATATTCAGTCTCCCTCCTCTAATAATAATAATAATAGATTTTCTTTATAACGCACTTTACATTTGAATACAAATCTCAAAGTGCACAGTACAGGCAACAATAACAATAAAAGCAACAGAGGCAATAAAATCGAGCAACAGAACAAGACAGTATAAAATATAAACAGTCAGCAGATGAAATCAGATAAAATCAGCCAGGAAAAGCTTTCTGAAAAAGGAAGGTTTTGAGACCTTTTTTAAAAGCATCCACCGTCTGTGGAGCCTTGAGGTGGTCGGGGAGGGCGTTCCACAGACGGGGAGCAGCAGCCTCGAAAGCCCTGTCGCCCATGGTCTTGAGCCGAGTCCTGGGCGGGCGCAGACGGTGCAGTTGGCCTGACCGGGTTCTGGATGAGATATGTGGATTGAGAAGTTCGGTGAGGTAGGAGGGGGCTGCACCGTGCAGACAGTGATGGGTGTGAAGGAGGATTTTGAATTCGATGCGGAGGTGAACGGGGAGCCAGTGCAGAGTGTGAAGGATGGGGGTGATGTGCTCATATTTACGCACCCTCATCAGGACCCGGGCAGCGCTGTTTTGGACATATTGAAGCCTTTGTAGGCTCTTGCCCGGGATCCCGATGAGAAGTGCGTTACAGTAGTCCAGCCTGGAGGAGACAAAGGCATGGACGAGCCTTTCTGCAGCAGGACGAGAGAGAGATGGCCGGAGTTTGGCGATATTACGGAGGTGAAAGAAGGAAGTTTTGCAGATATGGTTGATATGATCGTCAAAGCTAAGATGGGGGTCAAACCTGACTCCCAAATTAGTCACGGAAGGAGAGAGGGAAAAGTTGTGACCGAGAAAGGAGATGGAGGAAATGAGGGAGGAACGGAGCTGGTGAGGGGTGCCGATGTGAATGGCTTCCGTTTTGGAGCTGTTCAGCTGTAAGAAGTTTTCACTCATCCAAGCCTTTATCTCCTCCAGGCAGGAGTCCAGTTGAGTGACAGAGGGGGAGGGAGTGGAGGAGGGGGTGACTTTGAGATAGAGTTGTGTGTCATCAGCATAGCAATGGAATTGTATTCCATGCCTGCTGACGACACGGCCAAGGGGGAGCATGTAGATGGTGAAGAGGGTTGGACCGAGCACAGAGCCCTGGGGGACCCCACAGATAACAGTGTGGGGGTGGGATTTAGCATCCCCCAGGGCAACGAACTCGGTCCTTCCTGTGAGG
Organism: Epinephelus awoara; assembly: GCA_035609425.1. Lineage (NCBI taxonomy): Eukaryota > Metazoa > Chordata > Actinopteri > Perciformes > Serranidae > Epinephelus > Epinephelus awoara. The sequence continues at coordinate 37,260,945 of CM069298.1, read as the reverse complement.
TATGAGTGAAACCATTGAAGGGCGGTGCCAGAGATACCAATGTCATGTTGGAGGCGATGAAGGAGGATGTGATGATCAACAGTATCAAATGCAGCAGAGAGGTCGAGAAGGATGAGGAGGGAAGTGGAGCCGGAGTCAGAGGTCATCAGGAGGTCATTGGTGACTCTGATGAGAGCTGTCTCGGTGCTGTGGGAGGGACGAAAACCGGATTGGAATTTTTCATACAGACTGTTAGATTTAAGATGGTTGTGGAGTTGGATGGATACAATTCTTTCAAGGGTTTTGGAGATGAAGGGGAGATTGGAAATGGGTCTGTAGTTTGACAGAGGTTCAGGATCAAGGGTGGGTTTTTTGAGGAAGGGCTTGATGACAGCTGTTTTGAGGCTGGCCGGAACGTGGCCAGATTGAAGAGAGAGGTTAATGATGTTTGTTATTAGTTGACTGATGGAATGACAGTGAGCTTTAAGCAGAGGGGAGGGGAAGGGGTCGAGGGAGCATGTGGATGGTTTGGATTTACTGATTATTTTTTCGACCTCCTGCTGCACTGTGGGGGAGAATTGAGACAGGTGTTGTGTGGTGGGTGCAATGTCAAATGATGGGACAGAACTGTTGGCGGGAGAGAGAGATGCACGGATATGGTGTATTTTGGAGGTAAAAAAATCCATGAATTTGTTGCACTGGGTGACTGTTTGGTTGTGGTGTGGTGAAGTCTGAGGTTTGAGAAGATGTTTGACGGTGGAGAAGAGTTGTTTGGAATTACCTAGGTTATTGTTGATGATGTTGGAGTAGTGTGTTGACCTGGCCTCGGAGAGTTCTTTGGCATATCTCCGTCGATGTTCCCGGTAGGCCAACTTATGCACCGTCAGCCCAGATGTGACGTAGGCCCGCTCCAGGACTCGGCCATTCCTTTTCAGCAGTCTCAGCTCCTCAGTGAACCAGGGGGCAGAACGGGTGAAGGTGACTGTCCTGGTTTTAAGTGGAGCATGAAGGTTGAGGATAGAGTGAAGATTATGGTTGTAGTAGTCCATGAGGTCGGTAACTGATGTGTTTGAAGGAGGAGAAAGGAGCTGGAGATGCTGACTGAGGGAGGTGGAGTGAATGTTCTTGAGATTTCTGAAGGATATGAGGCGTTGTGGTTTGGTGAGGGGGGGAGGGAAAGGGGTCCTGAAGGTGACTGCATAATGGTCTGAAATGCCGATGTCCTAGATGAGGAGGTCTGAGATGTGGATGGAATCTGTGATGACCAGGTCCATTGTGTGGCCCTTGGTGTGGGTGGGTCAAACAACAGATTGATGGAGATTGAGGCAGTTCAGAACCTGTTTAAATTCAGCAGCCAGTTGGCAGGAGAGTGAGTCCATGTGGATGTTAAAATCCCCCAGAACCAGAATGTTTGAGTGTGAGGTGCAAAGTGAGATGAGAAAGTCATGAACTTCAGAGAGGAATGACGGATGTGGTTTGGGGGGGCGATAAATAAGTGCTATGGTTGCAGAGGTGATGTGATGTGAGATGATGTGTTTGCAATTAAAAACCAGATGTTCAAAAGTGTTGACGGGAGGGACAGACAGTAGAGAGGTTTGAATGGTACTGCGGTCAAAAACAGCGAGACCACCCCCCCGACCGGTAGTCCGGGCCTTACTGAGGTAACTATAACCAGGGGGACAGGCCTCATTGAGGACAGAGTAGACCTCAGGCTGTTGCCAGGTCTCTGTAAGACAAAGAATGTCAATTTCCTTCCTCTGCACATGTCTGAACCATCTCAGTCTGGCCTCTCTGACTCTCTTATCTGTACAACATCTAACGTGCTGAGGAATATTAAGTAATAATTCCTCTAACATTTAATTTCCATTTCTTCTTCCATTACTTCATCACCTCATCTTAAATAAAATCAACATCTGTGTCGCTTATTTCCGGTCTCCAAAATGAAAAATACTTTGTTTGTTAACAGGCCTGCCCAGTTTTACACATCACAATATTTTGTATTGGGTGTCTCATTTGCGTCTCCGTTATTCCGTGATGCCGTCATACTAAACTGACGTTACAAGTAGTAACGAGAATCGCAGTTACTACGGTACACATTGAATCAACGCAAAAATGCGACTTCGTGTTATATTCTACATAGTTTGTTATCATAGCGGTAGTTAGCTTTTCCTCAGATAACTTTGAGCTAAATTTACGTTAGCTTGGACAACAATAACGTCAACGCTGGTCGTATGATTTGGGTCCGTGTATGTTACGGCCATCCGTTTTTTGTTTTGAAATGACAAGATAAAAATAGAAAAATAACCCGTTTCCCGTTTTTGTGTTTTATAATGAAAAACGGAAAACGGAAAACGGATCGTTATCCATTATCCATTATCCGTTATCCGATTTAATTTGATGTGTTTAGAAATCGAAATTGGGAATTAAAATCACGAGGGAAAACGGTTTCTGCACTGTGATATTGTGACACAGCTCCAAAATTCTCTCTGTGACCCGGAAGTTGTAGGTCTGTTTACCTGTACCGCATTACAACACCAGAAGAAGACGAGGGCACATGTGGTTGCTTACGTTAGCTTCAGAAAGATGGACAGTACTACGGTTGTACTATAGACTATGGGTTGTACTCTATCGAGCAGTGGAGAAGATTGAAGAATTTTTCAGGTAAGTCATCAACTATGCTTAGCTTGTTTCTGCTATTCCATCCGTTTTTGGTTGCCATCAAACTGTTTTCTGTTCAGATATCTGATTATTACAGTCAGTTTTCTCCGTTAGTCGTCTGTTTACTTTTCTGTTGGCGTTGGCGTTGTCACGGCAATGACCGCATTTCAAAATAAGTCTCTAAATTAAAACGACCACTAAACACTGAACACAAAAACAGACAGAAAATAGAGTTAAGCTAATAACCCTTTCTGAACAGAAAACAGTTTGATAATGGATAATGGATAACGATCCGCTTTCCGTTTTTCGTTTTTCAGTATAAAACACAAAAACGGGAAACGATTCGTTTTACGTTTTTCGTTTTTCATTATAAAACACAAAAATGGGAAACGGGTTATTTTTCTTTTTTTATCTTGTCATTTCAAAACAGAAAACGGATGGCCGCGATGTACACGGACCGATTTGGAGGACTTGTTGGCAATGTCACAAAGTAATAACACTTTTCTTACAATACCTGAATATTTTTTGTGAATATCTGTACTTTACATGTGTTTTTACATTTCTGTCAACTTTTACTTTTATTCCACTATACAAGCAAACCTATGGTCCAGAAATGTATTGTATGTAAAAGTATACATTTTATTTAGGAAATGTAGTGGAGTAAAAGGGAAAGTTGACAAAAATTTAAAAACTAAAGTAAAGTACAGATACTCCTAAAAAACAAACAGCTATTATTACTTTGTTTCATTACACCACTGATTATTACCTTATTATTGACTCAAAGCCTGTAGGGCAGGTTCTGGTAAGATTACTAGAAAATATCACAGGTTATCAATTATTCATAACTTCCGGACACATTGCATGCAATAGTCCACCTTCCCTCTCTCTCTCTCTCACACACACACACACACACACACACACACACACACACACACACACACACCACAGAGCGTAGCCAATGACCTCAGTTCTGACTATTATGCTACTATAATGCAAAAAGCTGGCAGATTGTGGGTGGGGTCTGGTTCGGGTGGTCGATTAAACCATATTTTAGCTGGCTGCACAGTGGAGATTGGACAGGTGAAGCTGAAAACAATTCCTGTCTGTCAGAAATGCAATGTGGCTTGTGCCATATCTTCTAGCAAGAATCATTTTCTATTTGTACAGACACACTTTTTTTTGTTTTTAATTCAGGCCTCAGAGAAATGTTATTGACGACCCCTATTGTAGTGTTAAGTGCTTTGAGTGGCGCTAAGACTAGTAAAAGCAGTATGTAAAAGCAGTCCATAAGATGCAAACAATATAAAAGTAGGTACAGAACAAGGTACAAACATACAGTGCAATCTCGTACCTCCATCAGAAAGGAGGTTTTCATAGGTTTCGATTCTCATACAGTGTTTGCAGATCTATATTTAGAAATGTGACTTAACTGCAAAGAAAGGGCAAGAACTGTTGTCAGTATAATTACCTCCTCAGACAGGACTGTGATAAAAAGGTTGGTTTCCTCTGATAATGCATCTAAACGCACAGACATTATGACGCAACAGAGGTCAAAATCAGTGTGCACCTCCCTCATTTACCCCGCTGCCTTTGATCCAATCTGTCAATAAAGATAAAGCTGAGAGGGAGGTCTGTGTATGAAGTTCAACTCATTAACTGATGACAGCTATTGCTGGGTGTCACTTTCCTTTGTTCATGTTGGACTGTGCAGTAATTAATTCCATGTAGTTGCATAAGTTTGGTTTCCACTATGTGGAACAGTGACACATTGCTCATTTTCCATAACCGATCATCTTATTGCCTCTCGTTTTCCTTTCTGCCTGTAGTCCTCTCCTACTATTGTCATGCATACCCTCCACCTACCCATCACCACCTTATCTTCATAGATTCATCAGTATCATCTGCCTCATCGGCCACTACCACCACCACCAGTGTCTGGACTCAATGGGAAATTAATTTTGCTGCTGCTCAGATGTCCCTCAATCACAAAAAAATCTCCCTCTAGTCTCCCAGCACCAAAGACTTTGATAATTCTAATACCTTTTCCATTGGCACTGTTGGCTGCGCTGAGTAGTCATATTTGTTTCAGATCAGATTTTTGTTTCCATTGTTAGTTTAAATGCGCTGTACCACGCTAAGCTGCGCCAGAGATGGACCTTCTCAGGAATAGGTCCCTCAAGTGGGCAGCAGTGACGTCTCACAGACAGCAGCGAATCTCCAAAAAACCCCTTCTCCCCCACAGACAAGCCGTGTGTGTTGCGAGACTCTACTCTCTTCCGTCTGCAGGAGACCACAGAAGAAGGCATTTTTAAAAGCCTCAGTGTGTTTAGCTCTCAGGTCTTTCAAATCTTCTTGCTGAATCTTTGTGGTTTGGAGTTTAGTTTTTCTCCTGTGTCCCTGTTTTTACTTAAGATATCTGCTTTATTTTACTGTTTCATGTTCTCTTACTGCACCTCTGCAAACAGCCCATCTCCAACAGGTGAACTTCTTTTACCTGCCCTGCTGTGGAAAAACACATGTAGCAAAAATAACAGGGGGCTTTAGCCATGGATCAGCCCGCTGTTTTTAAACGTCATCACTCAAGAGGATAGCCCTGTTGTAATGGAAATGCAACCCAAGCAAAGCCAAGTCAAGCCAGCCCATGACTGTCAAAAAGGGGTATTAATCAGCTCAAATCATCTGTTCACCCATATTCTGTAATAAACTTTATCACCATTTCATTCATCCATCTTTCCTGATTGAATGGGACTGATGGTGAGGAACGGTAGTCTGAGAATCTGCGGGGAGGAATGAAGATGGTGAAGATGAAGCTGGCGTGGGCAGGCAACAAAGGGAAGTGTGGAGAGTTGGCAGGCAGGCAGGTGAATGGTGATCTTGAGGTCCAGGAATATAGGTTAGTAACAACGGAAACGTTGTAGCAAACAAAAGGAAATGAAATGATTCGGCCTTGACATGGAGTTAAGCAATAATCTGGTGATAAGTAGTAGAAACATTGCATGTGGATGAACTGATAAGAAGTAGCCACACTTGATGAGATGATAGCAGACAGGTGGGTGTGGTGAGCAGAGGCAGGAGCTGGGAGAATGAGGAAGGGAGATCAGCAGAAAGCTCTTTCCGGCAATAGTCTTTTCATTTAACCCTTACCAGATGATATTTCTGATCAAGAAATCCCTTCCTGGAGAAGTCATAATTCTAACAGCTATGTGATCTCAGCATTGTAAAATAAACTGAAACTTGTTGCATTTACAACTTGTTATACTATGGCCATAAGGGTAAAAAAGGAATACAGCATAAATCACTTTTTAATATACTAGTCGTGTTAATAATGCTTTTTTTTTTTTTTTGAGCAGCATTTAAGAAAAGCCACTGTGTTCATACACACCTACTTGCTGTGATATGCTTGACATTGAAATAACACTAAGATATACTATGATCTAATAAATTTTAATATTTCAAATAGAATTTAATCCATAGCCTGCTTTGCTATGACTACAGTACTGTAAATTATGAGTTTGTATTCCTTTAATGAGCCACTGTCTGTATTTGGAAGCACTATGTGCTTCTGGCTTTGAAAAGTGTTGAAGCCTATAAAAAAGGGATTATCACAGACATGGATCAAGGACTTTTATGATGAAGTACAATCATATACATAAAGGAAACACAGTCCTTAATAATGCAGCATAATCCCACTTATTTTTGGTTTTAGCATTTAACCTTACCTACGTAGAATGAAAGTTGGAATACATAGAATGAAAGTTGGAATATATGGAATGAAAGTTGGAATATATGGAATGAAAGTTGGAAGATAGAGAACAAGTTGGAATATATGGAATGAAAGTTGGAATGTATGGAATGAAAGTTGGAATATATAGAATGAAAGTTGGAATACATGAAATGAAAGTTGGAATATATAGTACAAAAATTGGAATATATAGAATGAAAGTTGGAATACATAGAATGGAAGTTGGAATATATAGAATGAAAGTTGGAATATATGGAATGAAAGTTGGAACATATAGAATGAAAGTTGGAATAAATAGAATGGAATTTGGAAAATATGGAATGAAAGTTGGAATAATTAGAATGGAATTTGGAAAATATGGAATGAAAGTTGGAATGTATGGAATGAAAGTTGGAATATATAGAATGAAAGTTGGAATATATGGAATGAAAGTTGGAATATATAGAACGAAAATTGGAATATATAGAATGAAAGTTGGAATTTGTAGAATGAAAGTTGAAATATATGGAATGAAAGTTGTAATACATGGAATGAAAGTTGGAATATATGGAATGAAAGTTGGAATGTATGGAATGAAATTTGAAATGAATACATGAAATCAAAGTTGGAATATGTAGAACGAAAGTTGGAATACATGGAATGAAAGTTGGAATATGTGGAATGAAAGTTGGAATGTATAGAATGAAATTTGGAATATATAGAATGAAAGTCGGAATATATGGAATGAAATTTGGAAGGAATACATGGAATCAAAGTTGGAATATGTAGAACGAAAGTTGGAATACATGGAATGAAAGTTGGAATATGTGGAATGAAAGTTGGAATATATAGAAGGAAATTTGGAATATATAGAATGAAAGGTGGGATATATGGAATGAAAGTTAGTATACATGGAATGAAAGTTGGAATACATAGAATGAATTTGGGAATATATGGAATGAAAGTTGGAATATATAGAACGGAAATTGGAATATATGGAATGAAAGTTGGAATATATGGAATGAAAGTTGGAAGATATAGAATGAAAGTTGGAATATATGAAATTAAAGTTGGAATATATGGAATGAAAGTTGGAATATGTGGAATGAAAGTTGGAATATAGGGAACGAAAGTTGGAATATATGGAATGAAAGTTGGAAGATATAGAACGAAAGTTGGAATATGTGCAATGAAAGTTGGAACATAGGGAACGAAAGTTGGAATGTATGGAATGAAAGTTGGAATATATAGAACGAAAGTTGGAATGTATGGAATGAAAGTTGGAATATATAGAATGAAAGTTGGGATACATGAAATGAAAGTTGGAATGCATGGAATGAAAGTCGGAATATATAGCACCGAAATTGGAATATATGGAATGAAAGTTGGAATGTATAGAATGAAAGTTGGAAGATATAGAACGAAAGGTGGAATACATGGAATGAAAATTAGAATATATAGAATGAAAGTTGGAATACATGGAATGAAAATTAGAATATATGGAATGAATTTGGGACTGTATGAAATGAAAGTTGGAATATATAGAACGGAAATTGGAATATAGGGAATGAAAGTTGGAATATATAGAACGAAAGTTGGGATATGTGGAATGAAAGTTGGAATGTATGGAATGAAAGTTGGAATATATAGAATGAAAGTTGGAATACATGAAATGAAAATTGGAATATATGGAATGAAAGTTGAAAGATATACAATGAAAGTTGGAATATATGGAATGAAAGTTGGAATGCATGGAATGAAAGTTGGAATATATAGAACGAAAGTTGGGATATGTGGAATGAAAGTTCGTAGGCATGGAATGAAAATTAGAATGTATGGAATGAATTTGGGAATGTATAAAATGAAAATTGGAATATATAGAACGGAAATTGGAATATATGGAATGAAAGTTGGAATACAGGGAATGAAAGTTGGAATATATGGAATTAAAGTTGAAATATATGGAATGAAAGATGGAAGATATAGAACGAAAGTTGGAATATGTGGAATGAAAGTTGGAATATATGGAATGAAAGTTGGAAGATATATAATGAAAGTTGGAATACATGGAATGAAAGTTGGAATGCATGGAATGAAAGTTGGAAGATATAGAATGAAAGTTGGAATATATGGAATGAAAGTTGGAATATGTGGAATGAAAGTTGGAATATATGTCATGAAAGTTGGAATGTATGGAATGAAAGTTGGAATATATAGAATGAAAGTTGGGATACATGAAATGAAAGTTGGAATGCATGGAATGAAAGTTGGAATATATAGCACCGAAATTGGAATATATGGAATGAAAGTTGGAATGCATGGAATGAAAGTTGGAATATATAGAACGAAAGTTGGGATATGTGGAATGAAAGTTCGTAGGCATGGAATGAAAATTAGAATGTATGGAATGAATTTGGGAATGTATAAAATGAAAATTGGAATATATAGAACGGAAATTGGAATATATGGAATGAAAGTTGGAATACAGGGAATGAAAGTTGGAATATATGGAATTAAAGTTGAAATATATGGAATGAATGTTGGAAGACATAGAATGAAAGTTGGAATATATGGAATGAAAGTTGGAAGATACAGAATGAAAGTTGGAATATATGAAATTAAAGTTGAAATATATGGAATGAAAGATGGAAGATATGAAACTAAAGTTGAAATATATGGAATGAAAGATGGAAGATATAGAACGAAAGTTGGAATATGTGGAATGAAAGTTAGAATATAGGGAACGAAAGTTGGAATATATGGAATGAAAGTTGGAAGATATAGAACGAAAGTTGGAATATGTGCAATGAAAGTTGGAACATTGGGAACGAAAGTTGGAATGTATGGAATGAAAGTTGGAATATATAGAACGAAAGTTGGAATGTATGGAATGAAAGTTGGAATATATAGAATGAAAGTTGGGATACATGAAATGAAAGTTGGAATGCATGGAATGAAAGTTGGAATATATAGCACCGAAATTGGAATATATGGAATGAAAGTTGGAATGTATAGAATGAAAGTTGGAAGATATAGAACGAAAGGTGGAATACATGGAATGAAAATTAGAATATATAGAATTAAAGTTGGAATACATGGAATGAAAATTAGAATATATCGAATGAATTTGGGACTGTATGAAATGAAAGTTGGAATATATAGAACGGAAATTGGAATATAGGGAATGAAAGTTGGAAGATATAGAACGAAAGTTGGAATATATAGAACGAAAGTTGGGATATGTGGAATGAAAGTTCGTAGGCATGGAATGAAAATTAGAATGTATGGAATGAATTTGGGAATGTATAAAATGAAAATTGGAATATATAGAACGGAAATTGGAATATATGGAATGAAAGTTGGAAGACATAGAACAAAATTGGAATATATGGAATGAAAGTTGGAATATATGGAATGAAAGTTGGAAGATATATAATGAAAGTTGGAATTCATGGAATGAAAGTTGGAAGATATATAATGAAAGTTGGAATATATGGAATGAAAGTTGGAATGCATGGAATTAAAGTTGGAATGTATGGAATTAAAGTTGCAATATACAGAATGAAAGATGCAATATACAGAATGAAATTTGGAATATATGGAATGAAAGTTGCAATATACAGAATGAAAGTTGGAATATATGGAATGAAAGTTGGAAGATATGGAATGAAAGTTGGAAGATATAGAATGAAAGTTGGAATATATGGAATGAAAGTTGGAAGATATATAATGAAAGTTGGAATACATGGAATGAAAGTTGGAATGCATGGAATGAAAGTTGGAAGGTATATAATGAAAATTGGAATATATGGAATGAAAGTTGGAAGATATATAATGAAAGTTGGAATATATGGAATGAAAGTTGGAATGCATGGAATTAAAGTTGGAATGTATGGAATTAAAGTTGCAATATACAGAATGAAAGATGCAATATACAGAATGAAATTTGGAATATATGGAATGAAAGTTGCAATATACAGAATGAAAGTTGGAATATATGGAATGAAAGTTGAAATATATGGAATGAAAGATGGAAGATATGAAACGAAAGTTGGATTATATGGAATGAAATTTGGAATGCATGGAATGAAAGTTGGAATATATAGAATGAAAGTTGGAATACATGAAATGAAAATTGGAATATTTGAAATGAAAGTTGGAATGTATGGAATGAAAGTTGGAATATATGGAATGAAAGTTGGAGTACATAGAATCAAAGTTGGAATACATGGAATGAAAGTTACACTATATAGAATGAAAGTTGGGATATGTGGAATGAAAGTTAGTATGCATGGAATGAAAATTAGAATATATGGAATGAATTTGGGAATGTATGAAATGAAAGTTGGAATATATAAAACGAAAACTGGAATATATAGAACGGAAATTGGAATATATGGAATGAAAGTTGGAATACATAGAATGAAAGTTGGAATATATGGAATGAAAGTTGGAATATATAGAATGGAAGTTTGAATATGTGGAATGAAAGTTGCAATATATAGAATGAAAGTTTGGATATGTGGAATGAAAGTTGGAATTTATGGAATGAAATTTGGAATATAATGGAATGAAAATTGGAAGATATAGAATGAAAGATGGAATTTATAGAATGAAAGTTGGAATGTATAGAATGAAATTTGGAATATATAGAATGAAAGTTGGAATATATGTAATTAAAGCTGAAATATATGGAATGAAAGTTGGAGGATATAGAACAAAATTTGGAACATAGAATGAAAGTTGGAATATAGGGAATGACAGTTGGAATATATGGAATGAAAGTTTGAAGATATAGAATGAGAGATGGAATATACAGAAAGAAAGTTGGAATGTATAGAATGAAAGTTGGAATATATGGAATGAAAGTTGGAATATATGAAATTAAAGTTGAAATATATGGAATGAAAGTAGGAGGATATAGAACAAAATTTAGAATATATGGAATGAAAGTTGGAATATAGGGAATGAAAGTTGGAAGGTATAGAATGAAAGTTGGAATATATGGAATGAAAGTCGGAATATATGGAATGAAAGTTGGAAGATATAGAACAAAATTTGGAATATATGGAATGAAAGTTGGCATACATAGAATGAAATTTGGAATATATGGAATGAAAGTTGGAATACATAGAATGAACGTTTGAAGATATAGAATGAGAGATGGAATATACAGAAATAAAGTTGGAATGTATAGAATGAAAGTTGGAATATATGGAATGAAAGTTGGAATATATGAAATTAAAGTTGAAATATATGGAATGAAAGTAGGAGGATATAGAACAAAATTTAGATTATATGGAATGAAAGTTGGAAGGTATAGAATGAAAGTTGGAATATATGGAATGAAAGTTGGAATACATGAAATGAAAATTGGAATATATGAAATGAAAGTTGGAATATATGGAATGAAAGTTGGAATACATAGAATGAAAGTTGGAAAATATAGAATGAAAGTTGGAATATATGAAATTAAAGTTGAAATATATGGAATGAAAGTTGGAATACATTGGATGAAAGTTGGAAGGTATAGAACGAAAGTTGGAAGACATAGAATGAAAGTTGGAATACATGAAATGAATGTTGGAATATATATACAATGAAAATTGGAATATATGGAATGAAAGTTGGAATACGTAGAATGAAAGTTGGAATACAGGGAATGAAAGTTGGAACATATGTAATGAAAGTTGGAATATATAGAATGAAAGTTGGAATACAGGAATGAAAGTTGGAATACATGGAATGAAAGTTGCAATATATAGAATGATAGGTGGGATATATTGAATGAAAGTTAGTATACATGGAATGAAAGTTGGAATACATTGAATGAATTGGGGAATGTATGGAATGAAATTTGGAATATATGGAATGAAAGGTGGAATGTATGGAATGAAAGTTGGAATACATAGAATGAAAGTTGGAATACATGAAATGAAAGTTGGAATACATGAAATGAAAGTTGGAATATATGGAATGAAAGTTGGAATATATAGAATAAAAGTAGGAATACATAGAATGAATTTGGGACTGTATGGAATGAAAGTTGGAAGATATAGAACGAAAGTTGGAATATATGGAATGAAAGTTGGAATGTATGGAATGAAAGTTGGAATATATGGAATGAAAGTTGGCATATATAGAATGAAAGTTGAAATATATGGAATGAAAGTTGGAACATAAAGAATGAAAGTTGGAATAATGGAATTAGAGTTTGAATGTATGGAAGGAAAGTTGGAATATATAGCATGAAAGTTGAAATTTATGGAACGAAAGTTGGAAGATATAGAACGAAATTTGGAATACATGGAATGAAAGTTGGAATATATAGAATGAAAGTTGGAATAAATGAAATGAAAGTTGGAATACATGAAATGAAAGTTGGAATATATGGAATGAAAGTTGGAATATATAGAATTAAAGTTGGAATACAGGAATGAAAGTTGGAATACATGGAATGAAAGTTGCAATATATAGAATGAAAGGTGGGATATATTGAATGAAAGTTAGTATACATGGAATGAAAGTTGGAATACATTGAATGAATTGGGGAATGTATGGAATGAAATTTGGAATATATGGAATGAAAGTTGTTATGTATGGAATGAAAGTTGGAATACATAGAATGAAAGTTGGAATACATGAAATGAAAGTTGGAATACATGAAATGAAAGTTGGAATATATGGAATGAAAGTTGGAATATATAGAATAAAAGTAGGAATACATAGAATGAATTTTGGAATGTATGGAATGAAATTTGGAAGATATAGAACGAAAGTTGGAATATATGGAATGAAAGTTGGAATGTATGGAATGAAAGTTGGAATATATGGAATGAAAGTTGGCATATATAGAATGAAAGTTGAAATATATGGAATGAAAGTTGGCATATATAGAATGAAAGTTGGAATGTATGGAATGAAAGTTGGAATATATAGCATGAAAGTTGAAATTTATGGAACGAAAGTTGGAAGATATAGAACGAAATTTGGAATACATCGAATGAAAGTTGGAATATAAAGAATGAAAGTTGGAATACATGAAATGAAAGTTGGAATACATAAAATGAAAGTTGGAATATATGGAATGAAAGTTGGAATATATAGAATTAAAGTTGGAATAAAAAGAATGAATTTGGGAATGTATGGAATGAAAGTTGGAATATTTAGAATGAGAGTTGGAATATATGGAATGGAAGTTGGAATGTATTAAATGAAAGTTTTAATACATGGATACTTGTCTATCGTAGTACTGGTCTCTGATACTGAGCTCTGTTACTGGTCTCTGATAATGGTCTCTAGGATTACTGGTCTCTAGTATTACTGTTCTCTGACACTGGCCTCTAGTAGTACTGGTCACTGTTACTGGTTTCTATTAGTTCTCGTGTCTGATACTGGTGTCTAGTAGTACTGGTCTCTGACACTGGACTCTGTTACTGGTCTCTGATACTTGTCTCTAGAAGTACTGGTCTCTGATACTGGTCTCTAACAGTACTGGTCTCTGAAACCGTCTGTGTTACTGGTCGCTTATACAGGTCTATAGTACTCCTGATCTCTAGTAGTTCTGGTCTCTGACACTGGTCTGTAGGAGTACTGTTCTCTGATACTTGTCTATAGAAGTGCTGGTCTCTGATACTGGTCTCCAGTAGTAATGGTCTCTGATACTTGTCTCTTGCAGTACTGGTCTGTAGTAATACTGGTCTCTGATAGTGGTCTCTGGTAGTACTGGTCTCTGAAACTGGACTCTGTTACTGGTCTCTGATACTGGTCTCTAGTTGTGCTGGTCTCTGATACTGCTCTCTATTGGTACTGGTCTCTGATACTGGTCTCTAGTAGTACTGGTCTCTGATACTGGTATCTAGTAATGCTGGTCTCTAGTTGTATTGGTCTCTGAAAGATGTCTCTGGTACTACTGGTCTCTTTTACTGCTCTCTGATACTAGACTCTGAAAGTAGTATTGATCTCTCGTAGTTCTTTTTTCTGATACTGTTCTCTAGTAGAATTGATCTATAGTAGTGCTGGTCTCTGATACTTGTCTCTTTTAGTACTGGTCGCTGGAGATACTGGCCTCTAGTAGTACGGGTCTCTGAGACTGGTCTCTAGTAGTACTGGTCTCTGTTACTGGTCTCTAGTGGAACTGGTCTCTAATAGTGGTCTCTGATACTGGTTACAAGTAACACTGGTCACTAGTAGCACTGGTCTTTGATAATGGTCTCTGGGAGTACTGGTCTCTGATGCTGGTTTCTAGTAGTACTTGTCTTGGATACTGGTCTCTCGTACTACTGGTTTCTGTTACTGGTCTCTGTTACTGATCTCTAGTAGTGCTGGTCTCTGATACTGGTCTCTAGTATTACTGGTCTCTAGTAGTACTGGTCTCTGATACTTGTTTCTGGTAGTACTGGTCTCTGGAGATACTGGCCTCTAGTAGTACTGGTCTCTGATACTGGTCTCTAGTAGGACTGGTCTCTGATATTGGTCTCTAGTAGCACTGGTCTCTTATTCTGGTTTCAGTTACTGGTCTCTGATACTGGTCTCTGGTAGCACTGTTTTTCAAGTAGTACTGTTCTCTGATATAAGTCTCTGATACTGGTCTCTAGTAGTACTGGTCTCCAGTAGTATTGGTCTCTGATACTTGTCTCTGTTACTGGTATCTGATACTGGTCCCTAGTAATACCGGTCTTTAGTAGTAGTGGTCTCTGACACTTGTCTCTAATAGTACTGTTCTCTCGTAGTACTGGTCTCTGATACTGGTCTCTTTTACTGGTCTCTGATAATGGTCTCTAATGGTACTGGTCTCTGATACTGGTCTTTTTTACTGGTCTCTGATAATGGTCTCTAGTGGTGCTGGTCTCTAGTAGTTTTGGTCTCTGATACTTGTCTCTAATAGTACTGGTCTCAAGAGATACTGGTATCTAGTAGTACTGGTCCCTCATACTGGTCTCTAGTACTACTCGTCTCTAGTAGTACCGGTCTCTGACACTAGTCTCTAGTGATACTGGTCTCTAGAAGTACTGGTCTCTGATACTGCTCTCTGGCAGTTCTGGTCTCTAGTAGTACTGGTCTCTGATACTTGTCTTTAGAGATACTGGTTGCTATTAGTAATGGTTCAGGAAACTGGTCTCAAGTATTACTGGTCTCTGATTCTGGTCTCTTGTAGTACTGGTCTCTACTTTTACTGGACTCTGATATTGGTCTCGAGTAGTACATGTCTCTGGTACTGTTCTCTAGTAGTACTGGTCTCTGATATAAGTCTCTGATACTGATCTCCAGTAGGACTGGTCTCTGACACTGGTCTCTAGTAGTACTGGTCTCTTGTCGTACTGCTCTCTGATACCAGTCTCTAGCAGTACTGGACTCTAGAGATACTGGTCTCTGATTCTGGTCTCTAGTAGTACTGGTTTCTAGTAGTATTGGTCTTTGATACTGGTCTATAGTAGTACTGGTCTCTGATACTGGTCTCTAGTAGTACTCGTCTCTGCTGCTGGTTTCTAGAAGTACTGGTCTCTTACACTGGTCTGTGTTACTGTTTTCTGATACTGGTCTCTGTTACTGGTCTCTGAAACTGGTCTTTAGAAGTACTTGTCTCTGATAGTTGTCTCTAGTCGTACTCGTCTCTGAGACTGCTCTATAGTAATACTGGTCTCTAGTAGTACTGGTCTCTGTTCCTGGTCTCTAGTAGTACTGGTCTCTAGTATAACTGTTCTCTGATACTGGTCTCTAGTAGTACTGGTCTCGGATACTGGTTTCTATTATTACTGGTCTCCAGTATTACTGTTCTCTGATACTGGTCTCTTGTATTACTGGTCTGTGATACTGGTCTCTAGTAAAACTGGTCTCTAATAGTACTGGTCTCTGACACTTGTCTCTAATAGTACTGTTCTCTCCTAGTACTGGTCTCTCATACTTGTCTTTAGAGATACTGGTTGATAGTAGAAATGGTTTCGGATACTGGTCTCAAGTATTACTGGTCTCTAGTAATACTGGTCTCTGGTACTGGTACCTAGTAATACCGGTCTCTAGTAGTACTGGTCTCTGAAACTTCTCTCTAGTAATACTGGTCTCTGATTCTGGTATTTAGAGATACTGCTCGCTAGTAGTAATGGTCTCGGATGCTGGTCTCAAGTATTACAAGTCTCTGATACTGATCTCTTGTACTACTGATCTCTTCTATTACTGGACTCTGATACTAGTCTCTAGTAGTACTGGTCTCTGATACTGGTCTCTTTTACTGGTCTCTGATAATGTTCTCTAGTGGTACTGGTCTCTGATACTGGTCTCTTCTACTGGTCTCTGATAATGGTCTCTGGTGGTGCTGGTCTCTAGTAGTTTTGGTCTCTGATACTTGTCTCTGATAGTACTGGTCTCTAGTAGTACTGGTCTCTGACACTGGTCTCTAGAGATACTGCTCTCTAGAAGTACTGGTCTCTGATACTTGTCTCTGATAGTACTGGTCTCTAGTAGTACTGGTCTCTGACACTGGTCTCTAGAGATACTGCTCTCTAATAGTACTGGTCTCTGATACTCGCCACTGGAGGTACTGGTCTCTTATACTGGTCTCCGTTACTGGTCCCTGATACTGGTCTCCGGTAGTACTGGTCTCTAATAGTACTGGTGTGTAGTCGTACTGGTCTCTGATACTTCTCTCTAGTAGAACTGGTCTCTAGAGATACTGGTCTCTACTAGTACTCGTCTCTAGTAGTAATGGTCTCTGATACTGGTCTCTGTTACTGGTGTCTGATACTGGTCTCTAGTAGTCCTTGTCGTTGAAACTGGTCTCTAGGAGTACTGGTCTCTGAAACTGCTCTCTATTAGAACTGGTCTCTGATACTGGTCTCTAGTAGTCCTTGTCGTTGAAACTGGTCTCTAGGAGTACTGGTCTCTGAAACTGCTCTCTATTAGAACTGGTCTCTGATACTGGTCTCTACTAGTACTCGTCTCGAGTAGTACTGGACTCTAGTAGTTCTTGTCATTGAAACTGGTCTCTAGGAGTACTGCTCTCTGATACTGGTCTCTGTAACTGGTCTGTCTTACTGGTCTCTGATACTGGTCTCTAGTAGTGCTCGTCTCTGATACTGGTCTTTAGTAGTACTGGTCTCTAGTAGTACTGGTCTCTGATACTGCTCTCTGTTCTCGGTCTCTGATACTGGTCTCTGTTTCTGGTCTCTGTTACTTTTGTCTGATACTGGTCTCTGTTTCTAGTCTCTGATACTGGTCTCTAGTAGTATTGGTCTCTGATACTGGTCTCTGTAACCGGTCTGTGATACTGGTCTCTAGTAGTGCTTGTCCCTACTAGTACTGGTCTCTGATTCTGGTCTCTGTTTCTGGTCTCTAGCAGTACTGGTCTGTGATACTCCATTCTAGAAGTGCTGGTCTCTGATACTGGTCGCTAATAGAACTGGTCACTGACACTGGTCTCTAGAAGTACTGGTCTCTAGTAGTACTGGTCTCTGATACTGGTCTCTGTTACTGGTCTCTGATACTGGTCTCTGTTACTGGTCTCTGATACTGGTCTCTAGTAGTACTGGTCTCTGATAGTAGTCTCTAGTAGTACTGGTCTCTGTTACTGGTCTCTGATACTGGTCTCTAGAAGTTCTGGTCTCTAGTAGTACTGCTCTCTGATACTGGTCTCTGTTACTGGTGTCTGATACTGGTCTCTAGTAGTACTTGTCTCTGATACTAGTCTCTAGTAGTACTGGTCTCTGTTACTGGTCTCTGATACTGGTCTCTAGTCGTATTAGTCTCTGATACTGGTCTCTGTTACTGGTTTCTGATAGAGGTCTCTGATACTGGTCTCTACTAGTACTGGTCTCTGATACTGGTCTCTAGTACTTTTGGTCTCTACTAGTACTGGTCTCTGATACTGGTCTCTGTAACCGGTCTGTGATATTGGTCTCTAGTAGTGGTGGTCTCAACTAGTACTGGTCTCTGATACTGGTCTCTGTTTCTGGTCTCTAGCAGAACTGGTCTGTGATACTCCATTCTAGAAGTGCTGGTCTCTGATAATAGTCTCTAGTACTACTGGTCTCTGATACTGGTTGCTACTAGAACTGGTCACTGACACTGGCCTCTGTTGCTGGTTTCTGATCCTGGTCTCTAGTAGTACTGGTCTCTGATACTGGTCTCTGTTACTGGTTTCTGATAGAGGTCTCTAGTAGTACTGCTGTCTGATACTGGTCTCTGTTACTGGTCTCTGATACTGGTCTCTAGTAGTACTGGTCTCTGATACTGGTCTCTGTTAAAGGTTTCTGATAGAGGTCTCTGATACTGGTCTCTGATACTGGTCTCTACTAGTACTGGTCTTTGATACTGGTCTCTAGTACTTTTGGTCTCTACCAGTACTGGTCTCTGATACTGGTCTCTAATACTTTTAGTCTCTACTAGTACTGTTCTCTGATACTGGTCTCTGTTACTGGTCTCTGATACAGGTCTCTGATACTTGTCTCTAGTAGTACTGGTCTCTACTAGAACTGGTATCTGACACTGGTCTCTGTTACTGGTCTCTGATACTGGTCTCTAGTAGTATTGATCTCTGATACTGGTCTCTGTTACTGGTCTCTGATACAGGTCTCTGATACTGGTCTCTGATACTGGTCTCTAGTACTTTTGGTGTCTACTAGTATTGGTCTCTGATACAGGTCTCTGTAATTGGTCTCTGATTCTGGTCTCTAGTAGTACTGGTCTCTGTTACTGGTTTCTGATACTGGTTTTTAGTTGTACTGGTCTCTGTTACTGGTCTCTAGTAGTACTGGTCTCTGTTACGAGTCTCTGATACTGGTCTGTAGTCGTGCTGGTCTCTGATACTGGTCTCTGTTACTAGTCTCTGATACTGGTCTCTGGTAGTGCTGGTCTCTGATACTGGTCTCTGTTACTAGTGTCTGATACTGGTCTCTAGTCGTGCTGGTCTCTGGTACTGGTATCTGTTACTAGTCTCTGATACTGGTCTCTGTTAGTGGTCTCTGGTACTGGTTTTTAGTAGTACTGGTCTCTGTTACTGGTCTCTAGTAGTCCTGGTCTCTGTTACTAGTCTCTGATACTGGTCTGTAGTCGTGCTGGTCTCTGATACTGGTCTCTGTTACTAGTCTCTGATACTGGTCTCTAGTAGTGCTGGTCTCTGATACTGGTCTCTGTTACTAGTGTCTGATACTGGTCTCTCGTAGTACTGGTCTCTACTAGTACTGGTCTCTGATACTGGTTTCTGTTACTGGTCTCTGATACTGGTCTCTGTTAGTGGTCTCTGATACTGGTTTTTAGTAGTACTGGTCTCTGTTACTGGTCTCTAGTAGTCCTGGTCTCTGATACTGGTCTCTGTTACTGGTCTCTGATACTGGTCTCTACTAGTACTGGTCTCTGATACTGGTCTCCACCACTACTGGTCTCTGTTACTAGTCTCTGATACTGGTCTCTAGTAGTACTGGTCTCTGTTACTGGTTTCTGATACTGGTTTTTAGTTGTACTGGTCTCTGTTACTGGTCTCTAGTAGTACTGGTCTCTGTTACGAGTCTCTGATACTGGTCTGTAGTCGTGCTGGTCTCTGATACTGGTCTCTGTTACTAGTCTCTGATACTGGTCTCTAGTAGTGCTGGTCTCTGATACTGGTCTCTGTTACTAGTGTCTGATACTGGTCTCTAGTCGTGCTGGTCTCTGGTACTGGTATCTGTTACTAGTCTCTGATACTGGTCTCTGTTAGTGGTCTCTGATACTGGTTTTTAGTAGTACTGGTCTCTGTTACTGGTCTCTAGTAGTCCTGGTCTCTGTTACTAGTCTCTGATACTGGTCTGTAGTCGTGCTGGTCTCTGATACTGGTCTCTGTTACTAGTCTCTGATACTGGTCTCTAGTAGTGCTGGTCTCTGATACTGGTCTCTGTTACTAGTGTCTGATACTGGTCTCTCGTAGTACTGGTCTCTACTAGTACTGGTCTCTGATACTGGTTTCTGTTACTGGTCTCTGATACTGGTCTCTGTTAGTGGTCTCTGATACTGGTTTTTAGTAGTACTGGTCTCTGTTACTGGTCTCTAGTAGTCCTGGTCTCTGATACTGGTCTCTGTTACTGGTCTCTGATACTGGTCTCTACTAGTACTGGTCTCTGATACTGGTCTCCACCACTACTGGTCTCTGTTACTAGTCTCTGATACTGGTCTCTCGTAGTATTGGTATCTACTAGTACTGGTCTCTGATACTGGTTTCTGTTACTGGTCTCTGATACTGGTCTCTGTTAGTGGTCTCTGATACTGGTTTTTAGTAGTACTGGTCTCTGTTACTGGTCTCTAGTAGTCCTGGTCTCTGGTACTGGTATCTGTTACTAGTCTCTGATCCTGGTCTCTAGTAGTGCTGGTCTCTGATACTGGTCTCTGTTACTGGTCTCTGATACTGGTCTCTACTAGTACTGGTCTCTGATACTGGTCTCCACCACTACTGGTCTCTAGTAGTGCTGTTCTCTGATACTGGTCTCTTGTAGTACTGGTCTCTACTGGAACTGGTATCTGACACTGGTCTCTGTTACTGGTCTCTAGTAGTATTGATCTCTGATACTGGTCTCTGTTACTGGTCTCTGATACAGGTCTCTGATACTGGTCTCTGATACTGGTCCCTAGTAGTACTGGTCTCTGATACTGGTCTCTAGTACTTTTGGTCTCTACTAGTACTGGTCTCTGATACAGGTCTCTGTTACCAGTCACTGTTACTGGTCTCTAGTAGTACTGGTCTCTGATAATGGTCTCTAGTAGTACTGGTGTCTGATACTGGTCGCTAGTAGTACTGGTCACTGATACTGGTCTCTGTAACTGGTTTCTGATACTGGTCTCTGTTATTTGTCTCTGATACTGATTTCTGTTACTGGTCTCTGATACTGGTCTCTAGTACTACTGGTGTCTGATACTGGTCGCTAGTAGTACTGGTCACTGATACTGGTCTCTGTACCTGGTCTCTGATACTGGTCTCTTGTAGTGCTGGTGTCTGATACTGGTCTGTAGTAGTACTGGTCTCTATTACTGGTCTATAGGAGTACTGGTCTCTGATACTGGTCTCTGTTACCATCTCTGATACATGTCTCTAGTAGTACTGGTCTCTAGTAGTACTAGTATCTAGTAGACTGGTTTCCGATACTGGTCTCTAGTAATACTGGTCTTTGATACTTGTCTCTAGTAGTACTGGTCTCTAGTAGTACTGGTCTCTGATACTGGTCTCTAGCAGTACTGGTCTCCAGTAGTACTGGTCTGTGATACTGGTTTTTAGTAGTACTTGTCTCTGTTACTGGTCTCTAGTAGTGCTGGTCTCTGATACTGGTCTCTGTTACTAGTGTCTGATACTGGTCTCTCGTAGTACTGGTCTCTACTAGTACTGGTCTCTGATACTGGTATCTGTTTCTGGTCTCTAGCAGTACTGGTCTGTGATGCTTCGTTCTAGAAGTGCTGGTCTCCGATACTGGTCTCTGTTATTTGTCTCTGATAGTGATTTCTGTTGCTGGTCTCTGATACTGGTCTCTAGTAGTACTGGTGTCTGATCCTGGTCTCTAGTAGTACTGGTCTCTGATACTGGTCTCTAGTAGTACTGGTCTCTGTTAATGGTCTCTAGGAGTACTGGTCTCTGATACTGGTCTCTGTTACCATCTCTGATACTTGTCTCTACTATAACTGGTCTCTAGTAGTACTAGTATCTAGTAGACTGGTTTCCGATACTGGTCTCTAGTAGTACTGGTCTTTGATACTTGTCTCTAGTAGTACTGGTCTCTAGTAGTACTGGTCTCTGATACTGGTCTCTAGTAGTACTGATCTCTAGTAGTACTGGTCTCTGATACTGGTGTCTAGTAGTGCTGGTCTCTGATACTGGTCTCTCGTAGTACTGGTCTCTGTTACTGGTCTCTGATACTGGTCTGTAGTAGTACTGTTCTCTGTTACTGGTCTCTGATACTGGTCTCTAGTAGTACTGGTCTCGAGTAGTACTGGTCTCTCATACTGGTCTCTACTAGTACTCGTCTCTAGTAGTAATGGTCTCTGATACTGGTCTCTGTTACTGGTCTCTGATACTGGATTCTAGTAGTACTGGTCTCTGATACTGGTGTCTAGTAGTACTGGTCTCTTGTAGTACTGGCCTCTGATCCTGGTCTCTAGTAGTACTGTTCTCTAGTAGTACTGCTCTCTGATAATGGTGTCTAGTTCTAGTAGGACAGGTATCTAGTAGTGCTCGTCTCTGATAATGGTCTTTAGTAGTACTGGATTCTAGTAGTACTGGTCTCTGATTCTGCTCTCTGTTACTGGTCTCTGATACTGCTTTCTAGTAGTACTGGTCTCTGATACTGGTCTCTGTTACTGGTCTCTGTTGCTGGTGTCTGATACTGGTCTCTGTTTCTGGTCTCTGTTACTGGTGTCTGATATTGGTCTCCTACACTGGTCTCTGATACTGGTCTCTATTACTCGTCTCTGAAACTGGTCTCCAGTAGTCCTGGTCTCTGATATTGGTCTCTGTTACTTGTCTCTGATAGTGGTCTCTGATACTGGTCTCTAGTAGTACTGGTCTCTGATACTGGTCTCTAGTAGTTCTGGTTTCTGTTACTGGTCTCTGATACTGGTCTCTAGTAGTACTGGTCTCTGATACTCATCTCTGTTACTGGTCTCTGATACTGGTCTTTAGTAGTACTGGTCTCTGATACTGGTCTCTACTAGTACTGGTCTTTGATACTTGTCTCTAGTAGTACTGGTCTCTGATACTGGTCTCTAGTAGTACTGGTCTCCAGTAGTACTGGTCTCTGATACTGGTGTCTAGTAGTGCTGGTCTCTGATACTGGTCTCTCGTAGTACTGGTCTCTGCTACTGGTCTCTGATACTGGTCTCTAGTAGTACTGGTCTCTGTTACTGGTCTCTGATACTGGTCTCTCGTAGTACTCGTCTCGAGTAGTACTGGTCTCTCATTCTGGTCTCTACTAGTACTCGTCTCTAGTAGTAATGGTCTCTGATACTGGTCTCTGTCACTGGTCTCTGATACTGGATTCTAGTAGTACTGGCCTCTGATCCTGGTATCTAGTAGTGCTCGTCTCTGATACTGGTCTTTAGTAGTACTGGATTCTAGTAGTACTGGTCTCTGATACTGCTCTCTGTTACTGGTCTCTGATACTGGTCTCTATTACTCGTCTCTGAAACTGGTCTCTAGTAGTCCTGGTCTCTGATATTGGTCTCTGTTACTTGTCTCTGTTACTGGTCTCTGATACTGGTCTCTGGTAGTACTGGTCTCTAGTAGTACTGGTGTCTGATACTGGTATCTAGTAGTGCTCGTCTCTGATAATGGTCTTTAGTAGTACTGGATTCTAGTAGTACTGGTCTCTGATACTGGTATCTGTTACTGGTCTCTGTTGCTGGTGTCTGATACTGGTCTCTGTTTCTGGTCTCTGTTACTCGTCTCTGAAACTGGTCTCCAGTAGTCCTGGTCTCTGATATTGGTCTCTGTTACTTGTCTCTGATAGTGGTCTCTGATACTGGTCTCTAGTAGTACTGGTCTCTGATACTGGTCTCTAGTAGTTCTGGTTTCTGTTACTGGTCTCTGATACTGGTCTCTAGTAGTACTGGTCTCTGATACTCATCTCTGTTACTGGTCTCTGATACTGGTCTTTAGTAGTACTGGTCTCTGATACTGGTCTCTAGTAGTACTGGTCTTTGATACTGGTCTCTAGTAGTACTGGTCTCTGTTACTGGTCTCTGATTCTGGTCTCTCGTAGTACTGGTCTCTAGTCGTGCTGGTCTCTGATACTGGTCTCTGTTACTGGTCTGTGATACTGGTCTCTAGTAGTGCTGGTCTCTACTAGTACTGGTCTCTGATACTGGTCTCTGATACAGGTCTTTAATACTGGTCTCTGATACTGGTCTCTAGTAGTATTGGTCTCTGATACTGGTCTCTAGTAGTTTTGGTCTCTACTAGTACTGGTCTCTGAACTGGTCTCTGTTACTGGTCTCTGATATAGGTCTCTCTTACTAGTCTCTGATACTGGTCTCTAGTAGTACTAGTCTCTACTAGTACTGGTCTCTGATACTGGTCTCTGTTCCTGGTCTCTAATACAGATCTCTGTAACTGGTCTCTAATTCTGGTCTCTAGTAGTACTAGTTTCTGTTACTGGTCTCTAGTATTACTGGTCTCTGTTACTAGTCTCTGATACTGGTCTCTAGTCGTGCTGGTCTTTGATACTGGTCTCTGTTACTAGTCTCTGATACTGGTCTCTGTTAGTGCTGGTCTCTGATACTGGTCTCTGTTACTAGTGTCTGATACTGGTCTCTCGTAGTACTGGTCTCTACTAGTACTGGTCTCTGATACTGGTCTGTGTTACTGGTCTCTGATACTGGTCTCTTTTTCTGGTCTCTAGCAGTACTGGTCTGTGATACTCCGTTCTAGAAGTGCTGGTCTCTGATACTGGTCTCTGTTTCTGGTCTCTGAAACTGGATTCGAGTCGTACTGGTCTCTGATCCTGGTCTCTAGTAGTACTGTTCTCTAGTAGTACTGCTCTCTGATACTGGTGTCTAGTTCTAGTAGTACTGGTCTCTAGTAGTACTGGTCTCTGATTCTGGTTTCCAGTAGTACTGCTGTCTGATACTTGTATCTAGGAGTGCTCGTCTCTGATACTGGTCTTTAGCAGTACTGGTCTCTAGTAGTACTGGTCTCTGATACTGGTCTCTGTTACTGGTCTCTGATACTGGTCTCTAGTAGTACTGGTCTCTTATACTGGTCTCTAGTAGTACTGGTCTCTAAAACTGGTCTCTAGAAGTACTGGTCTCTGATAATGGTCTCTAGTAGTGCTGGTCTCTGATACTGGTCTCACGTAGTACTGGTGTCTGTTACTGATCCCTGATCCTGGTC
This sequence comes from Epinephelus awoara, assembly GCA_035609425.1. Classification (NCBI taxonomy): domain Eukaryota; kingdom Metazoa; phylum Chordata; class Actinopteri; order Perciformes; family Serranidae; genus Epinephelus; species Epinephelus awoara. Next base: position 37,235,752 of record CM069298.1, on the reverse strand, counting down.
TTCGGTAGCACTGGTCTCAGAAACTGGTCTCTAGAAGTACTGGTCTCTGATAATGGTCTCTAGTAGTGCTGGTCTCTGATACTGGTCTCTCTTAGTACTGGTCTCTGTTACTGGTCTCTGATTCTGGTCTTCGGTCGTACTGGTCTCTGATATGGGTCTCTAGTAGTACAGGTCTCTGTTACTGGTCTCCAGTAGTACTGGTCTCTGATACTGGTCTCCAGTAGTACTGGTCTCTGATACTGTTCTCTAGTAGTACTGGTCTCTGATACTTGTCTCTAGTAGTACTGGTCTCTGTTACTGGTCTCTTATACTTGTCTCTAGTAGTACTGGTCTCTGATACTGGTCTCTGTTACTGGTCTCTGATACTGGTCTCTAGTAGTACTGGTCTCTTATACTGGTCTCTAGTAGTACTGGTCTCTAAAACTGGTCTCTAGAAGTACTGGTCTCTGATAATGGTCTCTAGTAGTGCTGGTCTCTGATACTGGTCTCACGTAGTACTGGTGTCTGTTACTGATCCCTGATCCTGGTCTTCGGTAGCACTGGTCTCAGAAACTGGTCTCTAGAAGTACTGGTCTCTGATAATGGTCTCTAGTAGTGCTGGTCTCTGATACTGGTCTCTCTTAGTACTGGTCTCTGTTACTGGTCTCTGATTCTGGTCTTCGGTCGTACTGGTCTCTGATATGGGTCTCTAGTAGTACAGGTCTCTGTTACTGGTCTCCAGTAGTACTGGTCTCTGATACTGGTCTCCAGTAGTACCGGTCTCTGATACTGTTCTCTAGTAGTACTGGTCTCTGATACTTGTCTCTAGTAGTACTGGTCTCTGTTACTGGTCTCTTATACTTGTCTCTAGTAGTACTGGTCTCTGTTACTGGTCTGTGATACTGGTCTCTAGTAGTACTGGTCTCTGATATTGGTCTCTAGTAGTACTGGTCTCTAGTAGTACTGGTCTCTGATATTCGTCCCTAGTAGTACTGATCTCTAGTAGTACTTGTCTCTGATACTGGTCTGCAGTAGTACTTGTCTCTGATACTGGTCTCTAGTAGTACTGGTCTCTGATACTGGTCTCTAGTAGTCCAGGTCTCTATTACTGGTCTCTGATACTGGTCTCTAGTAGTTCTGGTCTCTGATACTGGTCTCTAGTAGTAATGGTCTCTGATACTGGTCTTCGGTAGCACTGGTCTCTGATACTGGTCTCTAGAAGTACTGGTCTCTGATTATGGTCTCTAGTAGTGCTGGTCTCTGATACTGGTCTCTTGTAGTACTGGTCTCTGTTACTGGTCTCTGATACTTGTCTTTGGTAGTACTGGTCTCTAATAATGGTCTCTAGTACAACTGGTCTCTGATATTGGTCTATAGTAGTACTGGTCATTGATAAGGGTCTCTGTTATTGATCTCTGATTCTGGTCTCTGTTATTTGTCCCCAACACTGGTTTCTGTCACTGGTCTCTGATACTGGTCTCTAGTAGTACAGGTCTCTGTTACTGATTTCTGATACTGGTCTCTAGTAGTACTGGTCTCTAGTAGTACTGGTCTCTGATACTTGTCTCTAGTAGTACTGGTCTCTGACACTGGTCTCTGATACTGGTCTCTAGTAGTACTGGTCTCTGTTACTGGTCTGTGATAATGGTCTCTAGTCGTACTGGTCTCTGATATTGGTCTCTAGTAGTACTGGTCTCTGATATTGGTCCCTAGTAGTACTGGTCTCTAGTAGTACTGGTCTCTGATACTGATCTCCAGTAGTATTTGTGTCTGATACAGGTCTCTGTTACTAGTCTCTGATACTGGTCTCTACTAGTACTGGTCTCTGACACTGGTCTCTGATACTGGTTGCTAGTAGTACTGGTCTCTGATACTGGTCTCTAGTTGTACTGGTCTCTGACACTGGTCTCTGTAACTGTTCTCTGATACTTGTTTCTAGTAGTACTGGTCTCTGACACTGGTCTCTAGTAGTCCTGGTCTCTGACACTCGTCTCTGTTACTGGTCTCTGATACTTGTCTCCCGTAGTACTGGTCTCTGTTACTGCTATCTGATATTGGTCTCTAGTAGTACTGGTCTCTGATACTGGTCTCTGTTACTGGTCTCTGACACTGGTCTCTGATACTGGATGCTAGTAGTACTGGTCTCTGATACTGGTCTCTAGTTGTACTGGTCCCTGACACTGGTCTCTGTAACTGTTCTCTGATACTTGTTTCTAGTAGTAATGGTCTCTGATACTGGTCTCTAGTAGTCCTGGTCTCTGACACTCGTCTCTGTTACTGGTCTCTGATACTTGTCTCCCGTAGTACTAGTCTCTGTTACTGCTATCTGATATTGGTCTCCAGTAGTACTGGTCTCTGATACTGGTCTCTGTTACTGGTCTCTGATACTGGTCTTTGGTAGTACTGGTCTCTGATACTGTTATCTAGTAGTACTGGTCTCTGATACTGGTCTCTGAAACTGGTTTCTAGTAGTACTGGTCTCTGATACTGGTGTTAGTAGTGCTGGTCTCTGATACTGGTCACTCATAGAACTGGTCTCTGTTACTAGTCTCTGAAACTGGTCTTTTGTAGTACTGGCCTCTGATACTGGTCTCTAGTAGTACTGGTCTCTGATACTGGTTTCTAGCAGTACTGGTCTCTGATAATGGTCTCTAGTAGTGCTGGTCTCTGATATTCGTCCCTAGTAGTACTGATCTCTAGTAGTACTTGTCTCTGATACTGGTCTGCAGTAGTACTGGTCTCTGATACTGGTCTCTAGTAGTACTGGTCTCTTATACTGGTGTCTAGTAGTACTGGTCTCTGATACTGGTCTCTAGAAGTACTGGTCTCTGATAATGGTCTCTAGTAGTGCTGGTCTCTGATACTGGTCTCACGTAGTACTGGTCTCTGATACTGGTCTCTGATTCTGGTCTTCGGTTGTACTGGTCTCTGATATGGGTCTCTAGTAGTGCTGGTCTCAGGTACTGGTCTCTCGTAGTACTGGTCTCTGTTACTGGTCTCTGATACTTGTCTTTGGTAGTACTGGTCTCTGATAATGGTCTCTAGTACAACTGGTCTCTGATATTGGTCTCTAGTAGTCCTGGTCATTGATAAGGGTCTCTGCTATTGATCTCTGATACTGGTCTCTGTTATTTGTCTCTGACACTGGTTTCTGTCACTGGTCTCTGATACTGGTCTCTGTTACTGGGCTCTGATACTGGTCTCTGGTAGTACTGGTCTCTGACACTGGTCTTCAGTAGTACTGGTCTCTGATACTGGTCTCTAGTAGTACAGGTCTCTGTTACTGCACTCTGATACTGGTCTCTAGTAGTACTGATCTCTGATACTTGTCTCCAGTAGTACTGGTCTCTGATACTGGTCTCTAGTAGTACTGGTCTCTGATACTGGTCTCTAGTAGTACTGGTCTCTGATATTGGTCTCTAGTAGTACTGGTCTCTGATATTCGTCCCTAGTAGTACTGATCTCTAGTAGTACTTGTCTCTGATACTGGTCTCTAGTAGTACTGATCTCTGATACTGGTCTCTAGTAGTAATGGTCTCTGATACTGGTCTCTAGTAGTACAGGTCTCTATTACTGGTCTCTGATACTGGTCTCTAGTAGTACTGATCTCTGATACTGGTCTCTAGTAGTACTGGTCTCTGATACTTGTCTCTAGTAGTACTGGTCTCTGTTACTGGTCTCTGATTCTGGTCTCTCGTAGAACTGGTCTCTAGTCGTGCTGGTCTCTGATACTGGTCTCTGTTACTGGTCTCTGATACTGGTCTCTAGTAGTATTGGTCTCTGATACTGGTCTCTGTTACCGGTCTGTGATACTGGTCTCTAGTAGTGCTGGTCTCTGATACTGATATCCAGTAGTATTTGTGTCTGATATAGGTCTCTGTTACTAGTCTCTGATACTGGTCTCTACTAGTACTGGTCTCTGACACTGGTGTCTGATACTGGTTGCTAGTAGTACTGGTCTCTGATACTGGATTTTAGTCGTACTGATCTCTGACACTGGTCTCTTTTACTGGTCTCTGATACTGGTCTCTGTTTCTGGTCTCTGATACTGGATTTTAGTCGTACTGGTCTCTGACACTGGTCTCTTTTACTGGTCTCTGATACTGGTCTCTAGTAGTACTGGTCTCTGATACTGGTCTCTAGAAGTACTGGTCTCTGATAATGGTCTCTAGTAGTGCTGGTCTCTGATACTGGTCTCACGTAGTACTGGTCTCTGATACTGGTCTCTGATTCTGGTCTTCGGTTGTACTGGTCTCTGATATGGGTCTCTAGTAGTGCTGGTCTCAGGTACTGGTCTCTCGTAGTACTGGTCTCTGTTACTGGTCTCTGATACTTGTCTTTGGTAGTACTGGTCTCTGATAATGGTCTCTAGTACAACTGGTCTCTGATATTGGTCTCTAGTAGTACTGGTCATTGATAAGGGTCTCTGCTATTGATCTCTGATACTGGTCTCTGTTATTTGTCTCTGACACTGGTTTCTGTCACTGGTCTCTGATACTGGTCTCTGTTACTGGTCTCTGATACTGGTCTCTGGTAGTACTGGTCTCTGACACTGGTCTTCAGTAGTACTGGTCTCTGATACTGGTCTCTAGTAGTACAGGTCTCTGTTACTGATCTCTGATACTGGTCTCCAGTAGTACTGGTCTCTGATACTGGATTTTAGTCGTACTGGTCTCTAGTAGTACTGGTCTCTGTTACTGGTCTCTGACACTGGTCTCTGATACTGGTTGCTAGTAGTACTGGTCTCTGATACTGGTCTCTAGTTGTACTGGTCTCTGACACTGGTCTCTGTAACTGTTCTCTGATACTTGTTTCTAGTAGTAATGGTCTCTGATACTGGTCTCTAGTAGTCCTGGTCTCTGACACTCGTCTCTGTTACTGGTCTCTGATACTTGTCTCCCGTAGTACTTGTCTCTTTTACTGCTATCTGATATTGGTCTCTAGTAGTACTGGTCTCTGATACTGGTCTCTGTTACTGGTCTCTGATACTGGTCTTTGGTAGTACTGGTCTCTGATACTGGTGTCTAGTAGTACTGGTCTCTGATACTGGTCTCTGAAACTGGTTTCTAGTAGTACTGGTCTCTGATACTGGTGTTAGTAGTGCTGGTCTCTGATACTGGTCACTCATAGAACTGGTCTCTGTTACTAGTCTCTGATATTGGTCTTTTGTAGTACTGGCCTCTGATACTGGTCTCTAGTAGTACTGGTCTCTGATACTGGTATCTAGTAGTACTGGTCTCTGTTACTGGTCTCTGATACTGGTCTCTAGTAGTACTGGTCTCTTATACTGGTCTCTAGTAGTACTGGTCTCTGATACTGGTCTCTAGAAGTACTGGTCTCTGATAATGGTCTGTAGTAGTGCTGGTCTCTGATACTGGTCTCTAGTAGTACTGGTCTCTGATATTGGTCCCTAGTAGTACTGGTCTCTAGTAGTACTGGTCTCTGATACTGATCTCCAGGAGTATTTGTGTCTGATACAGGTCTCTGTTACTAGTCTCTGATACTGGTCTCTACTAGTACTGGTCTCTGACACTGGTCTCTGATACTGGTTGCTAGTAGTACTGGTCTCTGATACTGGTCTCTAGTTGTACTGGTCTCTGACACTAGTCTCTGTAACTGTTCTCTGATACTTGTTTCTAGTAGTAATGGTCTCTGATACTGGTCTCTAGTAGTCCTGGTCTCTGACACTCGTCTCTGTTACTGGTCTCTGATACTTGTCTCCCGTAGTACTGGTCTCTTTTACTGCTATCTGATTTTGGTCTATAGTAGTACTGGTCTCTGATACTGGTCTCTGTTACTGGTCTCTGATACTGGTCTTTGGTAGTACTGGTCTCTGATACTGGTGTCTAGTAGTACTGGTCTCTGATACTGGTCTCTGAAACTGGTCTCTGAAACTGGTTTCTAGTAGTACTGGTCTCTGATACTGGTGTTAGTAGTGCTGGTCTCTGATACTGGTCACTCATAGAACTGGTCTCTGTTACTAGTCTCTAATATTGGTCTTTTGTAGTACTGGCCTCTGATACTGGTCTCTAGTAGTACTGGTCTCTTATACTGGTCTCTAGTAGTACTGGTCTCTGATACTGGTCTCTAGAAGTACTGGTCTCTGATAATGGTCTCTAGTAGTGCTGGTCTCTGATACTGGTCTCACGTAGTACTGGTCTCTGATACTGGTCTCTGATCCTGGTCTTCGGTAGCACTGGTCTCTGAAACTGGTCTCTAGAAGTACTTGTCTCTGATAATGGTCTCTAGTAGTGCTGGTCTCTGATACTGGTCTCTCTTAGTACTGGTCTCTGTTACTGGTCTCTGATTCTGGTCTTCGGTTGTACTGGTCTCTGATATGGGTCTCTAGTAGTGCTGGTCTCAGGTACTGGTCTCTCGTAGTACTGGTCTCTGTTACTGGTCTCTGATACTTGTCTTTGGTAGTACTGGTCTCTGATAATGGTCTCTAGTACAACTGGTCTCTGATATTGGTCTCTAGTAGTACTGGTCATTGATAAGGGTCTCTGCTATTGATCTCTGATACTGGTCTCTGTTATTTGTCTCTGACACTGGTTTCTGTCACTGGTCTCTGATACTGGTCTCTGTTACTGGTCTCTGATACTGGTCTCTGGTAGTACTGGTCTCTGATACTGGTCTTCAGTAGTACTGGTCTCTGATACTGGTCTCTAGTAGTACAGGACTCTGTTACTGCACTCTGATTCTGGTCTCTAGTAGTACTGATCTCTGATACTGGTCTCCAGTAGTACTGGTCTCTGATACTGGTCTCTAGTAGTACTGGTCTCTGATACTTGTCTCTAGTAGTACTGGTCTCTGTTACTGGTCTGTGATACTGGTCTCTAGTAGTACTGGTCTCTGATATTGGTCTCTAGTAGTACTGGTCTCTAGTAGTACTGGTCTCGGATATTCGTCCCTAGTAGTACTGATCTCTAGTAGTACTTGTCTCTGATACTGGTCTCCAGTACAACTTGTCTCTGATACTGGTCTCTAGTAGTACTGGTCTCTGATACTGGTCTCTAGTAGTACTGATCTCTGATACTGGTCTCTAGTAGTACTGGTCTCTGATACTGGTCTCTAGTAGTAATGGTCTCTGATACTGGTCTCTAGTAGTACAGGTCTCTAGTACTGATCTCTGATACTGGTCTCTAGTAGTACTGGTCTCTGATACTTGTCTCTAGTAGTACTGGTCTCTGTTACTGGTCTCTGATTCTGGTGTCTCGTAGTACTGGTCTCTAGTCGTGCTGGTCTCTGATACTGGTCTCTAGTAGTATTGGTCTCTGATACTGGTCTCTGTTACCGGTCTGTGATACTGGTCTCTAGTAGTATTTGTTTCTGATACAGGTCTCTGTTACTAGTCTCTGATACTGGTCTCTACTAGTTCTGGTCTCTGACACTGGTGTCTGATACTGGTTGCTAGTAGTACTGGTCTCTGATACTGGATTTTAGTCGTACTGGTCTCTGACACTGGTCTCTTTTACTGGTCTCTGATACTGGTCTCTGTTTCTGGTCTCTGATACTGGATTTTACTTGTACTGGTCTCTGATACTGGTGTCTAGTAGTACTGGTCTCTAGTAGTACTGTCCTCTGATCCTGGTCTCTAGTAGTACTGGACTCTGATACTGGTGTCTAGTTCTAGTAGTACTGGTCTCTGATTCTGGTTTCCAATAGTACTGGTGTCTGATACTTGTATCTAGTAGTGCTCGTCTCTTATACTGGTCTTTAGCAGTACTGGTCTCTAGTAGTACTGGTCTCTGTTACTGGTCTCTGATACTGCTTTCTAGTAGTACTGTTCTCTGATCATGGTCTCTGTTACTGGTGTCTGATACTGGTCTCTGTTTCTGGTCTCTGTTTCTGGTGTCTAATACTGGTCTCTGTTTCTGGTCTTTGTTACTGATGTCTGATACTGGTCTCCTATACTGGTCTCTGATGCTGGTCTCTATTACTCGTCTCCGAAATTGGTCTCCAGTAGTACTGGTCTCTGATATTGGCCTTCGATAGCACTGGTCTCTGATACTGGTCTCTAGAAGTACTGGTCTCTGATAATGGTCTCTAGTAGTGCTGATCTCTGATACTGGTCTCTCGTAGTACTGGTCTCTGTTACTGGTCTCTGATACTTTTCTTTGGTAGTACGGGTCTCTGATAATGGTCTCTAGTACAACTGGTCTCTGATATTGGTCTATAGTAGTACTGGTCATTGATAAGGGTCTCTGTTATTGATCTCTGATACTGGTGTCTGTTATTTGTCCCTGACACTGGTTTCTGTCACTGGTCTCTGATACTGGTCTCTGTTACTGGTCTCTGGTACTGGTCTCTAGTAGTACTGGTTTCTGATACTGGTCTCTAGTAGTACAGGTCTCTGTTACTGGTCTCTGATACTGGTCTCTAGTAGTACTGATCTCTGATACTTGTCTCTAGTAGTACTGGTCTATGTTACTGGTCTCTGATACTGGTCTCTAGTAGTACTGGTCTCTGTAACTGGTCTGTGATAATGGTCTCTAGTAGTACTGGTCTCTGATATTGGTCTCTAGTAGTACTGGTTTCTGATATTGGTCCCTAGTAGTACTGATCTCTAGTAGTACTGGTCTCTGATACTGGTATCCAGTAGTATTTGTCTCTGATACAGGTCTCTGTTACTGGTCTCTGATACTGGTATCTACTAGTACTGGTCTCTGACACTGGTCTTTGATACTGGTTGCTAGTAGTACTGGTCTCTGATACTGGTCTCGAGTTGTACTGGTCTCTGACACTGGTCTCTGTTACTGGTCTCTGATACTGGTTTCTAGTAGTACTGGTCTCTGACACTCGTCTCTGTGACTGGTCTCTGATACTTGTTTCCCGTAGTACTGGTCTCTGTTACTGCTATCTGATAGTGGTCTCTAGTAGTGCTGGTCTCTGATACTGGTCTCTGATACTGATCTTTGGTAGTACTGGTCTCTGATACTGGTGTCTAGTAGTACTGGTCTCTGATACTGGTCTCTGAAACTGGTTTATAGTAGTACTGGTCTCTGATACTGGTCTTAGTAATGCTGGTCTCTGATACTGGTCACCCGTAGAACTGGTCTCTGTTACTGGTCTCTGATACTGGTCTTTTGTAGTACTGGCCTCTGATACTGGTCTCTCGTAGTACTGGTCTCTGTTACTGATCTCTGATACTGGTCTTTGGTAGTACTGGTCTCTGATACTGGTCTCTCGTAGTACTGGTCTCTGTTACTGGTCTCTAGGAGTACTGGTCTCTGATACTGGTCTCTGTTACCATCTCTGATACTTGTCTCTAGTAGAACTGGTCTCTAGTAGTATTAGTATCTAGTAGACTGGTTTCCGATACTGGTCTCTAGTAGTACTGGTCTTTGATACTTGTCTCTAGTAGTACTGGTCTCTAGTAGTACTGGTCTCTGATACTGGTCTCTAGTAGTACTGGTCTCCAGTAGTACTGGTCTCTGATACTGGTGTCTAGTAGTGCTGGTCTCTGATACTGGTCTCTCGTAGTACTGGTCTCTGATACTGGTCTCTAGTAGTACTGGTCTCTAGTAGTACTGGTCTCTGTTACTGGTCTCTGATACTGGTCTCTACTAGTACTCGTCTCTAGTAGTACTGGTCTCTGATACTGGTCTCTGTTACTGGTCTCTGATACTGGTCTCTGTTACCGGTCTGTGATACTGGTCTCTAGTAGTGCTGGTCTCTACCAGTACTGGTCTCTGATACTGGTCTCTGTTACTGGTCTCTGATACAGGTCTCTGATACTGGTCTCTGATACTGGTCTCTAGTAGTACTGGTCTCTGATACTGGTCTCTAGTAGTTTTGGTCTCTACTAGTACTGGTCTCTGTTACTGGTCTCTGATACAGGTCTCTGTTACTAGTCTCTGATACTGGTCTCTAGTAGTACTAGTCTCTACTAGTACTGGTCTCTGATAATGGTCTCTGTTCCTGGTCTCTGATACAGGTCTCTGTAACTGGTCTCTAATTCTGGTCTCTAGTAGTACTGGTCTCTGTTACTGGTCTCTAGTAGTACTGGTCTCTGTTACTAGTCTCTGATACTGGTCTCTAGTCGTGCTGGTCTCTGATACTGCTCTCTGTTACTAGTCTCTGATACTGGTCTCTGTTAGTGCTGGTCTCTGATACTGGTCTCTGTTACTAGTGTCTGATACTGGTCTCTCGTAGTACTGGTCTCTACTAGTACTGGTCTCTGATACTTGTCTCTGTTACTGGTATCTGATACTGGTCTCTGTTTCTGGTCTCTAACAGTACTGGTCTGTGATACTCCGTTCTAGAAGTGCTGGTCTCTGATAATGGTCTCTAGTACTACTGGTCTCTTTTACTGGTCTCTGATACTGGTCTCTGTTTCTGGTCTCTGATACTGGATTCTAGTCGTACTGGTCTCTGACACTGGTGTCTAGTAGTACTGTTCTCTAGTAGTACTGCTCTCTGATACTGGTGTCTAGTTCTAGTAGTACTGGTCTCTAGTAGTACTGGTCTCTGATTCTGGTTTCCAGTAATACTGGTGTCTGATACTTGTATCTAGTGGTAATCGTCTCTGATACTGGTCTCTAGTAGTACTGGTCTCTGATCATGGTCTCTGTTGCTGGTCTCTGATACTGGTCTCTGTTACTGATGTCTGATACTGGTCTCCTATACTGGTCTCTGATACTGGTCTCTATTACTCGTCTCTGAAACTGGTCTCCAGTAGTACTGGTCTCTGATATTGGTCTCTGATACTGGTCTCTGATACTGCTCTCTAGAAGTACTGGTCTCTGATACTGGTCTCTGGTAGTACTGGTCTCTGATACTGGTCTCTAGTAGTACTGGTCTCTGTTACTGGTCTCTGATACTGGTCTTTGATAGCACTGGTCTCTGATACTGGTCTCTAGAAGTACTGGTCTCTGATAATGGTCTCTAGTAGTGCTGGTCTCTGATACTGGTCTCTTGTAGTACTGGTCGCTGTTACTGGTCTCTGATACTTGTCTTTGGTAGTACTGGTCTCTGATAATGGTCTCTAGTACAACTGGTCTCTGATATTGGTCTATAGTAGTACTGGTTATTGATAAGGGTCACTGTTATTGATCTCTGATGCTGGTCTCTGTTATTTGTCCCTGACACTGGTTTCTGTCACTGGACTCTGATACTGGTGTCTGTTACTGGTCTCTGATACTGGTCTCTAGTAGTACTGGTCTCTGATGCTGGTCTCTAGTAGTACAGGTCTCTGTTACTGTTCTCTGATACTGGTCTCTAGTAGTACTGATATCTGATACTGGTCTCTAGTAGTACTGGTCTCTGATACTGGTCTCTAGTAGTACTCGTCTCTGATACTTGTCTCTAGTAGTACTTGTCTCTGTTACTGGTCTCTGATACTGATCTGTAGTAGTACTGATCTCTCTTACTGGTCTGTGATAATGGTCTCTAGTAGTACTGGTCTCTGATATTGGTCTCTAGTCGTACTGGTCTCTGATATTGGTCCCTAGTAGTACTGGTCTCTAGTAGTACTAGTCTCTGATACTGCTCTCCAGTAGTATTTGTGACTGATACAGGTCTCTGTTACTGGTCTCTCATACTGGTCTTTAGTAGTACTGGTCTCTGATACTGCTCTCTAGTCGTACTGGTCTTTGATACTTGTCTCCCGTAGTACTGGTCTCTGTTACTGCTATCTGATATTGGTCTCTAGTAGTACTGGTCTCTGATACTGGTCTCTGTTACTGGTCTCTGATACTGGCCTTTGGTAGTACTGGTCTCTGATACTGGTGTCTAGTAGTACTGGTCTCTGATAGTGGTCTCTGAAACTGGTTTCTAGTAGTACTGGTCTCTGATACTGGTCTTAGTAGTGCTGGTCTCTGATATTGGTCACTTGTAGAACTGGTCTCTGTTACTAGTCTCTGATATTGGTCTTTTGTAGTACTGGCCTCTGATACTGGTCTCTAGTACTAATGGTCTCTGATACTGGTTTCTAGTAGTACTGGTCTCTGATAATGGTCTCTAGTAGTGCTGGTCTCTGATACTGGTCTCTCGTAGTACTGGTCTCTCATAGTACTGGTCTCTGTTACTGATCTCTGACACTGGTCTTTGGTAGTAATGGTCTCTGATACTGGTCTCTAGTAGTACTGGTCTCTAATACTGGTCTCTGTTTCTGGTCTCTAGCAATACTGGTCTGTGATGCTTCGTTCTAGAAGTGCTGGTCTCTGATAATGGTCTCTAGTACGATTGGTCTCTGATACTGGTCGCTAGTAGTACTTGTCTCTGATACTGTTCTCTACCACTACTGGTCTCTAGTAGAACTGGTCCCTGTTACTGGTCTCTTGTAGGACTGGTCTCTACTAGAACTGGTATCTGACACTGGTCTCTGTTACTGGTCTGTGATACTGGTCTCTAGTAGTATTGATCTCTGATACTGGTGTCTGTTACTGGTCTCTGATACAGGTCTCTGATACTGGTCTCTAGTAGTACTGGTCTCTGATACTGGTCTCTAGTACTTTTGGTCTCTACTAGTACTGGTCTCTGATACAGGTCTCTGTTACCAGTCTCTGATACTGGTCTCTAGTAGTGCTGGTCTCTGATAATGGTCTCTAGTAGTACTGGTGTCTGATACTGGTCGCTAGTAGTACTGGTCACTGATACTGGTCTCTGTAAATGGTTTCTGATTCTGGTCTCTGTTATTTGTCTCTGATACTGATTTCTGTTACTGGTCTCTGATACTGGTCTCTAGTAGTACTGGTGACTGATACTGGTCGCTAGTAGTACTGGTCACTGATACTGGTCTCTGTACCTGGTCTCTGATACTGGTCTCTAGTAGTACTGGTGTCTGATACTGGTCTGTAGTAGTACTGGTCTCTATTACTTGTCTATAGGAGTACTGGTCTCTGATACTGGTCTCTGTTACCATCTCTGATACTTGTCTCTAGTAGTACTGGTCTCTAGTAGTACTAGTATCTAGTAGACTGGTTTCCGATACTGGTCTCTAGTAGTACTGGTCTTTGATACTTGTCTCTAGTAGTACTGGTCTCTAGTAGTGCTGGTCTCTGATACTGGTCTCCAGTAGTACTGGTCTGTGATACTGGTTTTTAGTAGTTCTGTTCTCTGTTACAGGTCTCTAGTAGTACTTTTCTCTGTTACTTCTCTGATACTGGTCTCTAGTCGTGCTTGTCTCTGATACTGGTCTCTGTTACTAGTCTCTGATACTGGTCTCTAGTAGTGCTGGTCTCTGATACTGGTCTCTGTTACTAGTGTCTGATACTGGTCTCTCGTAGTACTGGTCTCTACTAGTACTGGTCTCTGATACTGGTCTCTGTTTCTGGTCTCTAGCAGTACTGGTCTGTGATGCTTCGTTCTAGAAGTGCTGGTGTCTGATACTGGTCTCTAGTAGTACTGGTGTCTGATACTGGTCTCTAGTAGTACTGGTCTCTGATACTTGTCTCTAGTAGTACTTGTCTCTGTTACTGGTCCCTAGGAGTACTGGTCTCTGATACTGGTCTCTATTATTTGTCTCTGATACTGATTTCTGTTGCTGGTCTCTGATAGTGGTCTCTAGTAGTACTGGTGTCTGATCCTGATCTCTAGCAGTACTGGTCTCTGATACTGGTCTCTAGTAGTACTGGTCTCTGTTACTGGTGTCTAGGAGTACTGTTCTCTGATACTGGTCTCTGTTTCCATCTCTGATACTTCTCTCTAGTAGAACTGGTCTCTAGTAGTACTAGTATCTAGTAGACTGGTTTCCGATACTGGTCTCTAGTAGTACTGGTCTTTGATACTTGTCTCTAGTAGTACTCGTCTCGAGTAGTACTGGTCTCTGATACTGGTCTCTGCTACTTGTCTCTGATAGTGGTCTCTGATACTGGTCTCTAGTAGTACTGGTCTCTGATACTGGTCTCTAGTAGTACTGGTCTCTGTTACTGTTCTCTGATACTGGTCTCTAGTAGTAATGGTCTCTAGTAGTACTGGTCTCTGATACTCATCTCTGTTACTGGTCTCTCATACTGGTCTCTAGTAGTACTGGTCTCTGATACTGGTCTCCAGTAGTACTGGTCTCTGTTACTGGTCTCTGATACTGGTCTCTCGTAGTACTGGTCTCTAGTCGTGCTGGTCTCTGTTACTGGTCTCTGATACTGGTCTCTAATAGTATTGGTCTCTGATACTGGTCTCTGTTACCGGTCTGTGATACTGGTCTCTAGTAGTGCTGGTCTCTACTAGTACTGGTCTCTGATACTGGTCTCTGTTACTGGTCTCTGATACAGGTCTCTGATACTGGTCTCTGATACTGGTCTCTAGTAGTACTGGTCTCTGATACTGGTCTCTAGTAGTTTTGGTCTCTACTAGTACTGGTCTCTGTTACTGGTCTCTGATACTGGTCTCTAGTAGTACTGGTCTCTGATACTGGTCTCTAGTAGTTTTGGTCTCTACTAGTACTGGTCTCTGTTACTGGTCTCTGATACTGGTCTCTGTTGCTGGTCTCTGATACTGGTCTCTAGTAGTACTGGTGTCTGATCCTGATCTCTAGTAGTACTGGTCTCTGATACTGGTCTCTAGTAGTACTGGTCTCTGTTACTGGTGTCTAGGAGTACTGTTCTCTGATACTGGTCTCTGTTTCAATCTCTGATACTTCTCTCTAGTAGAACTGGTCTCTAGTAGTACTAGTATCTAGTAAACTGGTTTCCGATACTGGTCTCTAGTAGTACTGGTCTTTGATACTTGTCTCTAGTAGTACTGGTCTCCAGTAGTACTGGTCTCTGATACTGGTCTCTAGTAGTACTCGTCTCGAGTAGTACTGGTCTCTGATACTGGTCTCTGCTACTTGTCTCTGATAGTGGTCTCTGATACTGGTCTCTAGTAGTACTGGTCTCTGATACTGGTCTCTAGTAGTACTGGTCTCTGTTACTGTTCTCTGATACTGGTCTCTAGTAGTACTGGTCTCTAGTAGTACTGGTCTCTGATACTCATCTCTGTTACTGGTCTCTCATACTGGTCTCTAGTAGTACTGGTCTCTGATACTGGTCTCTAGGTGTACTGGTCTTTGATACTGGTCTCCAGTAGTACTGGTCTCTGTTACTGGTCTCTGATACTGGTCTCTCGTAGTACTGGTCTCTAGTCGTGCTGGTCTCTGTTACTGGTCTCTGATACTGGTCTCTAATAGTATTGGTCTCTGATACTGGTCTCTGTTACCGGTCTGTGATACTGGTCTCTAGTAGTGCTGGTCTCTACTAGTACTGGTCTCTGATACTGGTCTCTGTTACTGGTCTCTGATACAGGTCTCTGATACTGGTCTCTAGTAGTACTGGTCTCTGATACTGGTCTCTAGTAGTTTTGGTCTCTACTAGTACTGGTCTCTGTTACTGGTCTCTGATACTGGTCTCTAGTAGTACTGGTCTCTGATACTGGTCTCTAGTAGTTTTGGTCTCTACTAGTACTGGTCTCTGTTACTGGTCTCTGATACTGGTCTCTGTTCCTGGTCTCTGATACAGGTCTCTGTAACTGGTCTCTAATTCTGGTCTCTAGTAGTACTGGTCTCTGTTACTGGTCTCTAGTAGTGCTGGTCTCTTTTACTAGTCTCTGATACTGGTCTCTAGTCGTGCTGATCTCTGATACTGGTCTCTGTTAGTGCTGGTCTCTGATACTGGTCTCTGTTACTAGTGTCTGATACTGGTCTCTCGTAGTAGTGGTCTCTACTAGTACTGGTCTCTGATACTGGTCTCTTTTACTGGTCTCTGATACTGGTCTCTGTGTCTGGTCTCTAACAGTACTGGTCTGTGATACTCCGTTCTAGAAGTGCTGGTCTCTGATAATGGTCTCTAGTACTACTGGTCTCTTTTACTGGTCTCTGATACTGGTCTCTGTTTCTGGTCTCTGATACTGGATTCTAGTCGTACTTGTCTCTGACACTGGTGTCTAGTAGTACTGGTCTCTAGTAGTACTGTCCTCTGATCCTGGTCTCTGGTAGTACTGTTCTCTAGTAGTACTGCTCTCTGATACTGGTGTCTGGTTCTAGTAGTACTGGTCTCTAGTAGTACTGGTCTCTGATTCTGGTTTCAGGTAATACTGGTGTCTGGTTCTAGTAGTACTGGTCTCTAGTAGTACTGGTCTCTGATTCTGGTTTCAGGTAATACTGGTGTCTGATACTGGTATCTAGTAGTAATCGTCTCTGATACTGGTCTTTAGCAGTACTGGTCTCTAGTAGTACTGGTCTCTGATCATGGTCTCTGTTACTGGTCTCTGATACTGGTATCTGATACTGGTCTCTATTACTCGTCTCTGAAACCGGTCTCCAGTAGTACTGGTCTCTGATATTGGTCTCTGATACTGCTCTCTGATACTGCTCTCTGGAAGTATTGGTCTCTGATACTGGTCTCTGGTAGTACTGGTTTCTGATACTGGTCTCTAGTAGTACTGGTCTCTGTTACTGGTCTCTGATACTGGTCTTCCGTAGCACTGGTCTCTTAAACTTGTCTCTAGAAGTACTGGTCTCTGATAATGGTCTCTAGTAGTGCTGGTCTCTGATACTGGTGTCTCGTAGTACTGGTCTCTGTTACTGGTCTCTGGTACTGGTCTCTGATACTGGTCTTCGGTAGCACTGGTCTCTGATACTGGTCTCTAGAAGTACTGGTCTGTGATAATGGTCTCTAGTAGTGCTGGTCTCTGTCACTGGTCTCTGATAGTGGTGTCTGTTACTGGTCTCTGATACTGGTCTCTAGTAGTACTGGTCTCTGATAATGGTCTCTAGTACAACTGGTCTCTGATATTGGTCTATAGTAGTACTGGTCATTGATAAGGGTCACTGTTATTGATCTCTTATACTGGTCTCTGTTATTTGTCCCTGACACTGGTTTCTGTCACTGGTCTCTGATAGTGGTGTCTGTTACTGGTCTCTGATACTGGTCTCTAGTAGTACTGATCTCTGATACTGGTCTCTAGTAGTACTGGTCTCTGATACTGGTCTCTAGTAGTACTGGTCTCTGATACTTGTCTCTAGTAGTACTGGTCTCTGTTACTGGTCTCTGATACTGGTCTGTAGTAGTACTGATCTCTGTTACTGGTCTGTGATAATGGTCTCTAGTAGTACTGGTCTCTGATATTGGTCTCTAGTAGTAATGGTCTCTATTACTTGTCTATAGGAGTACTGGTCTCTGATACTGGTCTCTGTTACCATCTCTGATACTTGTCTCTAGTAGTACTGGTCTCTAGTAGTACTAGGATCTAGTAGACTGGTTTCCGAAACTGGTCTCTAGTAGTACTGGTCTTTGATACTTGTCTCTAGTAGTACTGGTCTCTAGTAGTGCTGGTCTCTGATACTGGTCTCCAGTAGTACTGGTCTGTGATACTGGTTTTTAGTAGTTCTGTTCTCTGTTACAGGTCTCTAGTAGTACTTTTCTCTGTTACTAGTCTCTGATACTGGTCTCTAGTCGTGCTTGTCTCTGATACTGGTCTCTGTTACTAGTCTCTGATACTGGTCTCTAGTAGTGCTGGTCTCTGATACTGGTCTCTGTTACTAGTGTCTGATACTGGTCTCTCGTAGTACTGGTCTCTACTAGTACTGGTCTCTGATACTGGTCTCTGTTTCTGGTCTCTAGCAGTACTGGTCTGTGATGCTTCGTTCTAGAAGTGCTGGTGTCTGATACTGGTCTCTAGTAGTACTGGTGTCTGATACTGGTCTCTAGTAGTACTGGTCTCTGATACTGGTCTCTAGTAGTACTTGTCTCTGTTACTGGTCCCTAGGAGTACTGGTCTCTGATACTGGTCTCTATTATTTGTCTCTGATACTGATTTCTGTTGCTGGTCTCTGATACTGGTCTCTAGTAGTACTGGTGTCTGATCCTGATCTCTAGCAGTACTGGTCTCTGATACTGGTCTCTAGTAGTACTGGTCTCTGTTACTGGTGTCTAGGAGTACTGTTCTCTGATACTGGTCTCTGTTTCCATCTCTGATACTTCTCTCTAGTAGAACTGGTCTCTAGTAGTACTGGTCTTTGATACTTGTCTCTAGTAGTACTCGTCTCGAGTAGTACTGGTCTCTGATACTGGTCTCTGCTACTTGTCTCTGATAGTGGTCTCTGATACTGGTCTACTAGTACTGGTCTCTGATACTGGTCTCTAGTAGTACTGGTCTCTGTTACTGTTCTCTGATACTGGTCTCTAGTAGTACTGGTCTCTGATACTCATCTCTGTTACTGGTCTCTCATACTGGTCTCTAGTAGTACTGGTCTCTGATACTGGTCTCTAGGAGTACTGGTCTTTGATACTGGTCTCCAGTAGTACTGGTCTCTGTTACTGGTCTCTGATACTGGTCTCTCGTAGTACTGGTCTCTAGTCGTGCTGTTCTCTGTTACTGGTCTCTGATACTGGTCTCTAATAGTATTGGTCTCTGATACTGGTCTCTGTTACCGGTCTGTGATACTGATCTCTAGTAGTGCTGGTCTCTACTAGTACTGGTCTCTGATACTGGTCTCTGTTACTGGTCTCTGATACAGGTCTCTGATACTGGTCTCTGATACTGGTCTCTAGTAGTACTGGTCTCTGATATTGGTCTCTAGTAGTACTGGTCTCTGATACTGGTGTCTAGTAGTGCTGGTCTCTGATACTGGTCTCTCGCAGTACTGGTCTCTGTTACTGGTCTCTGATACTGGTCTCTAGTAGTACTGGTCTCTGATACTGGTCTCAAGAAGTACTGGTCCCTGATAATGGTGTCTAGTAGTGCTGGTCTCTGAAACTGGTCTCTCGTAGTACTGGTCTCTGTTACTGGTCTCTGATTCTGGTCTTCGGTAGTACTGGTCTCTGATATGGGTCTCTAGTAGTGCTGGTCTCTGGTACTGGTCTCTCGTAGTACTGGTCTCTGTTACTGGTCTCTGATATTTGTCTTTGGTAGTACTGGTCTCTTATAATGGTCTCTAGTACAACTGGTCTCTGATATTGGTCTCTAGTAGTACTGGTCATTGATAAGGGTCTCTAGTAGTACAGGTCTCTGTTTTTGATCTCTGATACTGGTCTCTGTTATTTGTCTCTGACACTGGTTTCTGTCACTGGTCTCTGATACTGGTCTCTAGTAGTACTGGTCTCTGATACTGGTCTCTAGTAGTACAGGTCTCTGTTATTGATCTCTGATACTGATCTCTGTTATTTGTCTCTGACACTGGTTTCTGTCACTGGTCTCTGATACTGGTCTCTGATACTGGTCTCTAGTAGTACTGGTCCCTGATCCTGGTCTCTAGTAGTGCTGGTCTCTGATACTTGTCTCTCGTTGTACTGGTCTCTGTTACTGGTCTCTGATACTGGTCTCTAGTAGTACTGGTCTCTGTTACTGGTCTGTGATAATGGTCTCTAGTAGTACTGGTCTCTGATATTGGTCCCTAGTAGTACTGGTCTCTAGTAGTACTGGTCTCTGATACAGTTCTCCAGTAGTATTTGTCTCAGATACAGGTCTCTGTTACTGGTCTCTGATACTGGTCTCTACTAGTACTGGTCTCTGTCACTGGTCTCTAATATTGGTCTCTAGTAATACTGGTCTCTGATACTGGTCTCTGTTACTGGTCTCTGATACTGGTCTCTGTTTCTGGTCTCTAGCAGTACTGGTCTGTGATGCTTCATTCTAGAAGTGCTGGTCTCTGATAATGGTCTCTAGTAGTGCTGGTCTCTGATACTGGTCTCTAGTAGTACTGGTCTCTGATACTGGTGTCTAGTAGTGCTGGTCTCTGATACTGGTCTCTCGCAGTACTGGTCTCTGTTACTGGTCTCTGATTCTGGTCTTCGGTAGTACTGGTCTCTGATATGGGTCTCTGTTACTG
Organism: Epinephelus awoara; assembly: GCA_035609425.1. Lineage (NCBI taxonomy): Eukaryota > Metazoa > Chordata > Actinopteri > Perciformes > Serranidae > Epinephelus > Epinephelus awoara. Next base: position 37,216,026 of record CM069298.1, on the reverse strand, counting down.
GTCTCTACCACTACTGGTCTCTAGTAGTACTGGTCCCTGATACTGGTCTCTTGTAGTACTGGTCTCTACTAGAACTGGTATCTGACACTGGTCTCTGTTACTGGTCTCTGATACTGGTCTCTAGTAGTATTGATCTCTGATACTGGTCTCTGTTACTGGTCTCTGATACAGGTATCTGATACTGGTCTCTGATACTGGTCTCTAGTAGTACTGGTCTCTGATACTGGTGTCTAGTACTTTTGGTCTCTACTAGTACTGGTCTCTGATACAGGTCTCTGTTACCAGTCACTGTTTCTGGTCTCTAGTAGTACTGGTTACTGATACTGGTCTCTGTAACTGGTTTCTGATAATGGTCTCTGTTATTTGTCTCTGATACTGATTTCTGTTACTGGTCTCTGATACTGGTCTCTAGTAGTACTGGTGTCTGATACTGGTCGCTAGTAGTACTGGTCTTTGCTACTGGTCTCTGTTACTGGTATCTGTTACTGGTCTCTAGTAATACCGGTCTCTAGTAGTACTGGTCTCTGATACTGATTTCTATTATTACTGGTCTCCAGTATTACTAGTCTCTGAAACTGGTCTCTAGTAGTAATGTTCTCTGTTACTGGTCTCTGATAATGGTCTCTAGTAGTACTGGTCTCTGATACTGGTCTCCAGTATTACTGGTCTCTAGTAGTACTGGTCTCTGTTACTGGTCTCTGATACTTGTCTCTAGTAGTACTGGTCTCTGGAGATACTGGCCTCTAGTAGTACTGGTCTCTGATACTTGTCTCTAGAAGTATTGGTCTCTGATACTTCTCTCTAGTAGTACTAGTCTCCAGTAGTACTGGTCTCTGATAATGGTCTCTAGTCGTACTGGTCTGTGATACTGGTCTCTAGTATTACTGGTACCTGATACTTGTCTCTAGTAGTGCTGGTCTCTGTTTCTGGTCTCTGATACTGGTATCTAGTCGTACTGGTCTCTGATACTTGTCTCTAGTAGTACTGGTCTCTGTTACTGGTATCTGATACTGGTCTCGAGTAGTACTTGTCTCTGATAAAGGTCTCTGTTACTGGTCTCTGATACTGGTCTATACTAGTACTGGTCTCTGATACTGGTTTCTCGTAGTACTGGTCTCTGATACTGGTCTCTAGTAGTGCTGGTCTCTGATACTGGTCTCTCGTAGTACTGGTCTCTGTTACTGGTCTCTGATACTGGTGTCTAGTAGTACTGGTCTCTGATACTGTTGTCTAGTAGTATTGGTCTCTGATAATGGTCTCTAGTACTACTGGTCTCTGATACTGGTCTCTAGTAGGACTGGCCTCTGATACTGGTGTCTAGTAGTACTGGTCTCTGATACTGGTCTCTAGTAGTACTGGTCACTGATAAGGGTCTCTGTTATTGGTCTCTGATAGTGGTCTCTGTTATTTGTCTCTGATACTGGTTTCTGTTACTGGTCTCTGATACTTGTCTCTGTTACTGGTCTCTGATACTGGTCTCTGTTACTGGTCTCTGATACTGGTCTTTGGTCGAGCTGGTCTCTGATACTGGTCTCTAGAAGTACTGGTCTCTGATACTGGTCTCTAGAAATACTGGTCTCTGATACTGGTTTCTAGTAGTACTGGTCTCTGATACTGGTCTCCAATACTTGTCTCTGATACTGGTCTCTAGTAGTACTGGTCTCTGTTACGAGTCTCTGATACTGGTCTCTAGTAGTACTGGTCTCTACTAGTACTGGTCTCTGTTACTGGTCTCTTATACTGATCTCTAGTAGTACTGGTCTCTGATACTGGTCTCTATTAGTATCAGCACTACAAGATACCAGTATCAGACGCCAGTACTACTGGGGACTAGTAGTACTGGTGTCTGATACTGGTATCTAGTAGTACTGGTCTCTGATACTGGTCTCTGTTACTGGTCTCTGATACTGGTTTCTGTTTCTAGTCTCTGTTACTGGTGTCTGATACTGGTATCCTATACTTGTCTCTGACACTCGTCTCTGAAACTGGTCTGTAGTAGGACTGGTCTCTGATACTGGTCTCTTTTACTGGTCTCTGATACTGGTCTCTGATACTGGTCTCTGTTACTGGTCTCTGATACTGGTATCTGATACTGGTATCTAGTAGTGCTCGTGTCTGATACTGGTCTCTAGTAGTACTGGTTTCTAGTAGTACTGGTCTCTGATACTGCTTCCTAGTAGTACTGGTCTCTGATACTGGTCTCCAATACTTGTCTCTGATACTGGTCTCTAGTAGTACTGGTCTCTGTTACGAGTCTCTGATACTGGTCTCTAGTAGTACTGGTCTGTGTTACTAGTCTCTGATACTGGTCTCTAGTGGCACTGGTCTCTACTAGTACTGGTCTCTGTTACTGGTCTCTGATACTTGTCTCTAGTAGTACTGGTCTCTGATACTGGTCTCTAGTAGTACTGGTCTCTGATACTGGTCTCTAGTAGTACTGGTCTCTAGTAGTACTGGTCTCTGATACTTGTCTCTAATAGTACTGGTCTCTGTTACTGGTCTCTGACACTGGTCTCTAGTAGTACTGGTCTCTGTTACTGGTCTCTGATACTGGTCTCTAGTAGTACTGGTCTCTGTTACTGGTCTCTGATACATACTGGTTTCTAGTAGTACTGGTCTCTGTTAGTGGTCTCTAGTAGTACTGGTCTCTGTTACTAGTCTCTGATACTGGTCTCTAGCCGTGCTGGTCTCTGTTACTGGTTACTGTTACTAGTCGCTGATACTGGTCTCTAGGAGTGCTGGTCTCTGATACTGGTCTCTGTTACTAGTGTCTGATACTGGTCTCTAGTAGTACTGGTCTCTACTAGTACTGGTCTCTGATACTGGTCTCTGTTACTGGTCTCTCATAATGGTCTCTAGTAGTACTGGTCTCTGATACTGGTCTCTAGTAGTATCAGCACTACAAGATACCAGTATCAGACACCAGTACTACTGCAGACTAGTAGTACTGGTGTCTGATACTGGTATCTAGTAGTGCTCGTCTCTGATACTGGTCTCTATTAGTACTGGTTTCTAGTAGTACTGGTCTCTGATACTGCTTCCTAGTAGTACTGGTCTCTGATACTTCTCTCCAATACTTGTCTCTGATACTGGTCTCTAGTAGTATTGGTCTCTGATACTGGTCTCTAGTAGTACTGGTGTCTGATACTGGTCTCTAGTAGTATTGGTCTCTGATACTGGTCTCTGTTACTGGTCTGTTATACTGGTCTCTTATAGTACAGGCCTTTAGGAGTACTGGTCTGTGATATTGGTCTCTCTTACTGGTCTCTGATACTGGTCTTTGATACTGGTCTCTGATACTGGTCTCTAGTAGTACTGGTCCCTAGTTGTACTGGTCTCTGATACTGGTCCCTGTTACTGGTCTCTGATACTGGTCTCTAGTAGTACTGGTCTCTGTTACTGGTCTCTGATACTGGTTTCTAGTAGTTCTGGTCTCTGTTACTGGTCTCTGATACAGCTCTGTTACTGGTCTATGATACTGGTCTGTACTAGTACTGGTCTCTGATACTGGTCTCTGTTACTAGTCTCTGATACTGGTCTCTAGTAGTACTGGTCTCTACTAGTACTGGTCTCTGATACTGGTCTCTGTTACTGGTCTCTGATACTGGTTTCTAGTAATACTGGTCTCTGTTACTGGTCTCTGATACTGGTTTCTAGTAGTACTGGTCTCTGTTACTGGTCTCTAGTAGTACTGGTCTCTGTTACTAGTCTCTGATACTGGTCTCTAGTCGTGCTGGTCTCTGATACTGGTCTCTGTTACTAGTGTCTGATACTGGTCTCTAGTAGTACTGGTCTCTACTAGTACTGGTCTCTGTTACTGGTCTCTGATACTGATCTCTAGTAGTACTGGTCTCTGATACTGGTCTCTAGTAGTATCAGCACTACAAGATACCAGTATCAGACGCCAGTACTACTGGGGACTAGTAGTACTGGTGTCTGATACTGGTATCTAGTAGTACTGGTCTCTGTTACTGGTCTCTGATACTGGTCTCTGTTTCTATTCTCTGTTACTGGTGTCTGATACTGGTCTCCTATACTTGTCTCTGACACTCGTCTCTGAAACTGGTCTGTAGTAGGACTGGTCTCTCGTAGTACTGGTCTCTGATACTGGTCTCTGTTACTGGTCTCTGATACTGGTCTCTGTCACTGGTCTCTGATACTTGTCTCTAGTAGTACTGGTGTCTGATACTGGTCTCTAGTAGTATTGGTCTCTGATACTGGTCTCTTTTACTGGTCTGTGATACTGGTCTCTAGTAGTACAGATCTCTAGGAGTACTGGTCTCTGATACTGGTCCCCAGTAGTACTGGTTTCTGTTACTGGTCTCTACTAGTACTGTAGTAGTACTTCCATGTAACAGTAAAGGTAATCTGTATGACAGCTGTTATAAATGAAGCCATCGATAAACACAATATTTCCATGTAACAGTGAAGGTAATCAGTATGACAGCTGTTATAAATGAAGCCATCGATAAACACAATATTTCCATGTAACAGTGAAGGTAATCAGTATGACAGCTGTTATAAATGAAGCCATCAGTAAACACAATATTCCAATTTAACAGTGAAGGTAATCAGTGTGACAGCTGTGATAAATTAAGCCATCGATGAACACAATATTTCCATGTAACAGTGAAGGTAATCAGTGTGACAGGTGTCTTTACAATGACAATAACAGAAATTTTAAATGAAATAGATGAATTCAAAGAGCCTGTTGAGATGCCTCTCTCCAGTTGACAGTGAAAATTTCTCCAAAACTTTTAAAGTGAGGTTAAATTGAAGTGTTCCCTGGGAAAGTAACATTGGAGAGACCTTCTTCCAAGGTGTTTTGGTGTCTTTACAATGACAATAACAGTTAAATTCAAAGAGCCTATTGAGATGCCTCTCTCCAGTTGACAGGGAACATAGCAAAGGAGAGTGCAAGTAACATTTTAGATATCTACAATTCATTTGTTTGCACTCACAATGTTGATATCAAAGTGAAATTCAAATAGTCTGGAAATTGTAAAATTTTCAACATTTCCACTGGTCACAGTATTTCATCAACATGGGGAAATTTAATTGTACATATTTGTAATCCTTAATCTGGTAGTGCCAAAAGGGATCACCGTTTTTCATAATTAAATTAAGTATATCTTTAAATCAATTTTGGTTGTTGAAATGTGATTTCTTTCATTGGAAATGCGTTTGTAACATGTCAAATTCATCTTACAGATATTTTAAGTTAACTTAAACTAGTCAAGATAAATCCAGACATGTCAAAATGTAATTTCCTCAAGTGAACAGTAAATGGCTACTTTACATATTCAAAGGGCTTGCCTAGAAGGACAAGGAGCAGAGGAGTAATTTGGAAAGCAAACCTCAGACTAGTGGCCTTCAGGGCAGACAACATCTCTGAAAAAATCCCAGAGAGCAATCTCTCCCTGCAATACAGTAGCACACACGTCGGTCCCTACCTTTTTGAAGTTATGTGCCGAACTTCCCAGCAAAGCCGTGTATCCACTTTCCAGCACTGACAAGACTCCAGCAAGCACAGTCGGTGAGCAGAGTTCATCACCATTTTGAAGTGTCTTGAAGTTTCCTCCTGTTTTACTGCTGATAATAAATGACCTAAGAGAGACACAAAATTACAGCAGAGACAATAAATGACCACAGAGAGACACTGAATTACCACAAAATGTCTAAAACGACATCAATTGACCCTTGAAATGACACAAAACAACTTTTAAGAGAAACAAAATGACCTCAGAGGATCAGAGAATAACTGCAACGACACTGAATGACCTCAAAGAGACACAGAACCACAATGACAGAAAGTCCCCACATAAACCCTGTGTAGGAGAGGTGGTGGGGCCTTTTGCATATCTGTGCCCAGGGGCCCATTGTCTCATAATCTGCCCGTGCATACAGTAGACATAGCTGTCTTTTACAGAGGCACATTTTTGCCAGATATTCAACTATATGCCAATTTGAAGCTCTCTTGCTGAATGAGAAAAAGCCAGCACCAGATCAGAAAAATCTCTGTGTGCAGTTGATTCACACCTCTCTGTTGCTCTCACAGTATGATGACACCGTAATATTTAAATGAGGCTTTGTGTAAAATACTCATAAATGAACAATATCCTAAATATGAAGAAAACTGTTGAATCATGAGCATATTTAAATGATAAGGCCTCAGTGCTTGTGTCACTGCTTGCAGCACTGATGGTTAAAAATATATAAGCTGGGCTGTATTTTTATTAGCATGTTGATGCTGGGCTGTTTGTTGGACAGATAAAACACACAGTTGGTGAACCAAAGACAGTAGCTTTAGATTTACCTATTCAAACTTGGTAACAGTCAAACATCAGTCCAATTTGATTCATTTACACTAACATAGTAGTGATGTGGGCAAAATATTGCCAATATTGCTCATATTTGACCTTCATCAGTGCATTTTTTGTCAAGTCTCAACGGTAAGTTACACAGAAAACAACATGGGCTTTAAAAAGTGTCAAAATCTCCCGTCTACCTTGAATGAGTCCGTTTGTCAGTGACAGCAGGTCTTAAGAAGAGGTCCAGGAGCAACAGGTCTCAGTTTGTAGTCTGTTTTCCAGAAAAATCGTCGAGTGAAAGTTGAGTTGCTGCTTGTCTCTCCGATAGAAAGTTCGTTCTGACTGAAATGTTTAAACGTGTGAAAAGATGCACTTAGAGACCACATAGCAACCATGGAACCATCAGGTCCCTAACAACACGTCTGACCTCACAGCTCTCATTACGTCATCATCAGACAGTCCTCCACTGCAGGAACAATACCACCTGTTAGTTTGTGGCCATTTATTAAACCGGCAATTTATTTATTAAACACGCTGCGGCTTTTTTTCTTTATGTGTGTGTTTTGTTTTCCGCTTTTTTTCTGCATTCACGTGGACAGTTTTTCTCAATCAGTAGCCTTATTGAGAATCGCTTTACTCAGCCGGCTTTTGGCTCTTCTTGATGAGGATATCATCATGTGAATTAATTAACGTGTATTCATTAAACGCTTTCTAGTCAGCTCGAGACTGTCATCGTCTGAAACTTATATCACACTGGTTATGTGGCGCATAGACTCTGCCTCTGAACATGGTAAACAAAAAGGATAAATTAAACTGAGTGAAAACAGCAATGTTGGGAAAAAAACTTAAATAGAAATAAAAATATGAGTGTTGGGTTCCGCTGGGCGCTCCCTCCCTCTTTCAGCACTTTCCAATAAAGGCGCACTGCGCTTTTACGCACGACTAGTGACACTGTGGAGGAGATCAGAGAGCCATGAAGACCGTCAGTGTGTGAGCGTTGTGCTGCCACCACTGCAAGAATTTGATCCTGGTGCCTGGTCTGTTGTTCTCTGTCTGAGGAGAAGCGGCTCGGTGCCTGGAGGAGGATGGCGGCTTCACTCTTGATGGAGAACTCCGACACTTTGTCGTGGCCACCAACACGGTTGACATCGCTCCAGAGGAGAGGCTGTAGCAGCTGAGCCAGCACCTGACTCTGGTCCACAGTCTGACCCAGAGACAGTTTTACCGGGTTTCTGAGATGGATGAGTGACACGCAGGTTTCAGCGTCAACATATTTTTGCCGTTTGTTGCGACTGAACCTCTGAGCGGCTGCGCTGTGATGCAGGGCCGTAATCACATATTTAACATTGGGGGACCATTGTAAATCACCAGTAACCCCCTCAGGTGAGATTTTTAGAAACCTAACAGGTAAACTGACCATTTTACAGCAAACTGAAAGCAAAATCTTGGATCAGGAGTTTTCAGAGTTTAGATGGCTGAGTGCCATTTTAAGGAGCCAGCGTATGATTGAGGGGCGCACAGGGAACGTGAACACTGTGACTTTATTATGTTATTTTTAGGCATGACATACTGAACGATGCTTTTTATGAATATGATTTTTTAAAACTACATACACTTTACAAAAAATGATCAAAATGGACAGTGATATATCCCACAACACTCTTATTACATTTAATTTTTCCACTTAGTACATTTGAAAGTAATGAGATAGCATAATAGCGTACACTTCACCTCAAGCTGGGAAAAAACTGAATTTATTGTTAAATAAATTGTTTTAATGAAATCTACACTCTTGGAAGTTTTTTGTTGTCTTTGGTATTTATATTAAAGTATTAAGTGAGCTGTCACAGTCGCCTCTGCACGTGGGGGCAGGTGTAACATTTGACTTCTACTGGTTCAATAATGTGACTCTAACATGGCTTGTAAAACACTTGATGGCTGTCAACAAGTAGAGCTCAGATACATGATTGTTTAAAAGGCCCAAATCTACAAATGTGTAGTTTAGTAATAGTAATTAGAGCAATCAACTGAATAACATCCATACACTTTTTAACAACGGGTGTAGCAAGGTGAATTTGTAGTCCATAGATGATCTACGAATATGTCTTACTCCCAACTCTTCAAGTATTGACGCTTTGTCAGTGGCCCTCGGTGTCCGATACTGAAACATAGAGGCACCTTTGGGTGCGTTCCAAATCGCATACTTTTTCTTTTTACCTTCAGTATGTACTGCAGCTGCCCCGAAAAAGTGGGCACTGTTGCATGCAGTATGTACACAGTCGAGACATACTACTGTCTCATAACGTTACGCCCTGAACTTTGACCCTCTGACTCATTTATCTTTTACCATATAGATAAAACAAAGTGCCGTTCACTGAGCTCACCAGTGATGGAGGTCATCCTTGAGAGACCTGCTGTTGTTATTTTGCAGTAAGTAATGACTGCATGCATTGTAGATTCTAACATATCATATTCAGCTACACATTTCTCTGTCACTGTTATCTTTATAGTTATGTCCTATTATTGTTTTTAATATTTATGATTATTTTGTTCACTTCAACCATTAAAATTCTTGTTATTACAGGTCATCAGTCACAAAACAACCACAGAAGACACAAATCCACCTCAGAGAGACACAAACAACAAAAAAAGAGGCACAACCAGCACAGACTCTGTGTGTCTGATCCTGTGTAGGAGAGGTGGTGGGGCCTTTTGCATATCTGTGCCCAGGGGCCCATTGTCTCATAATCTGCCCGTGCATACAGTAGACATAGCTGTCTTTTACAGAGGGACATTTTTGCCAGATATTCAACTATATGCCAATTTGAAGCTCTCTTGCTGAATGAGAAAAAGCCAGTACCACATCAGAAAAATCTCTGTGTGCAGTTGATTCACACCTCTCTGTTGCTCTCACAGTATGATGACACCATAATATTTAAATGAGGCTTTGTGTAAAATACTCATAAATGAACAATATCCTAAATATGAAGAAAACTGTTGAACCATGAGCATATTTAAATGATAAGGCCTCAGTGCTTGTGTCACTGCTTGCAGCACTGATGGTTAAAAATATATAAGCTGGGCTGTATTTTTATTAGCATGTTGATGCTGGGCTGTTTGTTGGACAGTTAAAACACACAGTTGGTAAACCAAAGACAGTAGCTTTAGATTTACCTATTCAAACTTGGTAACAGTCAAACATCAGTCCAATTTGATTCATTTACACTAACATAGTAGTGATGTGGGCAAAATATTGCCAATATTGCTCATATTTGACCTTCATCAGTGCATTTTTTGTCAAGTCTCAACGGTAAGTTACACAGAAAACAACATGGGCTTTAAAAAGTGTCAAAATCTCCCGTCTACCTTGAATGAGTCCGTTTGTCAGTGACAGCAGGTCTTAAGAAGAGGTCCAGGAGCAACAGGTCTCAGTTTGTAGTCTGTTTTCCAGAAAAATCGTCGAGTGAAAGTTGAGTTGCTGCTTGTCTCTCCGATAGAAAGTTCGTTCTGACTGAAATGTTTAAACGTGTGAAAAGATGCACTTAGAGACCACATAGCAACCATGGAACCATCAGGTCCCTAACAACACGTCTGACCTCACAGCTCTCATTACGTCATCATCAGACAGTCCTCCACTGCAGGAACAATACCACCTGTTAGTTTGTGACGATTTATTAAACCAGCAATTTATTGATGAAACACGCTGCGGCTTTTTTTCTTTATGTGTATGTTTTGTTTTCCGCTTTTTTTCTGCATTCACGTGGACAGTTTTTCTTAATCAGCAGCCTTATTGAGAATCGCTTTACTCAGCCGGCTTTTGGTTCTTCTTGATGAGGATATCATCATGTGAATTAATTAAGGTGTATTCATTAAACGCTTTCTAGTCAGCTCGAGACTGTCATCGTCTGAAACTTATATCACACTGGTTATGTGGCGCATAGACTCTGCCTCTGAAGATGGTAAACAAAAAGGATAAATTAAACTGAGTGAAAACAGCAATGTTGAAAAAAAAAACTTAAATAGAAATAAAAATATGAGTGTTGGGTTCCGCTGGGCGCTCCCTCCCTCTTTCAGCACTTTCCAATAAAGGCGCACTGCGCTTTTACGCACGACTAGTGACACTGTGGAGGAGATCAGAGAGCCATGAAGACCGTCAGTGTGTGAGCGTTGTGCTGCCACCACTGCAAGAATTTGATCCTGGTGCCTGGTCTGTTGTTCTCTGTCTGAGGAGAAGCGGCTCGGTGCCTGGAGGAGGATGGTGGCTTCACTCTTGATGGAGACCTCCGACACTTTGTCGTGGCCACCAACACGGTTGACATCGCTACAGAGGAGAGGCTGTAGCAGCTGAGCCAGCACCTGACTCTGGTCCACAGTCTGACCCAGAGACAGTTTTACCGGGTTTCTGAGATGGATGAGTGAAACGCAGGTTTCAGCGTCAACATATTTTTGCCGTTTGTTGTGACTGAACCTCTGAGCGGCTGCGCTGTGATGCAGGGCCGTAATCACATATTTAACATTGGGGGACCATTGTAAATCACCAGTAACCCCCTCAGGTGAGATTTTTAGATACCTAACAGGTAAACTGACCATTTTACAGCAAACTGAAAGCACAATCTTGGTTCAGGAGTTTTCAGAGTTTAGATGGCTGAGTGCCATTTTAAGGAGCCAGCGTATGATTGAGGGGCGCACAGGGAACGTGAACACTGTGACTTTATTATGTTATTTTTAGGCATGACATACTGAACGATGCTTTTTATGAATATGACTTTTTTAAAGATTATTTTTCTGACCTTTTTGCCTTTATTGTACAGGACAGAGTGAAATGGGGTCATAGACCTAATTTGCATAAAATTATACCTATTTTTTGAGTAAAAATAATCACTAGTAATCTGTTCAGTCATAATGAATTCTGAGTTTGAATATAAAGTGATGGGTTTTTACAGAGTGGTATATGTCAAAGTTTTGTGATTTAAAAAAAAAAAAAAAACATTTCAAATTTTTGAATGGCAGCCAATTCTAACACCTGTGGTCATTGCAAGTCATTTTGACCTGGTTTTGTTTGACTGGTTATGAAGTATAAAGTATCACCCAATTCTGTCACATATTTTTAGCCACCTTCAATCCAACTCATCACCACAAATACCACACACTTAATTAATGGTCAATATAACTCATTTACATGAAATTATACCTTGTTTTTGAGTAAAATAAACATAAATCATTCATTATTTTGGATTATCAGAGACTGCTGTATGTCAAGCATTGACTGATGCAATTTTATTCATAAATAACAGAGAGCAAAGTTTCAGTTTCAAATCCAAACAAAATGTATTTACAAAAACGTTTATTGCCAAAAATCTCTCAACTCCAAACTGAGAGAGAGAGAGAGAGAGAGAGAGAGAGAGAGAGAGAGAGAGAGCGATAAGGGTGTGTCCTTATGTGCATGAGTGGCAGGATTTTACAAATGTACACATTGCATTTGTGGCACCTGATGCTGACTTTGGTGTCAGTCTTGCAGAAACTGCACCTCCTCCTGGGTGATGGGCTGCAGAAGTTGAGGCACCCTGCTGGATTTCTGTAACCAAGCTGGCAGAGGCTGGCGTGCGGGGAGGAACCTGGCGTCTGTTTATTAGTGGTACGACCAGTTCTCGCCCAAGCTCCTCAAGGAACAGCTTCCTCTTGTAGTGCTTCCCCCGATCCCAGTTTGGGTCAACTGCCGTCCACAGAACAAAAGTGTTCACATCACACATCCTTCACATTGAAGAAAATGATCAGGGGCCAACGGGCTGTCCTCCTTTCGCAGGAATACACACTAGTCACCTGCAACAAAAGAAAAAACAAATCATTCAAAAACTTATTTTCTTAAACAAAAATGCAATGCATTGCGCTTTGCACGAATGATAATAAATATTGCATGAAAAAAGTGAAATAGCCTACCTTTGTTGGAGTTATACTCCAGAATGATCTGGGGTTTTTGGTCCTCCCTGGGGCTCACAGCAGCGTCTCTGTGGAACGTGCTCCTCAGGGTGACACCTTTTCTTTTTATCGGGCAGAAGGACACAAGAGCACATGTGTCTGTGAATGCAAACAGTGAGGAGAAGCAAGCACGCTCTCTTGTTGCCAAGGAGGAAGCTCTGGCTTGTTGCTTCTCACTGTTCCCACCATAGAGAGCTTTTTCTTCAGCAGCTCTTGGCCAAGGGCATACGAAGAAATTATCACATGTGATGGTGTGTCCCTGGAGACCCTCTGTCATCTGGAGCACCACACGCATGCCCTGATTTCTCTCCAGCCGTCCATCAGTGGGTTTGCCAGTGTAAACCTGCATGTCGTATGCGTAGCTGGTCTTTGCATCACATGCCGTCCAGATTTTGATGCTGTATTTTCCTGGCTTGCTCGGCATGTACTGCTTGAATGGACAGCAACCTCTGAAGGGGACCAGACACTCGTCCACTGTCACATCTTTGCCTTGATTGTACATCATGGGCACCAAGCACACCCACTGGTCCCACAGGTCACGAATGGCAGCCAGTTTGTCTCCAGCACGGCATGCTGGTCTCATTTCCCGGTCATCAAAGCGAAGGACTCTGGAGATGAATTGAAACATCTTTAGTGGCATGGTGGCACAAAAAATTGCCCTCCCATGCTCAGCATGCCACAAACTTTCCACAGACTGTTGGACCTGTACACCCCGGCAAGAATCAACAGGCCCAGATATCCCCTCAGATCTGTGAGGTCCATGTCGCTCCACTTTGTGCCGTAGACACGTCTGCCCTCCTTGTTTCTCATGTCCAGCACTAACCTGGTAATTGTTTCAGGCAGAAACAGTTCAAAGGCTGCCTGTATCCCTTCACCACGTGACACAGGATATCTGGTGGGACCCTGGGGGCTGCTCTCTTTGTCAGCTCCCAATATGTGGCGCCTGTCAGTGGGAGGCATGGAAGACCACAGCATACCATCCTCGGACTGAAAATGATTTTCCCCCTCAGCCGGTTCTTCTTCCTCATCGGAGGATTCTTCCTGGCCAGTGGAAGCATAGTCAGGATCATTTTCTGCGTTATTGTCTTCCTCTGACACCTCTTCCTCCATTTCCGCTTCCTCCTCTTTCTCCTCCTCCTCCTCAACAGGGCAGAAAATGAGCTCAAGAGCCTCTGCTGCACTGAAGCGTCTCTTCATGTTGCTGTCTCAGAACAAAATGGTGAAGTGCTCCAAGGAAGCTGTACTAATGAGCTCTGTGTGAGTGATTGTTTTTGTCTTGACCCATGTAGAGAATGGCACATCAAAGATGTGATAAGTACATGTTTTGGAAGGAGGTGGAGTTGCAGGAGGAGGGGGATGGGAGTTTGGAGGGAGGCGGGAGTTGTGGATGTTCAAATTTTTTCTACGTGCTGTGTGAAATGCAAGAAAGGAAGAAGAATGTGGAACATCGATAACACACAATTCTCAAAGAAGACTCAGCTCAGTCACAAAGAGGCATGTTATGCAGGCCAGGGGGTTTATGTGTAGCAACATCATCATGCAGAATCCTGCTTCAGGTCATGTGGGAAAGTGATTTTAGAAGGGCTTGAGAAAAAGCATACTGACACTAAAACATACTTTAACCCAAATTTGAATGTTCGAATTTGAATACATAAGGAACACTACTGGGATGCTACAGAGTGAAAATCTTAAAATAAATGAATTGATAAATAATAATGGACTTGCCTTTTAAAAGTTTATCAATATTTAAAAAACTAAAGTAAGTAGTAAGTTTGCAGTGTCATGTGTTTTTATCAGTGTTTGGCATGGTATTTGATGAAATACAATATTCCTTAATCAGAGAAAACCTACACAAGGCATCTGTGGTCACCTCTCAAACTGTTTGACTGTAAGAAACCGTCTCAGAGCTGCCTCTAAAAGTAGCCTGCTTGAGAAAATATGGAGATGTTCCTGGTGCTGAAATAAACATCTTGCTTTCTGTGACCAGCCAACCTGTAAAATAAGAGACCTTGTTAAGAAACCATCTGGTTAATGAGGAAACACAAAAAATGTGACATGTTTTTGTGTTTCATTTATCATTCAGACTGGCACTTATCATCAACATGTAACAACCATCACACATCAAATCAAGAGCAGACTAACTACATGGGGTTAGACTTCTAACGTTTCCTCACTGAAGCTTCCAGAATATCATAAGTGCTCTCTTACCTCTGCAGCTCTTGTAGTGGTGGCTTTTAGGGTGACTGTATGGAAGCATTCTTAAATATACTGCTTGAAATTAGGTGTGGACTAATGTAGTGTCTGGAAAACAACTGGCTGCAGTGATGTTTCAATCCAACCATACAGTACCAAACAAGCTTAGAATATTCAAGGCAAACTCTTCTCAGTTTGGAATCAAAATGCTGTATTCATTGGAACAAAGCCTAAAATATACACATCACTAATTACTGTCATGCTATTACAATGTAAAGGCTGCAGAAATACATTGAGCAGCTAGAACCTGGTACGCTGTTAAGCCAGGACACAGCTCATTTTATAGTGCATTTCTTTCTTTACAACACCCATATCCTTCCATTAAGGTCCATGTCTGGAACTTGAATGTTGAACAAGCTCTTGTGCTCTCATGGTGCAAAAAGAAAAGAAGCCATCAGCAGTCTGTATAGTCTTAGCCATCCATTCAGATCTGGCCACCAGTAACCTCGGTCCGTCACCTGATGACTGGATCAGCTCCTTCCCACTACCAGAGACAAAAAAGAGACACAGAGGTAAAAGGGACGGTTGGATTCAGCCCTGGTTTACATTTGGCCTTAGTCTTAAAATTATAAAAGAGCAACAGCTCCCCCTAGAGGCCTAGAAAACTTCCATTGTTTTTACTGAATATGCAGCGTTTTTCTGTTGCATTCATGTTGTAGAAGGCAAAAACAAATAGTTCTGGCTTTCTACAGCATGTTTTCTCATCTGCAGCAAACTTCCATTGTTGTATTTATTTTGGATTTGGAAAATTTGAATTGGCATTGCTACTAATGCTGCAGCACAGTTCTAATGGAAATGTTTTGGGCCGCTGTAGTGCGTTTGCTCCTGTTGGTACCTTTGGCCTTGGCCGAGGCCTGCACCCTCAGAGTGCCCTTCTAGGTAAATATGAGTTGGCTCAGATTTGACTCATTCTTACCTCTGGTAGTCCAGTTCAAGGAGACTGACCCCATTAACAGCCAGGATCCTTTCTCCTGGTACCAGCTTCTTACACCGAGCTGCAGGAGAGTCTGGGACCACTGCACGGATAAAGATGGCTTTCACGCTCAAGGAAGTGTCCTGGAAGATGAGGTCAAAATGTCCTTACCCAACAAAAATCACTAATGAGGACATTGCAGAGAATCTTTTTGATTTCTTCTTCTGTTTATAGCAGCTTTAAATGAGCACCACTTCCCATAAAGCCCTGGACTGTCACAAAGTTTAACTAAGGTGACCAGATGTCTGAGATGAAAATCGGGGACATTTCCAGTGCGGCGGTGAAAAATCATTAAATATTATCATTATGAAATAAAAACGGGGACAAGTACTCTTTCATGTATTTTGACCAGCTTTTATTATACAAAAGGTTACAATCAAACAAATGAGTGACATCACTAACCATCCATCCACTGAGGAAGACAAAAATATCTTAATCTTATTAGCTTGAGTTAAGATGGATTTTTGGTCAAAAGGTTTTGACTCATAACTGAATACTGAACTGATATTTATGACACAAAAGGTAGCAAACAAAAAAAGGGATGACATCACCGTGATCCCCTCATTCATCCACCTCCGTAGCCTCTGCCTCAGGAGCCTGGGTAGAATAAGAGCAGAGGAGAACATGAGAAAAACTGCAAGAACAGAGCCAATAGTAAGTGAACAGTTTCTTAAAGAAATAACATCAGTTATATAATTTAGTCATTGTGCTCTTTTTTATATGCTCTGTGTAATTGCCTCTGTTTGAAATGTGCTACATCAGAGGTTCCTAAACCTTTCAGACCATGTATCACTATGTACCAAACCAAATTTCCAAATTGCAACTTTCTTCTGCAGATATGATTTTTTCATACAAAAATAACTGTATCCCCCATGCAACAGCATCAGCAAGGCTAAACATCAACAAAATGCTACTTTATTAAAATCAAGAATAGCCTACATTTATAAAGTGCACTCACAAAAGACAGAGATAATATTGTCATGTCATGGTAATCTAATATAACAAGTTACACCTTCACCAACAACAGTGACATACAAAACAGTGACATAGGGCATCATCTGATCAGATGGTCTGCATTTATAACTACTAAATTCATTGGTCACCCACTGGCAGTGTCTGGCGCCAGCCCGACACAAAATACAGCAGTTAACACACACAACTATTAACCATTTACTTACTGTTTATTTATTATTTTAACACAGTCTCAGGTCCCTATGCCCCCAGGAAAATCCTATGCTACCAAAGCAGTCTTCCACATACAATCTCATCACCTGGTAATCTCACGCTAACATTACAGCTTCACCAATGACAGATATAAAAGCAGTGACATAATGTTAACATTCACTGACTTTTATAACCTTATGTTAGGTCTTCAGTTCAGATTAAACAGACGCACTGCCTGTTACAATCACACTTAGCCGACTCTACCTCACCTCACACTCACACACACACACTCACACACACACACACACACACACACACACACACACACACACACACACACACACACACTCACACACAGTCAAGTCTACTGCCAGCTCACACAAAATAAGTAAGTTCATACACAACATACCATTTAACGCGGCCGCCGGTGTTATGTCCCTACTGGTTTCCAATTTAACTGGTTTCCTTACCAAACAGCTGCAGGTGTGCTGCGCCTCCATCAGCAGATTTGTCACAAATTCACAAACATACACAACATATTACTGGCGAATTTAAAGTTATTAGTTAGTTAATGCTTTTTCTAAAGCTCTTGCAGGACCCCTGCATCTGACCCTTAAAGCAGAGACTGTTGTCTGTATTGTCCTCGCTGGTAGCCATAAGGAAAAAGTGTGGAGGCTGAGACATGACAGAAATAAACTTAATAATATGATAAATACTTTTCTCAGACCTTGCGTTATGTTGTAATTTCTGTCATATTGCCTCTAAAATAGCCTTTCCAGTATGTATCCTACATTTCAGGAACCCTTTGAGTCATATTTTTTAATAGGGGACAGGTAATCGTTAACTAAGTTTTAAAAAAACTTTTAAAGTTGACCGAAATTATTAAGCCGTCACTCATAGTGATGAATTAAGGAATGAAGGAATGAATGAAGATGCTAAATAAACATTTGCAGACGCTACATTAGTTAGCTAGACTTGATCCCTGTTCTTAATCAGACAAAGGTTTTAGCCATATTAAACATGCAGGATCCACATAAGTGATTTCAGACAGGTAGAAAAAGTCAGGGTCAGTCCTGTTATTTTAATTGGATCATTCTTTACCCTGCTTAATAAATGTTAATTTCTGTGGCTGTAAGTAAAGAATGTAGTTGCACAACTAATGTCAGCTTGTCTTGTTACAGGTCTTTGTCCACCCCAACACCTCTTCATTCTTCGGATCTTGGCTGCAGAAATGGTGACCAGCAACATCTGTGACCACTGCAGCAGCAGGGATGCAGTGATCAGATGCCTGGACTGTGTTCCCTCTGGAACTTCATTCGTTTGTGGAACGTGTGATGAAGTGGTGCACAAGAGGCAGGTGTTCCACAACAGGGAAGCCACGTTCGAGGGTTTTTACAAACCCATTGCACCCACCACCATAGTGGTGCTGGATGAGCATGGCCAGTATCAACTTGGTGAACAAGGTGTGTTCAAAAAAATTCAATAGATGTGCCCTCATCATTTTACCATAATGTGCACTAAATGTTCAGTTTCATTGTAAGCCGCATGTGTAGTTTGCTGTAACTGTATTTTTTTTTTGTTTTGTTTTTTTGTAACTGTGTCTTCAGTGTTTACACAAGTGAATAACTCATAATGATTTATAATATTTTTTTAACTGCAGTGTGCCTTCTGCCAATCCCACCCCCAAAACAAATTTGCTCCTGCAGTCCAAGCACAAACGTGACCATCACCCCAGGAAAGCAGACTGTTGTGGTGACCATCAATGGTATGTTGTTGTTGGTAACTTTTTGTATGACACCATAAAGTTAGATCAAGAGATAAATGGCTTACTGCTATACAATTTTTCTGTAGTGTACAAATATTTGTCAAATAGTAAAATTATTTCTGTTTTTCAGGAACATACAACCTGTGCCTGCCTGCTGCTTCCTGTCGCGTTTGTTCAGGCAAATGGACCCCAGGCACAAATGACTTGCTGAGATAAAGATACTGGCCAGCAACCTCCAGCTGCCAAATGATGTTTACATTTGATGTGTTTACACGTTCCACCGGGCATGTCGAGAATTATCTTTCTGTCAATTTAAAAAAGATGATCTGTGCCAGGGGGAACCATTCAAGTGCCCAGCATGCACGCCAGACATGCTGGCTATTTCAGTAGATGGCAACCGCAAGCATTACCGCTACAGCAAGTCAAAAGGGTCAGTTTACTGATTTTCTCATTTTTGTTACAGATATATTAACTATGCTGAATGTCATCCTTGTTACATTTAATCACATGCTCTGTAGTGTATACTGCAAAACACATGGAAAGACATAGTGGAGTATTTTCAAGTTAATGCTGATGTTTTTATATCACCTACATAAGCAGACAAGACTATTAGGAAAACAATGGCTCCTCCTCCTCAGCCATTATGTCATAGTATGACATAATGGCTGTTACTCTTGACACAGCATCCTTTAAAGAAGTAATGCACAAAGACTTAAATGTGTAGCTCATGTATTAATAATTGATAGCATATGCAAACTGTTCAATTGAAATTTAGCGAACAAAATAATGTTTGTGTGGATATGTTGTCTTCTCATTCAACAGGACAGATGAGCCATCTCTTTTTGAGGGGCTGTTCATGGCAGAAGACACCAGAGTCTCTGCTTTTGTTGACCAACTCAAAAGCCACATGGTGAGTGAAGGGATTTAGTCAACCTGCTAATCTTCATGATTTTTTTTCCTAACCAAGGGCAACATGTAATTTATTGTATGTACTTTCAGAGGTCTGGTCATGATGGCTGTGGCCCAGCCACATTCACTGCGGGGAGAGAGGCTTCAACGAAGTCAAGGGCCAAGGTGGATGAGGAGGGTCTTGAAATAGCCGTGTGCAGACATGGCATCTTGTTGCAAGGCTTGAGTCACTACCGTGGTGAAATCTATGCCTATCCAATGGACCTGCAGAAGGAGCTGGCTCAAGCTGCAAATGTAACATTCTTTTGTATGGACATTGCTTGCAGGTATGACGTCGTTGCTGTATTTTTCACAGATGTTGTAGGCTGCATTAAATCATTATTTTTATTCAATAGTGGGGATGCAACACTACAACTGGATATTAAATCATCTGTTTTAGGTATTTTAAATGTTATATGTAGGGCTGTCAGTGTTAATGCATGCAATTAATCCAGAGACTTTAATGTGTTAATTATTTTTTAACGCAAGTTCATCACATGAGCAGAGATATACAGACTTGTCATCCGACTTTTCCTGACAGTGATAGACTGACAGTAGACAGACTGACAGCATCAGACAGACAGAAAGCTCCAGTCAGTCTTCAGCAGCCTTCAGTCTGTTCACTAACTTCTATCTCCAGTAGAGTCACGTCACCTTCACTGTCTGTTGGATGACACAGCTCCGTCACCTCTGGCTGCTGCTGCAGCTGCAGGACAGGTCGTCTGCTCAGAGCAGCCTCCTGAAGTGACCTCAACCATTGTAGCAAGTTCCATTAGTTAACAATAGTAAGCGGATGTTGAAATCCGTGCTAAAATCCACAGGATATCAGTTAATTGGCTAACTAAACGATGCGCCATGAGGTTATACATATGTTCCAAGTCAGTTCAGAGAAATGACTTTTAGGCGATGGTAAACAAAAAAGTCATCATGGTGTGTTCAAATGCAAATTCTAGAAACAGAAAATGCAGCTACACAAAAATAATGTAGGCTAGCTGTGTATGTGCCCATTAATAATTAAATTAAAGCGAATACTTAAAGTAATGCAAAAGTGTTTTTTTTCTAATAGTAATAATGACTTTTACATGCAGTAATTAATTCAATATGTTTTTAGTGAAGTAACTAGTACTTGAATTTGCTGTGTTTTAAAAATGAGATTAAATGTTTTAATTGATTGACAGCACTAGTTGTATGTGATCCCTTTTACACCAAATCTCCAGCAGATATTCAGGCACCATCAACCTTTATTTGATGTCTAGAACTAAGCAATTTACCTATTACAGGTATTGGCCATATTTACACTGGATGGCAGAGAAGGTCCCCGAGCTCCAGCAATTAACAGGGATGAAGCCTCTTCTCTCAGTGATGCATGCTAAAGCTCACACTGGCAAATGTGAGGTACAGTGTGCCAGTTCAATATTTCTATGTTCAAGATGTATGTTTTGAACATAAGCACAAAGTAGAAAAAGTAGTCCACATTCCTGAAAACACTGAGTACATTATATGCAACTATATTATATATGTGTAAATAATATTGTATGTGGTTAAACTTGGTAAATAAAGTGTTACAAAGGTAACAAAAACATCAGCCTCGCAAGACCCATGAAGTATGTAGAATATACCTTTAGATACTGTTTATCTATGATTCAATAATATTTGGTGAAAAAAGGTCAAAGGTTTAACTAAAATCAGCTGTAATAGACTTGCTTTGTGGAAACGAGCTTTATTCTGTTGCTGTACATTTCAGAGTTTACTTGATTTACTAACAATAACAAAATGAATTATGGATGCATGTTGTAGAAAATATTATTTAAATGTGAAATGTGTTCATCTTATTGTTTATGTTGTGGAGCAGGTTAAGTGGGGTGGCAGAAGCCAAGAAGGTGCTGGAAACACCATTGGCGAGGAGGTGGAACAAGTTAATAGTTTCCTCTCAAGGGCTGCTCTGACCACAAAGTACATGACCAAGTCAGGTTGGTACAGAAACCTCTGCCTGCTTTGGAATGGTACCAAAATGTCAAATTGTTTTAAATGTGCATCTATCAATTTTTTTCAGGCAGAGCAGATGTGATCACAGTGCTTGCCATGGGATGGAACAACAGGAAAGTGGAGGGTCTTTAGAATATCAGCACTAGACACATGTTGGTTAATGAAAAGTAGTGAGAAAACTTTAGAAAATCCAAAAGATTCCAAACATAAATGTCATTGCTTTGTTAGACAGTAAATTTCTTACTTTGTTTCTTTTTTTCACTAAATACACTCTCTATCTCTTAGCATTTTCCTTTGGCGTTAATGTTGTGTTTATAAGTCAATAGGTCAGCCTAGTACAAGACTTTACATTACAAGGGAACTGAGGAAATGCCCAAGCAGGTGATGATGGAGTGTTGTAGTACATACCTGTAAAATTTAAGCAGCAGCATTTTGAGTGTTGAAGTTCAACATTTTGAGTGTTGAAAATGAAGAGATAACATATTTTTGTAGGTCAACCCAGATGTGTTATTGGTAGACCTTGCTTCAGGCAGTTAAATGAAAACCAATTTAAAAAAGAAAACCTCTCATCTATATCCCATTGTCTGAGGCACATGGTACAAGTGCATGTAGGGTGTGATGAGTGTGTTTTTGGGTTTAACAAATTAAACTAGGGTGTCATCTCTCATTCCCTTTAATAGCCAGGTGCATGAGGGGTGGGCATATTGCTTTTGCCATATGCTATCAAACATATTGCCTGTGAATTAGCCGCACTTGTCTTTAGGACAAGCGTGGTCTGTGTCTGTTGAACCCTCTGCCCCGTGCCCACACTGTGTCCCACTCAGCCGTCCAATCAACAACTGTGTTTGACAGCATGTATTGGCATGCACCAACATTTAAATGAGGAGGACAAATGTGTGTAAAGTGATGTGTGGCTGGATCAGGCTTGACAGGTTATAAAAAATGATCATTACGCTTAGCACCCAATGTGATTGAATGGTTGTGGATTTAAACCATCTTTGATGAGGAAAATACTGATGTCATCACCTGCCACAATCTTACAGCAGCTTTTTGTATTCTTTTGTTTTTCTTTAGGATTCTTAAAATTACAAAATTTAGTGCAGTAAACACTCCCAGTTGACACAGAGAAAGTTTTGAGAGTGTCTAACCCCCTGTTGCTCATCAGCACTCATTCAGTGTAGACATCATAGACTGCGACCATCCCAATTGTAAGATAGAAGTTTGTATTGTCGAAACGAGTCATAAAAGTTGGATTTATGAAGTCCAAACTACTTTTGAGCAGATCCTTGTCCATTATGCAGCTTACAAATTGTGAAGGTTTTAGCCCTGAGGGCACATAACATACAAAATACACTTAACGTGAAGTGTAAAGTATTTACAGATATGTTTCTGAAATGCTTGCCATTTTACATTTCCACACCACTACACTTGAAAGACAGATATACAATGTTCCAATGTTTATAGTGTATTTGCAATGTCTGAAGCGTGATATCAATGACTAATCTTGACATTAAAAAGATTTCCAACTCAAGGGTGCTGTGTCATGTGTATTATTGTATTATTATAATGCTGCCACTGATATAATGCTGTCAGTATTTAATAACAATTGATTCATTAATTATTATTTCACTTCATTAAGGTATTCCACCAGGTTTATGGGGTTTTCAGCAAATGTATTTGTTTTGTCTTTTGTAAGGGAGAGTGGGGGTTAATTCAACAAGGTAAACATGATTTTTATTTTTATTTTTGTATTGAGATAGACAAGACAGACGTTCAGGAAAGAGAAAGGTGGGGACTCGTTCCGTACATTCTATGGGTAGTCTGCCGTGGACAGGCTGCGTTCCATTTCATGCACACGCCTTTTTGCAGTAATGTGAGATCAAACTCATGTCAGCACACAAATGTATAAAGGTAACTGTACAGCAATCAAAACAATTATTATATATACTTGTGATGCATCTTTCGGCTGCAATTATTATTGGATTTATTGGGCAGAAACATCTTTTTGCGACCCTACTTTGATAACCAGACGTATGTCTGGGATTTGCATAAAATAAAGCCGCATGATAGGCTACAGCTTCAAAAGTATCAGAAATTTACCAATTTTATTGACTTAAATTCATACTGATCACGTTAATTAAGTCAAATCAACATTTCGGCTAGACTATATTTTAGAAATATCGTACAGATAAGTCTCTATGACACTATTTATCAGCCTAGTCTGGAAACCGGAATCAGACAGTGCCGCCATTTTTTGTCATGCATCGTAAGAAAACTATTAAAATACACAAGAAATTCAGCCTCATTTCTCTTTTGGTTGGCATAGTTTATACGTATTCAATGTAATGGAAAATTCGGCTTTAATAGATTTTTTATTTATTCATTGGATTATCCAAACGTAACCCTATTTTGCAACCCTGATTGCCAACAGGAAGAACTCCATATGCGGCGCTGCTTGTAACTACTGCCGATCCAAAAATCTCTTAAAAACACGAACATCTTCACCATGTTTTTTTCATGCCTTATCTAACTTAAGTATAGTTAGCAGTTCGGCTATACTACACATTTGATTTATTCATTGATAAGATCTAATCCTAACCCTAATTTCCAATCATTTATTTTTGCCGGAAAACTACAAAAATGGCGGTCATTTGTGGAATGTCAACGGTGCAGCTCCAGGGAATTGTAGTTTTATTTTAAAAATGGACTTTTTTTCTATTATTGCAAATTTGAAACTCTAGGACAACACACTGGGGGGTTTTAAGGGATGGGGAACACGTTAGTGTGATTAGATTTTAAATATCATATTGAAAAATGGGTTAAAATATATTTTTGCCATATTCTTTAGTGCAGCTATTAGGTGGCATTACCAGTATATGTACAATCATACAGCTTAAGTCAAAAGCTATCTATAAAAGTTGGCCCCATGTCTTTATCACCTTCCATTAAGGAATGGCGACCTGCTCAAAATCCATAAATTTCACAGGTCAAAGGTCAATATTTTCTGACAGGAACCACCCATAACCTTCAAACCACTATATTTGTACTCAGCAGGTCGAGACCTTTCCAACGATGTATTTAGTTTAGTCCTACAGCAAAGTTTTAATTTTCACATCCACAGACACATCCTTGGTCCAGGCGTATATTCAAACAGCCCTTTGGTGGCTCAACAGATGAAATGAACAATCTTGAGGTTTTGGTGATTGTTTTTTTATTCTTACTCCTTTAGAATAACCATTATAATAATTCTGGACACTTATTTTCATAATAAAATGCTATATATTTCTGTTCTGGGTTATCCAATATCCAGTCAATGTACCTGCACTATATAAATGTGACTTGTTTCCAGTCACTGCAGCATCAGCTGGCAGTGTTTTCAGTGTGTGTGTGTGTGTGTGTGTGTGTGTGTTTCTGGCTTTATGGCACAGTGAAGGCACAATTTTTAGCAGGAAATAACACAGAAGCATATATGAGTAATTTGGCCAGGTATTAAAATGTATGTTTGTGGAATGATAATGAGATCACCGTTGTAAAAGATACTGTCATGATGCTGCCAGGTACATGGTTCAGATGAAAAATAAAGATGTGGTAACAGATGTCACACCACTACTCAAACCTCTTCAGTATGTCATAGTATCTCAATGCTGAAACAACTTGCTCTAAACTAAAAAGCAAAGCAAAAAAACAAACAAAACCAAAGGAAACAAATTGCATTTAACTCCTATGTCAACTTTAAAAATCGCTGTACCACCATAGCCTTATCTCTCTGAAAGATCTGCCAATTTAAACTTAAGTTATGCAATAAAGGCATATTCCAGTGCAAATACTTGTTTGAACTAAGTGACCCACAATATTAAATACCAGTCTCCCACGTATATATCAGAAATGTAAAACATAAGTTGACTCTACAGTTTTAACAAGTTGATTCCACTCTTTGGTATGCTCTAACCTTGTCCTACTGGGTGAAATTCCAAATACCAAACATTTTAGATTAATTTATAATATGCCTGTTAATGCAGATATGTATACATATCAATATTAAACATTTAGATAATCGAGCACTCATAGAGAGTGAAAAAGAATGTGTCAGAAGCGGTCAAGAAGCCATTATATACTACCATATCTAAGGGAGAATTGGCCATGTTTGATTTAATAAAAAGGAAAATGAAGATGATCAACCTGTCCGGTTTTATATGAATAAACACACATTCAGGCTTATAATTGACTAACTGCAAACAATCGTAAGTCTTAATGAAGGAACACAGCCAACAACAGGTGTAATTGATTTTCAGACCTTCCACTTTAATATCTGACCACTCAGATAATTAACTTTACAAACTTTTTATATATATAATATATACAACTGTATAAACAAGTAAAACCTACCCCCATTCCCAAAAAACAAACAAACAACAACAACAACAACAAAAAAGGAACTTTGTACAAAAGTGTGCACGGTTTTCTCACAACAAATCACTTCTTTGCAAAACTCGAAACAAAAGCAATGGTTTAGTCATTCATTTAATATAAACATAGTACTTAAAAATGAAACAATTTAAACCATTATGTAGAACTCAGGTTATAAACAAACATTAAAATCATAATATAATAACAAATTCAATGAGCAACAAACAAAACATGCGCAACAGACAATTTGTCAGCTTCTTTTATATTTCTATGTTTTCTTTCGGCTCCCAGGAGTTCTTCCACCTTGCTCCACTGTAAGAAACACAGCAAAATCTGTTACTATCATATTATACTGAACAGTTTAATATAAAGTACTATGTTGACACTGTATTTGTAAAAAGACATGGACTCAAGTATGCCTGCATTTGCATCTTTTTTCCTCCTCATAATATGCACATATAATAAGGCTGTCAGTTTCAATTGACTCACTTATTTATAACATGTGTTTACAACATGTTTTTAACTTTCATTGATCTGATTTTGTATTCATATTCAGCTTTAAAAAAATAGCCTAATGGTCTAATCAAAAATTGCATTATCAAGTGATCATTGTAAATTATAGCTGATCAGATTTGTATAAAAAAGGATGTACCATTTACTTAGATTTTAGCCGGAAATTTTAATTTAAACATCATCGGTCAATGTAGTACAGCCGCCAATTAAATATCTGTTATGCTGTATATTTAACGCTACATCCCTGTAAGAAAAGATGCAAAAGAATGCTGTTTGCTGACTTCAGCTGTCTACTTGAAACAATCTGTCCCATGAAACTGACTCAAATTTAACAATCTGGGCTTGAGTACTACACTCATCAACCAGATACTAGATGTCCTTACAAACAGACCCAAAACATTTCAGACTGGCAGTCACACCTCATCTACATAAGGGGCTGATCGATATTTATATGCAAATGGGGCTGGTCCAAAACAGGGGGGGGTTCCCGAACTTTTTTTTGAGCACTGGGGGGGGGGCATAATGGTTTTTATTTTGGCTTCAGGGGGGGTCATGCAACTTTTAATTTTTTAAGTTTTGTATGATTTTTTGTTTGTTTTCCATTCGTATTTTACTCAGAGGTTTTGGTTTATACTCCGCTATATAAAGTTACCCTGCATGGTCCACAATGGTATTTCCCACTTGCGCACACGTCACTGACCGGAAAACCCAATAGAGTAGCAGAAGAAGACGACCGCGGAACACAAACAATTCAAGCATAATGGCTGCTGTGAGGAAATCAGTGTATCGAAAGGAAAGTTTCCTTCATGCTAATTTGAGAGTGTCTTTGCAGACCTTAAAAGCGGATGAGACACTGGACAAATTTAATTTTATTACAGAGTCGACAAAGAATAAGAACTTGCGCGACAAACTTCTAGCTCTGAGTCGGCTGCTGAGTGAGCTGCTGCTCCCATGCAGCCACTGGTGAGAGCAAACCTTGTGGATGGCTGGACTACGAGTATGCGTATCAGTGTATCATTCGTTCATTCCATTTTCAATTTAAAATCAAAAATCAAAAAACGAAAAAACGGTTTGTTTTTCCATTATTCGTTAAATAATCAAATTCAAAAATACAAAAAACGGTTTGTTTTTCTTATTTTTGATTTTATGCTCACATCAAAAATAGCAAATTGAAAAATGGGCCACGATTAAAATTTGATTTTGATTTTTCATTTGATCCAACTTGCGTGACCCGGAAGCGCATTGCATTAACTGGATAAAAAGAAAATTAGACACCTTATCTCATAATTACGAGAAAAGATCTCGTAAGTACACAAATAATAGCCTAATTAATTACATATGTGGAAATAGCCTGTGTCGTCCTTTGTTAACCATTTCACATACAGATGTTACTCATTTCACTGCCGCAGCCACAGTGAAGGGGGTGAAACAATTGATCCAGGAGTAGCTGCAGTGCGCAGCAACAACCAGCAGGTGGCACATGTGAGCAGTAGAGATACAGCGTCCAACTGAAACTGTTTGAGAATTAGCAGTAGGCCTACTGATAAACCACATTTATACTATGATATTTCCACAGCGGTCAGTGTTAGGTCCCCTATTATCCTAGTGATCTCAGTGTCATGATGTAGACCTGCAAATGTGTGTGTGACATATAGGCAGAGTTGGGTATAGGTATAGAGTTGGCAGTTACACTTAGAGTAAAGCTACTGAAGACCAGCAAAATGTTTTCATTTATTCTTTCAGGTGGGTAAATGTCACCTAAGCACCTTCAGATTGTATCAGTAGTGTACCCTTAATAGATAGCTTGTTTATATGGTTTGTATTGTGCTTCGTGATATTGTTTGAGGGAACTGTAACATAAGGTAACTGCATATGGGGCCGTTCACATGTAGCGTCTTTTGCGCGCACAAATCCATTAGTTTCAATGTAGACGCGCGCCAAGCGCGCTCACAATTCTTGTAGCATGATGTTATTAGGCTAAATATTACATTTCTAACAGTGTCTGAGCTGATTTATTGGCACAGTATGCTTGTAGGCTGCTGTAACGTTAGGTTTACAGAGGAAATAACGGGATGTGACAGGGCCGTCCACACCAAGAAAGATAACTGTAACGTTAACTATAACGATAACAATGGCAGCCTCCACACCAATGAACGATATCGTCGTGTTGCTAGGTTACGCCAAACACACACTGCTCGGTGCGGTCGGCAGGTGATATTGATGACCTGTTATTGCTGTATGTTGCGAGACAGAAAAAGAAAACCAATTTGCCGCTTGCTCCACCTGTCTGTCTGTCTGTCTGTCTGTCTGTAAGCTCCATCTGTCATGAGACAAACATGAATGAAGACGTGCAGTTTATTGTGTTTCACCGGCGACGAGCTGTCATTACGCGCGACAATTACGCACGGCTGCGCGCTCTTTATAACTCACTGTGTGAACCTATGTTGCATAATAAAGATTTGCCCCCCTCAGTAACTTCATCCTGGCTCCTGAATTTTATGAATGGAGGGGATGAGAGGAGACGCATTCCCCTGCAAAATGTATTTTATTGCAGTTATTTTCCCGGTATTTGCAAAACAAAATCACTGAAGTTAAGGTTCTGTCACAAAACTATATTGTTATGGATCTTTGCACATGGTTAAGTGGGTGTATGGAAATCCTGGAGCTTTCTTAGTGGGTATACGTGACGTGATGAACGTCTCGACCTGTCATTTCGGATGGATTTTGATTGGCTGTCAGTGTTTCTATCGTTCATCAAATCGCTCTGAAAGTGATCCAAACGATATCGTCCACCACTATCGTTGTCGTTATAGTTGTAGTGTGGACGCTGCCAAACACTTGAGTTTAGAACGATTTTTAAAACTGTATATTTATAGTTATATTTATAGTTATAGTTCTTGGTGTGGACGGCCCTAAGTCACATCCCGTTATTTCCTCTGTAAACCTAACGTCACAGCAGCCTACAAGCATGCTGTGCCAATAAATCAGCTCAGACACTGTTAGAAATGTAATATTTAGCCTAATAACATCATTACAGCAGTAATAACGTCAGCTTTAGTCAAATGGCTCCAGCTCTCCCGGTAAATGTCATCAACTCTGGACACATTTTCCCTGTGTGTTGACATGATAATGGCCGCGTTTCCCACATCGCTCTTAGCTTAAGAAGATCTTTCATTAAGAAGGAGTTGTAAGATCGAGCTGACCCACTCTTAACAGACTTCTTAGCCACCAAACGCTCACAGATCCGGCCGCAGCAGGCACATTAATATTACACTGAGCAAGGACAACAGTGCGCACCGTATATATTTTGATCTATTTTATACTTCAGATTTATATTGTTTGGCATTAATTGGTGACAGAAAAGAACGATTTTCATTCTGCAGGGAAACGCGTGTCCTTACTCTATGTGCCTGAGATCGATTGATTTCAGCACCACGGCAGTGGCCAGCTCCTGTTAAGATATAAACACAATGAAAGCGGACAAGCCTACTTATTTATCGTCTTATTAATATTTTTCTTCCGCCAGATTTCAGTGCGTAACTTGTGCCACAGCTCTGAGCGCACACAGGGTCTTCATAAAACATAGATTCAAGATTCATTATGCACAGTAAGGACACACGTTTCCCTATTCTGAAGTATAAAATAGATCAAAATATATACGGTGCGCACTGTTGTCCTTGCTGAGTGTAATACTCCGTCGTAATTTACAATATATATACATTATAATAAAGATATGGGATATGGTCAAGATGGCACCACCCGAGTGGCAGCTGGTTATAGTTCCGCCCCCCCTTCGTGGATGTGCAGTATGTGGTTCTGAGCGAAGCAGTGGCCACAGTGACACCTTTCCTGATCTCATAATTACGAGATAAGGTGTCTAAATTTTTTTTATCCAGTGAATGCAATGCGCTTCCGTAGTATACTGTACAGGTCCGGCAGAAAATATAACAGTACTGCTAATTCTCAAACAGTTTCAGTTGGACGCTGTATATGAACTGTTCTCCTCCTCCTTATGTTAAATGCTGAATGGCTCTTTAAAGTACCGCTTTGGAAAACTACAAGAGGACAAAATGGATTTTTGCGGCTGCTACCGGTCCATTTGGTTTAAAACACAACACTGTTCTACAGCTGGGAAGGTAGGAGAGAAAAAAACTCACGCCTGAAAGCTGACAATGAAAGCTTTTATACTCACAGCTGTTTATTTTAAATACGAAAAATATAGCTCCCAATCTGTCTTTATTTTACAGTGTCAGAATCAAATGAAAGACGTTTCCAGATTTAGTTCCACAGTAGCTTTGTGAACTCAATACTGACCCCACCTGGCAGAGTAAGGTTTAAATGGCGAAGTCAAATACGGTGCTGTTTATTGATGGAAATCGTCATTATTATTGCCCTCTTTACTGCTGGTGTGATTATATACAAAATGTTGTTTATGGTTGGGGGGGGGGGGGGGGGGGGGTCATACATGTTTCTCCAATCCCTCAGGGGGGGCCAAAACTTTTTTTTTGGACGCTTGGGGGGGGGTTTAAGGAAAAAATAAAATCATAATCACTTCCCAACTATACCCCGGTCCTATTTAAATAACGATCAGCCCCTAAGTGCTCAACATTGGAAACCCCCAGGGCTGTGTGATCAGTCCCATCTATTCGCACTGCACTCCAAGACAACCAAGGAACTCTCCTGTGAAGTATGCAGATGCCACTACCATCACTGGATGTAGTATAAACAACAATGACAGTTCAAACTAGGAGGAAATTTTGAAATCTTGCAGAATGGTGCATAGAGAGCAATACACTGCCAAACATCAGCAAAACCAAGAAGCCAATTGTTCATTTTAGGATGGAGGCAAAGACACACATTCTCTTTGATCTCAGAGGAGGTGGAGCAGGTCAACAGCTTCAGGTTCCTGGTTCTAGTTGCACAAATAACTGGAATCAAGAATCATCATTAAATTTGAAAATTGACACTACATTTCCAAATTAAATTGGAAATTTGATACAACTACTCACATCCACTTAAATCTTCAACTTGAAATTAACATTTTATTGAGGTGACCGTTATGGCTAGACTAACTGATACATGGCAGAAAGTGAAAAAAGTCTCTGTGCAGAGGTTTTTCAGAATAATGAAAATATCTTTTATCAGGCTATTGTTTTATCCGGTCTTGTAAACCTCTTTTAGAATGTGTTCATTTTAATCACTGCAGCATTAACTTTATGCAGTTAAAAAGGAACTTTGCCAAACTTCAACCACTTCTGCATCACAACATTTGAGTAGAATACGGAAATCAACAATGTTTTCCATTGCAATGACACCACATTTTTCTGCTAACAGAAATCCACCAAAATTTAGGACTGCTATTATCAGATAGAGATAATAGTTCTGTATTTTGTAAGCATGTAAAAGGTGCAGAAAATGCTCTAATTGCTATGGAAACCTCAGAAGGCTAAGTTCCACAGCTAAATTCTTCTCATTTTTTTACAGGGGCGCAATAGAAATATCCTGACTGTTAACATCACAAACTGGCATGGTTCTTGCATGACCCAGGAGAGTGTTCCATTGACACCATCTATTGAGCATCAGTGACATCATTAAAGTAACATATCTGCAGAGCCCAAAGGATACTAAAAGACAACACCCACCCAGCTAAGTCTGCTCACCCTGCTGCTATCTGGAAGTCAAAACAAAAGTATACACTAATACACCATGGTATTACAGAGGAGCTTCTTTCCTGTTCTTTTGTGATCTGTGAGTCTGTGCAACTCATTGTACATATTCCCATTTTATGTGTGTAGCACAGGGAACTGTCTTTTGTTGCACTGAAGTTGCACTAGTACTTTGTGGCCTTTAATTAGGAACAAATGCCACACATATAAGAAAAACCAGCAACAACACACAAGTGCCAATATGCCACACATATGGCAAAATCGTTGCAATGCTAGTTTGCTTTAAGTGTCACTAATCACTCAATTAGTTCACTTTGCAGATGTTTGTACAAATTACGCAACTAAAAGGCCTGCATATAACATCACAGATAACCTCATTCTAAGTTCTTTACAGCAGAATCACAACAGCACACAATATGGACTAACACTTTTCCAAAGAAATGGAACTCACGCACACACACACATTACATGTGAGCAGATACATGTCATCACCAACATTATAAACAAGTGAGCAAATCAGCACATCAGTCCCAACAACAGTAGTTGTAAAGTGCAATGGAAAAAATGATATGAAAAAAGGAGCAAATCAGGTGAACTGTCCCGTAATCAATCTTGTACTTTCCCTAGATTACATTACAAAACAACAACAACTCATACACACTAAAGGTTCATAAAGTCTGAGAACACTAGACAAAATACCTCTATTTTTCATTTGTTTCTGATGTAAAAGTATTTTGGTAATTACAATAATAAACACAGTATTTGATATGCCCCCCTTTTGCTTTAATAACAGCATGCATGCGATCTGGCAGGGTCTCCTTAAGTTTCTGTAACACCTGATGACTCGTGGTATCTGAGCTTGATTTGACAGTGATCCATAAAGTTTCTTGTCATATCAGACACTGTTTGGCTTTCTCAGTCTTTGAGTGCACCCGTCAATTTTCAATGGATTTGAGGTAAGGTGAATGTAGAGGAAAGTAAATAATAGCAGGAGTTGTTTGGTCTTACTTCTAAGTAGTTCTCTCAGCTTTGAGGTGTGTTTGGGCTCATTTTTGTTACTGCAGTATAAAACCCTGATACTGTGAGATCATATCTGGACCAGGGGTTTCTATGGGGTCAGCAGCGGTACAATAAAACACTTAGAAATTAAATCACTTGAATCCTAAACCTGATCTCAATGCATCAAGCTTTGCAAAACAACAACAACAACAACATAAGTTACAACAACAAAAACAAACAGGACTTCCAATTAGCAGTTGTCCTGTCAAAATCAGTCTGTACTGCAGTGTCTCAGAGAAGAGAAGAGTTTCTTACTTACTAGCAAAATCAAGGCAAAAAGCTTGATGTGTCTTAGTAATAACAGAATATCAAAGAAGATGACAGAAAACAGTTCTATTTAGCGATGAACCAAAGTGATTGGTATCTGTCAGTAGC
Source organism: Epinephelus awoara (assembly GCA_035609425.1). NCBI lineage: Eukaryota > Metazoa > Chordata > Actinopteri > Perciformes > Serranidae > Epinephelus > Epinephelus awoara. The sequence goes on along the minus strand of CM069298.1, from coordinate 37,182,630 downwards.
ACAAGGTTGTGAGGGGACAGACAGGAGGGACAATGAAATGGTGTTGGGAATGTAATACATGTAATACATGACATGTAATACATTGCACCATACATAAAAATAGTGTGATCCCAACACAGGAAAGTCTCAGGTTTTTAATTACATTTATGAACAATTTTATGATCCTAGACTTCATCCTCCTAATGATACCAACAGTAGTGTAAGATGATTCAACTTTAACTCATTTTACATGTCAGTCATATTGAACAGGGGTGTACTATTTATTTATCTTTGTGGTTGTTGAATCATTTATAATCCATAACATTATGCTTCCCAAACATTTTTATCACTATGTAACAGGCTTGACATCAGTCCATGCTTTCATTTATGTGAGGTGTTTGAGATGAAAACAAATGTTTATTTTGTGTAAATTCAGCTACCCAAGGCCAACCACTAACAGTAAGCATCAAAAAACATACTTACCATCCTGAGCAGGGAAGCCACTCCACCAAAACCTCCTCACGGCCCTTTGTAAAGACAGAAAGACAATAAGGTAAAAAACTCCATCTTTCAACAGTAGATTAATGTATTGCTTAGCTGGCAGTGAATCAATCAATTAAAGTGAAAACAAACAATTATGCAGTGTAGTATAAAGTACCTACAAGTCATACTTGAGTAAAGGTAAAGATATTTTGTTCTAAGAGAAAGTATTATTAATGAATTAAGTAGTACTTGAGTCATAAATTATCCAAACTTAACTGTACTTAAGTGACAAAAGCAGTAGTGTAAGTAAATTGTGTATATATTTGCATGTATGTATAATCTGTATAATGTGGGTTGATAAATTCTCAACCTGGCTGATTATTAGAGCCATTATTCAGTATTTTTCTGATCATCGGAATTCAGTGGCTTTTTAATCCAGTAACTAATGAAATAAAATATTTGTAAAATACACAACCTTGGTTGTGAGGCAGCCTATAATCTGTAAAGGAACTAGTGACTAAAGTTGTAAAGTTATCGGGGTACAAGTACAAAAGTAAAAAAAAGTACAATATTTGCCTGCAAAATGTGGTGGAATGGAGGTATTAACAGAAAATGGAAATTCTCAATTTAAGTCCAAGTACCTAAAAAATTACTTAAGTACATTCCTAAATTAAATGTCCTTAACTACATAAAGTTACTGCATTAATGTTACCATAAAAAGTGTATTAACTCTCATGCTATCATTCCATTTATGTCAATGCCATAAGGAGGATCTTTTGGTCATATTTTTGGCAGAGTACTTTTACTTATATAGTCATTAATTCAAATTTGCAATCAAAAACTAATTTCTGAGGCACCAAAAAAATTGACACAAGAGGCTGGAAATTCTAACATGAAGCAACTCATAATGACCTTAACCTTAAATTCTAAATATCTAAAAATTATTCTGTAAATTGAGTCATGTGTTTACAGACATATTTACAACACACTATAATAGTAAGCTTGTAAGTGTTGCAATGTCATTCTTGTTTGTGCAGTCTGATAAATTACCTTAAAGCCTCCTTATTAACAAAAGACAACCTTTCTCTTCAACAGAGAAAGGTTTATGATATTTAAATCACCAATTTTTTAAAGTTCTAGCACCAACCTGCCTGATTCTTTCCCTCAGTACTTTTTTTGTAGGAGAAAGTGGTTGCCCCATGATGAATAGGACATTCTGAAAAGAATGACAAGATAATAATGATTTGTTGATTGAACAAATATCTTCAAAACAATAACATGAGTGTCATCATATAAAGATGACAGTGACACTTTATATAATCAACTAATAAACTTATCATACCACTATATAACTACACAAAAAAGTGATACAGAGAAATGTCACTTTTGAGAAGGAGAAATTGTAACCATATTTTTTTTAACGCTAAGGTGGCAGGCTTTATTTATTCAGCTAAAAGCAGCCTCGATTTTACGTCATTGTCAGTGACCCATGGCTTTTGACTGTGCAAAAAGTTGCACATGCAAGCAAATCAGCTTGCATATAAAAGGTTCGATTCTTTTGGTAAGAACATAATGACTGATAAGTCCAAACATACCACTGGGATCAGGTTTCCTCTTTCTCTGTCTTCTTTTTGTTGAGGAAGACAACAGAGTGGTTTTCGAGGGAGCAGCAAGGGAAAGGACTGATGGCACTGGACGGTCCAGGGAGGAGGAAATAGAGTGGGTTAGAGAGGATGAGGTGAAAATGGGATGGGTCAGGGGTGAGGACAGAGAACAGGAAGAGGAGGACACTGACAAGGTCGGGGTGGAGGATACAGGAGCAGTCAGGTATGAGGACACAGGAGGAGGCAGGATAGAAGACACATTCAGGCAAGAGGACACAGGGGGAGGCAGGGTGGAGGACACAGGAGGAGGCAGGGTGGAGGACACAGGAGGAGGCAGGGTGGAGGATACAGGAGGAGGCAGGCTGGAGGACAGGGGGAGGCAGGGTGGAGGATACAGGAGGAGGCAGGCTGGAGGACACAGGGGGATGCAGGCTGGAGGACACAGGGGGAGGCAGGGTGGAGGATACAGGAGGAGGCAGGGTGGAGGACACAGGAGGAGGCAGGCGGGAGGACACAGGGGGAGGCAGGGTGGAGGATACAGGAGGAGGCAGGCTGGAGGATACAGGAGGAGGCAGGCTGGAGGACACAGGGGGAGGCAGGGTGGAGGACACAGGGGGAGGCAGGGTGGAGGACACGGGGGGAGGCCGGCTGGAGGACACAGGAGGAGGCCGGCTGGAGGACACAGGAGGAAGCCGGCTGGAGGACACAGGAGGAGGCAGGCTGGGACACACGGGAGGTGTAATGGAGGGGGAAATAGGAGTCAGTGTGAGTGTGATTAAAGTATCAGAGTCTGGGTTGTCTTGTGGTGTGGACATGAAATGTGATGTTGGGTCAGCTGCAACATCAGCAGGGAGGACATCATGGTTTAATGGTGTCGCTGGAGTGTCTGTGTCGGGGGCTGAGGAATCCTCGGTGTGTGGTGCCGGAGTCCCCCCCATCCTGGTTGCTGGTTCAGCTGCCACAGTCACTTTAATGATCAAAAAAAATATGAGGAGAAATACACATATTAAAATCTGTATAAGCTGTTCAACAAAATACCTGACACTATGACATAAGTATACTCAACAATTTACATTAAAAATGTCATTGGATTGCTTTGTTGATTACCTCCGCCAAGGAGGTTATGTTTTTGCCAGAGTTTGTTTGTCTGTCTGTCTGTCTGTGTGTTAGCAAGATAACTCAAAAAGTTATGGAAGGATCTTTCTGAAATTTTCAGGGAATGTCGGGAATGGCAAAAACTATAAGTGATTCAATTTTGGGGGTGATCCGGAAGGAATCCTGGATTCTGGATCACTTTGAAATTTTCGTTAAAATTGCTTTAAATGGGGCATAAAATTTTGCTCCTCAATATTTCGATTGATTACAGACCGATGTTTATGAAATTAAAGACACTTGTTAAGGGGGTCGTTCCCTATCACATCACAAAGATTGATCCGGATCAGATCCGGATTGCGAATTTTATTGCGATTTTTCAAAAAATTGGGGTGCCCTTGCGTTTTTGCCTACTGTTCCTTTACTATTATAGGTAGAAACTTCTTACAAGGACCATCTTATAGAGGAGTTAATTCTGCATCTGAGTCATGTTAACAGATTTGTGCTATCTTCAATATGTGAGAAGACAGATCCAGATGAAATTGGGGTAAATTTTTACAGGAAGCGATGTGGATTTGGGACGTTTTCAATGGTATGTCGCATGCATAACGTCCACTAATGAGGTTATACAGGATCTATTACTAAGAGTCTGAGGAAATAGCAGTAATCAAATGACATTCACATTCAAAAGCTCTGTATGGACCTGGATCCAGAAGAAAACCGCCATTACCGTAAAAATGATTTTTGTGAATATCTTCAAAACTAACAATCATATCAAGGTGAATCCAATTTCTAATAGTATGATTTCATGGTCAAGGAATCTAATAGTTTAGATAAAATACATATAGGACCGTCTTTTATTGGGGATCATTGCAAGGGGGAATGGTGCTGCTTGGCGGAGGTCTGCGCTCTCCGAGTGCTTTTCTAGTTTATTTATGAAATGTATATTGCAATTACAGGGATTTTCAAAAATAGAATAAATAGCTACACTTGGACATTTATTTTTTAATAAAAAAAACAAGTAGAGCCTGCCTTGTTTGTTTGATTGATTAATCGAGCAATGAATGTGACCACAGGTTTGCTGTTTATGCAGACCCAGCACATTACTTAAAGGCAACAAACTGCCATGTATCCAAGAAACAGTGTAACTAAATACATTTACTTAAGTACTGTTCTTGAGAACCATTTAAGGTACATGTACTTAATTTGAGTATTTCCATTTTCTGCAACTTTACACATCCATTCTACTGCATTGTGGAGGCAAATGTTGTACTTAAACTTGACTACATTTACTTGAGCGAGAAGCTGATAATCAGTTTAACACTATTTTAGAGTGTATGCATTTATGTAAATATATGTATAATTTACCTATTTCTTGAAATTATGACATATTAGTACATTCATTGCTAGAAAATGACTTTTAATATTTAAGTACAGTTAATATCAGAAACCTTAAGACTTTTACTTTAGTATTTTTTATTTAGGTCACTTTAACTTTTAACCAATTAATATTCTAACATGGTATGTTTACTTTGACTCAAGTAGGACTTTTGTGCACTGTATTACACAATGCCAAGATCCTGTAAAATTAGTCTTAACTAGGTTAGATCAGAATAGCATGACAATTTAGAACTGTCCGAGGATGGGCCATGAATTTTATTGTTGATCATAAAACAATTAAATAAATAAATAATAATAATAACTCAGTTGTGTTAAAATGTCATTATGGTGACAAGTCAAGATAATCCCGAATATTCTCACAAGAGTGACTATAGAAACATGTCTGGTTCACTGACGTACAGTCCTACTGTACGACTGGTTTCCTGACTTATTTAGAAATAACATAGACTGTCACCGTGCTTGAAGGTTCAGTTTGCACATTGTATTTGCACATAAACAACTTGATAATGGTAAACTGCATATCTGATCATTTGTTTAGAGAAATCAAAATGTTAAAATTTAAGTACACCCGTGATGCTTAAAGTATGACTAGTTATCATCGTTATCACTGTCACAAGACCTGATTCTTAGTAGGCAACTTGCAGGTGCATTCTGACAATCGCAAACTGGTAATTTTTGGGGGAAAATTTAAATGTGAAATCTAACAATATCCAGTGCAGCAATCTGTTACTAGTGGTATAGCTAGCCACCACAAAAGTATCAATTATGGTGGAAGATGCCTCTGTGGCTGGATTAAAGAAATTATCGATAAAATTTATTTCATATTTGATTGGTTTGATATAGTGATGTTAGCCTGTTAGCCTGTTTCCACTGCTACTACTTTCTAGCCCCACAGAAAGAAACCCTCTTCACATAAATCCTACAGTACAGACCATTTGTTTCCCCTTTGTGGCAGTTAGGTTTCTCTGTTGTCTCTCTACACAGTTACCATGGCAACTTCCCTTTTAATTCTCTCAAATTTGGATGAAAAAATAAAGGTACATATGTGTCAGTGCAGGGTGTCTCCACACATACCTAATTTATAAAGTATACTGTAAAAAAACAGATATTTACCTGGAAGGTCTAGGCTTAATCTGCAAAGTGTGCATTTGTTTGGCAATGGCTTAAATATAAACGACTTTAATTTGTAAGCATACACTCTAACTTTAATTCTTAAAAAAATACTTGGAGAGATGGAGACATTGTTTCTTAAAAGAGATGCTGTTAATGAACTTTTGAATAAAAATATCAATTTGTTGTTTTCTGACTGCACCAGTGAAAGTGATATTACCACTACAGAAAAAAAAATCAAGAATAAATATTATACTGTGAGGACACACAGACGGATTAATAACTACCTCCATGTTCTTCCGAAACAACACTGTTCATACTCACTCATGAGTAGGTATTCGAGACATAAATGGTATAAATAGTTTAAAATTTTCCATGCACATTTGTTTACATTACCATTCAAGAGACTTTCATAAATCCTCTTTATTGTGTGAAGGGCATCGTTGGCATCATCTGTGGACAGAAGCACTCTGCCAAAAAGCCCCTTGCTGTTCTCCTGGCAAGAAGGAGGATTGGGTGTCGCTCCAGTAGTTCCCACTTGTGGAGCTGCAATAAAATTGACGCAAAACCATACAGCTTAAAAATAAACTAAGTTCAGACTACTAATAAGGTTAGCATTTGATGCTTTGCTTCACAGGCAGAGAAGTGAAAGTCAAAGAACTTAAGTAACAATAAATAGTTACTGAGTAGAAATGACAAATGAACTATTACACCACATGGAACTAATCAAATGTATAACAAAAAATAGCTACTATGTTTCTGGTCAACTGCATAGGTTTGCCGTTACTGAGGATAGTACTGTACTATTTTTACTACACACACCACAGAGGTTATGTTTTTACCCCTTCATCTTTGTTTGATCAGTGTGCTAAATGACACAGAAACTAATGGACAAATTTCTATAAAACATACATAAGCAATTGGTCTGGGCCCAGAGTATTAACTATGAGCTTTTGTGTGGAATTTTTTAAATATTTTAATTAAATTATAAGGCAATAATGCATGGATCATAATTTAAAAAAGAAACAGGTGTATTTAGGAGGGTGGACTCTATGAGTGAATATAAAGGGGACTGTTGGTACTTGGTGGAGACAAGCACTGTTTGAAGCAGTTCGACTTCATGCTCTTGAAAGGTGTTAATCTTATCATTCTTATCTGCTGGATTTTTTCTATGCAATAAGGGGCAAATGCCCTATCTTGAAATATTTGCCAAATTAAAGAAAAAACAAAACAACCAACAACACACAACTTTTGTATCTGCACTATAAATTTGATCGACTAAATTTAATGGGTTCTTTCTTGGTCCATGCAACATCCTTCTATCAAGTCTCAACACAGTCAAGCTGGTGTTTTTTTCTGCAATCCTGCTCGGCAAACTGGAAAAAAAACATAAAAATCAAAATAAATGTTTTACTGATACTGGCTGCGCAAAGCTACGTTATGTCATGTCCATTTAGTGAGCAAAAAAATTTCTTACTAATTACTTTGCACATCATCTACAACTGAGAATTTGAGATTGTCTTTTACAATCAAACAGGGATGAATGTTGGAATCCTGGGCAGAAATAAAGCAATGTGCATGTTGATGTGAATATATGCAGCAATTTACTTACTTTAAAAAAATGTTTGCGTGAAAAAATCACTTACCAGTAGATTTGTGGCATCATATACTTTATTGATGCTGCAGATTTTCTGCTGCCGCTCCTTCCAAGCCTGGGAAAACTTTTTTTTTTTGTCCTCTAATTTTGTTTTATAGGGCTGCTTCGCCTCACAGTGCTGACATTTTTTGCAGGCCACTCCGATTTTTGCCTTGCAATGATGGCAGTCTTTTAGAGTAGGCATCTGTAGCAAAAAACATCATAATGATTAGAACAGAATGCTTTGTAAGCAGAGGATAGGTGGTATTTTTTCATCCATACTGTAGGTGAGAAATTGTGTCAACGCATTCACCTGAAATACTGGATTGTAAATCCAATATATCAAGCTACAATGTAATGCCAAGGATGTACAGGGGGCATGAAAGCCACCAAGGCTCAGAAGCTGCAGCCTTTTGTTACTTTTAGTACACATAACTTACATAGTTCTATTTATTATTGGTGTCAGAACAGAGAATAGATAGATGAGCAGACACATAGACGACATAAATTTCCGTTTCCACCAATTATTACGAAAGGCATGTGTTCTTTAAACTTAGTGCAGAAAAGTGATTGTTCACTCATCCAGGAAAGCATAAAAGGATATGTGAGGTAATTATAAATATCAGAGCAGAAGACTAGTGCAGAGATGTGTGCTTCTGATGTCACAGCCAGGCTCCGGCTTGCTTGCGCATCATACTAGGACCTGGATCCCCACTTATAAAACTGTGTGTAGGATCCATACTTGGAGTGTATATGCACAAAGAAAGGCAGGTGGAAGGCATAAAAAAACCTGGTTATGTCTATGTGAACACCTGCCTCATGTCCAGCCCTATACAAGTCCATTTTTACTCAAAAATGTTCAGTGCTATGCATCACCATTCATCCACCTATCCATACATCATGTAGGCTGTCACTGAAGTATATTGATACTTACAGCAATCAGACAGTTTCACACTGTGTTTATGATAAAATGTCATACGGAGGAATCTTGAGGAAGCTGTTCCCTTCAGGGGTGGCCACAGCGAATCATCTGTCTCCATCTAACCCAATCCTCTGCTTCCTCTTCTCTCACACCAACTAACTTCACGCCCTCTGTCACTACATCCATGAATCTCCTCTTTGGTCTTCCTCTAGGCCTCCTGACTGGCAGTTCCAACCTCAGCATCCTTCTGCCAACATATTCAGTCTCCCTCCTCTAATAATAATAATAATAGATTTTATTTATAACGCACTTTACATTTGAATACAAATCTCAAAGTGCACAGTACAGGCAACAATAACAATAAAAGCAACAGAGGCAATAAAATCGAGCAACAGAACAAGGCAGTATAAAATATAAACAGTCAGCAGATGAAATCAGATAAAATCAGCCAGGAAAAGCTTTCTGAAAAAGGAAGGTTTTGAGACCTTTTTTAAAAGCATCCACCGTCTGTGGAGCCCTGAGGTGGTCGGGGAGGGCGTTCCACAGACGGGGAGCAGCAGCCTCGAAAGCCCTGTCGCCCATGGTCTTGAGCCGAGTCCTGGGCGGGCGCAGACGGTGCAGTTGGCCTGACCGGGTTCTGGATGAGATATGTGGATTGAGAAGTTCGGTGAGGTAGGAGGGGGCTGCACCGTGCAGACAGTGATGGGTGTGAAGGAGGATTTTGAATTCGATGCGGAGGTGAACGGGGAGCCAGTGCAGAGTGTGAAGGATGGGGGTGATGTGCTCATATTTACGCACTCTCATCAGGACCCGGGCAGCGCTGTTTTGGACATATTGAAGCCTTTGTAGGCTCTTGCCCGGGATCCCGATGAGAAGTGCGTTACAGTAGTCCAGCCTGGAGGAGACAAAGGCATGGACGAGCCTTTCTGCAGCAGGACGAGAGAGAGATGGCCGGAGTTTGGCGATATTACGGAGGTGAAAGAAGGAAGTTTTGCAGATATGGTTGATATGATCGTCAAAGCTAAGATGGGGGTCAAACCTGACTCCCAAATTAGTCACGGAAGGAGAGAGGGAAAAGTTGTGACCGAGAAAGGAGATGGAGGAAATGAGGGAGGAACGGAGCTGGTGAGGGGTGCCGATGTGAATGGCTTCCGTTTTGGAGCTGTTCAGCTGTAAGAAGTTTTCACTCATCCAAGCCTTTATCTCCTCCAGGCAGGAGTCCAGTTGAGTGACAGAGGGGGAGGGAGTGGAGGAGGGGGTGACTTTGAGATAGAGTTGTGTGTCGTCAGCATAGCAATGGAATTGTATTCCATGCCTGCTGACGACACGGCCAAGGGGGAGCATGTAGATGGTGAAGAGGGTTGGACCGAGCACAGAGCCCTGGGGGACCCCACAGATAACAGTGTGGGGGTGGGATTTAGCATCCCCCAGGGCAACGAACTCGGTCCTTCCTGTGAGGTATGAGTGAAACCATTGAAGGGCGGTGCCAGAGATACCAATGTCATGTTGGAGGCGATGAAGGAGGATGTGATGATCAACAGTATCAAATGCAGCAGAGAGGTCGAGAAGGATGAGGAGGGAAGTGGAGCCGGAGTCAGAGGTCATCAGGAGGTCATTGGTGACTCTGATGAGAGCTGTCTCGGTGCTGTGGGAGGGACGAAAACCGGATTGGAATTTTTCATACAGACTGTTAGATTTAAGATGGTTGTGGAGTTGGATGGATACAATTCTTTCAAGGGTTTTGGAGATGAAGGGGAGATTGGAAATGGGTCTGTAGTTTGACAGAGGTTCAGGATCAAGGGTGGGTTTTTTTTTGAGGAAGGGCTTGATGACAGCTGTTTTGAGGCTGGCCGGAACGTGGCCAGATTGAAGAGAGAGGTTAATGATGTTTGTTATTAGTTGACTGATGGAATGACAGTGAGCTTTAAGCAGAGGGGAGGGGAAGGGGTCGAGGGAGCATGTGGATGGTTTGGATTTACTGATTATTTTTTCGACCTCCTGCTGCACTGTGGGGGAGAATTGAGACAGGTGTTGTGTGGTGGGTGCAATGTCAAATGATGGGACAGAACTGTTGGCGGGGGAGAGAGATGCACGGATATGGTGTATTTTGGAGGTAAAAAAATCCATGAATTTGTTGCACTGGGTGACTGTTTGGTTGTGGTGTGGTGAAGTCTGAGGTTTGAGAAGATGTTTGACGGTGGAGAAGAGTTGTTTGGAATTACCTAGGTTATTGTTGATGATGTTGGAGTAGTGTGTTGACCTGGCCTCGGAGAGTTCTTTGGCATATCTCCGTCGATGTTCCCGGTAGGCCAACTTATGCACCGTCAGCCCAGATGTGACGTAGGCCCGCTCCAGGACTCGGCCATTCCTTTTCAGCAGTCTCAGCTCCTCAGTGAACCAGGGGGCAGAACGGGTGAAGGTGACTGTCCTGGTTTTAAGTGGAGCATGAAGGTTGAGGATAGAGTGAAGATTATGGTTGTAGTAGTCCATGAGGTCGGTAACTGATGTGTTTGAAGGAGGAGAAAGGAGCTGGAGATGCTGACTGAGGGAGGTGGAGTCAATGTTCTTGAGATTTCTGAAGGATATGAGGCGTTGTGGTTTGGTGAGGGGGGGAGGGAAAGGGGTCCTGAAGGTGACTGCATAATGGTCTGAAATGCCGATGTCCTAGATGAGGAGGTCTGAGATGTGGATGGAATCTGTGATGACCAGGTCCAGTGTGTGGCCCTTGATGTGGGTGGGTCCAACAAGAGATTGATGGAGATTGAGGCAGTTCAGAACCTGTTTAAATTCAGCAGCCAGTTGGCAGGAGAGTGAGTCCATGTGGATGTTAAAATCCCCCAGAACCAGAATGTTTGAGTGTGAGGTGCAAAGTGAGATGAGAAAGTCATGAACTTCAGAGAGGAATGACGGATGTGGTTTGGGGGGGCGATAAATAAGTGCTATGGTTGCAGAGGTGATGTGATGTGAGATGATGTGTTTGCAATTAAAAACCAGATGTTCAAAAGTGTTGACGGGAGGGACAGACAGTGGAGAGGTTTGAATGGTACTGCGGTGAAAAACAGCGAGGACACCCCCCAGACCGGTAGTCCGGGCCTTACTGAGGTAACTATAACCAGGGGGACAGGCCTCATTGAGGACAGAGTAGACCTCAGGCTGTTGCCAGGTCTCTGTAAGACAAAGAATGTCAATTTCCTTCCTCTGCACATGTCTGAACCATCTCAGTCTGGCCTCTCTGACTCTCTTATCTGTACAACATCTAACGTGCAGAGGAATATTAAGTAATAATTCCTCTAACATTTAATTTCCATTTCTTCTTCCATTACTTCATCACCTCATCTTAAATAAAATCAACATCTGTGTCGCTTATTTCCGGTCTCCAAAATGAAAAATACTTTGTTTGTTAACAGGCCTGCCCAGTTTTACACATCACAATATTTTGTATTGGGTGTCTCATTTGCGTCTCCGTTATTCCGTGATGCCGTCATACTAAACTGACGTTACAAGTAGTAACGAGAATCGCAGTTACTACGGTACACATTGAATCAACGCAAAAATGCGACTTCGTGTTATATTCTACATAGTTTGTTATCATAGCGGTAGTTAGCTTTTCCTCAGATAACTTTAAGCTAAATTTACGTTAGCTTGGACAACAATAACGTCAACGCTGGTCGTATGATTTGGGTCCGTGTATGTCGCGGCCATCCGTTTTTTGTTTTGAAATGACAAGATAAAAATAGAAAAATAACCCGTTTCCCGTTTTTGTGTTTTATAATGAAAAACGAAAAACGGATCGTTATCCATTATCCATTATCCGTTATCCGATTTAATTTGATGTGTTTAGAAATCGAAATTGGGAATTAAAATCACGAGGGAAAACGGTTTCTGCACTGTGATATTGTGACACAGCTCCAAAATTCTCTCTGTGACCCGGAAGTTGTAGGTCTGTTTACCTGTACCGCATTACAACACCAGAAGAAGACGAGGGCACATGTGGTTGCTAACGTTAGCTTCAGAAAGATGGACAGTACTACGGTTGTACTATAGACTATGGGTTGTACTCTATCGAGCAGTGGAGAAGATTGAAGAATTTTTCAGGTAAGTCATCAACTATGCTTAGCTTGTTTCTGCTATTCCATCCGTTTTTGGTTGCCATCAAACTGTTTTCTGTTCAGATATCTGATTATTACAGTCAGTTTTCTCCGTTAGTCGTCTGTTTACTTTTCTGTTGGCGTTGGCGTTGTCACGGCAATGACCGCATTTCAAAATAAAAGTCTCTTAATTAAAACGACCACTAAACACTGAACACAAAAACAGACAGAAAATAGAGTTAGACTAATAACCCTTTCTGAACAGAAAACAGTTTGATAATGGATAATGGATAACGATCCGCTTTCCGTTTTTCGTTTTTCAGTATAAAACACAAAAATGGGAAACGATTCGTTTTACGTTTTTCGTTTTTCATTCTAAAACACAAAAACGGGAAACGGGTTATTTTTCTATTTTTATCTTGTCATTTCAAAACAGAAAACGGATATTTATTATTGTGTACCGTGCTCCTGGCCCGTATTCTGAATTTATATCTGAATTCTCAGAGTTTTTATCCAGTTTAGTTCTAAAATCAGATAAAGTTATTATTGTAGGCGACTTTAACATTCATGTCGACGTTGATAATGACTCCCTGGCTACCGCGTTTCTCTCATTATTAGACTCCATTGGCTTCAGTCAGGGTGTACGTGAACCCACTCACTGTTTTAACCATACCCTCGATCTAGTTCTGACGTATGGAATTGAAATTGATAACCTAACAGTCTTTCCACAGAATCCCTCGCTATCGGATCATTATTTGATTACTTTTGATTTCTTTTTACTCGACTACACGCCACTTAGCAACAGTTACTATACCAGATGTTTATCAGATAGTGCTGTCGCAAAATTTAAGAAAATGATTACTCCGTCGTTAAATTCAATCCCAAGTCCTTTAGTAACAGAGGTTTCCCGTACCGATTTTAACCTCTCCCGAATTGATCAATTTGTTGATAGCGCCGTAAGCTCGCTGCGAACAACACTTGACTCTGTAGCTCCTCTTAAAAAGAAGTTCACAAAACAAAGAAAGTTCGCTCCTTGGTATAACTCTCAAACCCGTAAATTAAAGCAAATATCGCGAAAGTTTGAAAGGAATTGGCGATTAACCAAACTGGAAGAATCTCGTGTAATCTGGGCAGACAGTCTCAAAACTTATAAGAGGGGCCTCCGCAATGCCAGAGCAAACTATTACTCAGCTTTAATAGAAGAAAACAAAAATAACCCCAGGTTTCTTTTCAGCACTGTAGCCAGGCTGACTGAGAATCAAAGCTCTATTGAGCCTTGTATTCCTTTAACCCTTAGCAGTAATGATTTTATGAGCTTCTTTAATGACAAAATTCTAGCTATTAGAGGCAAAATTCATGACGACCTGTCCTCAGATAGTACCTATCTAACCTCAAACACAGCTGTAACACCTAATATTTATTTAGATTCCTTCTCCCCAATTTCTCTTCAAGAATTGATCGCAGTGATTTCATCATCTAAATCATCAACGTGTCTCTTAGATCCCATCCCAACTAGGCTACTCAAGGAGGTCTTACCTTTAGTTAACACCCATATATTAGATATGATCAATATATCCTTATTAACAGGCTATGTACCACAGTCTTTTAAGGTAGCTGTAATTAAACCTCTACTAAAAAAGCCCACCCTGGATCCAGAGGTGTTAGCCAACTATAGACCAATATCTAATCTTACCTTTATGTCAAAGATCCTTGAGAAAGTAGTCGCAGACCAGCTGTGTGATTTTCTCCAGGATAATAATTTATTTGAGGAATTACAGTCAGGATTTAGAGCGCATCATAGCACTGAGACAGCTCTAGTTAAAATTACAAATGACCTTCTGATTGCTTCAGACAAAGGACTCGTCTCTGTACTTGTTTTATTAGATCTTAGTGCAGCGTTTGACACTGTTGACCATGAAATTCTGTTACAGAGACTGGAACACTTAATTGGCCTAAAAGGTTCTGCACTAAGCTGTAAAGACAGAAAAACCTGGATGAGCACCAATTTCCTGATGTTAAATTCAAACAAAACTGAAGTTATTGTTCTTGGCCCCAAACAACTCAGAGACTCTTTATCTGATGACATAGTTTCTCTCGATGGCATTGCTCTGGCCTCTACCACTACCGTAAGAAACCTCGGAGTAACATTTGATCAAGATCTGTCTTTCAATTCTCATTTAAAACAAACCTCACGGACTGCATTTTTTCATCTGCGTAATATTGCAAAAATTAGGCCTATCTTGACCCAAAAAGATGCAGAAAAATTGGTCCACGCTTTTGTTACCTCGAGGCTGGATTACTGTAACTCTCTACTATCAGGTAGCTCTAGTAAATCATTAAAAACTCTTCAGCTAATTCAGAATGCAGCAGCACGTGTACTAACAGGAACTAAGAAACAAGATCATATTTCTCCTGTTTTAGCTTCTCTGCACTGGCTCCCTGTAAAATCCAGAATTGAATTTAAAATCCTACTGTTAACTTATAAAGCTCTAAATGGTCAAGCTCCATCATATCTTAGAGAGCTCATAGTGCCATATTATCCCACCAGAACTCTGCGCTCTGAGAACGCAGGGTTACTCGTGGTCCCTAAAGTCTCCAAAAGTAGATCAGGAGCCAGAGCCTTCAGCTATCAGGCTCCTCTCCTGTGGAATCATCTTCCTGTTACGGTCCGGGAGGCAGACACTGTCTCCACATTTAAGGCTAGACTTAAGACTTTCCTCTTTGATAAAGCTTATAGTTAGGGCTGGCTCGGGCTTGCCTTGTACCAGCCCCTAGTTAGGCTGACTTAGGCCTAGTCTACCGGAGGACCACCTTTAATGCACCGGGCACCTTCTCTCTCTCTCTCTCTCTCTCTCTCGCTCTCGCTCTCTCCCTCTCTCTCTCGTATCCTATTACTGTATCTATTTTACTCGGCCATTCTGGATGTCACTAACTCGGTTTCTTCTCCAGAGCCTTTGTGCTCCACTGTCTCTCAGGTTAACTCGTATTGCAGCGGTGCCTGGATAGTGTGACGTGTGTGGTTGTGCTGCTGCCGTGGTCCTGCCAGATGCCTGCTGCTGCTGCTGCCATCATTAATCATTAGTCATACTTCTACTGCTATTATAGACATATGATAATATCATACATGTAGACTGCCTGATACTAATATATACTTTCAACATATTGTACCACAGTAGCCAGAACTATAACGACAGTATTATTACTTTCATGAATGTTGTTGTAAGCTACTGTCATTACCGAGGATGTCATACAGATTACTGTATTGTGTCATACAGATTACTGTTAATTTGTTATGCTGATCTGTTCTGTACGACATCTACTGCACGTCTGTCCGTCCTGGAAGAGGGATCCCTCCTCAGTTGCTCTTCCTGAGGTTTCTACCATTTTTTCCCCCCGGTAAAGGGGTTTTTTTGGGGAGTTTTTCCTTATCTGCTGTGAGGGTCTAAAGGACAGAGGGATGTCGTATGCTGTAAAGCCCTGTGAGGCAAATTGTATTTGTGATATTGGGCTTTATAAATAAAATTGATTGATTGATTGAAGAGGATAGCCCTGTTGTAATGGAAATGCAACCCAAGCAAAGCCAAGTCAAGCCAGCCCATGACTGTCAAAAAGGGGTATTAATCAGCTCAAATCATCTGTTCACCCATATTCTGTAATAAACTTTATCATCATTTCATTCATCCATCTTTCCTGATTGAATGGGACTGATGGTGAGGAACGGTAGTCTGAGAATCTGCGGGGAGGAATGAAGATGGTGAAGATGAAGCTGGCGTGGGCAAGCAACAAAGGGAAGTGTGGAGAGTTGGCAGGCAGGCAGGTGAATGGTGATCTTGAGGTCCAGGAATATAGGTTAGTAACAACGGAAACGTTGTAGCAAACAAAAGGAAATGAAATGATTCGGCCTTGACATGGAGTTAAGCAATAATCTGGTGATAAGTAGTAGAAACATTGCATGTGGATGAACTGATAAGAAGTAGCCACACTTGATGAGATGATAGCAGACAGGTGGGTGTGGTGAGCAGAGGCAGGAGCTGGGAGAATGAGGAAGGGAGATCAGCAGAAAGCTCTTTCCGGCAATAGTCTTTTCATTTTAACCCTTACCAGATGATATTTCTTATCAAGAAATCCCTTCCTGGAGAAGTCATAATTCTAACAGCTATGTGATCTCAGCATTGTAAAATAAACTGAAACTTGTTGCATTTACAACTTGTTATACTATGGCCATAAGGGTAAAAAAGGAATACAGCATAAATCACTTTTTAATATACTAGTCGTGTTAATAATGTTTTTTTTTTTTTTTGAGCAGCATTTAAGAAAAGCCACTGTGTTCATACACACCTACTTGCTGTGATATGCTTGACATTGAAATAACACTAAGATATACTATGATCTAATAAATTTTAATATTTCAAATAGAATTTAATCCATAGCCTGCTTTGCTATGACTACAGTACTGTAAATTATGAGTTTGTATTCCTTTAATGAGCCACTGTCTGTATTTGGAAGCACTATGTGCTTCTGGCTTTGAAAAGTGTTGAAGCCTATAAAAAAGGGATTATCACAGACATGGATCAAGGACTTTTATGATGAAGTACAATCATATACATAAAGGAAACACAGTCCTTAATAATGCAGCATAATCCCACTTATTTTTGGTTTTAGCATTTAACCTTACCTACGTAGAATGAAAGTTGGAATACATAGAATGAAAGTTGGAATATATGGAATGAAAGTTGGAATATATGGAATGAAAGTTGGAAGATAGAGAACGAAAGTTGGAATATATGGAATGAAAGTTGGAATGTATGGAATGAAAGTTGGAATATATAGAATGAAAGTTGGAATACATGAAATGAAAATTGGAATATATAGTACAAAAATTGGAATATATAGAATGAAAGTTGGAATACATAGAATGAAAGTTGGAATATATAGAATGAAAGTTGGAATATATGGAATGAAAGCTGGAACATATAGAATGAAAGTTGGAATAAATAGAATGGAATTTGGAAAATATGGAATGAAAGTTGGAATAATTAGAATGGAATTTGGAAAATATGGAATGGAAGTTGGAATGTATGGAATGAAAGTTGGAATATATAGAACGAAAATTGGAATATATGGAGTGAAAGTTGGAATATATAGAGTGAAATTTGGAATGAATACATGGAATCAAAGTTGGAATATGTAGAACGAAAGTTGGAATACATGGAATGAAAGTTGGAATATGTGGAATGAAAGTTGGAATATATAGAATGAAATTTGGAATATATAGAATGAAAGTCGGAATATATGGAATGAAATTTGGAAGGAATACATGGAATGAAAGTTGGAATATGTAGAACGAAAGTTGGAATACATGGAATGAAAGTTGGAATATGTGGAATGAAAGTTGGAATATATAGAAGGAAATTTGGAATATATAGAATGAAAGGTGGGATATATGGAATGAAAGTTAGTATACATGGAATGAAAGTTGGAATACATAGAATAAATTTGGGAATATATGGAATGAAAGTTGGAATATATAGAACGGAAATTGGAATATATGGAATGAAAGTTGGAATATATGGAATGAAAGTTGGAAGATATAGAATGAAAGTTGGAATATATGAAATTAAAGTTGAAATATATGGAATGAAAGTTGGAAGACAGAATGAAAGTTGGAATATATGGAATGAAAGTTGGAAGATACAGAATGAAAGTTGGAATAT
This sequence comes from Epinephelus awoara, assembly GCA_035609425.1. Lineage (NCBI taxonomy): Eukaryota > Metazoa > Chordata > Actinopteri > Perciformes > Serranidae > Epinephelus > Epinephelus awoara. Next base: position 37,164,601 of record CM069298.1, on the reverse strand, counting down.
ATGAAATTAAAGTTGAAATATATGGAATGAAAGATGGAAGATATGAAACTAAAGTTGAAATATATGGAATGAAAGATGGAAGATATAGAACGAAAGTTGGAATATATGAAATTAAAGTTGAAATATATGGAATGAAAGTTGGAAGATATAGAACGAAAGTTGGAATATATGGAATGAAAGTTGGAATATAGGGAATGAAAGTTGGAATATATGAAATTAAAGTTGAAATATATGGAATGAATGTTGGAAGACAGAATGAAAGTTGGAATATATGGAATGAAAGTTGGAAGATACAGAATGAAAGTTGGAATATATGAAATTAAAGTTGAAATATATGGAATGAAAGATGGAAGATATGAAACTAAAGTTGAAATATATGGAATGAAAGATGGAAGATATAGAACGAAAGTTGGAATATATGAAATTAAAGTTGAAATATATGGAATGAAAGTTGGAAGATATAGAACGAAAGTTGGAATATATGGAATGAAAGTTGGAATATAGGGAATGAAAGTTGGAATATATGAAATTAAAGTTGAAATATATGGAATGAATGTTGGAAGACATAGAATGAAAGTTGGAATATATGGAATGAAAGTTGGTAGATACAGAATGAAAAGTTGAAATGTATGGAATGAAAGAAGGAAGATATGAAACTAAAGTTGAAATATATGGAATGAAAGATGGAAGATATAGAACGAAAGTTGGAATATGTGCAATGAAAGTTGGAACATAGGGAACGAAAGTTGGAATATATGTCATGAAAGTTGGAATGTATGGAATGAAAGTTGGAATATATAGAATGAAAGTTGGGATACATGAAATGAAAGTTGGAATGCATGGAATGAAAGTTGGAATATATAGCACCGAAATTGGAATATATGGAATGAAAGTTGGAATGTATAGAATGAAAGTTGGAAGATATAGAACGAAAGGTGGAATACATGGAATGAAAATTAGAATATATAGAATGAAAGTTGGAATACATGGAATGAAAATTAGAATATATGGAATGACTTTGGGACTGTATGAAATGAAAGTTGGAATATATAGAACGGAAATTGGAAAATAGGGAATGAAAGTTGGAATATATAGAACGAAAATTGGGATATGTGGAATGAAAGTTGGAATGTATGGAATGAAAGTTGGAATATATAGAATGAAAGTTGGAATACATGAAATGAAAATTGGAATATATGGAATGAAAGTTGAAAGATATACAATGAAAGTTGGAATATATGGAATGAAAGTTGGAATGCATGGAATGAAAGTTGGAATATATAGAACGAAAGTTGGGATATGTGGAATGAAAGTTCGTAGGCATGGAATGAAAATTAGAATATATGGAATGAATTTGGGAATGTATAAAATGAAAATTGGAATATATAGAACGGAAATTGGAATATATGGAATGAAAGTTGGAATACAGGGAATGAAAGTTGGAATATATGGAATTAAAGTTGAAATATATGGAATGAAAGTTGGAAGACATAGAACAAAATTGGAATATATGGAATGAAAGTTGGAATATATGGAATGAAAGTTGGAAGATATATAATGAAAGTTGGAATACATGGAATGAAAGTTGGAATATATGGAATGAAAGTTGGAAGATATATAATGAAAGTTGGAATGCATGGAATGAAAGTTGGAAGATATATAATGAAAATTGGAATATATGGAATGAAAGTTGCAATATACAGAATGAAAGTTGGAATATATGGAATGAAAGTTGCAATATACAGAATGAAAGTTGGAATATATGGAATGAAAGTTGGAAGATATATAATGAAAGTTGGAATACATGGAATGAAAGTTGCAAAATACAGAATAAAAGTTGGAATATATGGAATGAAAGTTGGAATGCATGGAATGAAAGTTGGAATAAATAGAGCGAAAGTTGGAATATATGGAATGAAAGTTGCAATATACAGAATGAAAGTTGGAATATATGGAATGAAAGTTGCAATATACAGAATGAAAGTTGGAATATATGGAATGAAAGTTGGAATATATGGAATGAAAGTTGCAATATACAGAATGAAAGTTGGAATATATGGAATGAAAGTTGCAATATACAGAATGAAAGTTGGAATATATGGAATGGAAGTTGGAATATATGGAATGAAAGTTGGAAGATATAGAACGAAAGTTGGAATATATGGAATGAAAGTTGGAATGCATGGAATGAAAGTTGGAATATATAGAATGAAAGTTGGAATACATGGAATGAAAGTTGGAATATTTGAAATGAAAGTTGGAATGTATGGAATGAAAGTTGGAATATATGGAATGAAAGTTGGAATACATAGAATCAAAGTTGGAATACATGGAATGAAAGTTGCACTATATAGAATGAAAGTTGGGATATGTGGAATGAAAGTTAGTATGCATGGAATGAAAATTAGAATATATGGAATGAATTTGGGAATGTATGAAATGAAAGTTGGAATATATAGAACGAAAACTGGAATATATAGAACGGAAATTGGAATATATGGAATGAAAGTTGGAATACATAGAATGAAAGTTGGAATATATGGAATGAAAGTTGGAATATATAGAATGGAAGTTTGAATATATAGAACAAAATTTGGAACATATGGAATGAAAGTTGGAAGATATATAATGAAAGTTGGAATATATGGAATGAAAGTTGCAATATATAGAATGAAAGTTTGGATATGTGGAATGAAAGTTGCAATATATAGAATGAAAGTTTGGATATGTGGAATGAAAGTTGGAATGTATGGAATGAAATTTGGAATATAATGGAATGAAAATTGGAAGATATAGAATGAAAGATGGAATTTATAGAATGAAAGTTGGAATGTATAGAATGAAATTTGGAACATAGAATGAAAGTTGGAATATAGGGAATGAAAGTTGGAATATATGGAATGAAAGTTTGAAGATATAGAATGAGAGATGGAATATACAGAAAGAAAGTTGGAATGTATAGAATGAAAGTTGGAATATATTAAATGAAAGTTGGAATGTATGGAATGAAAGTTGGAATACATAGAATGAAAGTTGGAAGATATAGAATGAAATTTGGAAGATATAGAATGGAAGTTGGAATATATGAAATTAAAGTTGAAATATATGGAATGAAAGTGGAATACATTGGATGAAAGTTGGAAGATATAGAATGAAAGTTGGAAGGTATAGAACGAAAGTTGGAAGACATAGAATGAAAGTTGGAATATATAGGACGAAAATTGGAATATATGGAATGAAAGTTGGAATACATGAAATGAATGTTGGAATACATGGAATGAAAGTTGGAATACATGGAATGAAAGTTGCAATATATAGAATGAAAGGTGGGATATATTGAATGAAAGTTAGTATACATGGAATGAAAGTTGGAATACATTGAATGAATTGGGGAATGTATGGAATGAAATTTGGAATATATGGAATGAAAGTTCGAATGTATGGAATGAAAGTTGGAATACATAGAATGAAAGTTGGAATACATGAAATGAAAGTTGGAATATATAGAATGAAAGTTGGAATATATAGAATAAAAGTAGGAATACATAGAATGAATTTGGGAATGTATGGAATGAAAGTTAGAAGATATAGAACGAAAGTTGGAATATATGGAATGAAAGTTGGAATGTATGGAATGAAAGTTGGAATATATGGAATGAAAGTTGGCATATATAGAATGAAAGTTGAAATATATGGAATGAAAGTTGGAACATATAGAATGAAAGTTGGAATAAATGGAATGAGAGTTGGAATGTATGGAATGAGAGTTGGAATATATAGCATGAAAGTTGAAATTTATGGAACGAAAGTTGGAAGATATAGAACGAAATTGACTGAAAGTTGGAATATATAGAATGAAAGTTGGAATATATGGAATGAAAGTTGGAATACAGGGAATGAAAGTTGGAATATATAGAATTAAAGTTGGAATAAAAAGAATGAATTTGGGAATGTATGGAATGAAAGTTGGAATATTTAGAATGAGAGTTGGAATATATGGAATGGAAGTTGGAATGTATTAAATGAAAGTTTTAATACATGGATACTGGTCTCTCGTAGTACTGGTCTCTGATACTGAGCTCTGTTACTGGTCTCTGATAATGGTCTCTAGGATTACTGGTCTCTCGTATTACTGTTCTCTGACACTGGCCTCTAGTAGTACTGGTCACTGTTACTGGTTTCTATTAGTTCTCGTGTCTGATACTGGTGTCTAGTAGTACTGGTCTCTGACACTGGACTCTGTTACTGGTCTCTGATACTTGTCTCTAGAAGTACTGGTCTCTGATACTGGTCTCTAACAGTACTGGTCTCTGATACTTGTCTATAGAAGTGCTGGTCTCTGATACTGGTCTCCAGTAGTAATGGTCTCTGATACTTGTCTCTTGCAGTACTGGTCTGTAGTAATACTGGTCTCTGATAGTGGTCTCTGGTAGTACTGGTCTCTGAAACTGGACTCTGTTACTGGTCTCTGATACTGGTCTCTAGTAGTGCTGGTCTCTGATACTGCTCTCTATTAGTACTGGTCTCTGATACTGGTCTCTAGTAGTACTGGTCTCTGATACTGGTATCTAGTAATGCTGGTCTCTAGTTGTATTGGTCTCTGAAAGATGTCTCTGGTACTACTGGTCTCTTTTACTGCTCTCTGATACTAGACTCTGAAAGTAGTATTGATCTCTCGTAGTTCTTTTTTCTGATACTGTTCTCTAGTAGAACTGATCTATAGTAGTGCTGGTCTCTGATACTTGTTTCTTTTAGAACTGGTCTCTGGAGATACTGGCCTCTAGTAGTACTGGTCTCTGTTACTGGTCTCTAGTGGAACTGGTCTCTAATAGTGGTCTTTGATACTGGTCTCTAGTAGTACTGGTCTCTGTTACTGGTCTCTAGTGGAACTGGTCTCTAATAGTGGTCTCTGATACTGGTTACAAGTGACACTGGTCACTAGTAGCACTGGTCTTTGATAATGGTCTCTGGGAGTACTGGTCTCTGATGCTGGTTTCTAGTAGTACTTGTCTTGGATACTGGTCTCTCGTACTACTGGTCTCTGTTACTGGTCTCTGTTACTGATCTCTAGTAGTGCTGGTCTCTGATACTGGTCTCTAGTATTACTGGTCTATAGTAGTACTGGTCTCTGATACTTGTTTCTGGTAGTACTGGTCTCTGGAGATACTGGCCTCTAGTAGTACTGGTCTTTGATACTGGTCTCTAGTAGGACTGGTCTCTGATATTGGTCTCTAGTAGCACTGGTCTCTTATTCTGGTTTCAGTTCCTGGTCTCTGATACTGGTCTCTGGTAGCACTGTTTTTCAAGTAGTACTGTTCTCTGATATAAGTCTCTGATACTGGTCTCTAGTAGTACTGGTCTCCAGTAGTATTGGTCTCTGATACTTGTCTCTGTTACTGGTATCTGATACTGGTCCCTAGTAATACTGGTCTTTAGTAGTAGTGGTCTCTGACACTTGTCTCTAATAGTACTGTTCTCCCGTAGTACTGGTCTCTGATACTGGTCTCTTTTACTGGTCTCTGATAATGGTCTCTAGTGGTGCTGGTCTCTAGTAGTTTTGGTCTCTGATACTTGTCTCTAATAGTACTGGTCTCAAGAGATACTGGTATCTAGTAGTACTGGTCCCTCATACTGGTCTCTAGTAGTACTCGTCTCTAGTAGTACCGGTCTCTGACACTAGTCTCTAGTGATACTGGTCTCTAGAAGTACTGGTCTCTGATACTGCTCTCTGGCAGTTCTGGTCTCTAGTAGTACTGGTCTCTGATACTTGTCTTTAGAGATACTGGTTGCTATTAGTAATGGTTCAGGAAACTGGTCTCAAGTATTACTGGTCTCTGATTCTGGTCTCTTGTAGTACTGGTCTCTACTTTTACTGGACTCTGATATTGGTCTCGAGTAGTACATGTCTCTGGTACTGTTCTCTAGTAGTACTGGTCTCTGATATAAGTCTCTGATACTGATCTCCAGTAGGACTGGTCTCTGACACTGGTCTCTAGTAGTACTGGTCTCTAGGAGTACTTGTCTCTGGTATTGGTATCTAGTAGTAGTGTTCTCTGATACTGGTCTCTTGTCGTACTGCTCTCTGATTCCAGTCTCTAGTAGTACTGGACTCTAGAGATACTGGTCTCTGATTCTGGTCTCTAGTAGTACTGGTTTCTAGTAGTATTGGTCTTTGATACTGGTCTATAGTAGTACCGGTCTCTGATACTGGTCTCTAGTAGTACTCGTCTCTGCTACTGGTTTCTAGAAGTACTGGTCTCTTACACTGGTCTCTGTTACTGGTCTCTGAAACTGGTCTCTAGAAGTACTTGTCTCTGATAGTTGTCTCTAGTCGTACTCGTCTCTGAGACTGCTCTATAGTAATACTGGTCTCTAGTAGTGCTGGTCTCTGTTCCTGGTCTCTAGTAGTACTGGTCTCTAGTATAACTGTTCTCTGATACTGGTCTCTAGTAGTACTGGTCTCTGATACTTGTCTGTAGAGATACTGGTTGATAGTAGAAATGGTTTCGGATACTGGTCTTAAGTATTACTGGTCTCTAGTAATACTGGTCTCTGGTACTGGTATCTAGTAGTACTGTCCTCTGACACTAGTCCCTAGTAGTACTGGTCTCTGATATAAGTCTCTGATACTGGTACCTAGTAATACCGGTCTATAGTAGTACTGGTCTCTGAAACTTCTCTCTAGTAATACTGGTCTCTGATTCTGGTCTTTAGAGATACTGCTCGCTAGTAGTAATGGTCTCGGATGCTGGTCTCAAGTATTACAAGTCTCTGATACTGATCTCTTGTAGTACTGATCTCTTCTATTACTGGACTCTGATACTAGTCTCTAGTAGTATTGGTCTCTGATACTGGTCTCTTTTACTGGTCTCTGATAATGTTCTCTAGTGGTACTGGTCTCTGATACTGGTCTCTTCTACTGGTCTCTGACACTGGTATCTAGTGATACTGGTCTCTAGAAGTACTGGTCTCTGATACTTGTCTCTGATAGTACTGGTCTCTAGTAGTACTGGTCTCTGACACTGGTCTCTAGAGATACTGCTCTCTAATAGTACTGGTCTCTGATACTGGCCACTGGAGGTACTGGTCTCTTATACTGGTCTCCGTTACTGGTCCCTGATACTGGTCTCCAGTAGTACTGGTCTCTGATACTGGTCTCTAATAGTACTGGTGTGTAGTCGTACTGGTCTCTGATACTTCTCTCTAGGAGAACTGGTCTCTAGAGATACTGGTCTCTACTAGTACTCGTCTCTAGTAGTAATGGTCTCTGATACTGGTCTCTGTTACTGGTGTCTGATACTGGTCTCTAGTAGTCCTTGTCGTTGAAACTGGTCTCTAGGAGTACTGGTCTCTGAAACTGCTCTCTATTAGAACTGGTCTCTGATACTGGTCTCTACTAGTACTCGTCTCGAGTAGTACTGGACTCTAGTAGTTCTTTTCGTTGAAACTGGTCTCTAGGAGTACTGCTTTCAGATACTGGTCTCTGTTACTGGTCTGTGTTACTGGTCTCTGATACTGGTCTCTAGTAGTGCTCGTCTCTGATACTGGTATTTAGTAGTACTGGTCTCTAGTAGTACTGGTCTCTGATACTGCTCTCTGTTCCTGGTCTCTGATACTGGTCTCTGTTTCTAGTCTCTGTTACTTTTGTCTGATACTGGTCTCTGTTTCTAGTCTCTGATACTGGTCTCTAGTAGTATTGGTCTCTGATACTGGTCTCTGTAACCGGTCTGTGATACTGGTCTCTAGTAGTGCTTGTCTCTACTAGTACTGGTCTCTGATTCTGGTCTCTGTTTCTGGTCTCTAGCAGTACTGGACTGTGATACTCCATTCTAGAAGTGCTGGTCTCTGATAATAGTCTCTAGTACTACTGGTCTCTGATACTGGTCGCTAGTAGAACTGGTCACTGACACTGGCCTCTGTTGCTGGATTCTGATCCTGGTCTCTAGTAGTACTGATCTCTGATACTAGTCTCTAGTAGTACTGGTATCTGTTACTGGTCTCTAGAAGTACTGGTCTCTAGTAGTACTGGTCTCTGATACTGGTCTCTGTTACTGGTCTCTGATACTGGTCTCTAGTAGTACTGGTCTCTGATACTAGTCTCTAGTAGTACTGGTCTCTGTTACTGGTCTCTGATAATGGTCTCCAGAAGTTCTGGTCTCTAGTAGTACTGCTCTCTGATACTGGTCTCTGTTACTGGTGTCTGATACTGGTCTCTAGTAGTACTGGTCTCTGTTACTGGTCTCTGATACTGGTCTCTAGTCGTATTAGTCTCTGATACTGGTCTCTGTTACTGGTTTCTCATAGAGGTCTCTGATACTGGTCTCTACTAGTACTGGTCTCTGATACTGGTCTCTAGTACTTTTGTTCTCTACTAGTACTGGTCTCTGATACTGATCTCTGTTTCTGGTCTCTAGCAGTAGTGGTCTGTGATACTCCATTCTAGAAGTGCTGGTCTCTGATAATAGTCTCTAGTACTACTGGTCTCTGATACTGGTTGCTAGTAGAACTGGTCACTGACACTGGCCTCTGTTGCTGGTTTCTGATCCTGGTCTCTAGTAGAACTGATCTCTTATACTACTCTCTAGTAGTACTGGTCTCTGTTACTGGTCTCTGATACTGGTCTCTAGTAGTACTGCTCTCTGATACTGGTCTCTTTTACTGGTCTCTGATACTGGTCTCTAGTAGTACTGGTCTCTGATACTGGTCTCTGTTACTGGTTTCTGATAGAGGTCTCTGATACTGGTCTCTGATACTTGTCTCTACTAGTACTGGTCTTTGATACTGGTCTCTAGTACTTTTGGTCTCTACCAGTACTGGTCTCTGATACTGGTCTCTAATACTTTTAGTCTCTACTAGTACTGGTCTCTGATACTGGTCTCTGTTACTGGTCTCTGATACAGGTCTCTGATACTTGTCTCTAGTAGTACTGGTCTCTACTAGAACTGGTATCTGACACTGGTCTCTGTTACTGGTCTCTGATACTGGTCTCTAGTAGTATTGATCTCTGATACTGGTCTCTGTTACTGGTCTCTGATACAGGTCTCTGATACTGGTCTCTGATACTGGTCTCTAGTAGTACTGATCTCTGATACTGGTCTCTAGTACATTTGGTCTCTACTAGTATTGGTATCTGATACAGGTCTCTGTAATTGGTCTCTGATTGTGGTCTCTAGTAGTACTGGTCTCTGTTACTGGTCTCTGATACTGGTTTTTAGTTGTACTGGTCTCTGTTACTGGTCTCTAGTAGTACTGGTCTCTGTTACTAGTCTCTGATACAGGTCTGTAGTCGTGCTGGTCTCTGATACTGGTCTCTGTTACTAGTCTCTGATACTGGTCTCTAGTAGTGCTGGTCTCTGATACTGGTCTCTGTTACTAGTGTCTGATACTGGTCTCTAGTACATTTGGTCTCTACTAGTACTGGTCTCTGATACTGGTCTCTGTTACTGGTCTCTGATACTGGTCTCTGTTAGTGGTCTCTGATACTGGTTTTTAGTAGTACTGGTCTCTGTTACTGGTCTCTAGTAGTCCTGGTCTCTGTTACTAGTCTCTGATACTGGTCTCTAGTCGTGCAGGTCTCTGGTACTGGTATCTGTTACTAGTCTCTGATCCTGGTCTCTAGTAGTGCTGGTCTCTGATACTGGTCTCTGTTACTGGTCTCTGATACTGGTCTCTACTAGTACTGGTCTCTGATACTGGTCTCCACCACTACTGGTCTCTAGTAGTTCTGTTCTCTGATACTGGTCTCTTGTAGAACTGGTCTCTACTGGAACTGGTATCTGACACTGGTCTCTGTTACTTGTCTCTGATACTGGTCTCTAGTAGTATTGATCTCTGATACTGGTCTCTGTTACTGGTCTCTGATACAGGTCTCTGATACTGGTCTCTGATACTGGTCTCTGATACTGGTCTCTGTTTCTAGTCTCTGTTACTTTTGTCTGATACTGGTCTCTGTTTCTAGTCTCTGATACTGGTCTCTAGTAGTATTGGTCTCTGATACTGGTCTCTGTAACCGGTCTGTGATACTGGTCTCTAGTAGTGCTTGTCTCTACTAGTACTGGTCTCTGATTCTGGTCTCTGTTTCTGGTCTCTAGCAGTACTGGACTGTGATACTCCATTCTAGAAGTGCTGGTCTCTGATAATAGTCTCTAGTACTACTGGTCTCTGATACTGGTCGCTAGTAGAACTGGTCACTGACACTGGCCTCTGTTGCTGGATTCTGATCCTGGTCTCTAGTAGTACTGATCTCTGATACTAGTCTCTAGTAGTACTGGTATCTGTTACTGGTCTCTAGAAGTACTGGTCTCTAGTAGTACTGGTCTCTGATACTGGTCTCTGTTACTGGTCTCTGATACTGGTCTCTAGTAGTACTGGTCTCTGATACTAGTCTCTAGTAGTACTGGTCTCTGTTACTGGTCTCTGATAATGGTCTCCAGAAGTTCTGGTCTCTAGTAGTACTGCTCTCTGATACTGGTCTCTGTTACTGGTGTCTGATACTGGTCTCTAGTAGTACTGGTCTCTGTTACTGGTCTCTGATACTGGTCTCTAGTCGTATTAGTCTCTGATACTGGTCTCTGTTACTGGTTTCTCATAGAGGTCTCTGATACTGGTCTCTACTAGTACTGGTCTCTGATACTGGTCTCTAGTACTTTTGTTCTCTACTAGTACTGGTCTCTGATACTGGTCTCTGTTTCTGGTCTCTAGCAGTAGTGGTCTGTGATACTCCATTCTAGAAGTGCTGGTCTCTGATAATAGTCTCTAGTACTACTGGTCTCTGATACTGGTTGCTAGTAGAACTGGTCACTGACACTGGCCTCTGTTGCTGGTTTCTGATCCTGGTCTCTAGTAGAACTGATCTCTTATACTACTCTCTAGTAGTACTGGTCTCTGTTACTGGTCTCTGATACTGGTCTCTAGTAGTACTGCTCTCTGATACTGGTCTCTTTTACTGGTCTCTGATACTGGTCTCTAGTAGTACTGGTCTCTGATACTGGTCTCTGTTACTGGTTTCTGATAGAGGTCTCTGATACTGGTCTCTGATACTTGTCTCTACTAGTACTGGTCTTTGATACTGGTCTCTAGTACTTTTGGTCTCTACCAGTACTGGTCTCTGATACTGGTCTCTAATACTTTTAGTCTCTACTAGTACTGGTCTCTGATACTGGTCTCTGTTACTGGTCTCTGATACAGGTCTCTGATACTTGTCTCTAGTAGTACTGGTCTCTACTAGAACTGGTATCTGACACTGGTCTCTGTTACTGGTCTCTGATACTGGTCTCTAGTAGTATTGATCTCTGATACTGGTCTCTGTTACTGGTCTCTGATACAGGTCTCTGATACTGGTCTCTGATACTGGTCTCTAGTAGTACTGATCTCTGATACTGGTCTCTAGTACATTTGGTCTCTACTAGTATTGGTATCTGATACAGGTCTCTGATACTGGTCTCTGATACTGGTCTCTAGTAGTACTGGTCTCTGATACTGGTCTCTAGTACTTTTGGTCTCTACTAGTACTGGTCTCTGATACAGGTCTCTGTTACCAGTCACTGTTACTGGTCTCTAGTAGTACTGGTCTCTGATAATGGTCTCTAGTAGTACTGGTGTCTGATACTGGTCGCTAGTAGTACTGGTCACTGGTACTGGTCTCTGTAACTGGTTTCTGATACTGGTCTCTGTTATTTGTCTCTGATACTGATTTCTGTTACTGGTCTCTGATACTAGTCTCTAGTAGTACTGGTGTCTCATACTGGTCGCTAGTAGTACTGGTCACTGATACTGGTCTCTGTACCTGGTCTCTGATACTGGTCTCTAGTAGTACTGGTTTCTGATACTGGTCTGTAGTAGTACTGGTCTCTATTACTGGTCTGTAGGAGTACTGGTCTCTGATACTGGTCTCTGTTACCATCTCTGATACTTGTCTCTAGTAGTACTGGTCTCTAGTAGTACTAGTATCTAGTAGACTGGTTCCGATACTGGTCTCTAGTAATACTGGTCTTTGATACTTGTCTCTAGTAGTACTGGTCTCTAGTAGTACTGGTCTCTGATACTGGTCTCTAGCAGTACTGGTCTCCAGTAGTACTGGTCTGTGATACTGGTTTTTAGTAGTACTTGTCTCTGTTACTGGTCTCTAGTAGTACTGGTCTCTGTTACTAGTCTCTGATACTAGTCTCTAGTCGTGCTGGTCTCTGATACTGGTCTCTGTTACTAGTCTCTGATACTGGTCTCTGTTAGTGCTGGTCTCTGATACTGGTCTTTGTTACTAGTGTCTGATACTGGTCTCTCGTAGTACTGGTCTCTACTAGTACTGGTCTCTGATACTGGTCTCTAGTAGTACAGGTCTCTATTACTGGTCTCTGATACTGGTCTCTAGTAGTACTGATCTCTGATACTGGTCTCTAGTAGTGCTGGTCTCTGATTCTGGTCTCTAGTAGTACTGGTCTCTGATACTGGTCTCTACTAGTACTGGTCTCTGACACTGCTCTTTGATACTGGTTGCTAGTTGTACTGGTCTCTGACACTGGTCTCTGTTACTGGTCTCTGATACTGGTTTCTAGTAGTACTGGTCTCTGACACTGGTCTTTGGTCGAGTTGGTCTCTGATACTGGTCTCTAGAAGTACTGGTCTCTGATACTGGTTTCTAATAGTACTGGTCTCTGATACTGGTCTCTACTAGTACTGGTCTCTGATACTGGTCTCTAGAAGTCCTGGTCTCTGATACTGGTTTCTAGTAGTACTGGTCTCTGATACTGGTCTCTAGTAGTGCTGGTCTCTGATACTGGTCTCTCGTAGTTCTGGTCTCTGTTACTGGTCTCTGATACTGGTCTTTGGTAGTACTGGTCTGTTATACTGGTCTCTAGTAGGACTGGTCTCTGATACTGGTCTGTAGTAGTACTGGTCTGTGAAACTGGTCTCTAGTAGTGCTCGTCCCTAGGAGTACTGGTCTGTGATATTGGTCTATAATAGTACTGCTCTCTAGTAGTACTGGTCTCTGATAGTGGTCTCTAGTAGTACTGGTCTCTGATAATGGTCTCTAGTACTGCTGGTCTCTGATACTGGTCTCTATTAGTACTTCAACTGATAAGGGTCTCTGTTATTGGTCTCTGATAGTGGTCTCTGTTATTTGTCTCTCTTACTGGTTTCTGTTTCTGGTCTCTGATACTGGTCTCTGTTACTGGTCTTTGGTCGACTTGGTCTCTGATACTGGTCTCTAGAAGTACTTGTCTCTGATACTGGTTTCTAGTAGTACTGGTCTCTGATACTGGTCGCTAGTAGTACTGGTTTCTGATACTTGTCTCTAGTAGTACTGGTCTCTGTTACTGGTCTCTCATACTGGTCTTTAGTAGTACTAGTCTCTGATATTGGTCTCTAGTAGTACTGGTCTCTAGAAGTACTGGTCTATGATACTGGTCTCTAGTAGTGCTGTTCCCTAGTAGTACTAGTCTGTGATATTGGTCTATAGTAGTGACGGTCTCTGATACTGGTCTTTGGTAGTACTGGTCTGTGATACTTGTCTCTAGTAGGATTGGTCTCTGACACTGGTCTCTAGTAGTACTGGTCTGTGATACTGGTCTCTAGTAGGACTGGTCTCTGATACTGGTCTCTAGTAGTACTGATCTCTGATACTGGTCTCTAGTAGTACTGGTCTCTGATACAGGTCCCTGTTACTGGTCTCTGATACTGGTCTCTACAAATACTGGTCTCTAGAAGTACTGGTCTCTGATAATGGTCTCTAGTAGTACTGGTCTCTGATACTGGTCTCTAGTGGTGCTGGTCTCTGATACTGGTCTCTCGTATAACTGGTCGCTGTTACTGGTCTCTGATACTGGTCTTTGGTAGTACTGGTCTCTGATACTGGTCTCTAGTAGTACTGGTCTCTGATTCTGGTCTCTAGTAGTACTGGTCTCTGTTACTGGTCATTTTATTACTGGTCTCTAGTCGTGCTGGTCTGTGATATTGGTCTCTAGTAGTACTGGACTCTAGTTGTACTGGTCTCTGATACTGGTCTCCAGTAGTACTGGTCTCTGTTACTGGTCTCTACTAATACTGCAGTAGTACTTCCATGTAACAGTAAAGGTAATCAGTAAGACAGCTGTTATAAATGAAGCCATCAATAAACACAATATTTCCATGAAGTTCTAGTAGTACTGTTCTCTCATACTTGTCTCTAGTAGTACTGGTGTCTGATACTGGTCTCTAGTAGTACTGGTCTCTGATTCTGGTTTCTACTAGTACTGGTCTCTGATACTGGTGTCGAGTAGAACTGGTCTCTGATACTGGTGTCTAGTAGTACTGGTCTCTGATACTTGTCTCTGTTACTGGTATCTGATATTGGTCTCTAGTAATACTGGTCTCTAGTAGTACTGGTCTCTGATACTGGTCTCTGTTACTGGTATCTGATACTGGTCTCTAGTAATACCGGTCTCGAGTGGTACTGGTCTCTGATACTTCTCTCTAGTAGTACTGCTCTCTAGCAGCACTGGTCTCTGATGCTGATTTCTATTATGACTGGTCTCCAGTATTACTGGTCTCTGATACTGGTCTCTGGTAGTACCAGTCTCTTATACGTGTCTCTAGTAGTACTGGTCTCTGATACTGGTCTCTGGTAGTACCAGTCTCTTATACGTGTCTCTAGTAGTACTGGTCTCTGGAGATACTGGCCTCTAGTAGTACTGGTCTCTGATACTGGTCTCTAGTAGCACTGGTGTCTGATACTGGTCTCTAGTAGTACTGGTCTCTGATTCTGGTTTCTACTGGTACTGGTCTCTGATACTGGTGTCTAGTAGTACTGGTGTCTGATACTGGTCTCTTTTAGAACTGGCCTCTTATACTGGTGTCTAGTAGTACTGGTCTCTGATACTAGTCTCTAGTTGTACTGGTCTCTGTTACTGGTCTCTGATACTGGTCTCTAGAAGAACTGGTCTCTGATACTGGTCTCTAGAAGTACTGATCTCTGATACTGGTTTCAAGTAGTACTGGTCTCTTATACTGGTCTCTGATACTGGTCTCTAGTAGTACTGGTCTTTGATACTAGTCTCTAGTAGTACTGGTCTCTGATACTTGTCTCTAGTAGTACTAGTCTCTGTTACTGGTCTCTGAAACTGGTCTCTAGTAGTACTGGTGTCTGATACTGGTGTCTAGTAGAACTGGCCTCTGATACTGGTGTCTAGTAGTACTGGTCTCTGATACTAGTCTCTAGTAGTACTGGTCTCTGTAGTACTGGTCTCTGATACTGGTCTCTAGTTTTACTGGTCTCTGTTACTGGTCTCTGATACTGGTCTCTAGCAGTACTGGTCTCTGATACTGGTCTCTAGAAGTACTGGTCTCTGATACTGGTTTCTAGTAGTACTGGTCTCTGCGACTGGTCTCTAGTAGTTCTGGTCTCTGATACTGGTCTCTGATACTGGTCTCTAGTAGTACTGGTCACTGATACTTGTCTCTGGTAGCACTGGTGTCTGTTACTGGTCTCCTATACTGGTCTCTAGTAGTACTGGTCTCTGATACTGGTCTCTAGTAGTCCTGGTCTTTGATACTTGTCTCTAGTAGTACTGGTCTCTGATATTGGTCTCTAGTAGTACTGGTCTCTGATATTGGTCTCTAGTAGTACTTGTTTCTGATACTGGTCTCCAGCAGTACTTGTCTCTGATACAGGTCTCTGTTACTGGTCTCTACTAGTACTGGTCTCTGATACTGGTCTCTAGAAGTCCTGGTCTCTGATACTGGTCTCTAGTAGTACTGGTCTCTGATACTGGTCTCTAGTAGTGCTGGTCTCTGATACTTGTCTCTCGTAGTACTGGTCTCTGTTACTGGTCTCTGATACTGGTCTTTGGTAGTACTGGTCTGTTATACTGGTCTCTAGTAGGACTGGTCTGTGATACTGGTCTCTAGTAGTACTGGTCTCTGATACTGGTCTCTGTTACTGGTCTCTGATACTGGTCTTTGGTCGAGTTGATCTCTGATACTGGTTTCTAGTAGTACTGGTCTCTGATACTGGTCTCTAGTAGTGCTGTTCTCGTATAGTGGTCTCTGATACTGGTCTCTAGAAGTACTGGTCTCTGATACTGGTTTCTAGTAGTACTGGTCTCTGATACTGGTCGCTAGTAGTACTGGTTAATGATACTTGTCTCTAGTAGTACTGGTCTCTGTTACTGGTCTCTCATACTGGTCTTTAGTAGTACTAGTCTCTGATATTGGTCTCTAGTAGTACTTGTCTCTAGTAGTACTGGTCTATGATACTGGTCTCTAGTAGTGCTGTTCCCTAGGAGTACTAGTTTGTGATATTGGTCTATAGTAGTGACGGTCTCTGATACTGGTCTTTGGTAGTACTGATCTGTGATACTGGTCTCTAGTAGGACTAGTCTCTGATACTGGTCTCCAGTAGTACTGGTCTCTGATACTTGTCTCTAGTAGTACTGGTCTCTGTTACTGGTCTCTGATACTGGTCTCTAGTAGTACTGGTCTCTGTTACTGGTCTGTGATAATGGTCTCTAGTAGTATTGGTCTCTGATTTTGGTCTCTAGTAGTACTGGTCTCTGATATTGGTCCCTAGTAGTACTGGTCTCTAGTAGTACTTGTCTCTGATACTGGTCTCCAGTAGTACTTGTCTCTGATACAGGTCTCTGTTACTGGTCTCTGATACTGGTCTCTACTAGTACTGGTCTCTGATACTGGTCTCTAGAAGTCCTGGTCTCTGATACTGGTTTCTAGTAGTACTGGTCTCTGATACTGGTCTCTAGTAGTGCTGGTCTCTGATACTTGTCTCTCGTAGTACTGGTCTCTGTTACTGGTCTCTGATACTGGTCTTTGGTAGTACTGGTCTGTTATACTGGTCTCTAGTAGGACTGGTCTCTGATACTGGTCTCTAGTAGTACTGGTCTGTGAAACTGGTCTCTAGTAGTGCTGGTCCCTAGGAGTACTGGTCTGTGATATTGGTCTATAGTAGTACTGCTCTCTAGTAGTACTGGTCTCTGATACTGTTGTCTAGTAGTCCTGGTCTCTGATACTGGTCTCTAGTAGTACTGGTCTCTGATAATGGTCTCTAGTACTGCTGGTCTCTGATACTGGTCTCTAGTAGTACTAGTCACTGATAAAGGTCTCTGTTATTGGTCTCTGATACTGGTCTCTGTTACTGGTGTCTGATACTGTTCTCTAGTAGTACTGGTCTGTGATACTGGTCTCTAGTAGTACTGGTCTCTGATACTGGTCTCTAGTAGTACTGGTCTCTGTTACTGGTCTCTGATACTGGTCTTTGGTCGAGTTGATCTCTGATACTGGTTTCTAGTAGTACTGGTCTCTGAAACTGGTCTCTAGTAGTGCTGGTCTCGTATAGTGGTCTCTGATACTGGTCTCTAGAAGTACTGGACTCTGATACTGGTTTCTAGTAGTACTGGTCTCTGATACTGGTCGCTAGTAGTACTGGTTTCTGATACTTGTCTCTAGTAGTACTGGTCTCTGTTACTGGTCTCTCATACTGGTCTTTAGTTGTACTAGTCTCTGATATTGGTCTCTTGTAGTACTGGTCTCTAGTAGTACTGGTCTATGATACTGGTCTCTAGTAGTGCTGTTCCCTAGGAGTACTAGTCTGTGATATTGGTCTATAGTAGTGACGGTCTCTGATACTGGTCTTTGGTAGTACTGATCTGTGATACTGGTCTCTAGTAGGACTGGTCTCTTATACTGGTCTCTAGTAGTACTGGTCTGTGATACTGGTCTCTAGTAGTGCTGGTCCCTAGGAGTAATGGTCTGTGATATATAGTAGTACCGGTCTCTCGTAGTACTGATCTCTGATACTGTTCTCGAGTAGTCCTGGTCTCTGAAACTGGTCTCTAGTAGTACTGGTTTCTGATAATGGTCCCTCGTTCAACTGGTCTCTGATACTGGTCTCTAGTAGTACAGGTCACTTATAATGGTCTCTGTTATTGGTTTCTGATACTGGTCTCTGATACTGGTCTCTGTTACTGGTCTCTAGTAGTAGTGGTCTCTGATACTGGTCTCTAGTAGTACTGGTCTCTGATACTTGTCTCTAGTAGCACTGGTCTCTGTTACAGGTCTCTGATACTGGTCTCTAGTAGTACTGGTCTCTGTTACTGATCTGTGATATTGGTCTCTAGTAGTACTGGTGTCTAGTAGTACTGGTCTCTGATACTTGTCTCTAGTAGTACTGGTCTCTGTTACTGGTATGTGATAATGGTCTCTAGTAGTACTGGTCTCTGATATTGGTCTCTAGTAGTACTGGTATCTAGTAGTACTGATCTCTGATAATGGTCTCCAGTAGTTCTTGTCTCTGATACACGTCTCTATTACTGGTCTCTGATACTGGTCTCTACTAATACTGGTCTCTACAAGTACTGGTCTCTGATACTGGTTTCTAGTAGTACTGGTCTCTGATACTGGTCTCTAGTAGTGCTGGTCTCTGATACTGGTCTCTCGTAGTACTGGTCTCTGATACTGGTTTCTAGTAGTACTGGTCTCTGATACTGGTCTCTAGCAGTGCTGGTCTCTGATACTGGTCTCTCGTAGTACTGGTCTCTGATACTGGTTTTTGATACTGGTCTTTGGTAGTACTGGTCTGTGATACTGGTCTCTAGTTGGACTGGTCTCAGATACTGGTCCCTAGGAGTACTGGTCTGTGATATTGGTCTACAGTAGTACCGGTCTCTAGCAGTACTGGTATCTGTTACTGTTCTCTACTAGTCCTGGTCTCTGACACTTGTCTCTAGTAGTACTGGTCTCTGATACTGGTCTCCAGTGGTACTTGTCTCTGATACAGGTCTCTGTTACTGGTCTCAGATACTGGTCTCTACTCGTACTGCAGTAGTACCTCCATGTAACAGTAAAGGTAATCAGTATGACAGCTGTTATAGCTGTTAATGAAGCCATCAATAAACACAATATTTCAATGTAGTTCTAGTACTACTGGTCTCTGATACGTGTCTCTAGTCATACTGGTGTCTGATACTGGTCTCTAGAAGTACTGGTCTCTAATTCTGGTCTCTACTAGTACTGGTCTCTGATACTGGTGTCGAGTAGAACTGGTCTCTGATACTGGTGTCTAGTAGTACTGGTCTCTGATACTTGTCTCTAGTAGTACTGGTCGTTGCTACTGGTCTCTGTTACTGGTATCTGATACTGGTCTCTAGTTATACCGGTCTCTAGTAGTACTGGTCTCTGATACTGATTTCTATTATTACTGGTCTCCAGTATTACTAGTCTCTGAAACTGGTCTCTAGTAGTACTGGTCTCTCTTACTGGTCTCTGATAATGGTCTCTAGTAGTACTGGTCTCTGATACTGGTCTCCAGTATTACTCGTCTCTAGTAGTACTGGTCTCTGTTACTGGTCTCTGATACTTGTCTCTAGTAGTACTGGTCTCTGGAGATACTGGCCTCTAGTAGTACTGGTCTCTGATACTTGTCTCTAGAAGTACTGGTCTCTGATACTTCTCTCTAGTAGTACTAGTCTCTAGTAGTACTGGTCTCTGATAATGGTCTCTAGTCGTACTGGTCTCTGATACTTGTCTCTAGTAGTACTGGTCTCTGTTACTAGTATCTGATACTGGTCTCGAGTAGTACTTGTCTCTGATACAGGTCTCTGTTACTGGTCTCTGATACTGGTCTATACTAGTACTGGTCTCTGATACTGGTTTCTCGTAGTACTGGTCTCTGATACTGGTCTCTAGTAGTGCTGGTCTCTGATACTGGTCTCTCGTAGTACTGGTCTCTGTTACTGGTCTCTGATACTGGTCTCTGTTACTGGTCTCTGATACTGGTCTCTGTCACTGGTCTCTGATACTTGTCTCTAGTAGTACTGGTGTCTGATACTGGTCTCTAGTAGTATTGGTCTCTGATACTGGTCTCTTTTACTGGTCTGTGATACTGGTCCCCAGTAGTACTGGTTTCTGTTACTGGTCTCTACTAGTACTGTAGTAGTACTTCCATGTAACAGTAAAGGTAATCTGTATGACAGCTGTTATAAATGAAGCCATCGATAAACACAATATTTCCATGTAACAGTGAAGGTAATCAGTATGACAGCTGTTATAAATGAAGCCATCGATAAACACAATATTTCCATGTAACAGTGAAGGTAATCAGTGTGACAGGTGTCTTTACAATGACAATAACAGAAATTATAAATGAAATAGATGAATTCAAAGAGCCTGTTGAGATGCCTCTCTCCAGTTGACAGTGAAAATTTCTCCAAAACTTTTAAAGTGAGGTTAAATTTAAGTGTTCCCTGGGAAGGTAACATTGGAGAGACCTTCTTCCAAGGTGTTTCGGTGTCTTTACAATGACAATAACAGTTAAATTCAAAGAGCCTATTGAGATGCCTCTCTCCAGTTGACAGGGAACATAGCAAAGGAGAGTGCAAGTAACATTTTAGATATCTACAATTCATTTCTTTGCACTCACAATGTTGATATCAAAGTGAAATTCAAATAGTCTGGAAATTGTAAAATTTTCAACATTTCCACTGGTCACAGTATTTCATCAACATGGGGAAATTTAATTGTACATATTTGTAATCCTTAATCTGGTAGTGCCAAAAGGGATCACCGTTTTTCATAATTAAATTAAGTATATCTTTAAATCAATTTTGGTTGTTGAAATGTGATTTCTTTCAATGAAAATGCGTTTGTAACATGTCAAATTCATCTTACAGATATTTTAAGTTAACTTAAACTAGTCAAGATAAATCTAGACATGTCAAAATGTAATTTCCTCAAGTGAACAGTAAATGGCTACTTTACATATTCAAAGGGCTTGCCTAGAAGGACAAGGAGCAGAGGAGTAATTTGGAAAGCAAACCTCAGACTAGTGGCCTTCAGGGCAGACAACATCTCTGAAAAAATCCCAGAGAGCAATCTCTCCCTGCAATACAGTAGCACACACGTCGGTCCCTACCTTTTTGAAGTTATGTGCCGAACTTCCCAGCAAAGCCGTGTATCCACTTTCCAGCACTGACAAGACTCCAGCAAGCACAGTCGGTGAGCAGAGTTCATGACCATTCTGAAGTGTCTTGAAGTTTCCTCCTGTTTTACTGCTGATAATAAATGACCTAAGAGAGACACAAAATTACAGCAGAGACAATAAATGACCACAGAGAGACACTGAATTACCACAAAATGTCTAAAACGACATCAATTGACCCTTGAAATGACACAAAACAACTTTTAAGAGAAACAAAATGACCTCAGAGGATCAGAGAATAACTGCAACGACACTGAATGACCTCAAAGAGACACAGAACCACAATGACAGAAAGTCCCCACATAAACCCTGTGTAGGAGAGGTGGTGGGGCCTTTTGCATATCTGTGCCCAGGGGCCCATTGTCTCATAATCTGCCCGTGCATACAGTAGACATAGCTGTCTTTTACAGAGGGACATTTTTGCCAGATATTTAACTATATGCCAATTTGAAGCTCTCTTGCTGAATGAGAAAAAGCCAGCACCACATCAGAAAAATCTCTGTGTGCAGTTGATTCACACCTCTCTGTTGCTCTCACAGTATGATGACACCATAATATTTAAATGAGGCTTTGTGTAAAATACTCATAAATGAACAATATCCTAAATATTAAGAAAACTGTTGAACCATGAGCATATTTAAATGATAAGGCCTCAGTGCTTGTGTCACTGCTGGCAGCACTGATGGTTAAAAATATATACGCTGGGCTGTATTTTTATTAGCATGTTGATGCTGGGCTGTTTGTTGGACAGATAAAACACACAGTTGGTAAACCAAAGACAGTAGCTTTAGATTTACCTATTCAAACTTGGTAACAGTCAAACATCAGTCCAATTTGATTCATTTACACTAACATAGTAGTGATGTGGGCAAAATATTGCCAATATTGCTCATATTTGACCTTCATCAGTGCATTTTTTGTCAAGTCTCAACGGTAAGTTACACAGAAAACAACATGGGCTTTAAAAAGTGTCAAAATCTCCCGTCTACCTTGAATGAGTCCGTTTGTCAGTGACAGCAGGTCTTAAGAAGAGGTCCAGGAGCAACAGGTCTCAGTTTGTAGTCTGTTTTCCAGAAAAATCGTCGAGTGAAAGTTGAGTTGCTGCTTTTCTCTCCGATAGAAAGTTCGTTCTGACTGAAATGTTTAAACGTGTGAAAAGATGCACTTAGAGACCACATAGCAACCATGGAACCATCAGGTCCCTAACAACACGTCTGACCTCACAGCTCTCATTACGTCATCATCAGACAGTCCTCCACTGCAGGAACAATACCACCTGTTAGTTTGTGGCCATTTATTAAACCGGCAATTTATTTATTAAACACGCTGCGGCTTTTTTTCTTTATGTGTGTGTTTTGTTTTCCGCTTTTTTTCTGCATTCACGTGGACAGTTTTTCTCAATCAGCAGCCTTATTGAGAATCGCTTTACTCAGCCGGCTTTTGGTTCTTCTTGATGAGGATATCATCATGTGAATTAATTAACGTGTATTCATGAAACGCTTTCTAGTCAGCTCGAGACTGTCATCGTCTGAAACTTATATCACACTGGTTATGTGGCGCATAGACTCTGCCTCTGAACATGGTAAACAAAAAGGATAAATTAAACTGAGTGAAAACAGCAATGTTGGGAAAAAAACTTAAATAGAAATAAAAATATGAGTGTTGGGTTCCGCTGGGCGCTCCCTCCCTCTTTCAGCACTTTCCAATAAAGGCGCACTGCGCTTTTACGCACGACTAGTGACACTGTGGAGGAGATCAGAGAGCCATGAAGACCGTCAGTGTGTGAGCGTTGTGCTGCCACCACTGCAAGAATTTGATCCTGGTGCCTGGTCTGTTGTTCTCTGTCTGAGGAGAAGCGGCTCGGTGCCTGGAGGAGGATGGTGGCTTCACTCTTGATGGAGACCTCCGACACTTTGTCGTGGCCACCAACACGGTTGACATCGCTCCAGAGGAGAGGCTGTAGCAGCTGAGCCAGCACCTGATTCTGGTCCACAGTCTGACCCAGAGACAGTTTTACCGGGTTTCTGAGATGGATGAGTGAAACGCAGGTTTCAGCGTCAACATATTTTTGCCGTTTGTTGTGACTGAACCTCTGAGCGGCTGCGCTGTGATGCAGGGCCGTAATCACCTATTTAACATTGGGGGACCATTGTAAATCACCAGTAACCCCCTCAGGTGAGATTTTTAGATACCTAACAGGTGAACTTACCATTTTACAGCAAATAGAAAGCAAAATCTTGGATCAGGAGTTTTCAGAGTTTAGATGGCTGAGTGCCATTTTAAGGAGCCAGCGTATGATTGAGGGGCGCACAGGGAACGTGAACACTGTGACTTTATTATGTTATTTGAACTATGCTTTTTATGAATATGATTTTTTAAAACTACATACACTTTACAAAAATGATCAAAATGGACAGTGATATATCCCACAACACTCTTATTACATTTAATTTTTCCACTTAGTACATTTGAAAGTAATGAGATAGCATAATAGCGTACACTTCACCTCAAGCTGGGAAAAAACTGAATTTATTGTTAAATAAATTGTTTTAATGAAATCTACACTCTTGGAAGTTTTTTGTTGTCTTTGGTATTTATATTAAAGTATTAAGTGAGCTGTCACAGTCGCCTCTGCACGTGGGGGCAGATGTAACATTTGACTTCTACTGGTTCAATAATGTGACTCTAACATGGCTTGTAAAACACTTGATGGCTGTCAACAAGTAGAGCTCAGATACATGATTGTTTAAAAGGCCCAAATCTACAAATGTATAGTTTAGTAATTACAGCAATCAACTGAATAACATTCATACACTTTTTAACAACGGGTGTAGCAGATAGATGATCTACGAATATGTCTTACTCCCAACTCTTCAAGTATTGACGCTTTGTCAGTGGCCCTCGGTGTCCGATACTGAAACATAGAGGCACCTTTGGGTGCGTTCCAAATCGCATACTTTTTCTTTTTACCTTCAGTTTGTACTGCAGCTGCCCCGAAAAAGTGGGCACTGTTGCATGCAGTATGTACACAATCGAGACATACTACTGTCTCATAACGTTATGCCCTGAACTTTGACCCTCTGACTCATTTATCTTTTACCATATAGATAAAACAAAGTGCTGTTCACTGAGCTCACCAGTGATGGAGGTCATCCTCGAGAGACCTGCTGTTGTTATTTTGCAGTAAGTAATGACTGCATGCATTGTAGATTCTAACATATCATATTCAGCTACACATTTCTCTGTCACTGTTATCTTTATAGTTATGTCCTATTATTGTTTTTAATATTTATGATTATTTTGTTCACTTTAACCATTAATATTCTTGTTATTACAGGTCATCAGTCACAAAACAACCACAGAAGACACAAATCCACCTCAAAGAGACACAATATGACCTCAGAGAGACACAAACAACAAAAAAAAAGAGGCACAACCAGCACAGACTCTGTGTGTCTGACCCTGTGTAGGAGAGGTGGTGGGGCCTTTTGCATATCTGTGCCCAGGGGCCCATTGTCTCATAATCTGCCCATGCATACAGTAGACATAGCTGTCTTTTACAGAGGCACATTTTTGCCAGATTTTCAACTATATGCCAATTTGAAGCTCTCTTGCTGAATGAGAAAAAGCCAGCACCACATCAGAAAAATCGTCGAGTGAAAGTTGAGTTGCTGCTTGTCTCTCCGATAGAAAGTTCGTTCTGACTGAAATGTTTAAACGTGTGAAAAGATGCACTTAGAGACCACATAGCAACCATGGAACCATCAGGTCCCTAACAACACGTCTGACCTCACAGCTCTCATTACGTCATCATCAGACAGTCCTCCACTGCAGGAACAATACCACCTGTTAGTTTGTGGCCATTTATTAAACCGGCAATTTATTGATTAAACACGCTGCGGCTTTTTTTCTTCATGTGTGTGTTTTGTTTTCCGCTTTTTTTCTGCATTCACGTGGACAGTTTTTCTCAATCAGCAGCCTTATTGAGAATCGCTTTACTCAAATTCTTGCAGTGGTGGCAGCACAACGCTCACACACTGACGGTCTTCATGGCTCTCTGATCTCCTCCACAGTGTCACTAGTCGTGCGTAAAAGCGCAGTGCGCCTTTATTGGAAAGTGCTGAAAGAGGGAGGGAGCGCCCAGCGGAACCCAACACTCATGTTTTTATTTCTATTTAAGTTTTTTTTTCAACATTGCTGTTTTCACTCAGTTTAATTTATCCTTTTTGTTTACCATGTTCAGAGGCAGAGTCTATGCGCCACATAAACAGTGTGATATAAGTTTCAGACGATGACAGTCTCGAGCTGACTAGAAAGCGTTTCATGAATACACCTTAATTAATTCACATGATGATATCCTCATCAAGAAGAACCAAAAGCCGGCTGAGTAAGGTGCCTGGTCTGTTGTTCTCTGTCTGAGGAGAAGCGGCTCGGTGCCTGGAGGAGGATGGTGGCTTCACTCTTGATGGAGACCTCCGACACTTTGTCGTGGCCACCAACACGGTTGACATCGCTCCAGAGGAGAGGCTGTAGCAGCTGAGCCAGCACCTGATTCTGGTCCACAGTCTGACCCAGACACAGTTTTACCGGGTTTCTGAGACGGATGAGTGAAACGCAGGTTTCAGCGTCAACATATTTTTGCCGTTTGTTGCGACTGAACCTCTGAGCGGCTGCGCTGTGATGCAGGGCCGTAATCACATATTTAACATTGGGGGACCATTGTAAATCACCAGTAACCCCCTCAGGTGAGATTTTTAGAAACCTAACAGGTAAACTGACCATTTTACAGCAAACTGAAAGCAAAATCTTGGATCAGGAGTTTTCAGAGTTTAGATGGCTGAGTGCCATTTTAAGGAGCCAGCGTATGATTGAGGGGCGCACAGGGAACGTGAACACTGTGACTTTATTATGTTATTTTTAGGCATGACATACTGAACGATGCTTTTTATGAATATGACTTTTTTAAAGATTATTTTTCTGACCTTTTTGCCTTTATTGTACAGGACAGAGTGAAATGGGGTCATAGACCTAATTTGCATAACATTATACCTATTTTTTGAGTAAAAATAATCACTAGTTATCTGTTCAGTCATAATGAATTCTGAGTTTGAATATAAAGTGATGGGTTTTTACAGAGTGGTATATGTCAAAGTTTTGTGATTTAAAAAAAAAAAAAAAAACCATTTCAAATTTTTGAATGGCAGCCAATACTAACACCTGTGGTCATTGCAAGTCATATTGACCTGGTTTTGTTTGACTGGTTATGAAGTATAAAGTATCACCCAATTCTGTCACATATTTTTAGCCACCTTCAATCCAACTCATCACCACAAATACCACACACTTAATTAAGGGTCAATATAACTCATTTACATGAAATTATATCTTGTTTTTGAGTAAAATAAACATAAATCATTCATTATTTTGGATTATCAGAGACTGCTGTATGTCAAGCATTGACTGATGCAATTTTATTCATAAATAACAGAGAGCAAAGTTTCAGTTTCAAATCCAAACAAAATGTATTTACAAAAACGTTTATTGCCAAAAATCTCTCAACTCCAAACTGAGAGAGAGAGAGAGAGAGAGAGAAGGGTGTGTCCTTATGTGCATGAGTGGCAGGATTTTACAAATGTACACATTGCATTTGTGGCACCTGATGCTGACTTTGGTGTCAGTCTTGCAGAAACTGCACCTCCTCCTGGGTGATGGGCTGCAGAAGTTGAGGCACCCTGCTGGATTTCTGTAACCAAGCTGGCAGAGGCTGGCGTGCGGGGAGGAACCTGGCGTCAGTTTATTAGTGGTACGACCAGTTCTCGCCCAAGCTCCTCAAGGAACAGCTTCCTCTTGTAGTGCTTCCCCCGATCCCAGTTTGGGTCAACTGCCGTCCACAGAACAAAAGTGTTCACATCACACATCCTTCACATTGAAGAAAATGATCAGGGGCCAACGGGCTGTCCTCCTTTCGCAGGAATACACACTAGTCACCTGCAACAAAAGAAAAAACAAATCATTCAAAAACTTATTTTCTTAAACAAAAATGCAATGCATTGCGGTTTGCACGAATGATAATAAATATTGCATGAAAAAAGTGAAATAGCCTACCTTTGTTGGAGTTATACTCCAGAATGATCTGGGGTTTTTGGTCCTCCCTGGGGCTCACAGCAGCGTCTCTGTGGAACGTGCTCCTCAGGGTGACACCTTTTCATTTTATCGGGCAGTAGGACACAAGAGCACATGTGTCTGTGAATGCAAACAGTGAGGAGAAGCAAGCACGCTCTCTTGTTGCCAAGGAGGAAGCTCTGGCTTGTTGCTTCTCACTGTTCCCACCATAGAGAGCTTTTTCTTCAGCAGCTCCTGGCCAAGGGCATACGAAGAAATTATCACATGTGATGGTGTGTCCCTGGAGACCCTCTGTCATCTGGAGCACCACACGCATGCCCTGATTTCTCTCCAGCCGTCCATCAGTGGGTTTGCCAGTGTAAACCTGCATGTCGTATGCGTAGCTGGTCTTTGCATCACATGCTGTCCAGATTTTGATGCTGTATTTTCCTGGCTTGCTCGGCATGTACTGCTTGAATGGACAGCGACCTCTGAAGGGGACCAGACACTCGTCCACTGTCACATCTTTGCCTTGATTGTACATCATGGGCACCAAGCACACCCACTGGTCCCACAGGTCACGAATAGCAGCCAGTTTGTCTCCAGCACGGCATGCTGGTCTCGTTTCCCGGTCATCAAAGCGAAGGACTCTGGAGATGAATTGAAACATCTTTAGTGGGATGGTGGCACAAAAAATTGCCCTCCCATGCTCAGCATGCCACAAACTTTCCACAGACTGTTGGACCTGTACACCCCGGCAAGAATCAACAGGCCCAGATATCCCCTCAGATCTGTGAGGTCCATGTCGCTCCACTTTGTGCCGTAGACACGTCTGCCCTCCTTGTTTCTCATGTCCAGCACTAACCTGGTAATTGTTTCAGGCAGAAACAGTTCAAAGGCTGCCTGTATCCCTTCACCACGTGACAGGATATCTGGTGGGACCCTGGGGGCTGCTCTCTTTGTCAGCTCCCAATATGTGGCGCCTGTCAGTGGGAGGCATGGAAGACCACAGCATACCATCCTCGGGCTGAAAATGATTTTCCCCCTCAGCCGGTTCTTCTTCCTCATCGGAGGATTCTTCCTGGCCAGTGGAAGCATAGTCAGGATCATTTTCTGCGTTATTGTCTTCCTCTGACACCTCTTCCTCCATTTCCGCTTCCTCCTCTTTCTCCTCCTCCTCCTCAACAGGGCAGAAAATGAGCTCAAGAGCCTCTGCTGCACTGAAGCGTCTCTTCATGTTGCTGTCTCAGAACAAAATGGTGAAGTGCTCCAAGGAAGCTGTACTAATGAGCTCTGTGTGAGTGATTGTTTTTGTCTTGACTCATGTAGAGAATGGCACATCAAAGATGTGATAAGTACATGTTTTGGAAGGAGGTGGAGTTGCAGGAGGAGGACGGGGATGGGAGTTTGGAAGGAGGCGGGAGTTGTGGATGTTCAAATTTTTTCTACGTGCTGTGTGAAATGCAAGAAAGGAAGAAGAATGTGGAACATCGATAACACACAATTCTCAAAGAAGACTCAGCTCAGTCACAAAGAGGCATGTTATGCAGGCCAGGGGGTTTATGTGTAGCAACATCATCATGCAGAATCCTGCTTCAGGTCATGTGGGAAAGTGATTTTAGAAGGGCTTGAGAAAAAGCATATTGGCACTAAAACATACTTTAACCCAAATTTGAATGTTCGAATTTGAATACATAAGGAACACTACTGGGATGCTACAGAGTGAAAATCTTAAAATAAATGAATTGATAAATAATAATGGACTTGCCTTTTAAAAGTTTATCAATATTTAAAAAAACTAAAGTAAGTAGTAAGTTTGCAGTGTCATGTGTTTTTATCAGTGTTTGGCATGGTATTTGATGAAATACAATATTCCTTAATCAGAGAAAACCTACACAAGGCATCTGTGGTCACCTCTCAAACTGTTTGACTGTAAGAAACCGTCTCAGAGCTGCCTCTAAAAGTAGCCTGCTTGAGAAAATATGGAGATGTTCCTGGTGCTGAAATAAACATCTTGCATTCTGTGACCAGCCAACCTGTAAAATAAGAGACCTTGTTAAGAAACCATCTGGTTAATGAGGAAACACAAAAAATGTGACATGTTTTTGTGTTTCATTTATCATTCAGACTGGCACTTATCATCAACATGTAACAACCATCACACATCAAATCAAGAGCAGACTAACTACATGGGGTTAGACTTCTAACGTTTCCTCACTGAAGCTTCCAGAATATCATAAGTGCTCTCTTACCTCTGCAGCTCTTGTAGTGGTGGCTTTTAGGGTGACTGTATGGAAGCATTCTTAAATATACTGCTTGAAATTAGGTGTGGACTAATGTAGTGTCTGGAAAACAACTGGCTGCAGTGATGTTTCAATCCAACCATACAGTACCAAACAAGTTTAGAATATTCAAGGCAAACTCTTCTCAGTTTGGAATCAAAATGCTGTATTCATTGGAACAAAGCCTAAAATATACACATCACTAATTACTGTCATGCTATTACAATGTAAAGGCTGCAGAAATACATTGAGCAGCTAGAACCTGGTACGCTGTTAAGCCAGGACACAGCTCATTTTATAGTGCATTTCTTTCTTTACAACACCCATATCCTTCCATTAAGGTCCATGTCTGGACCTTGAATGTTGAACAAGCTCTTGTGCTCTCATGGTGCAAAAAGAAAAGAAGCCATCAGCAGTCTGTATAGTCTTAGCCATCCATTCAGATCTGGCCACCAGTAACCTCGGTCCGTCACCTGATGACTGGATCAGCTCCTTCCCACTACCAGAGACAAAAAAGAGACACAGAGGTAAAAGGGACGGTTGGATTCAGCCCTGGTTTACATTTGGCCTTAGTCTTAAAATTATAAAAGAGCAACAGCTCCCCCTAGAGGCCTAGAAAACTTCCATTGTTTTTACTGAATATGCAGCGTTTTTCTGTTGCATTCATGTTGTAGAAGGCAAAAACAAATAGTTCTGGCTTTCTACAGCATGTTTTCTCATCTGCAGCAAACTTCCATTGTTGTATTTATTTTGGATTTGGAAAATTTGAATTGGCATTGCTACTAATGCTGCAGCACAGTTCTAATGGAAATGTTTTGGGCCGCTGTAGTGCGTTTGCTCCTGTTGGTACCTTTGGCCTTGGCCGAGGCCTGCACCCTCAGAGTGCCCTTCTAGGTAAATATGAGTTGGCTCAGATTTGACTCATTCTTACCTCTGGTAGTCCAGTTCAAGGAGACTGACCCCATTAACAGCCAGGATCCTTTCTCCTGGTACCAGCTTCTTACACCGAGCTGCAGGAGAGTCTGGGACCACTGCACGGATAAAGATGGCTTTCACGCTCAAGGAAGTGTCCTGGAAGATGAGGTCAAAATGTCCTTACTTAACAAAAATCACTAATGAGGACATTGCAGAGAATCTTTTTGATTTCTTCTTCTGTTTATAGCAGCTTTAAATGAGCACCACTTCCCATAAGCCCTGGACTGTCACAGGATGACCGTCAAAGTTTAACTAAGGTGACCAGATGTCTGAGATGAAAATCGGGGACATTTCCAGTGCGGCGGTGAAAAATCATTAAATATTATCATTATGAAATAAAAACGGGGACAAGTACTCT
This sequence comes from Epinephelus awoara, assembly GCA_035609425.1. NCBI lineage: Eukaryota > Metazoa > Chordata > Actinopteri > Perciformes > Serranidae > Epinephelus > Epinephelus awoara. The sequence goes on along the minus strand of CM069298.1, from coordinate 37,133,922 downwards.
TTCATGTATTTTGACCAGCTTTTATTATACAAAAGGTTACAATCAAACAAATGAGTGACATCACTAACCATCCATCCACTGAGGAAGACAAAAATATCTTAATCTTATTAGCTTGAGTTAGGATGGATTTTTGGTCAAAAGGTTTTGACTCATAACTGAATACTGAACTGATATTTATGACACAAAAGGTAGCAAACAAAAAAAGGGATGACATCACCGTGATCCCCTCATTCATCCACCTCCGTAGCCTCTGCCTCAGGAGCCTGGGTAGAATAAGAGCAGAGGAGAACATGAGAAAAACTGCAAGAACAGAGCCAATAGTAAGTGAACAGTTTCTTAAAGAAATAACATCAGTTATATAATTTAGTCATTGTGCTCTTTTTTATATGCTCTGTGTAATTGCCTCTGTTTGAAATGTGCTACATCAGAGGTTCCTAAACCTTTCAGACCATGTATCACTATGTACCAAACCAAATTTCCAAATTGCAACTTTCTTCTGCAGATATGATTTTTTCATACAAAAATAACTGCATCCCCCATGCAACAGCATCAGCAAGGCTAAACATCAACAAAATGCTACTTTATTAAAATCAAGAATAGCCTACATTTATAAAGTGCACTCACAAAAGACAGAGATAATATTGTCATGTCATGGTAATCTAATATAACAAGTTACACCTTCACCAACAACAGTGACATACAAAACAGTGACATAGGGCATCATCTGATCAGATGGTCTGCATTTATAACTACTAAATTCATTGGTCACCCACACGGCAGTGTCTGGCGCCAGCCCGACACAAAATACAGCAGTTAACACACACAACTATTAACCATTTACTTACTGTTTATTTATTATTTTAACACAGTCTCAGGTCCCTATGCCTCCAGGAAAATCCTATGCTACCAAAGCAGTCTTCCACCTCCTCCCTTTCTAAAACAGCCACATACAATCTCATCACCTGGTAATCTCACGCTAACATTACAGCTTCACCAATGACAGATATAAAAGCAGTGACATAATGTTAACATTCACTGACTTTTATAACCTTATGTTAGGTCTTCAGTTCAGATTAAACAGACGCACTGCCTGTTACAATCACACTTAGCCGACTCTACCTCACCTCACACTCACACACACACACACACACACACACACACACACACACACACACACACACACACACACACACACACACACACTCACACACAGACTCACACACAGTCAAGTCTACTGCCAGCTCACACAAAATAAATAAGTTCATACACAACATACCATTTAACGCGGCCGCCGGTGTTATGTCCCTACTGGTTTCCAATTTAACTGGTTTCCTTACCAAACAGCTGCAGGTGTGCTGCGCCTCCATCAGCAGATTTGTCACAAATTCACAAACATACACAACATATTACTGGCGAATTTAAAGTTATTAGTTAGTTAATGCTTTTTCTAAAGCTCTTGCAGGACCCCTGCATCTGACCCTTAAAGCAGAGACTGTTGTCTGTATTGTCCTCGCTGGTAGCCATAAGGAAAAAGTGTGGAGGCTGAGACATGACAGAAATAAACTTAATAATATGATAAATACTTTTCTCAGACCTTGCGTTATGTTGTAATTTCTGTCATATTGCCTCTAAAATAGCCTTTCCAGTGTGTATCCTACATTTCAGGAACCCTTTGAGTCATATTTTTTAATAGGGGACAGGTAATCGTTAACTAAGTTTTAAAAAAACTTTTAAAGTTGACCGAAATTATCAAGCCGTCACTCATAGTGATGAATTAAGGAATGAAGGAATGAATGAAGATGCTAAATAAACATTTGCAGACGCTACATTAGTTAGCTAGACTTGATCCCTGTTCTTAATCAGACAAAGGTTTTAGCCATATTAAACATGCAGGATCCACATAAGTGATTTCAGACAGGTAGAAAAAGTCAGGGTCAGTCCTGTTATTTTAATTGGATCATTCTTTACCCTGCTTAATAAATGTTAATTTCTGTGGCTGTAAGTAAAGAATGTAGTTGCACAACTAATGTCAGCTTGTCTTGTTACAGGTCTTTGTCCACCCCAACACCTCTTCATTCTTCGGATCTTGGCTGTAGAAATGGTGACCAGCAACATCTGTGACCACTGCAGCAGCAGGGATGCAGTGATCAGATGCCTGGACTGTGTTCCCTCTGGAACTTCATTCGTTTGTGGAACATGTGATGAAGTGGTGCACAAGAGGCAGGTGTTCCACAACAGGGAAGCCACGTTCGAGGGTTTTTACAAACCCATTGCACCCACCACCATAGTGGTGCTGGATGAGCATGGCCAGTATCAACTTGGTGAACAAGGTGTGTTCAAAACAATTCAATAGATGTGCCCTCATCATTTTACCATAATGTGCACTAAATGTTCAGTTTCATTGTAAGCCGCATGTGTAGTTTGCTGTAACTGTATTTTTTTTTTGTTTTGTTTTTTTGTAACTGTGTCTTCAGTGTTTACACAAGTGAATAACTCATAATGATTTATAATATTTTTTTAACTGCAGTGTGCCTTCTGCCAATCCCACCCCCAAAACAAATTTGCTCCTGCAGTCCAAGCACAAACGTGACCATCACCCCAGGAAAGCAGACTGTTGTGGTGACCATCAATGGTATGTTGTTGTTGGTAACTTTTTGTATGACACCATAAAGTTAGATCAAGAGATAAATGGCTTACTGCTATACAATTTTTCTGTAGTGTACAAATATTTGTCAAATAGTAAAATTATTTCTGTTTTTCAGGAACATACAACCTGTGCCTGCCTGCTGCTTCCTGTCGCGTTTGTTCAGGCAAATGGACCCCAGGCACAAATGACTTGCTGAGATAAAGATACTGGCCAGCAACCTCCAGCTGCCAAATGATGTTTACATTTGATGTGTTTACACGTTCCACCGGGCATGTCGAGAATTATCTTTCTGTCAATTTAAAAAAGATGATCTGTGCCAGGGGGAACCATTCAAGTGCCCAGCATGCACGCCAGACATGCTGGCTATTTCAGTAGATGGCAACCGCAAGCATTACCGCTACAGCAAGTCAAAAGGGTCAGTTTACTGATTTTCTCATTTTTGTTACAGATATATTAACTATGCTGAATGTCATCCTTGTTACATTTAATCACATGCTCTGTAGTGTATACTGCAAAACACATGGAAAGACATAGTGGAGTATTTTCAAGTTAATGCTGATGTTTTTATATCACCTACATAAGCAGACAAGACTATTAGGAAAACAATGGCTCCTCCTCCTCAGCCATTATGTCATAGTATGACATAATGGCTGTTACTCTTGACACAGCATCCTTTAAAGAAGTAATGCACAAAGACTTAAATGTGTAGCTCATGTATTAATAATTGATAGCATATGCAAACTGTTCAATTGAAATTTAGCGAACAAAATAATGTTTGTGTGAATATGTTGTCTTCTCATTCAACAGGACAGATGAGCCATCTCTTTTTGAGGGGCTGTTCATGGCAGAAGACACCAGAGTCTCTGCTTTTGTTGACCAACTCAAAAGCCACATGGTGAGTGAAGGGATTTAGTCAACCTGCTAATCTTCATGATTTTTTTTCCTAACCAAGGGCAACATGTAATTTATTGTATGTACTTTCAGAGGTCTGGTCATGATGGCTGTGGCCCAGCCACATTCACTGCGGGCAGAGAGGCTTCAACGAAGTCAAGGGCCAAGGTGGATGAGGAGGGTCTTGAAATAGCCGTGTGCAGACATGGCATCTTGTTGCAAGGCTTGAGTCACTACCGTGGTGAAATCTATGCCTATCCAATGGACCTGCAGAAGGAGCTGGCTCAAGCTGCAAATGTAACATTCTTTTGTATGGACATTGCTTGCAGGTATGACGTCGTTGCTGTATTTTTCACAGATGTTGTAGGCTGCATTAAATCATTATTTTTATTCAATAGTGGGGGTGCAACACTACAACTGGATATTAAATCATCTGTTTTAGGTATTTTAAATGTTATATGTAGGGCTGTCAGTGTTAACGCATGCAATTAATCCAGAGACTTTAATGTGTTAATTATTTTTTAACGCAAGTTCATCACATGAGCAGAGATATACAGACTTGTCATCCGACTTTTCCTGACAGTGATAGACTGACAGTAGACAGACTGACAGCATCAGACAGACAGAAAGCTCCAGTCAGTCTTCAGCAGCCTTCAGTCTGTTCACTAACTTCTATCTCCAGTAGAGTCACGTCACCTTCACTGTCTGTTGGATGACACAGCTCCGTCACCTCTGGCTGCTGCTGCAGCTGCAGGACAGGTCGTCTGCTCAGAGCAGCCTCCTGAAGTGACCTCAACCATTGTAGCAAGTTCCATTAGTTAACAATAGTAAGCGGATGTTGAAATCCTTGTTAAAATCCACAGGATATCAGTTAATTGGCTAACTAAACGATGCGCCATGAGGTTATACATATGTTCCAAGTCAGTTCAGAGAAATGACTTTTAGGCGATGGTAAACAAAAAAGTCATCATGGTGTGTTCAAATGCAAATTCTAGAAACAGAAAATGCAGCTACACAAAAATAATGTAGGCTAGCTGTGTATGTGCCCATTAATAATAAAATTAAAGCGAATACTTAAAGTAATGCAAAAGTGTTTTTTTTCTAATAGCAATAATGACTTTTACATGCAGTAATTAATTCAATATGTTTTTAGTGAAGTAACTAGTACTTAGCATGAATTTGCTGTGTTTTAAAAATGAGATTAAATGTTTTAATTGATTGACAGCACTAGTTGTATGTGATCCCTTTTACACCAAATCTCCAGCAGATATTCAGGCACCATCAACCTTTATTTGATGTCTAGAACTAAGCAATTTACCTATTACAGGTATTGGCCATATTTACACTGGATGGCAGAGAAGGTCCCCGAGCTCCAACAATTAACAGGGATGAAGCCTCTTCTCTCAGTGATGCATGCTAAAGCTCACACTGGCAAATGTGAGGTACAGTGTGCCAGTTCAATATTTCTATGTTCAAGATGTATGTTTTGAACATAAGCACAAAGTAGAAAAAGGAGTCCACATTCCTGAAAACACTAAGTACATTATATGCAACTATATTATATATGTGTAAATAATATTGTATGTGGTTAAACTTGGTAAATAAAGTGTTACAAAGGTAACAAAAACATCAGCCTCGCAAGACCCATGAAGTATGTAGAATATACCTTTAGATACTGTTTATCTATGATTCAATAATATTTGGTGAAAAAAGGTCAAAGGTTTAACTAAAATCAGCTGTAATAGACTTGCTTTGTGGAAACGAGCTTTATTCTGTTGCTGTACATGTCAGAGTTTACTTGATTTACTAACAATAACAAAATGAATTATGGATGCACTTTGTAGAAAATATTATTTAAATGTGAAATGTGTTCATCTTATTGTTTATGTTGTGGAGCAGGTTAAGTGGGGTGGCAGAAGCCAAGAAGGTACTGGAAACACCATTGGCGAGGAGGTGGAACAAGTTAATAGTTTCCTCTCAAGGGCTGCTCTGACCACAAAGTACATGACCAAGTCAGGTTGGTACAGAAACCTCTGCCTGCTTTGGAATGGTACCAAAATGTCAAATTGTTTTAAATGTGCATCTATCCATTTTTTTCAGGCAGAGCAGATGTGATCACAGTGCTTGCCATGGGATGGAACAACAGGAAAGTGGAGGGTCTTTAGAATATCAGCACTAGACACATGTTGGTTAATGAAAGTAGTGAGAAAACTTTAGAAAATCCAAAAGATTCCAAACATAAATGTCATTGCTTTGTTAGACAGTAAATTTCTTACTTTGTTTCTTTTTTTCACTAAATACACTCTCTATCTCTTAGCATTTTCCTTTGGCGTTAATGTTGTGTTTATAAGTCAATAGGTCATGTTCTCTCGTGGTCTTGAAGAAAGAATGCTCATTACCATTTCATGTCTCAGTGATAAGAGGAAAAGTATATAAGCAGGAAAACAGGCTTTGATGCAACAGCAGTGCTCTCAGTTGAATGTTTGTCTGTTCATTCTTGCATTAAACCAGTTTCTATAACATCCCCCCAAAACATACACACACCTTATTTGCAAGTCCCATCAGCACCAGGGCCTCTAAGTAAGGATAGTTAAGTAAGGATAGTGACATGGGAATATAATGACTATTCTGTTTCGATCAGGCCTTTTAGGTGTCATTACACTATACAATTGGTGTTTTTTTTCAGACTGACTCTTAAAGGCAAGTAAGGTGAGACTGACAGTTTGAATTTATTGTTTGGTTCTTATTATTTTTGTTGATGCTGTCAAGTACATTAGCCACCTTTAATGGCAGTAGGGTGGGCAAGAAAAGCACTCATGTCAATTCAGAAATGTTTTATCACTAAAATTTTGTCCCAAAGCTTCTTACAAATATATATCTATACAGACTTTCCAATTTTAACGTGTTATGAGATTACACCTTTTGGCTTAATTATGGATATTTGTTCTTCATTGTAAATAGACTACACAGAGAGCAGAAATGGAGGCAGCCAGTCTCGAGACTCTGAAGCAGGAGCTCAGTATTTCCCAAGAGGACATGGAGCAGTGGGTTCAAGACGTTGAGCAATGGGCAGCTACTGGTATGTTATATCATTGTCTTTGAGAAAATCTTTTACTTCTTTTATATATAATATGTTATACATTTTACAATGTGACTATGTTAACACTGATCTTGTTTGCAGCTGTTGTATCCAAATCGAAAGATCGGGTAGTCTTGGCCCACTTAAAGGTGGACCCTAGAGCAGTTGATCTGGGGCGGCACTTAACCCTGGATATAGTGACGTCTGCAAAATAGTGTGAGGAACTTGATTTGCATGCATGCATTTGCATGACTCCGGGCAAGAAAATGGTTAAATCCTTTTTTAAAGAAAAGGTAACAGTTACCTTACACATAGCAAATGGAAGCTGGGCAATGAGCAGCCAATGACAGTTTGATCTTAACAGACTGTATGTGTTAAGTTGGACTAGATGATGCAGGATGTTAGTCCCTAAAAGTATCGATCAACTAGTTACCTGACAGCTTGGCATACTGAAAAGCACCCATGATCTTACACAAATTATGTTTCACTGAGTCCTCTCTAGTCATGTGGCAAGAAAATTGTTCTCTCTCAACAATCATGGATCTCCCAGACCCTTAAATGCACATCGATTAGCAAAGACAGTGGATGCTGCTCGAGATAACTGTACCCAAAAAAAATTCTGATGTATCATCTGTGGACATTCTTTTTACTAGACAGCAACACCCAAACAATCACACATTTTAATTTAATGATCAGCCAGTCTGGCAGGGGAATAAATGGACGTTCTGCTGTAATACGTGACAGAAGTAACTGTGGAACAGGAATGATGGCATCAATGTTCATATTTATCCATAACATACCACTTTTGCCATTTTATTTTCTCTTTAAGCTAAAAGTCTTCTCATTCTTTACCATTTATCGTCATTCTCAGTCCTTTTTTTAATGTAAGAGCTGGCACAGCTTCCCTCTGGATATGTGATGAGCTGTGTGAGAAGAAGTATAGATGAGTAACACTATAGATGCCATCACCATGTGTCTGTGTGATAAATCCAACCAGGATAGATCATACAGTATAATTTCAAAGTGATGTGGAATCACACACAGCAGGGAGTTTTTTTTTTTTTTTTGTTCTTTTCCCCCAATGGACATGCATACACATTGTGCCACAGTTTTGTGGTGCATTAATGCATGCAATCCATTGAAAAGCATGCAGTGTTTATTCCATCATGAGTCAAAACAACTAATATACAACAATTTATGGTACACTTAATGGTACACTTTGTGTGTTTTTGTTTTTCTAGAGAGACACGGAGGTCATAGCAGCCTGGAAGAACTCCAGAGAGAAATCGATGAGATAATCTATTCACTCAGAAGAAAAAAGCATGATCTCTTTTGACAAAATGGTATTTGATATTATGTCACATAACTACTTTTTTTATTTTTTTTTTTAATTTTTATTGTCTTTCCTAAAAAATTAACTTTTTGACCTCATAGACAGCAACCAGACAAGGCAATGCAAACGGAGGAGACTGAGTGAACTCAAGAGGAAACTGAGAGAGCGGATAATGCACTACAACAGTGTTGCTGCCCATGGGGAGAAAATTGCATTGGAAGAAGTATGCAGTCTCTCCGAGGATGCAATTCTGCCTTGGGAAGCACAAGGTGATGGTAAGCAAAGTGCTGTATGCTTTAGAAATTCTGAATTTTCTTTGGATTCTTAGCATATATCATCAGTATATATCATTGAATCATCATTTTAATAACTTGCTGTGAACAGAGGTTTGCCATGCAGTGCAAAAGATAGACACAACATTGTAATTTGTATGATCTTGTCACAGGAAGTCTTAACTATAATGTCAAATATACAGTATATGACATACACTTGCTTAACCATTGACCTTCACTACGTTTTCATGGGAGCAGCACTGGCAGGATATGATACTCAATGAAATACCTTCCTGATCTGTTATTTGTTATTTTTAGTTATTATTATTTGTTATTAGTTATTTGTACTCTTTGTCAACAAGTGCTTGTTGAACATATGTTAGCAGTTATTGTTAATACTGTTAACTTGCAATGCTTTTATTGCATTTGCTGTAACCAGCTTTTAGTTACTATCAAAGTAATACATCTTTGTGGGGCATTTCATCCATCATCTGACTGAAATCAAGGAAACTACGGAATATGGGGAAAAAATACTAATTTGAGACTAATACAGATACAGCCATAATCAAACACAAGCTCATCAGTTTGGCTGATATTGATTTCACGTGTTGATGTGATGAAGCTCTTTAACAGTCCTGTGTTCTTTTTAAAAACACAATTTATCATGTGTTTCCATTTGTTCCATCTCTATGCCTCTCTCTGTACTACACTAGCCACATGCATGTTTTCACTCTCCACATTCATAAAGTTCTTCTTTTGCCTTTTTCTATTTTGCTTGCCAAACAGCTCCATCCTTAGTTTTCTTCTCCTGATAAAACCAACATCTCTTCTCCACACATGTCCAAACCATCTGAGTCATCCCACTCTCACTTTTGGACATCAGGAACTTTTTCAAAGCTCTTTAGAACTGTTGGAACCGTCCTGCTCCAGAGTAGGTACTCGTCCAACACAAGAGGAACTTTGAGTGACCAAAGTGCACAGTGATTGGTCAGTTCTTACGTCTGCGCTTAAGAGAGGCTTAATGATTTTATATATGCACTAGGCTCACCACAATAGTCAGTGCTCCCAGTGTTAGATGGTAGTGGGGCAAACAATGATTACATAACTTGCTTACTCCATCCACTGTCATTTCACTTCTCTAAAAAATCAGTGCCGTCAGATGGTGGACGCTACAGTCACAGCCTACTGTAGACATCTAATGTAAACCTACTTTGAGCAGCAGCAGCGTCAAGACTGATCAACCATCTTGTAGTCCTTTCCTTTAAGTCTTGAAGATACCCTTCTTTTAGCCAGTCACAGGACATAGAGCATCAAGCTTGGTGAGACACCCAGTGAACAACACTGTGCTAGACATGTAGTTGAATGTTTCAGTGTTTTAATTTTGCCACATCTCATTCTTTTTTTCAAAAGTGGTGAGTCTTCGTTTGAAGAGGCGAGTGTTTCCAAGTCATGCTGGTCAGGCGTATGGAAGAGGAGAAAATAATCATCGTCAAGGAAATGACCCAACACTGCCAATATCTGAGAAAGGCATTGGACAACATGGACAGCCTCCTTCGTCAGACTAAAGAGGACATTCAGAACCACAGTATGTATCCCTGAACACTTTTTTGTTAAAGAAATGAGCAATTCCTTTTGACAACAGCCAAATATCCAGTAAAGTGATGCCATTAAGCATGACAATGTACGTGTTCTGTAGTGATTGCATTTATTCCTCAAATCCAGAAACATGTTGTTTTGCGCCAACATTTACATCCTCAGAGTTGGACAACTTAACTCTTTTACATGAAACAACTAAAATTGGCATGAAAAGCTGCCTATTTGACAGTCTAATCTTTATTCATTCTTTACTGTAGCATCACTGGGAGAGCTGTCAGAGGAGGGACACCATGGCCTGTACTGCTGTCTTTTACACAAGAGGCACATTTTGCAGCAAAAACTGAGCACAGTCACCTGCACCTATGTCCATGTTGACACACACCCCTCTGTCATCTTTGAGGAAGACATGGAGGATTGTGAAGAGGAAAGTGAGCAGGAGGACAGTACTCATGAGTTTTCAGATGAAGAGTTGTAGAGACTGCACTGCAGTTGTACAAGACTTTACATGACAAGGGAACTGAGGAAATGCCCAAGCAGGTGATGATGGAGTGTTGTAGTACATACCTGTAAAATTTAAGCAGCAGCATTTTGAGTGTTGAAAATGAAGAGATAACATATTTTTGTAGGTCAACCCAGATGTGTTATTGGTAGACCTTGCTTCAGGCAGTTAAATTAAAACCAATTTAAAAAAGAAAACCTCTCATCTATATCCCATTGTCTGAGGCACATGGTACAAGTGCATGTAGGGTGTGATGAGTGTGTTTTTGGGTTTAACAAATTAAACTAGGGTGTCATCTCTCATTCCCTTTAAGGTGCATGAGGGGTGGGCATATTGCTTTTGCCATATGCTATCAAACATATTGCCTGTGAATTAGCCGCACTTGTCTTTAGGACAAGCGTGGTCTGTGTCTGTTGAACCCTCTGCCCCGTGCCCACACTGTGTCCCACTCAGCCGTCCAATCAACAACTGTGTTTGACAGCATGTATTGGCATGCACCAACATTTAAATGAGGAGGACAAATGTGTGTAAAGTGATGTGTGGCTGGATCAGGCTTGACAGGTTATAAAAAATGATCATTACGTTGAGCACCCAATGTGATTGAATGGTTGTGGATTTAAACCATCTTTGATGAGGAAAATACTGATGTCATCACCTGCCACAATCTTACAGCAGCTTTTTGTATTCTTTTGTTTTTCTTTAGGATTCTTAAAATTACAAAATTTAGTGCAGTAAACACTCCCAGTTGACACAGAGAAGGTTTTGAGAGTGTCTAACCCCCTGTTGCTCATCAGCACTCATTCAGTGTAGACATCATAGACTGCGACCATCCCAATTGTAAGATAGAAGTTTGTATTGTCGAAACGAGTCATAAAAGTTGGATTTATGAAGTCCAAACTACTTTTGAGCAGATCCTTGTCCATTATGCAGCTTACAAATTGTGAAGGTTTTAGCACTGAGGGCACATAACATACAAAATACACTTAACGTGAAGTGTAAAGTATTTACAGATATGTTTCTGAAATGCTTGCCATTTTACATTTCCACACCACTACACCTGAAAGACAGATATACAATGTTCCAATGTTTATAGTGTATTTGCAATGTCTGAAGCGTGATATCAATGACTAATCTTGACATTAAAAAGATTTCCAACTCAAGGGTGCTGTGTCATGTGTATTATTGTATTATTATAATGCTGCCACTGATATAATGCTGTCAGTATTTAATTACAATTGATTCATTAATTATTATTTCACTTCATTAAGGTATTCCACCAGGTTTATGGGGTTTTCAGCAAATGTATTTGTTTTGTCTTTTGTAAGGGAGAGTGGGGGTTAATTCAACAAGGTAAACATGATTTTTATTTTTATTTTTGTATTGAGATAGACAAGACAGACGTTCAGGAAAGAGAAAGGTGGGGACTCGTTCCGTACATTCTATGGGTTGTCTGCCGTGGACAGGCTGCGTTCCATTTCATGCACACGCCTTTTTGCAGTAATGTGAGATCAAACTCATGTCAGCACACAAATGTATAAAGGCAACTGTACAGCAATCAAAACAATTATTATATATACTTGTGATGCATCTTTCGGCTGCAATTATTATTGGATTTATTGGGCAGAAACATCTTTTTGCGACCCTACTTTGATAACCAGACGTATGTCTGGGATTTGCATAAAATAAAGCCGCATGATAGGCTACAGCTTCAAAAGTATCAGAAATTTACCAATTTTATTGACTTAAATTCATACTGATCACGTTAATTAAGTCAAATCAACATTTCGGCTAGACTATATTTTAGAAATATCGTACAGATAAGTCTCTATGACACTATTTATCAGCCTAGTCTGGAAACCGGAATCAGACAGTGCCGCCATTTTTTGTCATGCATCGTAAGAAAACTATTAAAATACACAAGAAATTCAGCCTCATTTCTCTTTTGGTTGGCATAGTTTATACGTATTCAATGTAATGGAAAATTCGGCTTTAATAGATTTTTTATTTATTCATTGGATTATCCAAACGTAACCCTATTTTGCAACCCTGATTGCCAACAGGAAGAACTCCATATGCGGCGCTGCTTGTAACTACTGCCGATCCAAAAATCTCTTAAAAACACGAACATCTTCACCATGTTTTTTTCATGCCTTATCTAACTTAAGTATAGTTAGCAGTTCGGCTATACTACACATTTGATTTATTCATTGATTAGATCTAATCCTAACCCTAATTTCCAATCATTTATTTTTGCCGGAAAACTACAAAAATGGCGGTCATTTGTGGAATGTCAACGGTGCAGCTCCAGGGAATTGTAGTTTTATTTTAAAAATTGACTTTTTTTCTATTATTGCAAATTTGAAACTCTAGGACAGTACACTGGGGGGTTTTAAGGGATGGGGAACACGTTAGTGTGATTAGATTTTAAATATCATATTGAAAAATGGGTTAAAATATATTTTTGCCATATTCTTTAGTGCAGCTATTAGGTGGCATTACCAGTATATGTACAATCATACAGCTTAAGTCAAAAGCTATCTATAAAAATTGGCCCCATGTCTTTATCACCTTCCATTAAGGAATGGCGACCTGCTCAAAATCCATAAATTTCACAGGTCAAAGGTCAATATTTTCTGACAGGAACCACCCATAACCTTCAAACCACTATATTTGTACTCAGCAGGTCGAGACCTTTCCAACGATGTATTTAGTTTAGTCCTACAGCAAAGTTTTAATTTTCACATCCACAGACACATCCTTGGTCCAGGCGTATATTCAAACAGCCCTTTGGTGGCTCAACAGATGAAATGAACAATCTTGAGGTTTTGGTGATTGTTTTTTTATTCTTACTCCTTTAGAATAACCATTATAATAATTCTGGACACTTATTTTCATAATAAAATGCTATATATTTCTGTTCTGGGTTATCCAATATCCAGTCAATGTACCTGCACTATATAAATGTGACTTGTTTCCAGTCACTGCAGCATCAGCTGGCAGTGTTTTCAGTGTGTGTGTGTGTGTTTCTGGCTTTATGGCACAGTGAAGGCACAATTTTTAGCAGGAAATAACACAGAAGCATATATGAGTAATTTGGCCAGGTATTAAAATGTATGTTTGTGGAATGTTAATGAGATCACCGTTGTAAAAGATACTGTCATGATGCTGCCAGGTACATGGTTCAGATGAAAAATAAAGATGTGGTAACAGATGTCACACCACTACTCAAACCTCTTCAGTATGTCATAGTATCTCAATGCTGAAACAACTTGCTCTAAACTAAAAAGCAAAGCAAAAAAACAAACAAAACCAAAGGAAACAAATTGCATTTAACTCCTATGTCAACTTTAAAAATCGCTGTACCACCATAGCCTTATCTCTCTGAAAGATCTGCCAATTTAAACTTAAGTTATGCAATAAAGGCATATTCCAGTGCAAATACTTGTTTGAACTAAGTGACCCACAATATTAAATACCAGTCTCCCACGTATATATCAGAAATGTAAAACATAAGTTGACTCTACAGTTTTAACAAGTTGATTCCACTCTTTGGTATGCTCTAACCTTGTCCTACTGGGTGAAATTCCAAATACCAAACATTTTAGATTAATTTATAATATGCCTGTTAATGCAGATATGTATACATATCAATATTAAACATTTAGATAATCGAGCACTCATAGAGAGTGAAAAAGAATGTGTCAGAAGCGGTCAAGAAGCCATTATATACTACCATATCTAAGGGAGAATTGGCCATGTTTGATTTAATAAAAAGGAAAATGAAGATGATCAACCTGTCCGGTTTTATATGAATAAACACACATTCAGGCTTATAATTGACTAACTGCAAACAATCATCAGTCTTAATGAAGGAACACAGCCAACAACAGGTGTATTTGATTTTCAGACCTTCCACTTTAATATCTGACCACTCAGATAATTAACTTTACAAACTTTTTATATATATAATATATACAACTGTATAAACAAGTAAAACCTACCCCCATTCCCAAAAAACAAACAAACAACAACAACAACAACAACAAAAAAGGAACTTTGTACAAAAGTGTGCACGGTTTTCTCACAACAAATCACTTCTTTGCAAAACTCGAAACAAAAGCAATGGTTTAGTCATTCATTTAATATAAACATAGTACTTAAAAATGAAACAATTTAAACCATTATGTAGAACTCAGGTTATAAACAAACATTAAAATCATAATATAATAACAAATTCAATGAGCAACAAACAAAACATGCGCAACAGACAATTTGTCAGCTTCTTCTATATTTCTATGTTTTCTTTCGGCTCCCAGGAGTTCTTCCACCTTGCTCCACTGTAAGAAACACAGCAAAATCTGTTACTATCATATTATACTGAACAGTTTAATATAAAGTACTATGTTGACACTGTATTTGTAAAAAGACATGGACTCAAGTATGCCTGCATTTGCATCTTTTTTCCTCCTCATAATATGCACATATAATAAGGCTGTCAGTTTCAATTGACTCACTTATTTATAACATGTGTTTACAACATGTTTTTAACTTTCATTGATCTGATTTTGTATTCATATTCAGCTTTAAAAAAAATAGCCTAATGGTCTAATCAAAAATTGCATTATCAAGTGATCATTGTAAATTATAGCTGATCAGATTTGTATAAAAAAGGATGTACCATTTACTTAGATTTTAGCCGGAAATTTTAATTTAAACATCATCGGTCAATGTAGTACAGCCGCCAATTAAATATCTGTTATGCTGTATATTTAACGCTACATCCCTGTAAGAAAAGATGCAAAAGAATGCTGTTTGCTGACTTCAGCTGTCTACTTGAAACAATCTGTCCCATGAAACTGACTCAAATTTAACAATCTGGGCTTGAGTACTACACTCATCAACCAGATACTAGATGTCCTTACAAACAGACCCAAAACATTTCAGACTGGCAGTCACACCTCATCTATATAAGTGCTCAACATTGGAAACCCCCAGGGCTGTGTGATCAGTCCCATCTATTCGCACTGCACTCCAAGACAACCAAGGAACTCTCCTGTGAAGTATGCAGATGCCACTACCATCACTGGATGTAGTATAAACAACAATGACAGTTCAAACTAGGAGGAAATTTTGAAATCTTGCAGAATGGTGCATAGAGAGCAATACACTGCCAAACATCAGCAAAACCAAGAAGCCAATTGTTCATTTTAGGATGGAGGCAAAGACACACATTCTCTTTGATCTCAGAGGAGGTGGAGCAGGTCAACAGCTTCAGGTTCCTGGTTCTAGTTGCACAAATAACTGGAATCAAGAATCATCATTAAATTTGAAAATTGACACTACATTTCCAAGTTAAATTGGAAATTTGATACAACTACTCACATCCACTTAAATCTTCAACTTGAAATTAACAGTTTATTGAGGTGACCGTTATGGCTAGACTAACTGATACATGGCAGAAAGTGAAAAAAGTCTCTGTGCAGAGGTTTTTCAGAATAATGAAAATATCTTTTATCAGGCTATTGTTTTATCCGGTCTTGTAAACCTCTTTTAGAATGTGTTCATTTTAATCACTGCAGCATTAACTTTATGCAGTTAAAAAGGAACTTTGCCAAACTTCAACCACTTCTGCATCACAACATTTGAGTAGAATACGGAAATCAACAATGTTTTCCATTGCAATGACACCACATTTTTCTGCTAACAGAAATCCACCAAAATTTAGGACTGCTATTATCAGATAGAGATAATAGTTCTGTATTTTGTAAGCATGAAAAGCAGAAAATGCTCTAATTGCTATGGAAACCTCAGAAGGCTAAGTTCCACAGCTAAATTCTTCTCATTTTTTTACAGGGGCGCAATAGAAATATCCTGACTGTTAACATCACAAACTGGCATGGTTCTTGCATGACCCAGGAGAGTGTTCCATTGACACCATCTATTGAGCATCAGTGACATCATTAAAGTAACATATCTGCAGAGCCCAAAGGATACTAAAAGACAACACCCACCCAGCTAAGTCTGCTCACCCTGCTGCTATCTGGAAGTCAAAACAAAAGTATACACTAGTACACCATGTATTACAGAGGAGCTTCTTTCCTGTTCTTTTGTGATCTGTGAGTCTGTGCAACTCATTGTACATATTCCCATTTTATGTGTGTAGCACAGGGAACTGTCTTTTGTTGCACTGAAGTTGCACTAGTACTTTGTGGCCTTTAATTAGGAACAAATGCCACACATATAAGAAAAACCAGCAACAACACACAAGTGCCAATATGCCACACATATGGCAAAATCGTTGCAATGCTAGTTTGCTTTAAGTGTCACTAATCACTCAATTAGTTCACTTTGCAGATGTTTGTACAAATTACGCAACTAAAAGGCCTGCATATAACATCACAGATAACCTCATTCTAAGTTCTTTACAGCAGACTCACAACAGCACACAATATGGACTAACACTTTTCCAAAGAAATGGAACTCACGCACACACACACATTACATGTGAGCAGATACATGTCATCACCAACATTATAAACAAGTGAGCAAATCAGGTGAACTGTCCCGTAATCAATCTTGTACTTTCCCTAGATTACATTACAAAACAACAACAACTCATACACACTAAAGGTTCATAAAGTCTGAGAACACTAGACAAAATACCTCTATTTTTCATTTGTTTCTGATGTAAAAGTATTTTGGTAATTACAATAATAAACACAGTATTTGATATGCCCCCCTTTTGCTTTAATAACAGCATGCATGCGATCTGGCAGGGTCTCCTTAAGTTTCTGTAACACCTGATGACTCGTGGTATCTGAGCTTGATTTGACAGTGATCCATAAAGTTTCTTGTCATATCAGACACTGTTTGGCTTTCTCAGTCTTTGAGTGCACCCGTCAATTTTCAATGGATTTGAGGTAAGGTGAATGTAGAGGAAAGTAAATAATAGCAGGAGTTGTTTGGTCTTACTTCTAAGTAGTTCTCTCAGCTTTGAGGTGTGTTTGGGCTCATTTTTGTTACTGCAGTATAAAACCCTGATACTGTGAGATCATATCTGGACCAGGGGTTTCTATGGGGTCAGCAGCGGTACAATAAAACACTTAGAAATTAAATCACTTGAATCCTAAACCTGATCTCAATGCATCAAGCTTTGCAAAACAACAACAACAACAACATAAGTTACAACAACAAAAACAAACAGGACTTCCAATTAGCAGTTGTCCTGTCAAAATCAGTCTGTACTGCAGTGTCTCAGAGAAGAGAAGAGTTTCTTACTTACTAGCAAAATCAAGGCAAAAAGCTTGATGTGTCTTAGTAATAACAGAATATCAAAGAAGATGACAGAAAACAGTTCTATTTAGCGATGAACCAAAGTGATTGGTATCTGTCAGTAGCACAAGGTTGTGAGGGGACAGACAGGAGGGACAATGAAATGGTGTTGGGAATGTAATACATGTAATACATGACATGTAATACATTGCACCATACATAAAAATAGTGTGATCCCAACACAGGAAAGTCTCAGGTTTTTAATTACATTTATGAACAATTTTATGATCCTAGACTTCATCCTCCTAATGATACCAACAGTAGTGTAAGATGATTCAACTTTAACTCATTTTACATGTCAGTCATATTGAACAGGGGTGTACTATTTATTTATCTTTGTGGTTGTTGAATCATTTATAATCCATAACATTATGCTTCCCAAACATTTTTATCACTATGTAACAGGCTTGACATCAGTCCATGCTTTCATTTATGTGAGGTGTTTGAGATGAAAACAAATGTTTATTTTGTGTAAATTCAGCTACCCAAGGCCAACCACTAACAGTAAGCATCAAAAAACATACTTACCATCCTGAGCAGGGAAGCCACTCCACCAAAACCTCCTCACGGCCCTTTGTAAAGACAGAAAGACAATAAGGTAAAAAACTCCACCTTTCAACAGTAGATTAATGTATTGCTTAGCTGGCAGTGAATCAATCAATTAAAGTGAAATCAAACAATTATGCAGTGTAGTATAAAGTACCTACAAGTCATACTTGAGTAAAGGTAAAGATATTTTGTTCTAAGAGAAAGTATTATTAATGAATTAAATAGTACTTGAGTCATAAATTATCCAAACTTAACTGTACTTAAGTGACAAAAGCAGTAGTGTAAGTAAATTGTGTATATATTTGCATGTATGTATAATCTGTATAATGTGGGTTGATAAATTCTCAACCTGGCTGATTATTAGAGCCATTATTCAGTATTTTTCTGATCATCGGAATTCAGTGGCTTTTTAATCCAGTAACTAATGAAATAAAATATTTGTAAAATACACAACCTTGGTTGTGAGGCAGCCTATAATCTGTAAAGGAACTAGTGACTAAAGTTGTAAAGTTATCGGGGTACAAGTACAAAAGTAAAAAAAAGTACAATATTTGCCTGCAAAATGTGGTGGAATGGAGGTATTAACAGAAAATGGAAATTCTCAATTTAAGTCCAAGTACCTAAAAAATTACTTAAGTACATTCCTAAATTAAATGTCCTTAACTACATAAAGTTACTGCATTAATGTTACCATAAAAAGTGTATTAACTCTCATGCTATCATTCCATTAATGTCAATGCCATAAGGAGGATCTTTTGGTCATATTTTTGGCAGAGTACTTTTACTTATATAGTCATTAATTCAAATTTGCAATCAAAAACTAATTTCTGAGGCACCAAAAAAATTGACACAAGAGGCTGGAAATTCCAACATGAAGCAACTCATAATGACCTTAACCTTAAATTCTAAATATCTAAAAATTATTCTGTAAATTGAGTCATGTGTTTACAGACATATTTACAACACACTATAATAGTAAGCTTGTAAGTGTTGCAATGTCATTCTTGTTTGTGCAGTCTGATAAATTACCTTAAAGCCTCCTTATTAACAAAAGACAACCTTTCTCTTCAACAGAGAAAGGTTTATGATATTTAAATCACCAATTTTTTAAAGTTCTAGCACCTCGAGCCTCGATTTTACGTCATTGTCAGTGACCCATGGCTTTTGACTGTGCAAAAAGTTGCACATGCAAGCAAATCAGCTTGCATATAAAAGGTTCGATTCTTTTGGTAAGAACAGAATGACTGATAAGTCCAAACATACCACTGGGATCAGGTTTCCTCTTTCTCTGTCTTCTTTTTGTTGAGGAAGACAACAGAGTGGTTTTCGAGGGAGCAGCAAGGGAAAGGACTGATGGCACTGGACGGTCCAGGGAGGAGGAAATAGAGTGGGTTAGAGAGGATGAGGTGAAAATGGGATGGGTCAGGGGTGAGGACAGAGAACAGGAAGAGGAGGACACTGATAAGGTCGGGGTGGAGGATACAGGAGCAGTCAGGTATGAGGACACAGGAGGAGGCAGGATAGAAGACACATTCAGGCAAGAGGACACAGGGGGAGGCAGGGTGGAGGACACAGGAGGAGGCAGGGTGGAGGACACAGGAGAAGGACACAGGAGGAGGCAGGGTGGAGGACACAGGAGGAGGCAGGGTGGAGGATACAGGAGGAGGCAGGGTGGAGGACAAAGGGGGAGGCAGGGTGGAGGATACAGGAGGAGGCAGGGTGGAGGACACAGGGGGATGCAGGCTGGAGGACAAAGGGGGAGGCAGGGTGGAGGATACAGGAGGAGGCAGGGTGGAGGACACAGGAGGAGGCAGGCTGGAGGACACAGGGGGAGGCAGGCTGGAGGATACAGGAGGAGGCAGGCTGGAGGATACAGGAGGAGGCAGGCTGGAGGACACAGGGGGAGGCAGGGTGGAGGACACAGGGGGAGGCAGGGTGGAGGACACGGGAGGAGGCCGGCTGGAGGACACAGGAGGAGGCCGGCTGGAGGACACAGGAGGAAGCCGGCTGGAGGACACAGGAGGAGGCAGGCTGGGACACACGGGAGGTGTAATGGAGGGGGAAATAGGAGTCAGTGTGAGTGTGATTAAAGTATCAGAGTCTGGGTTGTCTTGTGGTGTGGACATGAAATGTGATGTTGGGTCAGCTGCAACATCAGCAGGGGGGACATCATGGTTTAATGGTGTCGCTGGAGTGTCTGTGTCGGGGGCTGAGGAATCCTCGGTGTGTGGTGCCGGAGTCCCCCCCATCCTGGTTGCTGGTTCAGCTGCCACAGTCACTTTAATGATCAAAAAAAATATGAGGAGAAATACACATATTAAAATCTGTATAAGCTGTTCAACAAAATACCTGACACTATGACATAAGTATACTCAACAATTTACATTAAAAATGTCATTGGATTGCTTTGTTGATTACCTCCGCCAAGGAGGTTATGTTTTTGCCAGAGTTTGTTTGTCTGTCTGTCTGTCTGTGTGTTAGCAAGATAACTCAAAAAGTTATGGAAGGATCTTTCTGAAATTTTCAGGGAATGTCGGGAATGGCAAAAACTATAAGTGATTCAATTTTGGGGGTGATCCGGAAGGAATCCTGGATTCTGGATCACTTTGAAATTTTCGTTAACATTGCTTTAAATGGGGCATAAAATTTTGCTCCTCAATATTTCGATTGATTACAGACCGATGTTTATGAAAATAAAGACACTTGTTAAGGGGGTCGTTCCCTATCACATCACAAAGATTGATCCGGATCAGATCCGGATTGCGAATTTTATTGCGATTTTTCAAAAAATTGGGGTGCCCTTGCGTTTTTGCCTACTGTTCCTTTACTATTATAGGTAGAAACTTCTAACAAGGACCATCTTATAGAGGAGTTAATTCTGCATCTGAGTCATGTTAACAGATTTGTGCTATCTTCAATATGTGAGAAGACAGATCCAGATGAAATTGGGGTAAATTTTTACAGGAAGCGATGTGGATTTGGGACGTTTTCAATGGTATGTCGCATGCATAACGTCCACTAATGAGGTTATACAGGATCTATTACTAAGAGTCTGAGGAAATAGCAGTAATCAAATGACATTCACATTCAAAAGCTCTGTATGGACCTGGATCCAGAAGAAAACCGCCATTACCGTAAAAATGATTTTTGTGAATATCTTCAAAACTAACAATCATATCAAGGTGAATCCAATTTCTAATAGTATGATTTCATGGTCAAGGAATCTAATAGTTTAGATAAAATACATATAGGACCGTCTTTTATTGGGGATCATTGCAAGGGGGAATGGTGCTGCTTGGCGGAGGTCTGCGCTCTCCGAGTGCTTTTCTAGTTTATTTATGAAATGTATATTGCAATTACAGGGATTTTCAAAAATAGAATAAATAGCTACACTTGGACATTTATTTTTTAATAAAAAAAACAAGTAGAGCCTGCCTTGTTTGTTTGATTGATTAATCGAGCAATGAATGTGACCACAGGTTTGCTGTTTATGCAGACCCAGCACATTACTACTTAAAGGCAACAAACTGCCATGTATCCAAGAAACAGTGTAACTAAATACATTTACTTAAGTACTGTTCTTGAGAACCATTTAAGGTACATGTACTTAATTTGAGTATTTCCATTTTCTGCAACTTTACACATCCATTCTACTGCATTGTGGAGGCAAATGTTGTACTTAAACTTGACTACATTTACTTGAGCGAGAAGCTGATAATCAGTTTAACACTATTTTAGAGTGTATGCATTTATGTAAATATATGTATAATTTACCTATTTCTTGAAATTATGACATATTAGTACATTCATTGCTAGAAAATGACTTTTAATATTTAAGTACAGTTAATATCAGAAACCTTAAGACTTTTACTTTAGTATTTTTTATTTAGGTCACTTTAACTTTTAACCAATTAATATTCTAACATGGTATGTTTACTTTGACTCAAGTAGGACTTTTGTGCACTGTATTACACAATGCCAAGATCCTGTAAAATTAGTCTTAACTAGGTTAGATCAGAATAGCATGACAATTTAGAACTGTCCGAGGATGGGCCATGAATTTTATTGTTGATCATAAAACAATTAAATAAATAAATAATAATAATAACTCAGTTGTCTTAAAATGTCATTGTGGTGACAAGTCAAGATAATCCCGAATATTCTCACAAGAGTGACTATAGAAACATGTCTGGTTCACTGACGTACAGTCCTACTGTACGACTGGTTTCCTGACTTATTTAGAAATAACATAGACTGTCACCGTGCTTGAAGGTTCAGTTTGCACATTGTATTTGCACATAAACAACTTGATAATGGTAAACTGCATATCTGATCATTTGTTTAGAGAAATCAAAATGTTAAAATTTAAGTACACCCGTGATGCTTAAAGTATGACTAGTTATCATCGTTATCACTGTCACAAGACCTGATTCTTAGTAGGCAACTTGCAGGTGCATTCTGACAATCGCAAACTGGTAATTTTTTGGGGAAAATTTAAATGTGAAATCTAACAATATCCAGTGCAGCAATCTGTTACTTGTGGTATAGCTAGCCACCACAAAAGTATCAATTATGGTGGAAGATGCCTCTGTGGCTGGATTAAAGAAATTATCGATCAAATTTATTTCATATTTGATTGGTTTGATATAGTGATGTTAGCCTAAATTGTTTCCACTGCTACTACTTTCTAGCCCCACAGAAAGAAACCCTCTTCACATAAATCCTACAGTACAGACCATTTGTTTCCCCTTTGTGGCAGTTAGGTTTCTCTGTTGTCTCTCTACACAGTTACCATGGCAACTTCCCTTTTAATTCTCTAAAATTTGGATGAAAAAATAAAGGTACATGTGTGTCAGTGCAGGGTGTCTCCACACATACCTAATTTATAAAGTATACTGTAAAAAAACAGATATTTACCTGAAAGGTCTAACTTTAATTCTTAAAAAAATACTTGGAGAGATGGAGACATTGTTTCTTAAAAGAGATGCTGTTAATGAACTTTTGAATAAAAATATCAATTTGTTGTTTTCTGACTGCACCAGTGAAAGTGATATTACCACTACAGAAAAAAAAATCAAGAATAAATATTATACTGTGAGGACACACAGACGGATTAATAACTACCTCCATGTTCTTCCGAAACAACACTGTTCATACTCACTCATGAGTAGGTATTCGAGACATAAATGGTATAAATAGTTTAAAATTTTCCATGCACATTTGTTTACATTACCATTCAAGAGACTTTCATAAATCCTCTTTATTGTGTGAAGGGCATCGTTGGCATCATCTGTGGACAGAAGCACTCTGCCAAAAAGCCCCTTGCTGTTCTCCTGGCAAGAAGGAGGATTGGGTGTCGCTCCAGTAGTTCCCACTTGTGGAGCTGCAATAAAATTGACGCAAAACCATACAGCTTAAAAATAAACTAAGTTCAGACTACTAATAAGGTTAGCATTTGATGCTTTGCTTCACAGGCAGAGAAGTGAAAGTCAAAGAACTTAAGTAACAATAAATAGTTACTGAGTAGAAATGACAAATGAACTATTACACCACATGGAACTAATCAAATGTATAACAAAAAATAGCTACTATGTTTCTGGTCAACTGCATAGGTTTGCCGTTACTGAGGATAGTACTGTACTATTTTTACTACACACACCACAGAGGTTATGTTTTTACCCCTTCATCTTTGTTTGATCAGTGTGCTAAATGACACAGAAACTAATGGACAAATTTCTATAAAACATACATAAGCAATTGGTCTGGGCCCAGAGTATTAACTATGAGCTTTTGTGTGGAATTTTTTAAATATTTTAATTAAATTATAAGGCAATAATGCATGGATCATAACTTAAAAAAGAAACAGGTGTATTTAGGAGGGTGGACTCTATGAGTGAATATAAAGGGGACTGTTGGTACTTGGTGGAGACAAGCGCTGTTTGAAGCAGTTCGACTTCATGCTCTTGAAAGGTGTTAATCTTATCATTCTTATCTGCTGGATTTTTTCTATGCAATAAGGGGCAAATGCCCTATCTTGAAATATTTGCCAAATTAAAGAAAAAACAAAACAACCAACAACACACAACTTTTGTATCTGCACTATAAATTTGATCGACTAAATTTAATGGGTTCTTTCTTGGTCCATGCAACATCCTTCTATCAAGTCTCAACACAGTCAAGCTGGTGTTTTTTTCTGCAATCCTTCTCGGCAAACTGGAAAAAAAACATAAAAATCAAAATAAATGTTTTACTGATACTGGCTGCGCAAAGCTACGTTATGTCATGTCCATTTAGTGAACAAAAAAATGTCTTACTAATTACTTTGCACATCATCTACAACTGAGAATTTGAGATTGTCTTTTACAATCAAACAGGGATGAATGTTGGAATCCTGGGCAGAAATAAAGCAATGTGCATGTTGATGTGAATATATGCAGCAATTTACTTACTTTAAAAAAATGTTTGCGTGAAAAAATCACTTACCAGTAAATTTGTGGCATCATATACTTTATTGATGCTGCAGTTTTTCTGCTGCCGCTCCTTCCAAGCCTGGGAAAACTTTTTTTTTTGTCCTCTAATTTTGTTTTATAGGGCTGCTTCGCCTCACAGTGCTGACATTTTTTGCAGGCCACTCCGATTTTTGCCTTGCAATGATGGCAGTCTTTTAGAGTAGGCATCTGTAGCAAAAAACATCATAATGATTGGAGAATGCTTTGTAAGCAGAGGATAGGTGGTATTTTTTCATCCATACTGTAGGTGAGAAATTGTGTCAACGCATTCACCTGAAATACTGGATTGTAAATCCAATATATCAAGCTACAATGTAATGCCAAGGATGCACAGGGGGCATGAAAGCCACCAAGGCTCAGAAGCTGCAGCCTTTTGTTACTTTTAGTACACATAACTTACATAGTTCTATTTATTATTGGTGTCAGAACAGAGAATAGATAGATGAGCAGACACATAGACGACATAAATTTCCGTTTCCACCAATTATTACGAAAGGCATGTGTTCTTTAAACTTAGTGCAGAAAAGTGATTGTTCACTCATCCAGGAAAGCATAAAAGGATATGTGAGGTAATTATAAATATCAGAGCAGAAGACTAGTGCAGAGATGTGTGCTTCTGATGTCACAGCCAGGCTCCTGCTTGCTTGCGCATCATACTAGGACCTGGATCCCCACTTATAAAACTGTGTGTAGGATCCATACTTGGAGTGTATATGCACAAAGAAAGGCAGGTGGAAGGCATAAAAAAACCTGGTTATGTCTATGTGAACACCTGCCTCATGTCCAGCCCTATACAAGTCCATTTTTACTCAAAAATGTTCAGTGCTATGCATCACCATTCATCCACCTATCCATACATCATGTAGGCTGTCACTGAAGTATATTGATACTTACAGCAATCAGACAGTTTCACACTGTGTTTATGATAAAATGTCATACGGAGGAATCTTGAGGAAGCTGTTCCCTTCAGGGGTGGCCACAGCGAATCATCTGTCTCCATCTAACCCAATCCTCTGCTTCCTCTTCTCTCACACCAACTAACTTCACGTCCTCTGTCACTACATCCATGAATCTCCTCTTTGGTCTTCCTCTAGGCCTCCTGACTGGCAGTTCCAACCTCAGCATCCTTCTGCCAACATATTCAGTCTCCCTCCTCTAATAATAATAATAATAGATTTTCTTTATAACGCACTTTACATTTGAATACAAATCTCAAAGTGCACAGTACAGGCAACAATAACAATAAAAGCAACAGAGGCAATAAAATCGAGCAACAGAACAAGACAGTATAAAATATAAACAGTCAGCAGATGAAATCAGATAAAATCAGCCAGGAAAAGCTTTCTGAAAAAGGAAGGTTTTGAGACCTTTTTTAAAAGCATCCACCGTCTGTGGAGCCCTGAGGTGGTCGGGGAGGGCGTTCCACAGACGGGGAGCAGCAGCCTCGAAAGCCCTGTCGCCCATGGTCTTGAGCCGAGTCCTGGGCGGGCGCAGACGGTGCAGTTGGCCTGACCGGGTTCTGGATGAGATATGTGGATTGAGAAGTTCGGTGAGGTAGGAGGGGGCTGCACCGTGCAGACAGTGATGGGTGTGAAGGAGGATTTTGAATTCGATGCGGAGGTGAACGGGGAGCCAGTGCAGAGTGTGAAGGATGGGGGTGATGTGCTCATATTTACGCACTCTCATCAGGACCCGGGCAGCGCTGTTTTGGACATATTGAAGCCTTTGTAGGCTCTTGCCCGGGATCCCGATGAGAAGTGCGTTACAGTAGTCCAGCCTGGAGGAGACAAAGGCATGGACGAGCCTTTCTGCAGCAGGACGAGAGAGAGATGGCCGGAGTTTGGCGATATTACGGAGGTGAAAGAAGGAAGTTTTGCAGATATGGTTGATATGATCGTCAAAGCTAAGATGGGGGTCAAACCTGACTCCCAAATTAGTCACGGAAGGAGAGAGGGAAAAGTTGTGACCGAGAAAGGAGATGGAGGAAATGAGGGAGGAACGGAGCTGGTGAGGGGTGCCGATGTGAATGGCTTCCGTTTTGGAGCTGTTCAGCTGTAAGAAGTTTTCACTCATCCAAGCCTTTATCTCCTCCAGGCAGGAGTCCAGTTGAGTGACAGAGGGGGAGGGAGTGGAGGAGGGGGTGACTTTGAGATAGAGTTGTGTGTCGTCAGCATAGCAATGGAATTGTATTCCATGCCTGCTGACGACACGGCCAAGGGGGAGCATGTAGATGGTGAAGAGGGTTGGACCGAGCACAGAGCCCTGGGGGACCCCACAGATAACAGTGTGGGGGTGGGATTTAGCATCCCCCAGGGCAACGAACTCGGTCCTTCCTGTGAGGTATGAGTGAAACCATTGAAGGGCGGTGCCAGAGATACCAATGTCATGTTGGAGGCGATGAAGGAGGATGTGATGATCAACAGTATCAAATGCAGCAGAGAGGTCGAGAAGGATGAGGAGGGAAGTGGAGCCGGAGTCAGAGGTCATCAGGAGGTCATTGGTGACTCTGATGAGAGCTGTCTCGGTACTGTGGGAGGGACGAAAACCGGATTGGAATTTTTCATACAGACTGTTAGATTTAAGATGGTTGTGGAGTTGGATGGATACAATTCTTTCAAGGGTTTTGGAGATGAAGGGGAGATTGGAAATGGGTCTGTAGTTTGACAGAGGTTCAGGATCAAGGGTGGGTTTTTTGAGGAAGGGCTTGATGACAGCTGTTTTGAGGCTGGCCGGAACGTGGCCAGATTGAAGAGAGAGGTTAATGATGTTTGTTATTAGTTGACTGATGGAATGACAGTGAGCTTTAAGCAGAGGGGAGGGGAAGGGGTCGAGGGAGCATGTGGATGGTTTGGATTTACTGATTATTTTTTCGACCTCCTGCTGCACTGTGGGGGAGAATTGAGACAGGTGTTGTGTGGTGGGTGCAATGTCAAATGATGGGACAGAACTGTTGGCGGGGGAGAGAGATGCACGGATATGGTGTATTTTGGAGGTAAAAAAATCCATGAATTTGTTGCACTGGGTGACTGTTTGGTTGTGGTGTGGTGAAGTCTGAGGTTTGAGAAGATGTTTGACGGTGGAGAAGAGTTGTTTGGAATTACCTAGGTTATTGTTGATGATGTTGGAGTAGTGTGTTGACCTGGCCTCGGAGAGTTCTTTGGCATATCTCCGTCGATGTTCCCGGTAGGCCAACTTATGCACCGTCAGCCCAGATGTGACGTAGGCCCGCTCCAGGACTCGGCCATTCCTTTTCAGCAGTCTCAGCTCCTCAGTGAACCAGGGGGCAGAACGGGTGAAGGTGACTGTCCTGGTTTTAAGTGGAGCATGAAGGTTGAGGATAGAGTGAAGATTATGGTTGTAGTAGTCCATGAGGTCGGTAACTGATGTTTTTGAAGGAGGAGAAAGGAGCTGGAGATGCTGACTGAGGGAGGTGGAGTCAATGTTCTTGAGATTTCTGAAGGATATGAGGCGTTGTGGTTTGGTGAGGGGGGGAGGGAAAGGGGTCCTGAAGGTGACTGCATAATGGTCTGAAATGCCGATGTCCTAGATGAGGAGGTCTGAGATGTGGATGGAATCTGTGATGACCAGGTCCAGTGTGTGGCCCTTGGTGTGGGTGGGTCCAACAACAGATTGATGGAGATTGAGGCAGTTCAGAACCTGTTTAATTTCAGCAGCCAGTTGGCAGGAGAGTGAGTCCATGTGGATGTTAAAATCCCCCAGAACCAGAATGTTTGAGTGTGAGGTGCAAAGTGAGATGAGAAAGTCATGAACTTCAGAGAGGAATGACGGATGTGGTTTGGGGGGGCGATAAATAAGTGCTATGGTTGCAGAGGTGATGTGATGTGAGATGATGTGTTTGCAATTAAAAACCAGATGTTCAAAAGTGTTGACGGGAGGGACAGACAGTAGAGAGGTTTGAATGGTACTGCGGTGAAAAACAGCGAGACCACCCCCCCCGACCGGTAGTCCGGGCCTTACTGAGGTAACTATAACCAGGGGGACAGGCCTCATTGAGGACAGAGTAGACCTCAGGCTGTTGCCAGGTCTCTGTAAGACAAAGAATGTCAATTTCCTTCCTCTGCACATGTCTGAACCATCTCAGTCTGGCCTCTCTGACTCTCTTATCTGTACAACATCTAACGTGCTGAGGAATATTAAGTAATAATTCCTCTAACATTTAATTTCCATTTCTTCTTCCATTACTTCATCACCTCATCTTAAATAAAATCAACATCTGTGTCGCTTATTTCCGGTCTCCAAAATGAAAAATACTTTGTTTGTTAACAGGCCTGCCCAGTTTTACACATCACAATATTTTGTATTGGGTGTCTCATTTGCGTCTCCGTTATTCCGTGATGCCGTCATACTAAACTGACGTTACAAGTAGTAACGAGAATCGCAGTTACTACGGTACACATTGAATCAACGCAAAAATGCGACTTCGTGTTATATTCTACATAGTTTGTTATCATAGCGGTAGTTAGCTTTTCCTCAGATAACTTTGAGCTAAATTTACGTTAGCTTGGACAACAATAACGTCAACGCTGGTCGTATGATTTGGGTCCGTGTATGTCACGGCCATCCGTTTTTTGTTTTGAAATGACAAGATAAAAATAGAAAAATAACCTGTTTCCCGTTTTTGTGTTTTATAATGAAAAACGGAAAACGGAAAACGGATCGTTATCCATTATCCATTATCCGTTATCCGATTTAATTTGATGTGTTTAGAAATCGAAATTGGGAATTAAAATCACGAGGGAAAACGGTTTCTGCACTGTGATATTGTGACACAGCTCCAAAATTCTCTCTGTGACCCGGAAGTTGTAGGTCTGTTTACCTGTACCGCATTACAACACCAGAAGAAGACGAGGGCACATGTGGTTGCTAACGTTAGCTTCAGAAAGATGGACAGTACTACGGTTGTACTATAGACTATGGGTTGTACTCTATCGAGCAGTGGAGAAGATTGAAGAATTTTTCAGGTAAGTCATCAACTATGCTTAGCTTGTTTCTGCTATTCCATCCGTTTTTGGTTGCCATCAAACTGTTTTCTGTTCAGATATCTGATTATTACAGTCAGTTTTCTCCGTTAGTCGTCTGTTTACTTTTCTGTTGGCGTTGGCGTTGTCACGGCAATGACCGCATTTCAAAATAAAAGTCTCTAAATTAAAACGACCACTAAACACTGAACACAAAAACAGACAGAAAATAGAGTTAAGCTAATAACCCTTTCTGAACAGAAAACAGTTTGATAATGGATAATGGATAACGATCCGCTTTCCGTTTTTCGTTTTTCAGTATAAAACACAAAAACGGGAAACGATTCGTTTTACATTTTTCGTTTTTCATTATAAAACACAAAAATGGGAAACGGGTTATTTTTCTATTTTTATCTTGTCATTTCAAAACAGAAAACGGATGGCCGCGATGTACACGGACCGATTTGGAGGACTTGTTGGCAATGTCACAAAGTAATAACACTTTTCTTACAATACCTGAATATTTTTTGTGAATATCTGTACTTTACATGTGTTTTTACATTTCTGTGAACTTTTACTTTTATTCCACTATACAAGCAAACCTATGGTCCAGAAATGTATTGTATGTAAAAGTATACTTTTATTTAGGAAATGTAGTGGAGTAAAAGGGAAAGTTGACAAAAATTTAAAAACTAAAGTAAAGTACAGATACTCCTAAAAAACAAACAGCTATTATTACTTTGTTTCATTACACCACTGATTATTACTTTATTATTGACTCAAAGCCTGTAGGGCAGGTTCTGGTAAGATTACTAGAAAATATCACAGGTTATCAATTATTCATAACTTCCGGACACATTGCATGCAATAGTCCACCTTCCCTCTCTCTCTCACACACACACACACACACACACACACACACACACCACAGAGCGTAGCCAATGACCTCAGTTCTGACTATTATGCTACTATAATGCAAAAAGCTGGCAGATTGTGGGTGGGGTCTGGTTCGGGTGGTCGATTAAACCATATTTTAGCTGGCTGCACAGTGGAGATTGGACAGGTGAAGCTGAAAACAATTCCTGTCTGTCAGAAATGCAATGTGGCTTGTGCCATATCTTCTAGCAAGAATCATTTTCTATTTGTACAGACACACTTTTTTTTTGTTTTTAATTCAGGCCTCAGAGAAATGTTATTGACGACCCCTATTGTAGTGTTAAGTGCTTTGAGTGGCGCTAAGACTAGTAAAAGCAGTATGTAAAAGCAGTCCATAAGATGCAAACAATATAAAAGTAGGTACAGAACAAGGTACAAACATACAGTGCAATCTCGTACCTCCATCAGAAAGGAGGTTTTCATAGGTTTCGATTCTCATACAGTGTTTGCAGATCTATATTTAGAAATGTGACTTAACTGCAAAGAAAGGGCAAGAACTGTTGTCAGTATAATTACCTCCTCAGACAGGACTGTGATAAAAAGGTTGGTTTCCTCTGATAATGCATCTAAACGTACAGACATTATGACGCAACAGAGGTCAAAATCAGTGTGCACCTCCCTCATTTACCCCGCTGCCTTTGATCCAATCTGTCAATAAAAATAAAGCTGAGAGGGAGGTCTGTGTATGAAGTTCAACTCATTAACTGATGACAGCTATTGCTGGGTGTCACTTTCCTTTGTTCATGTTGGACTGTGCAGTAATTAATTCCATGTAGTTGCATAAGTTTGGTTTCCACTATGTGGAACAGTGACACATTGCTCATTTTCCATAACCGATCATCTTATTGCCTCTCGTTTTCCTTTCTGCCTGTAGTCCTCTCCTACTATTGTCATGCATACCCTCCACCTACCCATCACCACCTTATCTTCATAGATTCATCAGTATCATCTGCCTCATCGGCCACTACCACCACCACCAGTGTCTGGACTCAATGGGAAATTAATTTTGCTGCTGCTCAGATGTCCCTCAATCACAAAAAAATCTCCCTCTAGTCTCCAAGCACCAAAGACTTTGATAATTCTAGTACCTTTTCCATTGGCACTGTTGGCTGCGCTGAGTAGTCATATTTGTTTCAGATCAGATTTTTGTTTCCATTGTTAGTTTAAATGCGCTGTACCACGCTAAGCTGCGCCAGAGATGGACCTTCTCAGGAATAGGTCCCTCAAGTGGGCAGCAGTGACGTCTCACAGACAGCAGCGAATCTCCAAAAAACCCCTTCTCCCCCACAGACAAGCCGTGTGTGTTGCGAGACTCTACTCTGTAGAGTCTCTGTACTCTGTTTTTACTTAAGATATCTGCTTTATTTTACTGTTTCATGTTCTCTTACTGCACCTCTGCAAACAGCCCATCTCCAACAGGTGAACTTCTTTTACCTGCCCTGCTGTGGAAAAACACATGTAGCAAAAATAACAGGGGGCTTTAGCCATGGATCAGCCCGCTGTTTTTAAACGTCATCACTCAAGAGGATAGCCCTGTTATAATGGAAATGCAACCCAAGCAAAGCCAAGTCAAGCCAGCCCATGACTGTCAAAAAGGGGTATTAATCAGCTCAAATCATCTGTTCACCCATATTCTGTAATAAACTTTATCATCATTTCATTCATCCATCTTTCCTGATTGAATGGGACTGATGGTGAGGAACGGTAGTCTGAGAATCTGCGGGGAGGAATGAAGATGGTGAAGATGAAGCTGGCGTGGGCAGGCAACAAAGGGAAGTGTGGAGAGTTGGCAGGCAGGTGAATGGTGATCTTGAGGTCCAGGAATATAGGTTAGTAACAACGGAAACGTTGTAGCAAACAAAAGGAAATGAAATGATTCGGCCTTGACATGGAGTTAAGCAATAATCTGGTGATAAGTAGTAGAAACATTGCATGTGGATGAACTGATAAGAAGTAGCCACACTTGATGAGATGATAGCAGACAGGTGGGTGTGGTGAGCAGAGGCAGGAGCTGGGAGAATGAGGAAGGGAGATCAGCAGAAAGCTCTTTCCGGCAATAGTCTTTTCATTTTAACCCTTACCAGATGATATTTCTGATCAAGAAATCCCTTCCTGGAGAAGTCATAATTCTAACAGCTATGTGATCTCAGCATTGTAAAATAAACGGAAACTTGTTGCATTTACAACTTGTTATACTATGGCCATAAGGGTAAAAAAGGAATACAGCATAAATCACTTTTTAATATACTAGTCGTGTTAATAATGCTTTTTTTTTTTTTGAGCAGCATTTAAGAAAAGCCACTGTGTTCATACACACCTACTTGCTGTGATATGCTTGACATTGAAATAACACTAAGATATACTATGATCTAATAAATTTTAATATTTCAAATAGAATTTAATCCATAGCCTGCTTTGCTATGACTACAGTACTGTAAATTATGAGTTTGTATTCCTTTAATGAGCCACTGTCTGTATTTGGAAGCACTATGTGCTTCTGGCTTTGAAAAGTGTTGAAGCCTATAAAAAAGGGATTATCACAGACATGGATCAAGGACTTTTATGATGAAGTACAATCATATACATAAAGGAAACACAGCCCTTAATAATGCAGCATAATCCCACTTATTTTTGGTTTTAGCATTTAACCTTACCTACGTAGAATGAAAGTTGGAATATATGGAATGAAAGTTGGAATATATGGAATGAAAGTTGGAATATATGGAATGAAAGTTGGAAGATAGAGAACAAGTTGGAATATATGGAATGAAAGTTGGAATGTATGGAATGAAAGTTGGAATATATAGAATGAAAGTTGGAATACATGAAATGAAAGTTGGAATATATAGTACAAAAATTGGAATATATAGAATGAAAGTTGGAATACATAGAATGAAAGTTGGAATATATAGAATGAAAGTTGGAATATATGGAATGAAAGTTGGAACATATAGAATGAAAGTTGGAATGAATAGAATGGAATTTGGAAAATATGGAATGAAAGTTGGAATAATTAGAATGGAATTTGGAAAATATGGAATGAAATTTGGAATGTATGGAATGAAAGTTGGAATATATAGAATGAAAGTTGGAATATATGGAATGAAAGTTGGAATATATAGAAGGAAATTTGGAATATATAGAATGAAAGTTGGAATTTGTAGAATGAAAGTTGAAATATATGGAATGAAAGTTGTAATACATGGAATGAAAGTTGGAATATATGGAATGAAAGTTGGAATGTATGGAATGAAATTTGGAATGAATACATGGAATCAAAGTTGGAATATGTAGAACGAAAGTTGGAATACATGGAATGAAAGTTGGAATATGTGGAATGAAAGTTGGAATGTATAGAATGAAATTTGGAATATATAGAATGAAAGTCGGAATATATGGAATGAAATTTGAAAGGAATACATGGAATCAAAGTTGGAATATGTAGAATGAAAGTTGGAATACATGGAATGAAAGTTGGAATATGTGGAATGAAAGTTGGAATATATAGAAGGAAATTTGGAATATATAGAATGAAAGGTGGGATATATGGAATGAAAGTTAGTATACATGGAATGAAAGTTGGAATACATAGAATGAATTTGGGAATATATGGAATGAAAGTTGGAATATATAGAACGGAAATTGGAATATATGGAATGAAAGTTGGAATATATGGAATGAAAGTTGGAAGATATAGAATGAAAGTTGGAATATATGAAATTAAAGTTGAAATATATGGAATGAAAGTTGGAAGATATAGAACGAAAGTTGGAAAATATGGAATGAAAGTCGGAATATAGGGAATGAAAGTTGGAATATATGAAATTAAAGTTGAAATATATGGAATGAAAGTTGGAAGACATAGAATGAAAGTTGGAATATATGGAATGAAAGTTGGAAGATACAGAATGAAAGTTGGAATATATGAAATTAAAGTTGAAATATATGGAATGAAAGATGGAAGATATGAAACTAAAGTTGAAATATATGGAATGAAAGATGGAAGATACAGAACGAAAGTTGGAATATATGAAATTAAAGTTGAAATATATGGAATGAAAGTTGGAAGACATAGAATGAAAGTTGGAATATATGGAATGAAAGTTGGAAGATACAGAATGAAAGTTGGAATATATGAAATTAAAGTTGAAATATATGGAATGAAAGATGGAAGATATGAAACTAAAGTTGAAATATATGGAATGAAAGATGGAAGATATAGAACGAAAGTTGGAATATGTGGAATGAAAGTTGGAATATAGGGAACGAAAGTTGGAATATATGGAATGAAAGTTGGAAGATATAGAACGAAAGTTGGAATATGTGCAATGAGAGTTGGAACATAGGGAACGAAAGTTGGAATATATGTCATGAAAGTTGGAATGTATGGAATGAAAGTTGGAATATATAGAATGAAAGTTGGGATACATGAAATGAAAGTTGGAATGCATGGAATGAAAGTTGGAATATATAGCACCGAAATTGGAATATATGGAATGAAAGTTGGAATGTATAGAATGAAAGTTGAAAGATATAGAACGAAAGGTGGAATACATGGAATGAAAATTAGAATATATAGAATGAAAGTTGGAATACATGGAATGAAAATTAGAATATATGGAATGAATTTGGGACTGTATGAAATGAAAGTTGGAATATATAGAACGGAAATTGGAATATAGGGAATGAAAGTTGGAATATATAGAACGAAAGTTGGGATATGTGGAATGAAAGTTGGAATGTATGGAATGAAAGTTGGAATACATGAAATGAAAATTGGAATATATGGAATGAAAGTTGAAAGATATACAATGAAAGTTGGAATATATGGAATGAAAGTTGGAATGTATAAAATGAAAATTGGAATATATAGAACGGAAATTGGAATATATGGAATGAAAGTTGGAATACAGGGAATGAAAGTTGGAATATATGGAATTAAAGTTGAAATATATGGAATGAAAGTTGGAAGATATATAATGAAAGTTGGAAGATATATAATGAAAGTTGGAATACATGGAATGAAAGTTGGAATGCATGGAATGAAAGTTGGAAGATATAGAATGAAAGTTGGAATATATGGAATGAAAGTTGGAAGATATATAATGAAAGTTGGAATACATGGAATGAAAGTTGGAATGCATGGAATGAAAGTTGGAAGATATATAATGAAAATTGGAATATATGGAATGAAAGTTGGAATATATGGAATGAAAGTTGGAATGCATGGAATTAAAGTTGGAATGTATGGAATTAAAGTTGCAATATACAGAATGAAAGATGCAATATACAGAATGAAATTTGGAATATATGGAATGAAAGTTGCAATATACAGAATGAAAGTTGGAATATATGGAATGAAAGTTGGAATATATGGAATGAAAGTTGGAAGATATAGAACGAAAGTTGAAATATATGGAATGAAAGTTGGAATGCATGGAATGAAAGTTGGAATATATAGAATGAAAGTTGGAATACATGAAATGAAAATTGGAATATTTGAAATGAAAGTTGGAATGTATGGAATGAAAGTTGGAATATATGGAATGAAAGTTAGAATACATAGAATCAAAGTTGGAATACATGGAATGAAAGTTGCACTATATAGAATGAAAGTTGGGATATGTGGAATGAAAGTTAGTATGCATGGAATGAAAATTAGAATATATGGAATGAATTTGGGAATGTATGAAATGAAAGTTGGAATATATAAAACGAAAACTGGAATATATAGAACGGAAATTGGAATATATGGAATGAAAGTTGGAATACATAGAATGAAAGTTGGAATATATGGAATGAAAGTTGGAATATATAGAATGGAAGTTTGAATATATAGAACAAAATTTGGAACATATGGAATGAAAGTTGGAAGATATATAATGAAAGTTGGAATATATGGAATGAAAGTTGCAATATGTAGAATGAAAGTTTGGATATGTGGAATGAAAGTTGCAATATATAGAATGAAAGTTTGGATATGTGGAATGAAAGTTGGAATGTATGGAATGAAATTTGGAATATAATGGAATGAAAATTGGAAGATATAGAATGAAAGATGGAATTTATAGAATGAAAGTTGGAATGTATAGAATGAAATTTGGAATATATAGAATGAAAGTTGGAACATATGTAATGAAAGTTGGAATATATAGAATGAAAGTTGAAATACAGGAATGAAAGTTGGAATACATGGAATGAAAGTTGCAATATATAGAATGAAAGGTGGGATATATTGAATGAAAGTTAGTATACATGGAATGAAAGTTGGAATACATTGAATCAATTGGGGAATGTATGGAATGAAATTTGGAATATATGGAATGAAAGTTGGAATGTATGGAATGAAAGTTTGGATATGTGGAATGAAAGTTGCAATATATAGAATGAAAGTTTGGATATGTGGAATGAAAGTTGGAATGTATGGAATGAAATTTGGAATATAATGGAATGAAAATTGGAAGATATAGAATGAAAGATGGAATGTATAGAATGAAAGTTGGAATGTATAGAATGAAATTTGGAATATATAGAATGAAAGTTGGAATATATGTAATTAAAGCTGAAATATATGGAATGAAAGTTGGAGGATATAGAATGAGAGATGGAATATACAGAAAGAAAGTTGGAATGTATAGAATGAAAGTTGGAATATATGGAATGAAAGTTGGAACATATGTAATGAAAGTTGGAATATATAGAATGAAAGTTGAAATACAGGAATGAAAGTTGGAATACATGGAATGAAAGTTGCAATATATAGAATGAAAGGTGGGATATATTGAATGAAAGTTAGTATACATGGAATGAAAGTTGGAATACATTGAATCAATTGGGGAATGTATGGAATGAAATTTGGAATATATGGAATGAAAGTTGGAATGTATGGAATGAAAGTTGGAATACATAGAATGAAAGTTGGAATACATGAAATGAAAGTTGGAATACATGAAATGAAAGTTGGAATATATGGAATGAAAGTTGGAATATATAGAATAAAAGTAGGAATACATAGAATGAATTTGGGAATGTATGGAATGAAAGTTGGAAGATATAGAACGAAAGTTGGAATATATGGAATGAAAGTTGGAATGTATGGAATGAAAGTTGAAATATATGGAATGAAAGTTGGAACATAAAGAATGAAAGTTGGAATAAATGGAATGAGAGTTGGAATGTATGGAATGAAAGTTGGAATATATAGCATGAAAGTTGAAATTTATGGAACGAAAGTTGGAAGATATAGAACGAAATTTGGAATACATGGAATGAAAGTTGGAATATATAGAATGAAAGTTGGAATAAATGAAATGAAAGTTGGAATACATGAAATGAAAGTTGGAATATATGGAATGAAAGTTGGAATACAGGAATGAAAGTTGGAATACATGGAATGAAAGTTGCAATATATAGAATGAAAGGTGGGATATATTGAATGAAAGTTAGTATACATGGAATGAAAGTTGGAATACATTGAATGAATTGGGGAATGTATGGAATGAAATTTGGAATATATGGAATGAAAGTTGTAATGTATGGAATGAAAGTTGGAATACATAGAATGAAAGTTGGAATACATGAAATGAAAGTTGGAATACATGAAATGAAAGTTGGAATATATGGAATGAAAGTTGGAATATATAGAATAAAAGTAGGAATACATAGAATGAATTTGGGAATGTATGGAATGAAATTTGGAAGATATAGAACGAAAGTTGGAATATATGGAATGAAAGTTGGAATGTATGGAATGAAAGTTGGAATATATGGAATGAAAGTTGGCATATATAGAATGAAAGTTGAAATATATGGAATGAAAGTTGGAACATAAAGAATGAAAGTTGGAATAAATGGAATGAGAGTTGGAATGTATGGAATGAAAGTTGGAATATATAGCATGAAAGTTGAAATTTATAGAACGAAAGTTGGAAGATATAGAACGAAATTTGGAATACATGGAATGAAAGTTGGAATATATAGAATGAAAGTTGGAATACATGAAATGAAAGTTGGAATACATGAAATGAAAGTTGGAATATATGGAATGAAAGTTGGAATATATAGAATTAAAGTTGGAATAAAAAGAATGAATTTGGGAATGTATGGAATGAAAGTTGGAATATTTAGAATGAGAGTTGGAATATATGGAATGGAAGTTGGAATGTATTAAATGAAAGTTTTAATACATGGATACTGGTCTCTCGTAGTACTGGTCTCTGATACTGAGCTCTGTTACTGGTCTCTGATAATGGTCTCTAGGATTACTGGTCTCTAGTATTACTGTTCTCTGACACTGGCCTCTAGTAGTACTGGTCACTGTTACTGGTTTCTATTAGTTCTCGTGTCTGATACTGGTGTCTAGTAGTACTGGTCTCAGACACTGGACTCTGTTACTGGTCTCTGATACTTGTCTCTAGAAGTACTGGTCTCTGAAACCGTCTGTGTTACTGGTCGCTTATACAGGTCTATAGTACTCCTGATCTCTAGTAGTTCTGGTCTCTGACACTGGTCTGTAGGAGTACTGGTCTCTGATACTTGTCTATAGAAGTGCTGGTCTCTGATACTGGTCTCCAGTAGTAATGGTCTCTGATACTTGTCTCTTGCAGTACTGGTCTGTAGTAATACTGGTCTCTGATAGTGGTCTCTGGTAGTACTGGTCTCTGAAACTGGACTCTGTTACTGGTCTCTGATACTGGTCTCTAGTTGTGCTGGTCTCTGATACTGCTCTCTATTAGTACTGGTCTCTGATACTGGTCTCTAGTAGTACTGGTCTCTGATACTGGTATCTAGTAATGCTGGTCTCTAGTTGTATTGGTCTCTGAAAGATGTCTCTGGTACTACTGGTCTCTTTTACTGCTCTCTGATACTAGACTCTGAAAGTAGTATTGATCTCTCGTAGTTCTTTTTTCTGATACTGTTCTCTAGTAGAATTGATCTATAGTAGTGCTGGTCTCTGATACTTGTCTCTTTTAGTACTGGTCTCTGGAGATACTGGCCTCTAGTAGTACGGGTCTCTGAGACTGGTCTCTAGTAGTACTGGTCTCTGTTACTGGTCTCTAGTGGAACTGGTCTCTAATAGTGGTCTCTGATACTGGTTACAAGTAACACTGGTCACTAGTAGCACTGGTCTTTGATAATGGTCTCTGGGAGTACTGGTCTCTGATGCTGGTTTCTAGTAGTACTTGTCTTGGATACTGGTCTCTCGTACTACTGGTCTCTGTTACTGGTCTCTGTTACTGATCTCTAGTAGTGCTGGTCTCTGATACTGGTCTCTAGTATTACTGGTCTCTAGTAGTACTGGTCTCTGATACTTGTTTCTGGTAGTACTGGTCTCTGGAGATACTGGCCTCGAGTAGTACTGGTCTCTGATACTGGTCTCTAGTAGGACTGGTCTCTGATATTGGTCTCTAGTAGCACTGGTCTCTTATTCTGGTTTCAGTTACTGGTCTCTGATACTGGTCTCTGGTAGCACTGTTTTTCAAGTAGTACTGTTCTCTGATATAAGTCTCTGATACTGGTCTCTAGTAGTACTGGTCTCCAGTAGTATTGGTCTCTGATACTTGTCTCTGTTACTGGTATCTGATACTGGTCCCTAGTAATACCGGTCTTTAGTAGTAGTGGTCTCTGACACTTGTCTCTAATAGTACTGTTCTCTCGTAGTACTGGTCTCTGATACTGGTCTCTTTTACTGGTCTCTGATAATGGTCTCTAATGGTACTGGTCTCTGATACTGGTCTTTTTTACTGATCTCTGATAATGGTCTCTAGTGGTGCTGGTCTCTAGTAGTTTTGGTCTCTGATACTTGTCTCTAATAGTACTGGTCTCAAGAGATACTGGTATCTAGTAGTACTGGTCCCTCATACTGGTCTCTAGTAGTACTCGTGTCTAGTAGTACCGGTCTCTGACACTAGTCTCTAGTGATACTGGTCTCTAGAAGTACTGGTCTCTGATACTGCTCTCTGGCAGTTCTGGTCTCTAGTAGTACTGGTCTCTGATACTTGTCTTTAGAGATACTGGTTGCTATTAGTAATGGTTCAGGGAACTGGTCTCAAGTATTACTGGTCTCTGATTCTGGTCTCTTGTAGTACTGGTCTCTACTTTTACTGGACTCTGATATTGGTCTCGAGTAGTACATGTCTCTGGTACTGTTCTCTAGTAGTACTGGTCTCTGATATAAGTCTCTGATACTGATCTCCAGTAGGACTGGTCTCTGACACTGGTCTCTAGTAGTACTGGTCTCTTGTCGTACTGCTCTCTGATACCAGTCTCTAGCAGTACTGGACTCTAGAGATACTGGTCTCTGATTCTGGTCTCTAGTAGTACTGGTTTCTAGTAGTATTGGTCTTTGATACTGGTCTATAGTAGTACTGGTCTCTGATACTGGTCTCTAGTAGTACTCGTCTCTGCTACTGGTTTCTAGAAGTACTGGTCTCTTACACTGGTCTGTGTTACTGTTTTCTGATACTGGTCTCTGTTACTGGTCTCTGAAACTGGTCTTCAGAAGTACTTGTCTCTGATAGTTGTCTCTAGTCGTACTCGTCTCTGAGACTGCTCTATAGAAATACTGGTCTCTAGTAGTACTGGTCTCTGTTCCTGGTCTCTAGTAGTACTGGTCTCTAGTATAACTGTTCTCTGATACTGGTCTCTAGTAGTACTGGTCTCGGATACTGGTTTCTATTATTACTGGTCTCCAGTATTACTGTTCTCTGATACTGGTCTCTTGTATTACTGGTCTGTGATACTGGTCTCTAGTAAAACTGATCTCTAATAGTACTGGTCTCTGACACTTGTCTCTAATAGTACTGTTCTCTCCTAGTACTGGTCTCTCATACTTGTCTTTAGAGATACTGGTTGATAGTAGAAATGGTTTCGGATACTGGTCTCAAGTATTACTGGTCTCTAGTAATACTGGTCTCTGGTACTGGTATCTAGTAGTACTGTCCTCTGACACTAGTCCCTAGTAGTACTGGTCTCTGATATAAGTCTCTGATACTGGTACCTAGTAATACCGGTCTCTAGTAGTACTGGTCTCTGAAACTTCTCTCTAGTAATACTGGTCTCTGATTCTGGTATTTAGAGATACTGCTCGCTAGTAGTAATGGTCTCGGATGCTGGTCTCAAGTATTACAAGTCTCTGATACTGATCTCTTGTAGTACTGATCTCTTCTATTACTGGACTCTGATACTAGTCTCTAGTAGTACTGGTCTCTGATACTGGTCTCTTTTACTGGTCTCTGATAATGTTCTCTAGTGGTACTGGTCTCTGATACTGGTCTCTTCTACTGGTCTCTGATAATGGTCTCTGGTGGTGCTGGTCTCTAGTAGTTTTGGTCTCTGATACGTGTCTCTGATAGTACTGGTCTCAAGAGATACTGGTATCTAGTAGTACTGGTCCCTCATACTGGTCTCTAGTAGTACTCGTCTCTAGTAGTACCGGTCTCTGACACTGGTATCTAGTGATACTGGTCTCTAGAAGTACTGGTCTCTGATACTTGTCTCTGATAGTACTGGTCTCTAGTAGTACTGGTCTCTGACACTGGTCTCTAGAGATACTGCTCTCTAATAGTACTGGTCTCTGATACTGGCCACTGGAGGTACTGGTCTCTTATACTGGTCTCCGTTACTGGTCCCTGATACTGGTCTCCGGTAGTACTGGTCTCTAATAGTACTGGTGTGTAGTCGTACTG
This sequence comes from Epinephelus awoara, assembly GCA_035609425.1. Classification (NCBI taxonomy): domain Eukaryota; kingdom Metazoa; phylum Chordata; class Actinopteri; order Perciformes; family Serranidae; genus Epinephelus; species Epinephelus awoara. The sequence continues at coordinate 37,091,613 of CM069298.1, read as the reverse complement.
GTCTCTGATACTTCTCTCTAGTAGAACTGGTCTCTAGAGATACTGGTCTCTACTAGTACTCGTCTCTAGTAGTAATGGTCTCTGATACTGGTCTCTGTTACTGGTGTCTGATACTGGTCTCTAGTAGTACTCGTCTCTAGTAGTACCGGTCTCTGACACTGGTATCTAGTGATACTGGTCTCTAGAAGTACTGGTCTCTGATACTTGTCTCTGATAGTACTGGTCTCTAGTAGTACTGGTCTCTGACACTGGTCTCTAGAGATACTACTCTCTAATAGTACTGGTCTCTGATACTGGCCACTGGAGGTACTGGTCTCTTATACTGGTCTCCGTTACTGGTCCCTGATACTGGTCTCCGGTAGTACTGGTCTCTAATAGTACTGGTGTGTAGTCGTACTGGTCTCTGATACTTCTCTCTAGTAGAACTGGTCTCTAGAGATACTGGTCTCTACTAGTACTCGTCTCTAGTAGTAATGGTCTCTGATACTGGTCTCTGTTACTGGTGTCTGATACTGGTCTCTAGTAGTCCTTGTCGTTGAAACTGGTCTCTAGGAGTACTGGTCTCTGAAACTGCTCTCTATTAGAACTGGTCTCTGATACTGGTCTATACTAGTACTCACCTCTAGTCGTACTGGTCTCTGATACTGGTCTCTGTTACTGGTGTCTGATACTGGTCTCTAGTAGTCCTTGTCGTTGAAACTGGTCTCTAGGAGTACTGGTCTCTGAAACTGCTCTCTATTAGAACTGGTCTCTGATACTGGTCTCTACTAGTACTCGTCTCGAGTAGTACTGGACTCTAGTAGTTCTTGTCATTGAAACTGGTCTCTAGGAGTACTGCTCTTTGATATTGGTCTCTGTTACTGGTCTGTGTTACTGGTCTCTGATACTGGTCTCTAGTAGTGCTCGTCTCTGATACTGGTCTTTAGTAGTACTGGTCTCTAGTAGTACTGGTCTCTGATACTGGTCTCTAGTAGTACTGGTCTCTGATACTTGTCTCTAGTAGTACTGGTCTCTGTTACTGGTCTCTTATACTTGTCTCTAGTAGTACTGGTCTCTGTTACTGGTCTGTGATACTGGTCTCTAGTAGTACTGGTCTCTGATATTGGTCTCTAGTAGAACTGGTCTCTAGTAATACTGGTCTCTGATATTCGTCCCTAGTAGTACTGATCTCTAGTAGTACTTGTCTCTGATACTGGTCTCCAGTAGTACTTGTCTCTGATACTGGTCTCTAGTAGTACTGGTCTCTGATACTGGTCTCTAGTAGTACAGGTCTCTATTACTGGTCTCTGATACTGGTCTCTAGTAGTACTGGTCTCTGATACTGGTCTCTAGTAGTAATGGTCTCTGATACTGGTCTTCGGTAGCACTGGTCTCTGATACTGGTCTCTAGAAGTACTGGTCTCTGATTATGGTCTCTAGTAGTGCTGGTCTCTGATACTGGTCTCTTGTAGTACTGGTCTCTGTTACTGGTCTCTGATACTTGTCTTTGGTAGTACTGGTCTCTGATAATGGTCTCTAGTACAACTGGTCTCTGATATTGGTCTATAGTAGTACTGGTCATTGATAAGGGTCTCTGTTATTGATCTCTGATTCTGGTCTCTGTTATTTGTCCCCGACACTGGTTTCTGTCACTGGTCTCTGATACTGGTCTCTAGTAGTACAGGTCTCTGTTACTGGTCTCTGATACTGGTCTCTAGTAGTACTGATTTCTGATACTGGTCTCTAGTAGTACTGGTCTCTAGTAGTACTGGTCTCTGATACTTGTCTCTAGTAGTACTGGTCTCTGACACTGGTCTCTGATACTGGTCTCTAGTAGTACTGGTCTCTGTTACTGGTCTGTGATAATGGTCTCTAGTCGTACTGGTCTCTGATATTGGTCCCTAGTAGTACTGGTCTCTAGTAGTACTGGTCTCTGATACTGATCTCCAGTAGTATTTGTGTCTGATACAGGTCTCTGTTACTAGTCTCTGATACTGGTCTCTACTAGTACTGGTCTCTGACACTGGTCTCTGATACTGGTTGCTAGTAGTACTGGTCTCTGACACTGGTCTCTAGTAGTACTGGTCTCTGACACTGGTCTCTAGTAGTCCTGGTCTCTGACACTCGTCTCTGTTACTGGTCTCTGATACTTGTCTCCCATAGTACTGGTCTCTGTTACTGCTATCTGATATTGGTCTCTAGTAGTACTGGTCTCTGATACTGGTCTCTGTTACTGGTCTCTTACACTGGTCTCTGATACTGGTTGCTAGTAGTACTGGTCTCTGATACTGGTCTCTAGTTGTACTGGTCTCTGACACTGGTCTCTGTAACTGTTCTCTGATACTTGTTTCTAGTAGTACTGGTCTCTGATACTGGTCTCTAGTAGTCCTGGTCTCTGACACTCGTCTCTGTTACTGGTCTCTGATACTTGTCTCCCGTAGTACTGGTCTCTTTTACTGCTATCTGATATTGGTCTCTAGTAGTACTGGTCTCTGATACTGGTCTCTGTTACTGGTCTCTGATACTGGTCTTTGGTAGTACTGGTCTCTGATACTGGTGTCTAGTCGTGCTGGTCTCTGATACTGGTCTCTGAAACTGGTTTCTAGTAGTACTGGTCTCTGATACTGGTGTTAGTAGTGCTGGTCTCTGATACTGGTCACTCATAGAACTGGTCTCTGTTACTAGTCTCTGATACTGGTCTTTTGTAGTACTGGCCCCTGATACTGGTCTCTAGTAGTACTGGTCTCTGATACTGGTATCTAGTAGTACTGGTCTCTGTTACTGGTCTCTGATACTGGTCTCTAGTAGTACTGGTCTCTTATACTGGTCTCTAGTAGTACTGGTCTCTGATACTGGTCTCTAGAAGTACTGGTCTCTGATAATGGTCTCTAGTAGTGCTGGTCTCTGATACTGGTCTCACGTAGTACTGGTCTCTGATACTGGTCCCTGATCCTGGTCTTCGGTAGCACTGGTCTCTGAAACTGGTCTCTAGAAGTACTTGTCTCTGATAATGGTCTCTAGTAGTGCTGGTCTCTGATACTGGTCTCTCTTAGTACTGGTCTCTGTTACTGGTCTCTGATTCTGGTCTTCGGTTGTACTGGTCTCTGATATGGGTCTCTAGTAGTGCTGGTCTCAGGTACTGGTCTCTCGTAGTACTGGTCTCTGTTACTGGTCTCTGATACTTGTCTTTGGTAGTACTGGTCTCTGATAATGGTCTCTAGTACAACTGGTCTCTGATATTGGTCTCTAGTAGTACTGGTCATTGATAAGGGTCTCTGCTATTGATCTCTGATACTGGTCTCTGTTATTTGTCTCTGACACTGGTTTCTGTCACTGGTCTCTGATACTGGTCTCTGTTACTGGTCTCTGATACTGGTCTCTGGTAGTACTGGTCTCTGATACTGGTCTTCAGTAGTACTGGTCTCTGATACTGGTCTCTAGTAGTACAGGTCTCTGTTACTACACTCTGATACTGGTCTCTAGTAGTACTGATCTCTGATACTGGTCTCCAGTAGTACTGGTCTCTGATACTGGTCTCTAGTAGTACTGGTCTCTGATACTTGTCTCTAGTAGTACTGGTCTCTGTTACTGGTCTCTTATACTTGTCTCTAGTAGTACTGGTCTCTGTTACTGGTCTGTGATACTGGTCTCTAGTAGTACTGGTCTCTGATATTGGTCTCTAGTAGTACTGGTCTCTAGTAGTACTGGTCTCTGATATTCGTCCCTAGTAGTACTGATCTCTAGTAGTACTTGTCTCTGATACTGGTCTCCAGTACTACTTGTCTCTGATACTGGTCTCTAGTAGTACTGATCTCTGATACTGGTCTCTAGTAGTACTGATCTCTGATACTGGTCTCTAGTAGTACTGGTCTCTGATACTGGTCTCTAGTAGTAATGGTCTCTGATACTGGTCTCTAGTAGTACAGGTCTCTATTACTGGTCTCTGATACTGGTCTCTAGTAGTACTGATCTCTGATAGTGGTCTCTAGTCGTACTGGTCTCTGATACTTGTCTCTAGTAGTACTGGTCTCTGTTACTGGTCTCTGATTCTGGTGTCTCGTAGTACTGGTCTCTAGTCGTGCTGGTCTCTGAGACTGGTCTCTGTTACTGGTCTCTGATACTGGTCTCTAGTAGTATTGGTCTCTGATACTGGTCTCTGTTACCGGTCTGTGATACTGGTCTCTAGTAGTGCTGGTCTCTGATACTGATCTCCAGCAGTATTTGTTTCTGATACAGGTCTCTGTTACTAGTCTCTGATACTGGTCTCTACTAGTACTGGTCTCTGACACTGGTGTCTGATACTGGTTGCTAGTAGTACTGGTCTCTGATACTGAATTTTAGTCGTACTGGTCTCTGACACTGGTCTCTTTTACTGGTCTCTGATACTGGTCTCTGTTTCTGGTCTCTGATACTGGATTTTACTCGTACTGGTCTCTGATACTGGTGTCTAGTAGTACTGGTCTCTAGTAGTACTGGACTCTGATACTGGTGTCTAGTTCTAGTAGTACTGGTCTCTGATTCTGGTTTCAAATAGTACTGGTGTCTGATACTTGTATCTAGTAGTGCTCGTCTCTTATACTGGTCTTTAGCAGTACTGGTCTCTAGTAGTACTGGTCTCTGTTACTGGTCTCTGATACTGCTTTCTAGTAGTACTGTTCTCTGATCATGGTCTCTGTTACTGGTGTCTGATACTGGTCTCTGTTTCTGGTCTCTGTTTCTGGTGTCTAATACTGGTCTCTGTTTCTGGTCTTTGTTACTGATGTCTGATACTGGTCTCCTATACTGGTCTCTGATGCTGGTCTCTATTACTCGTCTCCGAAATTGGTCTCCAGTAGTACTGGTCTCTGATATTGGCCTTCGATAGCACTGGTCTCTGATACTGGTCTCTAGAAGTACTGGTCTCTGATAATGGTCTCTAGTAGTGCGGGTCTCTGATACTGGTCTCTCGTAGTACTGCTCTCTGTTACTGGTCTCTGATACTTGTCTTTGGTAGTACTGGTCTCTGATAATGGTCTCTAGTAGTGCTGGTCTCTGATACTGGTCTCTCGTAGTACTGCTCTCTGTTACTGGTTTCTGATACTTGTCTTTGGTAGTACTGGTCTCTGATAATGGTCTCTAGTACAACTGGTCTCTGATATTGGTCTATAGTAGTACTGGTCATTGATAAGGGTCTCTGTTATTGATCTCTGATACTGGTGTCTGTTATTTGTCCCTGACACTGGTTTCTGTCACTGGTCTCTGATACTGGTCTCTGTTACTGGTCTCTGGTACTGGTCTCTAGTAGTACTGGTTTCTGATACTGGTCTCTAGTAGTACAGGTCTCTGTTACTGGTCTCTGATACTGGTCTCTAGTAGTACTGATCTCTGATACTTGTCTCTAGTAGTACTGGTCTCTGTTACTGGTCTCTGATACTGGTCTCTAGTAGTACTGGTCTCTGTTACTGGTCTGTGATAATGGTCTCTAGTAGTACTGGTCTCTGATATTGGTCTCTAGTAGTACTGGTTTCTGATATTGGTCCCTAGTAGTACTGATCTCTAGTTGTACTGGTCTCTGATACTGGTATCCAGTAGTATTTGTCTCTGATACAGGTCTCTGTTACTGGTCTCTGATACTGGTATCTACTAGTACTGGTCTCTGACACTGGTCTTTGATACTGGTTGCTAGTAGTACTGGTCTCTGATACTGGTCTCGAGTTGTACTGGTCTCTGACACTGGTCTCTGTTACTGGTCTCTGATACTGGTTTCTAGTAGTACTGGTCTCTGATACTGGTCTCTAGTAGTCCTGGTCTCTGACACTCGTCTCTGTGACTGGTCTCTGATACTTGTTTCCCGTAGTACTGGTCTCTGTTACTGCTATCTGATAGTGGTCTCTAGTAGTGCTGGTCTCTGATACTGGTCTCTGATACTGGTCTTTGGTAGTACTGGTCTCTGATACTGGTGTCTAGTAGTACTGGTCTCTGATACTGGTCTCTGAAACTGGTTTATAGTAGTACTGGTCTCTGATACTGGTCTTCGTAATGCTGGTCTCTGATACTGGTCACCCGTAGAACTGGTCTCTGTTACTGGTCTCTGATACTGGTCTTTTGTAGTACTGGCCTCTGATACTGGTCTCTCGTAGTACTGGTCTCTGTTACTGATCTCTGATACTGGTCTTTGGTAGTACTGGTCTCTGATACTGGTCTCTAGTAGTACTGGTCTCTGATACTGGTCTCTAGTAGTACTGGTCTCTGTTACTGGTCTCTAGGAGTACTGGTCTCTGATACTGGTCTCTGTTACCATCTCTGATACTTGTCTCTAGTAGAACTGGTCTCTAGTAGTACTAGTATCTAGTAGACTGGTTTCCGATACTGGTCTCTAGTAGTACTGGTCTTTGATACTTGTCTCTAGTAGTTCTGGTCTCTAGTAGTACTGGTCTCTGATACTGGTCTCTAGTAGTACTGGTCTCCAGTAGTACTGGTCTCTGATACTGGTGTCTAGTAGTGCTGGTCTCTGATACTGGTCTCTCGTAGTACTGGTCTCTGATAATGGTCTCTAGTAGTACTGGTCTCTAGTAGTACTGGTCTCTGTTACTGGTCTCTGATACTGGTTTCTACTAGTACTCGTCTCTAGTAGTACTGGTCTCTGATACTGGTCTCTGTTACTGGTCTCTGATACTGGTCTCTGTTACCGGTCTGTGATACTGGTCTCTAGTAGTGCTGGTCTCTACTATTACTGGTCTCTGATACTGGTCTCTGATACTGGTCTCTGATACAGGTCTCTGATACTGGTCTCTGATACTGGTCTCTAGTAGTACTGGTCTCTGATACTGGTCTCTAGTAGTTTTGGTCTCTACTAGTACTGGTCTCTGTTACTGGTCTCTGATACAGGTCTCTGTTATTAGTCTCTGATACTGGTCTCTAGTAGTACTAGTCTCTACTAGTACTGGTCTCTGATAATGGTCTCTGTTCCTGGTCTCTGATACAGGTCTCTGTAACTGGTCTCTAATTCTGGTCTCTAGTAGTACTGGTCTCTGTTACTAGTCTCTGATACTGGTCTCTAGTCGTGCTGGTCTCTGATACTGCTCTCTGTTACTAGTCTCTGATACTGGTCTCTGTTAGTGCTGGTCTCTGATACTGGTCTCTGTTATTAGTGTCTGATACTGGTCTCTCGTAGTACTGGTCTCTACTAGTACTGGTCTCTGATACTGGTCTCTGTTTCTGGTCTCTAACAGTACTGGTCTGTGATACTCCGTTCTAAAAGTGCTGGTCTCTGATAATGGTCTCTAGTACTACTGGTCTCTTTTACTGGTCTCTGATACTGGTCTCTGTTTCTGGTCTCTGATACTGGATTCTAGTCGTACTGGTATCTGACACTGGTGTCTAGTAGTACTGTTCTCTAGTAGTACTGCTCTCTGATACTGGTGTCTAGTTCTAGTAGTACTGGTCTCTAGTAGTAATGGTCTCTGATTCTGGTTTCCAGTAATACTGGTGTCTGATACTTGTATCTAGTAGTAATCGTCTCTGATACTGGTCTTTAGCAGTACTGGTCTCTAGTAGTACTGGTCTCTGATCATGGTCTCTGTTACTGGTCTCTGATACTGGTCTCTGTTACTGATGTCTGATACTGGTCTCCTATACTGGTCTCTGATACTGGTCTCTATTACTCGTCTCTGAAACTGGTCTCCAGTAGTACTGGTCTCTGATATTGGTCTCTGATACTGGTCTCTGATACTGCTCTCTAGAAGTACTGGTCTCTGATACTGGTCTCTGGTAGTACTGGTCTCTGATACTGGTCTCTAGTAGTACTGGTCTCTGTTACTGGTCTCTGATACTGGTCTTCGATAGCACTGGTCTCTGATACTGGTCTCTAGAAGTACTGGTCTCTGATAATGGTCTCTAGTAGTGCTGGTCTCTGATACTGGTGTCTGTTACTGGTCTCTGATACTGGTCTCTAGTAGTACAGGTCTCTGTTACTGGTCTCTGATACTGGTCTCTAGTAGTAATGATATCTGATACTGGTCTCTTGTAGTACTGGTCGCTGTTACTGGTCTCTGATACTGGTCTCTAGTAGTACTGATATCTGATACTGGTCTCTAGTAGTACTGGTCTCTGATACTGGTGTCTGTTACTGGTCTCTGATACTGGTCTCTAGTAGTACTGGTCTCTGATACTGGTCTCTAGTAGTACAGGTCTCTGTTACTGGTCTCTGATACTGGTCTCTAGTAGTAATGATATCTGATACTGGTCTCTAGTAGTACTGGTCTCTGATACTGGTCTCTAGTAGTACTCGTCTCTGATACTTGTCTCTAGTAGTACTTGTCTCTGTTACTGGTCTCTGATACTGGTCTGTAGTAGTACTGATCTCTCTTACTGGTCTGTGATAATGGTCTCTAGTAGTACTGGTCTCTGATATTGGTCTCTAGTAGTACTGGTCTCTGATATTGGTCCCTAGTAGTACTGGTCTCTAGTAGTACTGGTCTCTGATACTGCTCTCCAATAGTATTTGTGACTGATACAGGTCTCTGTTACTGGTCTCTCATGCTGGTCTTTAGTAGTACTGGTGTCTGATACTGCTCTCTAGTCGTACTGGTCTTTCATACTTGTCTCCCGTAGTACTGGTCTCTGTTACTGCTATCTGATATTGGTCTCTAGTAGTACTGGTCTCTGATACTGGTCTCTGTTACTGGTCTCTGATACTGGTCTTTGGTAGTACTGGTCTCTGATACTGGTGTCTAGTAGTACTGGTCTCTGATAGTGGTCTCTGAAACTGGTTTCTAGTAGTACTGGTCTCTGATACTGGTCTTAGTAGTGCTGGTCTCTGATATTGGTCACTTGTAGAACTGGTCTCTGTTACTAGTCTCTGATACTGGTCTTTTGTAGTACTGGCCTCTGATACTGGTCTCTAGTACTACTGGTCTCTGATACTGGTTTCTAGTAGTACTGGTCTCTGATAATGGTCTCTAGTAGTGCTGGTCTCTGATACTGGTCTCTCGTAGTACTGGTCTCTCATAGTACTGGTCTCTGTTACTGATCTCTGACACTGGTCTTTGGTAGTACTGGTCTCTGATACTGGTCTCTAGTAGTACTGGTCTCTGATACTGGTCTCTGTTTCTGGTCTCTAGCAATACTGGTCTGTGATGCTTCGTTCTAGAAGTGCTGGTCTCTGATAATGGTCTCTAGTACGATTGGTCTCTGATACTGGTCTCTCGTAGTACTGGTCTCTACTAGTACTGGTCTCTGATACTGGTCTCTGTTTCTGGTCTCTAGCAGTACTGGTCTGTGATGCTTCGTTCTAGAAGTGCTGGTGTCTGATACTGGTCTCTAGTAGTACTGGTGTCTGATACTGGTCTCTAGTAGTACTGGTCTCTGATACTGGTCTCTAGTAGTACTTGTCTCTGTTACTGGTCCCTAGGAGTACTGGTCTCTGATACTGGTCTCTATTATTTGTCTCTGATACTGATTTCTGTTGCTGGTCTCTGATACTGGTCTCTAGTAGTACTGGTGTCTGATCCTGATCTCAAGTAGTACTGGTCTCTGATACTGGTCTCTAGTAGTACTGGTCTCTGTTACTGGTGTCTAGGAGTACTGTTCTCTGATACTGGTCTCTGTTTCCATCTCTGATACTTCTCTCTAGTAGAACTGGTCTCTAGTAGTACTAGTATCAAGTAGACTGGTTTCCGATACTGGTCTCTAGTAGTACTGGTCTTTGATACTTGTCTCTAGTAGTACTGGTCTCCAGTAGTACTGGTCTCTGATACTGGTTTCTAGTAGTACTCGTCTCGAGTAGTACTGGTCTCTGATACTGGTCTCTGCTACTTGTCTCTGATAGTGGTCTCTGATACTGGTCTCTAGTAGTACTGGTCTCTGATACTGGTCTCTAGTAGTACTGGTCTCTGTTACTGTTCTCTGATACTGGTCTCTAGTAGTACTGGTCTCTGATACTCATCTCTGTTACTGGTCTCTCATACTGGTCTCTAGTAGTACTGGTCTCTGATACTGGTCTCTAGGAGTACTGGTCTTTGATACTGGTATCCAGTAGTACTGGTCTCTGTTACTGGTCTCTGATACTGGTCTCTCGTAGTACTGGTCTCTAGTCGTGCTGGTCTCTGTTACTGGTCTCTGATACTGGTCTCTAATAGTATTGGTCTCTGAAACTGGTCTCTGTTACCGGTCTGTGATACTGGTCTCTAGTAGTGCTGGTCTCTACTAGTACTGGTCTCTGATACTGGTCTCTGTTACTGGTCTCTGATACAGGTCTCTGATACTGGTCTCTGATACTGGTCTCTAGTAGTACTGATCTCTGATACTGGTCTCTAGTAGTTTTGGTCTCTACTAGTACTGGCCTCTGTTACTGGTCTCTGATACTGGTCTCTAGTAGTACTGGTCTCTGATACTGGTCTTTAGTAGTTTTGGTCTCTACTAGTACTGGTCTCTGTTACTGGTCTCTGATACTGGTCTCTGTTGCTGGTCTCTGATACTGGTCTCTAGTAGTACTGGTGTCTGATCCTGATCTCTAGTAGTACTGGTCTCTGATACTGGTCTCTAGTAGTACTGGTCTCTGTTACTGGTGTCTAGGAGTACTGTTCTCTGATACTGGTCTCTGTTTCCATCTCTGATACTTCTCTCTAGTAGAACTGGTCTCTAGTAGTACTAGTATCTAGTAGACTGGTTTCCGATACTGGTCTCTAGTAGTACTGGTCTTTGATACTTGTCTCTAGTAGTACTGGTCTCCAGTAGTACTGGTCTCTGATACTGGTCTCTAGTAGTACTCGTCTCGAGTAGTACTGGTCTCTGATACTGGTCTCTGCTACTTGTCTCTGATAGTGGTCTCTGATACTGGTCTCTAGTAGTACTGGTCTCTGATACTGGTCTCTAGTAGTACTGGTCTCTAGTAGTACTGGTCTCTGATACTCATCTCTGTTACTGGTCTCTCATACTGGTCTCTAGTAGTACTGGTCTCTGATACTGGTCTCTAGGAGTACTGGTCTTTGATACTGGTCTCCAGTAGTACGGGTCTCTGTTACTGGTCTCTGATACTGGTCTCTCGTAGTACTGGTCTCTAGTCGTGCTGGTCTCTGTTACTGGTCTCTGATACTGGTCTCTAATAGTATTGGTCTCTGATACTGGTCTCTGTTACCGGTCTGTGATACTGGTCTCTAGTAGTACTGGTCTCTGATACTGGTCTCTGTTACTGGTCTCTGATACAGGTCTCTGATACTGGTCTCTGATACTGGTCTCTAGTAGTACTGGTCTCTGATACTGGTCTCTAGTAGTTTTGGTCTCTACTAGTACTGGTCTCTGTTACTGGTCTCTGATACTGGTCTCTAGTAGTACTGGTCTCTGATACTGGTCTCTAGTAGTTTTGGTCTCTACTAGTAGTGGTCTCTGTTACTGGTCTCTGATACTGGTCTCTGTTGCTGGTCTCTGATACTGGTCTCTAGTAGTACTGGTGTCTGATCCTGATCTCTAGTAGTACTGGTCTCTGATACTGGTCTCTAGTAGTACTGGTCTCTGTTACTGGTGTCTAGGAGTACTGTTCTCTGATACTGGTCTCTGTTTCCATCTCTGATACTTCTCTCTAGTAGAACTGGTCTCTAGTAGTACTAGTATCTAGTAGACTGGTTTCCGATACTGGTCTCTAGTAGTACTGGTCTTTGATACTTGTCTCTAGTAGTACTGGTCTCCAGTAGTACTGGTCTCTGATACTGGTCTCTAGTAGTACTCGTCTCGAGTAGTACTGGTCTCTGATACTGGTCTCTGCTACTTGTCTCTGATAGTGGTCTCTGATACTGGTCTCTAGTAGTACTGGTCTCTGATACTGGTCTCTAGTAGTACTGGTCTCTGTTACTGTTCTCTGATACTGGTCTCTGGTAGTACTGGTCTCTAGTAGTACTGGTCTCTGATACTCATCTCTGTTACTGGTCTCTCATACTGGTCTCTAGTAGTACTGGTCTCTGATACTGGTCTCTAGGAGTACTGGTCTTTGATACTGGTCTCCAGTAGTACGGGTCTCTGTTACTGGTCTCTGATACTGGTCTCTCGTAGTACTGGTCTCTAGTCGTGCTGGTCTCTGTTACTGGTCTCTGATACTGGTCTCTAATAGTATTGGTCTCTGATACTGGTCTCTGTTACCGGTCTGTGATACTGGTCTCTAGTAGTGCTGGTCTCTACTAGTACTGGTCTCTGATACTGGTCTCTGTTACTGGTCTCTGATACAGGTCTCTGATACTGGTCTCTGATACTGGTCTCTAGTAGTACTGGTCTCTGATACTGGTCTCTAGTAGTTTTGGTCTCTACTAGTACTGGTCTCTGTTACTGGTCTCTTATACTGGTCTCTAGTAGTACTGGTCTCTGATACTGGTCTCTAGTAGTTTTGGTCTCTACTAGTACTGGTCTCTGTTACTGGTCTCTGATACTGGTCTCTGTTCCTGGTCTCTGATACAGGTCTCTGTAACTGGTCTCTAATTCTGGTCTCTAGTAGTACTGCTCTCTGTTACTGGTCTCTAGTAGTTCTGGTCTCTTTTACTAGTCTCTGATACTGGTCTCTAGTCATGCTGATCTCTGATACTGCTCTCTGTTACTAGTCTCTGATACTGGTCTCTGTTAGTGCTGGTCTCTGATACTGGTCTCTGTTACTAGTGTCTGATACTGGTCTCTCGTAGTACTGGTCTCTACTAGTACTGGTCTCTGATACTGGTCTCTTTTACCTGTCTCTGATACTGGTCTCTGTGTCTGGTCTCTAGCAGTACTGGTCTGTGATACTCCGTTCTAGAAGTGCTGGTCTCTGATAATGGTCTCTAGTACTACTGGTCTCTTTTGCTGGTCTCTGATACTGGTCTCTGTTTCTGGTCTCTGATACTGGATTCTAGTCGTACTGGTCTCTGACACTGGTGTCTAGTAGTACTGGTCTCTAGTAGTACTGTCCTCTGATCCTGGTCTCTGGTAGTACTGTTCTCTAGTAGTACTGCTCTCTGATACTGGTGTCTGGTTCTAGTAGTACTGGTCTCTAGTAGTACTGGTCTCTGATTCTGGTTTCAGGTAATACTGGTGTCTGATACTTGTATCTAGTAGTAATCGTCTCTGATACTGGTCTTTAGCAGTACTGGTCTCTAGTAGTACTGGTCTCTGATCATGGTCTCTGTTACTGGTCTCTGATACTGGTCTCTGATACTGGTCTCTATTACTCGTCTCTGAAACAGGTCTCCAGTAGTACTGGTCTCTGATATTGGTCTCTGATACTGGTCTCTGATACTGCTCTCTGGAAGTACTGGTCTCTGATACTGGTCTCTGGTAGTACTGGTTTCTGATACTGGTCTCTAGTAGTACTGGTCTCTCTTACTGGTCTCTGATACTGGTCTTCGGTAGCACTGGTCTCTGATACTGGTCTCTAGAAGTACTGGTCTCTGATAATGGTCTCTAGTAGTGCTGGTCTCTGATACTGGTGTCTCGTAGTACTGGTCTCTGTTACTGGTCTCTGGTACTGGTCTCTGATACTGGTCTTCGGTAGCACTGGTCTCTGATACTGGTCTCTAGAAGTACTGGTCTGTGATAATGGTCTCTAGTAGTGCTGGTCTCTGTCACTGGTCTCTGATAGTGGTGTCTGTTACTGGTCTCTGATACTGGTGTCTAGTAGTACTGGTCTCCGATACTGGTCTCTAGTAGTACAGGTCTCTGTTACTGGTCTCTGATACTGGTCTCTAGTAGTACTGATCTCTGATACTGGTCTCTAGTAGTACTGGTCTCTGATACTGGTCTCTAGTAGTACTGGTCTCTGATACTTGTCTCTAGTAGTACTGGTCTCTGTTACTGGTCTCTGATACTGGTCTGTAGTAGTACTGATCTCTGTTACTGGTCTGTGATAATGGTCTCTAGTAGTACTGGTCTCTGTTATTGGTCTCTAGTAGTAATGGTCTCTGATATTGGTCCCTAGTAGTACTGTTCTCTAGTAGTACTGGTCTCTGATACTGGTCTCCAGTAGTTTTTGTGTCTGATACAGGTCTCTGTTGCTGGTCTCTCCTACTGGTCTTTAGTAGTACTGGTCTCTGATACTGGTCTCTAGTAGTACTGGTCTTTGATACTTGTCTCCCGTAATACTGGTATCTGTTACTGCTATCTGATATTGGTCTCAAGTAGTACTGGTCTCTGATACTGGTCTCTGTTACTGGTCTCTGATACTGGTCTTTGGTAGTGCTGGTCTCTGATACTGGTGTCTAGTAGTACTGGTCTCTGATACTGGTCTCTGAAACTGGTTTCTAGTAGTACTGGTCTCTGATAATGGTCTCTAGTAGTGCTGGTATCTGATACTGGTCTATCGTAGTACTGGTCTCTCGTAGTACTGGTCTCTGTTACTGATATCTGATACTGGTCTTTAGTAGTACTGGTCTCTGATACTGGTCTCTCGTAGTACTGGTCACTGATACTGGTCTCTCGCAGTACTGGTCTCTGTTACTGGTCTCTGATACTGGTCTTCGGTTGTACTGGTCTCTGATATGGGTCTCTAGTAGTGCTGGTCTCTGGTACTGGTCTCTCGTAGTACTGGTCTCTGTTACTGGTCTCTGATACTTGTCTTTGGTAGTACTGGTCTCTGATAATGGTCTCTAGTACAACTGGTCTCTGATATTGGTCTCTAGTAGTACTGGTCATTGATAAGGGTCTCTGTTATTGATCTCTGATACTGGTCTCTGTTATTTGTCTCTGACACTGGTTTCTGTCACTGGTCTCTGATACTGGTCTCTGTTACTGGTCTCTGGTAGTACTGGTCTCTGATACTGGTCTCTAGTCGTACTGATCTCTGATACTGGTCTCCAGTAGTACTGGTCTCTGATACTGGTCTCTAGTAGTACTGGTCTCTGATACTTGTCTCTAGTAGTACTGGTCTCTGTTACTGGTCTGTGATTCTGGTCTCTAGTAGTACTGGTCCCTTGTAGTACTGGTCTCTGATATTGGTCCCTAGTAGTACTGATCTCTAGTAGTACTTGTCTCTGATACTGATCTCCAGTAGTACTTGTCTCTGATACAGGTCTCTGTTACTGGTCTCTGATACTGGTCTCTACTAGTACTGTTCTCTGATACTGGTCTCTAGAAGTCCTGGTCTCTGACACTGGTCTCTGTTACTGGTCTCTGATACTGGTTTCTAGTAGTACTGGTCTCTGATACTGGTCTCTAGTAGTCCTGGTCTCTGACACTCGTCTCTGTTACTGGTCTCTGATACTTGTGTCCCGTAGTACTGGTCTCTGTTACTGCTATCTGATATTGGTCTCTCGAAGTACTGGTCTCTGATACTGGTTTCTGTTACTGGTCTCTGAAACTGGTCTTTGGTAGTACTGGTCTCTGATACTGGTGTCTAGTAGTACTGGTCTCTGATACTGGTCTCTGAAACTGGTTTCTAGTAGTACTGGTCTCTGATACTGGTCTTAGTAGTGCTGGTCTCTGATACTGGTCACTCGTAGAACTGGTCTCTGTTACTGGTCTCTGATACTGGTCTTTTGTAGTACTGGCCTCTGATACTGGTCTCTCGTAGTACTGGTCTCTGTTACTGATCTCTGATACTGGTCTTTGGTAGTACTGGTCTCTGATACTGGTGTCTAGTAGTACTGGTCTCTGTTACTGGTCTCTGATACTGGTCTCTAGTAGTACTGGTCTATGATACTGGTCTCTAGTAGTACTGGTCTCTGATACGGGTCTCTAGTAGTGCTGGTCTCTGATACTGGTCTCTCGTAGTACTGGTCTCTGTTACTGGTCTCTGATACTGGTCTCAAGTAGTACTGGTCTCTGTTACTGGTCTGTGATAATGGTCTCTAGTAGTACAAGTCTCTGATATTGGTCCCTAGTAGTACTGGTCTCTGATACAGGTCTCCAGTAGTATTTGTCTCTGATACAGGTCTCTGTTACTGGTCTCTACTAGTACTGGTCTCTGACACTGGTCTCTGATACTGGTTGCTAGTAGTACTGGTCTCTGATACTGGTCTCTAGTTGCACTGGTCTCTGACACTTGTCTCTGTTACTGGTCTCTAATATTGGTCTCTAGTAATACTGGTCTCTGATACTTGTCTCCCGTAGTACTGGTCTGTGTTACTGCTATCTGATATTGGTCTCTAGTAGTACTGGTCTCTGATACTGGTCTCTGTTACTGGTCTCTGATACTGGTCTCTGTTTCTGGTCTCGAGCAGTACTGTTCTGTGATGCTTCGTTCTAGAAGTGCTGGTCTCTGATAATGGTCTCTAGTACGACTGGTCTCTGATACTGGTCGCTAGTAGTACTGGTCTCTGATACTGGTCTCCAGTAGTGCTGGTCTCTGATACTGGTCTCTAGTAGTACTGGTCTCTGATAATGGTCTCTTGTAGTGCTGGTCTCTGATACTGGTCTCACGTAGTACTGGTCACTGTTACTGGTCCCTGATACTGGTCTTCGCTAGCACTGGTCTCTGATACTGGTCTCTGATAATTGTCTCTAGTAGTGCTGCTCTCTGATACTGGTCTCTAGTAGTACTGCTCTCTGATACTGGTGTCTAGTAGTGCTGGTCTCTGATACTGGTCTCTCGCAGTACTGGTCTCTGTTACTGGTCTCTGATACTGGTCTCTAGTAGTACTGGTCTCTGATACTGGTCTCAAGAAGTACTGGTCCCTGATAATGGTGTCTAGTAGTGCTGGTCTCTGAAACTGGTCTCTCGTAGTACTGGTCTCTGTTACTGGTCTCTGATTCTGGTCTTCGGTAGTACTGGTCTCTGATATGGGTCTCTAGTAGTGCTGGTCTTTGGTACTGGTCTCTCGTAGTATAGGTCTCTGTTACTGGTCTCTGATATTTGTCTTTGGTAGTACTGGTCTCTTATAATGGTCTCTAGTACAACTGGTCTCTAATATTGGTCTCTAGTAGTACTGGTCATTGATAAGGGTCTCTGTTTTTGATCTCTGATACTGGTCTCTGTTATTTGTCTCTGACACTGGTTTCTGTCACTGGTCTCTGATACTGGTCTCTAGTAGTACTGGTCTCTGATACTGGTCTCTAGTAGTACAGGTCTCTGTTATTGATCTCTGATACTGATCTCTGTTATTTGTCTCTGACACTGTTTTCTGTCACTGGTCTCTGATACTGGTCTCTGATACTGGTCTCTAGTAGTACTGGTCCCTGATCCTGGTCTCTAGTAGTGCTGGTCTCTGATACTGGTCTCTCGTAGTACTGGTCTCTCTTACTGGTCTCTGATACTGGTCTCTAGTAGTACTGGTCTCTGTTACTGGTCTGTGATAATGGTCTCTAGTAGTACTGGTCTCTGATATTGGTCCCTAGTAGTACTGGTCTCTAGTAGTACTGGTCTCTGATACAGTTCTCCAGTAGTATTTGTCTCAGATACAGGTCTCTGTTACTGGTCTCTGATACTGGTCTCTACTAGTACTGGTCTCTGTCACTGGTCTCTAATATTGGTCTCTAGTAATACTGGTCTCTGATACTGGTCTCTGTTACTGGTCTCTGATACTGGTCTCTGTTTCTGGTCTCTAGCAGTACTGGTCTGTGATGCTTCGTTCTAGAAGTGCTGGTCTCTGATAATGGTCTCTAGTAGTGCTGGTCTCTGATACTGGTGTCTAGTAGTGCTGGTCTCTGATACTGGTCTCTCGCAGTACTGGTCTCTGTTACTGGTCTCTGATACTGGTCTCTAGTAGTACTGGTCTCTGATACTGGTCTCAAGAAGTACTGGTCTCTGATACTGGTCTCTAGTAGTACTGGTCTCTGATACTGGTGTCTAGTAGTGCTGGTCTCTGATACTGGTCTCTCGCAGTACTGGTCTCTGTTACTGGTCTCTGATACTGGTCTCTAGTAGTACTGGTCTCTGATACTGGTCTCAAGAAGTACTGGTCTCTGATAATGGTCTCTAGTAGTGCTGGTCTCTGATACTGGTCTCTCGTAGTGCTGGTCTCTGTTACTGGTCTCTGATTCTGGTCTTCGGTAGTACTGGTCTCTGATATGGGTCTCTAGTAGTATTGGTCTCTGATACTGGTCTCTGTTACTGGTCTGTTATACTGGTCTCTTATAGTACAGGCCTTTAGGAGTACTGGTCTGTGATATTGGTCTCCCTTACTGGTCTCTGATACTGGTCTTTGATACTGGTCTCTGATACTGGTCTCTAGTAGTACTGGTCTCTAGTTGTACTGGTCTCTGATACTGGTCCCTGTTACTGGTCTCTGATACTGGTCTCTAGTAGTACTGGTCTCTGTTACTGGTCTCTGATACTGGTCTCTAGTAGTACTGGTCTCTGTTACTGGTCTCTGATACTGGTTTCTAGTAGTTCTGGTCCCTGTTACTGGTCTCTGATACAGGTCTCTGTTACTGGTCTATGATACTGGTCTGTACTAGTACTGGTCTCTGATACTGGTCTCTAGTAGTACTGCTCTCTGATACTGGTGTCTAGTAGTGCTGGTCTCTGATACTGGTCTCTCGCAGTACTGGTCTCTGTTACTGGTCTCTGATACTGGTCTCTAGTAGTACTGGTCTCTGATACTGGTCTCAAGAAGTACTGGTCCCTGATAATGGTGTCTAGTAGTGCTGGTCTCTGAAACTGGTCTCTCGTAGTACTGGTCTCTGTTACTGGTCTCTGATTCTGGTCTTCGGTAGTACTGGTCTCTGATATGGGTCTCTAGTAGTGCTGGTCTTTGGTACTGGTCTCTCGTAGTATAGGTCTCTGTTACTGGTCTCTGATATTTGTCTTTGGTAGTACTGGTCTCTTATAATGGTCTCTAGTACAACTGGTCTCTAATATTGGTCTCTAGTAGTACTGGTCATTGATAAGGGTCTCTGTTTTTGATCTCTGATACTGGTCTCTGTTATTTGTCTCTGACACTGGTTTCTGTCACTGGTCTCTGATACTGGTCTCTAGTAGTACTGGTCTCTGATACTGGTCTCTAGTAGTACAGGTCTCTGTTATTGATCTCTGATACTGATCTCTGTTATTTGTCTCTGACACTGTTTTCTGTCACTGGTCTCTGATACTGGTCTCTGATACTGGTCTCTAGTAGTACTGGTCCCTGATCCTGGTCTCTAGTAGTGCTGGTCTCTGATACTGGTCTCTCGTAGTACTGGTCTCTCTTACTGGTCTCTGATACTGGTCTCTAGTAGTACTGGTCTCTGTTACTGGTCTGTGATAATGGTCTCTAGTAGTACTGGTCTCTGATATTGGTCCCTAGTAGTACTGGTCTCTAGTAGTACTGGTCTCTGATACAGTTCTCCAGTAGTATTTGTCTCAGATACAGGTCTCTGTTACTGGTCTCTGATACTGGTCTCTACTAGTACTGGTCTCTGTCACTGGTCTCTAATATTGGTCTCTAGTAATACTGGTCTCTGATACTGGTCTCTGTTACTGGTCTCTGATACTGGTCTCTGTTTCTGGTCTCTAGCAGTACTGGTCTGTGATGCTTCGTTCTAGAAGTGCTGGTCTCTGATAATGGTCTCTAGTAGTGCTGGTCTCTGATACTGGTGTCTAGTAGTGCTGGTCTCTGATACTGGTCTCTCGCAGTACTGGTCTCTGTTACTGGTCTCTGATACTGGTCTCTAGTAGTACTGGTCTCTGATACTGGTCTCAAGAAGTACTGGTCTCTGATACTGGTCTCTAGTAGTACTGGTCTCTGATACTGGTGTCTAGTAGTGCTGGTCTCTGATACTGGTCTCTCGCAGTACTGGTCTCTGTTACTGGTCTCTGATACTGGTCTCTAGTAGTACTGGTCTCTGATACTGGTCTCAAGAAGTACTGGTCTCTGATAATGGTCTCTAGTAGTGCTGGTCTCTGATACTGGTCTCTCGTAGTGCTGGTCTCTGTTACTGGTCTCTGATTCTGGTCTTCGGTAGTACTGGTCTCTGATATGGGTCTCTAGTAGTATTGGTCTCTGATACTGGTCTCTGTTACTGGTCTGTTATACTGGTCTCTTATAGTACAGGCCTTTAGGAGTACTGGTCTGTGATATTGGTCTCCCTTACTGGTCTCTGATACTGGTCTTTGATACTGGTCTCTGATACTGGTCTCTAGTAGTACTGGTCTCTAGTTGTACTGGTCTCTGATACTGGTCCCTGTTACTGGTCTCTGATACTGGTCTCTAGTAGTACTGGTCTCTGTTACTGGTCTCTGATACTGGTTTCTAGTAGTTCTGGTCCCTGTTACTGGTCTCTGATACAGGTCTCTGTTACTGGTCTATGATACTGGTCTGTACTAGTACTGGTCTCTGATACTGGTCTCTGTTACTAGTCTCTGATACTGGTCTCTAGTAGTACTGGTCTCTACTAGTACTGGTCTCTGATACTGGTTTCTAGTAGTACTGGTCTCTGTTACTGGTCTCTGATACTGGTTTCTAGTAGTACTGGTCTCTGTTACTGGTCTCTAGTAGTACTGGTCTCTGTTACTAGTCTCTGATACTGGTCTCTATTCGTGCTGGTCTCTGATACTGGTCTCTGTTACTAGTGTCTGATACTGGTCTCTAGTAGTACTGGTCTCTACTAGTACTGGTCTCTGTTACTGGTCTCTGATACTGATCTCTAGTAGTACTGGTCTCTGATACTGGTCTCTAGTAGTATCAGCACTACAAGATACCAGTATCAGACGCCAGTACTACTGGGGACTAGTAGTACTGGTCTCTGTTACTGGTCTCTGATATTGGTCTCTGTTTCTAGTCTCTGTTACTGGTGTCTGATACTGGTCTCCTATACTTGTCTCTGACACTCGTCTCTGAAACTGGTCTGTAGTAGGACTGGTCTCTGATACTGGTCTCTGTTACTGGTCTCTGATACTGGTCTCTGATACTGGTCTCTGTCACTGGTCTCTGATACTTGTCTCTGATACTTGTCTCTAGTAGTACTGGTGTCTGATACTGGTCTCTAGTAGTATTGGTCTCTGATACTGGTCTCTTTTACTGGTCTGTGATACTGGTCTCTAGTAGTACAGATCTCTAGGAGTACTGGTCTCTGATACTGGTCCCCATTAGTAATGGTTTCTGTTACTGGTCTCTACTAGTACTGTAGTAGTACTTCCATGTAACAGTAAAGGTAATCTGTATGACAGCTGTTATAAATGAAGCCATCGATAAACACAATATTTCCATGTAACAGTGAAGGTAATCTGTATGACAGCTGTTATAAATGAAGCCATCGATAAACACAATATTCCCATGTAACAGTGAAGGTAATCAGTATGACAGCTGTTATAAATGAAGCCATCAGTAAACACAATATTCCCATTTAACAGTGAAGGTAATCAGTGTGACAGCTGTGATAAATGAAGCCATCGATGAACACAATATTTCCATGTAACAGTGAAGGTAATCAGTGTGACAGGTGTCTTTACAATGACAATAACAGAAATTATAAATGAAATAGATGAATTCAAAGAGCCTGTTGAGACGCCTCTCTCCAGTTGACAGTGAAAATTTCTCCAAAACTTTTAAAGTGAGGTTAAATTTAAGTGTTCCCTGGGAAGGTAACATTGGAGAGACCTTCTTCCAAGGTGTTTCGGTGTCTTTACAATGACAATAACAGTTAAATTCAAAGAGCCTATTGAGATGCCTCTCTCCAGTTGACAGGGAAAATAGCAAAGGAGAGTGCAAGTAACATTTTAGATATCTACAATTCATTTCTTTGCACTCACAATGTTGATATCAAAGTGAAATTCAAATAGTCTGGAAATTGTAAAATTTTCAACATTTCCACTGGTCACAGTATTTCATCAACATGGGGAAATTTAATTGTACATATTTGTAATCCTTAATCTGGTAGTGCCAAAAGGGATCACCGTTTTTCATAATTAAATTATGTATATCTTTAAATCAATTTTGGTTGTTGAAATGTGATTTCTTTCAATGAAAATGCGTTTGTAACATGTCAAATTCATCTTACAGATATTTTAAGTTAACTTAAACTAGTCAAGATAAATCTAGACATGTCAAAATGTAATTTCCTCAAGTGAACAGTAAATGGCTACTTTACATATTCAAAGGGCTTGCCTAGAAGGACAAGGAGCAGAGGAGTAATTTGGAAAGCAAACCTCAGACTAGTGGCCTTCAGGGCAGACAACATCTCTGAAAAAATCCCAGAGAGCAATCTCTCCCTGCAATACAGTAGCACACACGTCGGTCCCTACCTTTTTGAAGTTATGTGCCGAACTTCCCAGCAAAGCCGTGTATCCACTTTCCAGCACTGACAAGACTCCAGCAAGCACAGTCGGTGAGCAGAGTTCATGACCATTCTGAAGTGTCTTGAAGTTTCCTCCTGTTTTACTGCTGATAATAAATGACCTAAGAGAGACACAAAATTACAGCAGAGACAATAAATGACCACAGAGAGACACTGAATTACCACAAAATGTCTAAAACGACATCAATTGACCCTTGAAATGACACAAAACAACTTTTAAGAGAAACAAAATGACCTCAGAGGATCAGAGAATAACTGCAACGACACTGAATGACCTCAAAGAGACACAGAACCACAATGACAGAAAGTCCCCACAGAAACCCTGTGTAGGAGAGGTGGTGGGGCCTTTTGCATATCTGTGCCCAGGGGCCCATTGTCTCATAATCTGCCCGTGCATACAGTAGACATAGCTGTCTTTTAAAAAGGGACATTTTTGCCAGATATTTAACTATATGCCAATTTGAAGCTCTCTTGCTGAATGAGAAAAAGCCAGCACCACATCAGAAAAATCTCTGTGTGCAGTTGATTCACACCTCTCTGTTGCTCTCACAGTATGATGACACCATAATATTTAAATGAGGCTTTGTGTAAAATACTCATAAATGAACAATATCCTAAATATTAAGAAAACTGTTGAACCATGAGCATATTTAAATGATAAGGCCTCAGTGCTTGTGTCACTGCTTGCAGCACTGATGGTTAAAAATATATAAGCTGGGCTGTATTTTTATTAGCATGTTGATGCTGGGCTGTTTGTTGGACAGATAAAACACACAGTTGGTAAACCAAAGACAGTAGCTTTAGATTTACCTATTCAAACTTGGTAACAGTCAAACATCAGTCCAATTTGATTCATTTACACTAACATAGTAGTGATGTGGGCAAAATATTGCCAATATTGCTCAAATTTGACCTTCATCAGTGCATTTTTTGTCAAGTCTCAACGGTAAGTTACACAGAAAACAACATGGGCTTTAAAAAGTGTCAAAATCTCCCGTCTACCTTGAATGAGTCCGTTTGTCAGTGACAGCAGGTCTTAAGAAGAGGTCCAGGAGCAACAGGTCTCAGTTTGTAGTCTGTTTTCCAGAAAAATCGTCGAGTGAAAGTTGAGTTGCTGCTTGTCTCTCCGATAGAAAGTTCGTTCTGACTGAAATGTTTAAACGTGTGAAAAGATGCACTTAGAGACCACATAGCAACCATGGAACCATCAGGTCCCTAACAACACGTCTGACCTCACAGCTCTCATTACGTCATCATCAGACAGTCCTCCACTGCAGGAACAATACCACCTGTTAGTTTGTGGCCATTTATTAAACCGGCAATTTATTTATTAAACACGCTGCGGCTTTTTTTCTTTATGTGTGTGTTTTGTTTTCCGCTTTTTTTCTGCATTCACGTGGACAGTTTTTCTCAATCAGCAGCCTTATTGAGAATCGCTTTACTCAGCCGGCTTTTGGCTCTTCTTGATGAGGATATCATCATGTGAATTAATTAACGTGTATTCATTAAACGCTTTCTAGTCAGCTCGAGACTGTCATCGTCTGAAACTTATATCACACTGGTTATGTGGCGCATAGACTCTGCCTCTGAACATGGTAAACAAAAAGGATAAATTAAACTGAGTGAAAACAGCAATGTTGAAAAAAAAAAACTTAAATAGAAATAAAAATATGAGTGTTGGGTTCCGCTGGGCGCTCCCTCCCTCTTTCAGCACTTTCCAATAAAGGCGCACTGCGCTTTTACGCACGACTAGTGACACTGTGGAGGAGATCAGAGAGCCATGAAGACCGTCAGTGTGTGAGCGTTGTGCTGCCACCACTGCAAGAATTTGATCCTGGTGCCTGGTCTGTTGTTCTCTGTCTGAGGAGAAGCGGCTCGGTGCCTGGAGGAGGATGGTGGCTTCACTCTTGATGGAGACCTCCGACACTTTGTCGTGGCCACCAACACGGTTGACATCGCTCCAGAGGAGAGGCTGTAGCAGCTGAGCCAGCACCTGACTCTGGTCCACAGTCTGACCCAGAGACAGTTTTACCGGGTTTCTGAGACGGATGAGTGAAACGCAGGTTTCAGCGTCAACATATTTTTGCCGTTTGTTGTGACTGAACCTCTGAGCGGCTGCGCTGTGATGCAGGGCCGTAATCACCTATTTAACATTGGGGGACCATTGTAAATCACCAGTAACCCCCTCAGGTGAGATTTTTAGATACCTAACAGGTGAACTTACCATTTTACAGCAAACTGAAAGCAAAATCTTGGATCAGGAGTTTTCAGAGTTTAGATGGCTGAGTGCCATTTTAAGGAGCCAGCGTATGATTGAGGGGCGCACAGGGAACGTGAACACTGTGACTTTATTATGTTATTTGAACTATGCTTTTTATGAATATGATTTTTTAAAACTACATACACTTTACAAAAATGATCAAAATGGACAGTGATATATCCCACAACACTCTTATTACATTTAATTTTTCCACTTAGTACATTTGAAAGTAATGAGATAGCATAATAGCGTACACTTCACCTCAAGCTGGGAAAAAACTGAATTTATTGTTAAATAAATTGTTTTAATGAAATCTACACTCTTGGAAGTTTTTTGTTGTCTTTGGTATTTATATGAAAGTATTAAGTGAGCTGTCACAGTCGCCTCTGCACGTGGGGGCAGATGTAACATTTGACTTCTACTGGTTCAATAATGTGACTCTAACATGGCTTGTAAAACACTTGATGGCTGTCAACAAGTAGAGCTCAGATACATGATTGTTTAAAAGGCCCAAATCTACAAATGTATAGTTTAGTAATTAGAGCAATCAACTGAATAACATTCATACACTTTTTAACAACGGGTGTAGCAAGGTGAATTTGTAGTCCATAGGTGATCTACGAATATGTCTTACTCCCAACTCTTCAAGTATTGACGCTTTGTCAGTGGCCCTCGGTGTCCGATACTGAAACATAGAGGCACCTTCGGGTGCGTTCCAAATCGCATACTTTTCCTTTTTACCTTCAGTATGTACTGCAGCTGCCCCGAAAAAGTGGGCACTGTTGCATGCAGTATGTACACAATCGAGACATACTACTGTCTCATAACGTTATGCCCTGAACTTTGACCCTCTGACTCATTTATCTTTTACCATATAGATAAAACAAAGTGCCGTTCACTGAGCTCACCAGTGATGGAGGTCATCCTTGAGAGACCTGCTGTTGTTATTTTGCAGTAAGTAATGACTGCATGCATTGTAGATTCTAACATATCATATTCAGCTACACATTTCTCTGCCACTGTTATCTTTATAGTTATGTCCTATTATTGTTTTTAATATTTATGATTATTTTGTTCACTTCAACCATTAATATTCTTGTTATTACAGGTCATCAGTCACAAAACAACCACAGAAGACACAAATCCACCTCAAAGAGACACAATATGACCTCAGAGAGACACAAACAACAAAAAAAAGAGGCACAACCAGCACAGACTCTGTGTGTCTGACCCTGTGTAGGAGAGGTGGTGGGGCCTTTTGCATATCTGTGCCCAGGGGCCCATTGTCTCATAATCTGCCCGTGCATACAGTAGACACAGCTGTCTTTTACAGAGGCACATTTTTGCCAGATATTCAACTATATGCCAATTTGAAGCTCTCTTGCTGAATGAGAAAAAGCCAGCACCACATCAGAAAAATCTCTGTGTGCAGTTGATTCACACCTCTCTGTTGCTCTCACAGTATGATGACACCATAATATTTAAATGAGGCTT
Organism: Epinephelus awoara; assembly: GCA_035609425.1. Lineage (NCBI taxonomy): Eukaryota > Metazoa > Chordata > Actinopteri > Perciformes > Serranidae > Epinephelus > Epinephelus awoara. The sequence continues at coordinate 37,065,740 of CM069298.1, read as the reverse complement.
TGTGTAAAATACTCATAAATGAACAATATCCTAAATATTAAGAAAACTGTTGAACCATGAGCATATTTAAATGATAAGGCCTCAGTGCTTGTGTCACTGCTTGCAGCACTGATGGTTAAAAATATATAAGCTGGGCTGTATTTTTATTAGCATGTTGATGCTGGGCTGTTTGTTGGACAGATAAAACACACAGTTGGTAAACCAAAGACAGTAGCTTTAGATTTACCTATTCAAACTTGGTAACAGTCAAACATCAGTCCAATTTGATTCATTTACACTAACATAGTAGTGATGTGGGCAAAATATTGCCAATATTGCTCATATTTGACCTTCATCAGTGCATTTTTTGTCAAGTCTCAACGGTAAGTTACACAGAAAACAACATGGGCTTTAAAAAGTGTCAAAATCTCCCGTCTACCTTGAATGAGTCCGTTTGTCAGTGACAGCAGGTCTTAAGAAGAGGTCCAGGAGCAACAGGTCTCAGTTTGTAGTCTGTTTTCCAGAAAAATCGTCGAGTGAAAGTTGAGTTGCTGCTTGTCTCTCCGATAGAAAGTTCGTTCTGACTGAAATGTTTAAACGTGTGAAAAGATGCACTTAGAGACCACATAGCAACCATGGAACCATCAGGTCCCTAACAACACGTCTGACCTCACAGCTCTCATTACGTCATCATCAGACAGTCCTCCACTGCAGGAACAATACCACCTGTTAGTTTGTGGCCATTTATTAAACCAGCAATTTATTGATTAAACACGCTGCGGCTTTTTTCTTCATGTGTGTGTTTTGTTTTTCCGCTTTTTTTTTCTGCATTCACATGGACAGTTTTTCTCAATCAGCAGCCTTATTGAGAATCGCTTTACTCAAATTCTTGCAGTGGTGGCAGCACAACGCTCACACACTGACGGTCTTCATGGCTCTCTGATCTCCTCCACAGTGTCACTAGTCGTGCGTAAAAGCGCAGTGCGCCTTTATTGGAAAGTGCTGAAAGAGGGAGGGAGCGCCCAGCGGAACCCAACACTCATATTTTTATTTCTATTTAAGTTTTTTTTTTCAACATTGCTGTTTTCACTCAGTTTAATTTATCCTTTTTGTTTACCATGTTCAGAGGCAGAGTCTATGCGCCACATAACCAGTGTGATATAAGTTTCAGACGATGACAGTCTCGAGCTGACTAGAAAGCGTTTCATGAATACACCTTAATTAATTCACATGATGATATCCTCATCAAGAAGAACCAAAAGCCGGCTGAGTAAGGTGCCTGGTCTGTTGTTCTCTGTCTGAGGAGAAGCGGCTCGGTGCCTGGAGGAGGATGGTGGCTTCACTCTTGATGGAGACCTCCGCCACTTTGTCGTGGCCACCAACACGGTTGACATCGCTACAGAGGAGAGGCTGTAGCAGCTGAGCCAGCACCTGACTCTGGTCCACAGTCTGACCCAGAGACAGTTTTACCGGGTTTCTGAGACGGATGAGTGAAACGCAGGTTTCAGCGTCAACATATTTTTGCCGTTTGTTGTGACTGAACCTCTGAGCGGCTGCGCTGTGATGCAGGGCCGTAATCACATATTTAACATTGGGGGACCATTGTAAATCACCAGTAACCCCCTCAGGTGAGATTTTTAGAAACCTAACAGGTAAACTGACCATTTTACAGCAAACTGAAAGCAAAATCTTGGATCAGGAGTTTTCAGAGTTTAGATGGCTGAGTGCCATTTTAAGGAGCCAGCGTATGATTGAGGGGCGCACAGGGAACGTGAACACTGTGACTTTATTATGATATTTTTAGGCATGACATACTGAACGATGCTTTTTATGAATATGACTTTTTTAAAGATTATTTTTCTGACCTTTTTGCCTTTATTGTACAGGACAGAGTGAAATGGGGTCATAGACCTAATTTGCATAAAATTATACCTATTTTTTTAGTAAAAATAATCACTAGTAATCTGTTCAGTCATAATGAATTCTGAGTTTGAATATAAAGTGATGGGTTTTTACAGAGTGGTATATGTCAAAGTTTTGTGATTTAAAAAAAAAAAAAAAAACATTTCAAATTTTTGAATGGCAGCCAATTCTAACACCTGTGGTCATTGCAAGTCATATTGACCTGGTTTTGTTTGACTGGTTATGAAGTATAAAGTATCACCCAATTCTGTCACATATTTTTAGCCACCTTCAATCCAACTCATCACCACAAATACCACACACTTAATTAATGGTCAATATAACTCATTTACATGAAATTATATCTTGTTTTTGAGTAAAATAAACATAAATCATTCATTATTTTGGATTATCAGAGACTGCTGTATGTCAAGCATTGACTGATGCAATTTTATTCATAAATAACAGAGAGCAAAGTTTCAGTTTCAAATCCAAACAAAATGTATTTACAAAAACGTTTATTGCCAAAAATCTCTCAACTCCAAACTGAGAGAGAGAGAGAGAGAGAGAGAGAGAGAGAGAGAGAGAGAGAGAGAGAGAGAGAGAAGGGTGTGTCCTTATGTGCATGAGTGGCAGGATTTTACAAATGTACACATTGCATTTGTGGCACCTGATGCTGACTTTGGTGTCAGTCTTGCAGAAACTGCACCTCCTCCTGGGTGATGGGCTGCAGAAGTTGAGGCACCCTGCTGGATTTCTGTAACCAAGCTGGCAGAGGTTGCTGTGCGGGGAGGAACCTGGCGTCAGTTTATTAGTGGTACGACCAGTTCTCGCCCAAGCTCCTCAAGGAACAGCTTCCTCTTGTAGTGCTTCCCCCGATCCCAGTTTGGGTCAACTGCCGTCCACAGAACAAAAGTGTTCACATCACACATCCTTCACATTGAAGAAAATGATCAGGGGCCAACGGGCTGTCCTCCTTTCGCAGGAATACACACTAGTCACCTGCAACAAAAGAAAAAACAAATCATTCAAAAACTTATTTTCTTAAACAAAAATGCAATGCATTGCACTTTGCACAAATGATAATAAATATTGCATGAAAAAAGTGAAATAGCCTACCTTTGTTGGAGTTATACTCCAGAATGATCTGGGGTTTTTGGTCCTCCCTGGGGCTCACAGCAGCGACTCTGTGGAACGTGCTCCTCAGGGTGACACCTTTTCTTTTTATTGGGCAGTAGGACACAAGAGCACATGTGTCTGTGAATGCAAACAGTGAGGAGAAGCAAGCACGCTCTCTTGTTGCCAAGGAGGAAGCTCTGGCTTGTTGCTTCTCACTGTTCCCACCATAGAGAGCTTTTTCTTCAGCAGCTCCTGGCCAAGGGCATACGAAGAAATTATCACATGTGATGGTGTGTCCCTGGAAACCCTCTGTCATCTGGAGCACCACACGCATGCCCTGATTTCTCTCCAGCCGTCCATCAGTGGGTTTGCCAGTGTAAACCTGCATGTCGTATATGTAGCTGGTCTTTGCATCACATGCTGTCCAGATTTTGATGCTGTATTTTCCTGGCTTGCTCGGCATGTACTGCTTGAATGGACAGCGACCTCTGAAGGGGACCAGACACTCGTCCACTGTCACATCTTTGCCTTGATTGTACATCATGGGCACCAAGCACACCCACTGGTCCCACAGGTCACGAATAGCAGCCAGTTTGTCTCCAGCACGGCATGCTGGTCTTGTTTCCCGGTCATCAAAGCGAAGGACTCTGGAGATGAATTGAAACATCTTTAGTGGCATGGTGGCACAAAAAATTGCCCTCCCATGCTCAGCATGCCACAAACTTTCCACAGACTGTTGGACCTGTACACCCCGGCAAGAATCAACAGGCCCAGATATCCCCTCAGATCTGTGAGGTCCATGTCGCTCCACTTTGTGCCGTAGACACGTCTGCCCTCCTTGTTTCTCATGTCCAGCACTAACCTGGTAATTGTTTCAGGCAGAAACAGTTCAAAGGCTGCCTGTATCCCTTCACCACGTGACACAGGATATCTGGTGGGACCCTGGGGGCTGCTCTCTTTGTCAGCTCCCAATATGTGGCGCCTGTCAGTGGGAGGCATGGAAGACCACAGCATACCATCCTCGGACTGAAAATGATTTTCCCCCTCAGCCGGTTCTTCTTCCTCATCGGAGGATTCTTCCTGGCCAGTGGAAGCATAGTCAGGATCATTTTCTGCGTTATTGTCTTCCTCTGACACCTCTTCCTCCATTTCCGCTTCCTCCTCTTTCTCCTCCTCCTCCTCAACAGGGCTGAAAATGAGCTCAAGAGCCTCTGCTGCACTGAAGCGTCTCTTCATGTTGCTGTCTCAGAACAAAATGGTGAAGTGCTCCAAGGAAGCTGTACTAATGAGCTCTGTGTGAGTGATTGTTTTTGTCTTGACCCATGTAGAGAATGGCACATCAAAGATGTGATAAGTACATGTTTTGGAAGGAGGTGGAGTTGCAGGAGGAGGAGGGGGATGGGAGTTTGGAGGGAGGCGGGAGTTGTGGATGTTCAAATTTTTTCTACGTGCTGTGTGAAATGCAAGAAAGGAAGAAGAATGTGGAACATCGATAACACACAATTCTCAAAGAAGACTCAGCTCAGTCACAAAGAGGCATGTTATGCAGGCCAGGGGGTTTATGTGTAGCAACATCATCATGCAGAATCCTGCTTCAGGTCATGTGGGAAAGTGATTTTAGAAGGGCTTGAGAAAAAGCATACTGACACTAAAACATACTTTAACCCAAATTTGAATGTTCGAATTTGAATACATAAGGAACACTACTGGGATGCTACAGAGTGAAAATCTTAAAATAAATGAATTGATAAATAATAATGGACTTGCCTTTTAAAAGTTTATCAATATTTAAAAAACTAAAGTAAGTAGTAAGTTTGCAGTGTCATGTGTTTTTATCAGTGTTTGGCATGGTATTTGATGAAATACAATATTCCTTAATCAGAGAAAACCTACACAAGGCATCTGTGGTCACCTCTCAAACTGTTTGACTGTAAGAAACCGTCTCAGAGCTGCCTCTAAAAGTAGCCTGCTTTAGTAAATATGGAGATGTTCCTGGTGCTGAAATAAACATCTTGCTTTCTGTGACCAGCCAACCTGTAAAATAAGAGACCTTGTTAAGAAACCATCTGGTTAATGAGGAAACACAAAAAATGTGACATGTTTTTGTGTTTCATTTATCATTCAGACTGGCACTTATCATCAACATGTAACAACCATCACACATCAAATCAAGAGCAGACTAACTACATGGGGTTAGACTTCTAACGTTTCCTCACTGAAGCTTCCAGAATATCATAAGTGCTCTCTTACCTCTGCAGCTCTTGTAGTGGTGGCTTTTAGGGTGACTGTATGGAAGCATTCTTAAATATACTGCTTGAAATTAGGTGTGGACTAATGTAGTGTCTGGAAAACAACTGGCTGCAGTGATGTTTCAATCCAACCATACAGTACCAAACAAGTTTAGAATATTCAAGGCAAACTCTTCTCAGTTTGGAAGCAAAATACTGTATTCATTGGAACAAAGCCTAAAATATACACATCACTAATTACTGTCATGCTATTACAATGTAAAGGCTGCAGAAATACATTGAGCAGCTAGAACCTGGTACGCTGTTAAGCCAGGACACAGCTCATTTTATAGTGCATTTCTTTCTTTACAACACCCATATCCTTCCATTAAGGTCCATGTCTGGAACTTGAATGTTGAACAAGCTCTTGTGCTCTCATGGTGCAAAAAGAAAAGAAGCCATCAGCAGTCTGTATAGTCTTAGCCATCCATTCAGATCTGGCCACCAGTAACCTCGGTCCGTCACCTGATGACTGGATCAGCTCCTTCCCACTACCAGAGACAAAAAAGAGACACAGAGGTGAAAGGGACGGTTGGATTCAGCCCTGGTTTACGTTTGGCCTTAGTCTTAAAATTATAAAAGAGCAACAGCTCCCCCTAGAGGCCTAGAGAACTTCCATTGTTTTTACTGAATATGCAGCGTTTTTCTGTTGCATTCATGTTGTAGAAGGCAAAAACAAATAGTTCTGGCTTTCTACAGCATGTTTTCTCATCTGCAGCAAACTTCCATTGTTGTATTTATTTTGGATTTGGAAAATTTGAATTGGCATTGCTACTAATGCTGCAGCACAGTTCTAATGGAAATGTTTTGGGCCGCTGTAGTGCGTTTGCTCCTGTCGGTACCTTTGGCCTTGGCCGAGGCCTGCACCCTCAGAGTGCCCTTCTAGGTAAATATGAGTTGGCTCAGATTTGACTCATTCTTACCTCTGGTAGTCCAGTTCAAGGAGACTGACCCCATTAACAGCCAGGATCCTTTCTCCAGGTACCAGCTTCTTACACCGAGCTGCAGGAGAGTCTGGGACCAATGCACGGATAAAGATGGCTTTCACGCTCAAGGAAGTGTCCTGGAAGATGAGGTCAAAATGTCCTTACTAATCACTAATCACTAATGAGGACATTGCAGAGAATCTTTTTGATTTCTTCTTCTGTTTATAGCAGCTTTAAATGAGCACCACTTCCCATAAAGCCCTGGACTGTCACAGGATGACCGTCAAAGTTTAACTAAGGTGACCAGATGTCTGAGATGAAAATCGGGGACATTTCCAGTGCGGCGGTGAAAAATCATTAAATATTATCATTATGAAAAAAAAACGGGGACAAGTACTCTTTCATGTATTTTGACCAGCTTTTATTATACAAAAGGTTACAATCAAACAAATGAGTGACATCACTAACCATCCATCCACTGAGGAAGACAAAAATATCTTAATCTTATTAGCTTGAGTTAGGATGGATTTTTGGTCAAAAGGTTTTGACTCATAACTGAATACTGAACTGATATTTATGACACAAAAGGTAGCAAACAAAAAAAGGGATGACATCACCGTGATCCCCTCATTCATCCACCTCCGTAGCCTCTGCCTCAGGAGCCTGGGTAGAATAAGAGCAGAGGAGAACATGAGAAAAACTGCAAGAACAGAGCCAATAGTAAGTGAACAGTTTCTTAAAGAAATAACATCAGTTATATAATTTAGTCATTGTGCTCTTTTTTATATGCTCTGTGTAATTGCCTCTGTTTGAAATGTGCTACATCAGAGGTTCCTAAACCTTTCAGACCATGTATCACTATGTACCAAACCAAATTTCCAAATTGCAACTTTCTTCTGCAGATATGATTTTTTCATACAAAAATAACTGTATACCCCATGCAACAGCATCAGCAAGGCTAAACATCAACAAAATGCTACTTTATTAAAATCAAGAATAGCCTACATTTATAAAGTGCACTCACAAAAGACAGAGATAATATTGTCATGTCATGGTAATCTAATATAACAAGTTACACCTTCACCAACAACAGTGACATACAAAACAGTGACATAGGGCATCATCTGATCAGATGGTCTGCATTTATAACTACTAAATTCATTGGTCACCCACACGGCAGTGTCTGGCGCCAGCCCGACACAAAATACAGCAGTTAATACACACAACTATTAACCATTTACTTACTGTTTATTTATTATTTTAACACAGCCTCAGGTCCCTATGCCTCCAGGAAAATCCTATGCTACCAAAGCAGTCTTCCACCTCCTCCCTTTCTAAAACAGCCACATACAATCTCATCACCTGGTAATCTCACGCTAACGTTACAGCTTCACCAATGACAGATATAAAAGCAGTGACATAATGTTAACATTCACTGACTTTTATAACCTTATGTTAGGTCTTCAGTTCAGATTAAACAGACGCACTGCCTGTTACAATCACACTTAGCCGACTCTACCTCACCTCACACTCACACACACACACACACACACACACACACACACACACTCACACACAGTCAAGTCTACTGCCAGCTCACACAAAATAAATAAGTTCATACACAACATACCATTTAACGCGGCCGCCGGTGTTATGTCCCTACTGGTTTCCAATTTAACTGGTTTCCTTACCAAACAGCTGCAGGTGTGCTGCGCCTCCATCAGCAGATTTGTCACAAATTCACAAACATACACAACATATTACTGGCGAATTTAAAGTTATTAGTTAGTTAATGCTTTTTCTAAAGCTCTTGCAGCACCCCTGCATCTGACCCTTAAAGCAGAGACTGTTGTCTGTATTGTCCTCGCTGGTAGCCATAAGGAAAAAGTGTGGAGGCTGAGACATGACAGAAATAAACTTAATAATATGATAAATACTTTTCTCAGACCTTGCGTTATGTTGTAATTTCTGTCATATTGCCTCTAAAATAGCCTTTCCAGTATGTATCCTACATTTCAGGAACCCTTTGAGTCATATTTTTTAATAGGGGACAGGTAATCGTTAACTAAGTTTTAAAAAAACTTTTAAAGTTGACCGAAATTATCAAGCCGTCACTCATAGTGATGAATTAAGGAATGAAGGAATGAATGAAGATGCTAAATAAACATTTGCAGACGCTACATTAGTTAGCTAGACTTGATCCCTGTTCTTAATCAGACAAAGGTTTTAGCCATATTAAACATGCAGGATCCACATAAGTGATTTCAGACAGGTAGAAAAAGTCAGGGTCAGTCCTGTTATTTTAATTGGATCATTCTTTACCCTGCTTAATAAATGTTAATTTCTGTGGCTGTAAGTAAAGAATGTAGTTGCACAACTAATGTCAGCTTGTCTTGTTACAGGTCTTTGTCCACCCCAACACCTCTTCATTCTTCGGATCTTGGCTGCAGAAATGGTGACCAGCAACATCTGTGACCACTGCAGCAGCAGGGATGCAGTGATCAGATGCCTGGACTGTGTTCCCTCTGGAACTTCATTCGTTTGTGGAACGTGTGATGAAGTGGTGCACAAGAGGCAGGTGTTCCACAACAGGGAAGCCACGTTCGAGGGTTTTTACAAACCCATTGCACCCACCACCATAGTGGTGCTGGATGAGCATGGCCAGTATCAACTTGATGAACAAGGTGTGTTCAAAAAAATTCAATAGATGTGCCCTCATCATTTTACCATAATGTGCACTAAATGTTCAGTTTCATTGTAAGCCGCATGTATAGTTTGCTGTAACTGTATTTTTTTTTTTTGTTTGTTTTTTTGTAACTGTGTCTTCAGTGTTTACACAAGTGAATAACTCATCATGATTTATAATATTTTTTTAACTGCAGTGTGCCTTCTGCCACAAACAAATTTGCTCCTGCAGTCCAAGCACAAACGTGACCATCACCCCAGGAAAGCAGACTGTTGTGGTGACCATCAATGGTATGTTGTTGTTGGTAACTTTTTGTATGACACCATAAAGTTAGATCAAGAGATAAATGGCTTACTGCTATACAATTTTTCTGTAGTGTACAAATATTTGTCAAATAGTAAAATTATTTCTGTTTTTCAGGAACATACAACCTGTGCCTGCCTGCTGCTTCCTGTCGCGTTTGTTCAGGCAAATGGACCCCAGGCACAAATGACTTGCTGAGATACAGATACTGGCCAGCAACCTCCAGCTGCCAAATGATGTTTACATTTGATGTGTTGACACGTTCCACCGGGCATGTCGAGAATTATCTTTCTGTCAATTTAAAAAAGATGATCTGTGCCAGGGGGAACCATTCAAGTGCCCAGCATGCACGCCAGACATGCTGGCTATTTCAGTAGATGGTAATCGCAAGCATTACCGCTACAGCAAGTCAAAAGGGTCAGTTTACTGATTTTCTCATTTTTGTTACAGATATATTAACTATGCTGAATGTCATCCTTGTTACATTTAATCACATGCTCTGTAGTGTATACTGCAAAACACATGGAAAGACATAGTGGAGTATTTTCAAGTTAATGCTGATGTTTTTATATCACCTACATAAGCAGACAAGACTATTAGGAAAACAATGGCTCCTCCTCCTCAGCCATTATGTCATAGTATGACATAATGGCTGTTACTCTTGACACAGCATCCTTTAAAGAAGTAATGCACAAAGACTTAAATGTGTAGCTCATGTATTAATAATTGATAGCATATGCAAACTGTTCAATTGAAATTTAGCGAACAAAATAATGTTTGTGTGAATATGTTGTCTTCTCATTCAACAGGACAGATGAGCCATCTCTTTTTGAGGGGCTGTTCATGGCAGAAGACACCAGAGTCTCTGCTTTTGTTGACCAACTCAAAAGCCACATGGTGAGTGAAGGGATTTAGTCAACCTGCTAATCTTCATGATTTTTTTTCCTAACCAAGGGCAACATGTAATTTATTGTATGTACTTTCAGAGGTCTGGTCATGATGGCTGTGGCCCAGCCACATTCACTGCGGGGAGAGAGGCTTCAACGAAGTCAAGGGCCAAGGTGGATGAGGAGGGTCTTGAAATAGCCGTGTGCAGACATGGCATCTTGTTGCAAGGCTTGAGTCACTACCGTGGTGAAATCTATGCCTATCCAATGGACCTGCAGAAGGAGCTGGCTCAAGCTGCAAATGTAACATTCTTTTGTATGGACATTGCTTGCAGGTATGACGTCGTTGCTGTATTTTTCACAGATGTTGTAGGCTGCATTAAATCATTATTTTTATTCAATAGTGGGGGTGCAACACTACAACTGGATATTAAATCATCTGTTTTAGGTATTTTAAATGTTATATGTAGGGCTGTCAGTGTTAACGCATGCAATTAATCCAGAGACTTTAATGTGTTAATTATTTTTTAACGCAAGTTCATCACATGAGCAGAGATATACAGACTTGTCATCCGACTTTTCCTGACAGTGATAGACTGACAGTAGACAGACTGACAGCATCAGACAGACAGAAAGCTCCAGTCAGTCTTCAGCAGCCTTCAGTCTGTTCACTAACTTCTATCTCCAGTAGAGTCACGTCACCTTCACTGTCTGTTGGATGACACAGCTCCGTCACCTCTGGCTGCTGCTGCAGCTGCAGGACAGGTCGTCTGCTCAGAGCAGCCTCCTGAAGTGACCTCAACCATTGTAGCAAGTTCCATTAGTTAACAATAGTAAGCGGATGTTGAAATCCTTGTTAAAATCCACAGGATATCAGTTAATTGGCTAACTAAACGATGCGCCATGAGGTTATACATATGTTCCAAGTCAGTTCAGAGAAATGACTTTTAGGTGATGGTAAACAAAAAAGTCATCATGGTGTGTTCAAATGCAAATTCTAGAAACAGAAAATGCAGGTACACAAAAATAATGTAGGCTAGCTGTGTATGTGCCCATTAATAATGAAATTAAAGCGAATACTTAAAGTAATGCAAAAGTGTTTTTTTTCTAATAGTAATAACGACTTTTACATGCAGTAATTAATTCAATATGTTTTTAGTGAAGTAACTAGTACTTAGCATGAATTTGCTGTGTTTTAAAAATGAGATTAAATGTTTTAATTGATTGACAGCACTAGTTGTATGTGATCCCTTTTACACCAAATCTCCAGCAGATATTCAGGCACCATCAACCTTTATTTGATGTCTAGAACTAAGCAATTTACCTATTACAGGTATTGGCCATATTTACACTGGATGGCCGAGAAGGTCCCCGAGCTCCAGCAATTAACAGGGATGAAGCCTCTTCTCTCAGTGATGCATGCTAAAGCTCACACTGGCAAATGTGAGGTACAGTGTGCCAGTTCAATATTTCTATGTTCAAGATGTATGTTTTGAACATAAGCACAAAGTAGAAAAAGTAGTCCACATTCCTGAAAACACTGAGTACATTATATGCAACTATATTATATATGTGTAAATAATATTGTATGTGGTTAAACTTGGTAAATAAAGTGTTACAAAGGTAACAAAAACATCAGCCTCGCAAGACCCATGAAGTATGTAGAATATACCTTTAGATACTGTTTATCTATGATTCAATAATATTTGGTGAAAAAAGGTCAAAGGTTTAACTAAAATCAGCTGTAATAGACTTGCTTTGTGGAAACGAGCTTTATTCTGTTGCTGTACATTTCAGAGTTTACTTGATTTACTAACAATAACAAAATGAATTATGGATGCATGTTGTAGAAAATATTATTTAAATGTGAAATGTGTTCATCTTATTGTTTATGTTGTGGAGCAGGTTAAGTGGGGTGGCAGAAGCCAAGAAGGTGCTGGAAACACCATTGGCGAGGAGGTGGAACAAGTTAATAGTTTCCTCTCAAGGGCTGCTCTGACCACAAAGTACATGACCAAGTCAGGTTGGTACAGAAACCTCTGCCTGCTTTGGAATGGTACCAAAATGTCAAATTGTTTTAAATGTGCATCTATCAATTTTTTTCAGGCAGAGCAGATGTGATCACAGTGCTTGCCATGGGATGGAACAACAGGAAAGTGGAGGGTCTTTAGAATATCAGCACTAGACACATGTTGGTTAATGAAAAGTAGTGAGAAAACTTTAGAAAATCCAAAAGATTCCAAACATAAATGTCATTGCTTTGTTAGACAGTAAATTTCTTACTTTGTTTCTTTTTTTCACTAAATACACTCTCTATCTCTTAGCATTTTCCTTTGGCGTTAATGTTGTGTTTATAAGTCAATAGGTCAGCCTAGTACAAGACTTTACATTACAAGGGAACTGAGGAAATGCCCAAGCAGGTGATGATGGAGTGTTGTAGTACATACCTGTAAAATTTAAGCAGCAGCATTTTGAGTGTTGAAGTTCAACATTTTGAGTGTTGAAAATGAAGAGATAACATATTTTTGTAGGTCAACCCAGATGTGTTATTGGTAGACCTTGCTTCAGGCAGTTAAATGAAAACCAATTTAAAAAAGAAAACCTCTCATCTATATCCCATTGTCTGAGGCACATGGTACAAGTGCATGTAGGGTGTGATGAGTGTGTTTTTGGGTTTAACAAATTAAACTAGGGTGTCATCTCTCATTCCCTTTAATAGCCAGGTGCATGAGGGGTGGGCATATTGCTTTTGCCATATGCTATCAAACATATTGCCTGTGAATTAGCCGCACTTGTCTTTAGGACAAGCGTGGTCTGTGTCTGTTGAACCCTCTGCCCCGTGCCCACACTGTGTCCCACTCAGCCGTCCAATCAACAACTGTGTTTGACAGCATGTATTGGCATGCACCAACATTTAAATGAGGAGGACAAATGTGTGTAAAGTGATGTGTGGCTGGATCAGGCTTGACAGGTTATAAAAAATGATCATTACGCTTAGCACCCAATGTGATTGAATGGTTGTGGATTTAAACCATCTTTGATGAGGAAAATACTGATGTCATCACCTGCCACAATCTTACAGCAGCTTTTTGTATTCTTTTGTTTTTCTTTAGGATTCTTAAAATTACAAAATTTAGTGCAGTAAACACTCCCAGTTGACACAGAGAAAGTTTTGAGAGTGTCTAACCCCCTGTTGCTCATCAGCACTCATTCAGTGTAGACATCATAGACTGCGACCATCCCAATTGTAAGATAGAAGTTTGTATTGTCGAAACGAGTCATAAAAGTTGGATTTATGAAGTCCAAACTACTTTTGAGCAGATCCTTGTCCATTATGCAGCTTACAAATTGTGAAGGTTTTAGCACTGAGGGCACATAACATACAAAATACACTTAACGTGAAGTGTAAAGTATTTACAGATATGTTTCTGAAATGCTTGCCATTTTACATTTCCACACCACTACACCTGAAAGACAGATATACAATGTTCCAATGTTTATAGTGTATTTGCAATGTCTGAAGCGTGATATCAATGACTAATCTTGACATTAAAAAGATTTCCAACTCAAGGGTGCTGTGTCATGTGTATTATTGTATTATTATAATGCTGCCACTGATATAATGCTGTCAGTATTTAATTACAATTGATTCATTAATTATTATTTCACTTCATTAAGGTATTCCACCAGGTTAATGGGGTTTTCAGCAAATGTATTTGTTTTGTCTTTTGTAAGGGAGAGTGGGGGTTAATTCAACAAGGTAAACATGATTTTTATTTTTATTTTTGTATTGAGATAGACAAGACAGACGTTCAGGAAAGAGAAAGTTGGGGACTCGTTCCGTACATTCTATGGGTAGTCTGCCGTGGACAGGCTGCGTTCCATTTCATGCACACGCCTTTTTGCAGTAATGTGAGATCAAACTCATGTCAGCACACAAATGTATAAAGGTAACTGTACAGCAATCAAAACAATTATTATATATACTTGTGATGCATCTTTCGGCTGCAATTATTATTGGATTTATTGGGCAGAAACATCTTTTTGCGACCCTACTTTGATAACCAGACGTATGTCTGGGATTTGCATGAAATAAAGCCGCATGATAGGCTACAGCTTCAAAAGTATCAGAAATTTACCAATTTTATTGACATACTGATCACGTTAATTAAGTCAAATCAACATTTCGGCTAGACTATATTTTAGAAATATCGTACAGATAAGTCTCTATGACACTATTTATCAGCCTAGTCTGGAAACCGGAATCAGACAGTGCCGCCATTTTTTGTCATGCATCGTAAGAAAACTATTAAAATACACAAGAAATTCAGCCTCATTTCTCTTTTGGTTGGCATAGTTTATACGTATTCAATGTAATGGAAAATTCGGCTTTAATAGATTTTTTATTTATTCATTGGATTATCCAAACGTAACCCTATTTTGCAACCCTGATTGCCAACAGGAAGAACTCCATATGCGGCGCTGCTTGTAACTACTGCCGATCCAAAAATCTCTTAAAAACACGAACATCTTCACCATGTTTTTTTCATGCCTTATCTAACTTAAGTATAGTTAGCAGTTCGGCTATACTACACATTTGATTTATTCATTGATTAGATCTAATCCTAACCCTAATTTCCAATCATTTATTTTTGCCGGAAAACTACAAAAATGGCGGTCATTTGTGGAATGTCAACGGTGCAGCTCCAGGGAATTGTAGTTTTATTTTAAAAATGGACTTTTTTTCTATTATTGCAAATTTGAAACTCTAGGACAGTACACTGGGGGGTTTTAAGGGATGGGTAACACGTTAGTGTGATTAGATTTTAAATATCATATTGAAAAATGGGTTAAAATATATTTTTGCCATATTCTTTAGTGCAGCTATTAGGTGGCATTACCAGTATATGTACAATCATACAGCTTAAGTCAAAAGCTATCTATAAAAATTGGCCCCATGTCTTTATCACCTTCCATTAAGGAATGGCGACCTGCTCAAAATCCATAAATTTCACAGGTCAAAGGTCAATATTTTCTGACAGGAACCACCCATAACCTTCAAACCACTATATTTGTACTCAGCAGGTCGAGACCTTTCCAACGATGTATTTAGTTTAGTCCTACAGCAAAGTTTTAATTTTCACATCCACAGACACATCCTTGGTCCAGGCGTATATTCAAACAGCCCTTTGGTGGCTCAACAGATGAAATGAACAATCTTGAGGTTTTGGTGATTGTTTTTTTATTCTTACTCCTTTAGAATAACCATTATAATAATTCTGGACACTTATTTTCATAATAAAATGCTATATATTTCTGTTCTGGGTTATCCAATATCCAGTCAATGTACCTGCACTATATAAATGTGACTTGTTTCCAGTCACTGCAGCATCAGCTGGCAGTGTTTTCAGTGTGTGTGTGTGTGTGTGTGTGTGTGTGTTTTTGGCTTTATGGCACAGTGAAGGCACAATTTTTAGCAGGAAATAACACAGAAGCATATATGAGTAATTTGGCCAGGTATTAAAATGTATGTTTGTGGAATGATAATGAGATCACCGTTGTGAAAGATACTGTCATGATGCTGCCAGGTACATGGTTCAGATGAAAAATAAAGATGTGGTAACAGATGTCACACCACTACTCAAACCTCTTCAGTATGTCATAGTATCTCAATGTTGAAACAACTTGCTCTAAACTAAAAAGCAAAGCAAAAAAACAAACAAAACCAAAGGAAACAAATTGCATTTAACTCCTATGTCAACTTTAAAAATCGCTGTACCACCATAGCCTTATCTCTCTGAAAGATCTGCCAATTTAAACTTAAGTTATGCAATAAAGGCATATTCCAGTGCAAATACTTGTTTGAACTAAGTGACCCACAATATTAAATACCAGTCTCCCACTTATATATCAGAAATGTAAAACATAAGTTGACTCTACAGTTTTAACAAGTTGATTCCACTCTTTGGTATGCTCTAACCTTGTCCTACTGGGTGAAATTCCAAATACCAAACATTTTAGATTAATTTATAATATGCCTGTTAATGCAGATATGTATACATATCAATATTAAACATTTAGATAATCGAGCACTCATAGAGAGTGAAAAAGAATGTGTCAGAAGCGGTCAAGAAGCCATTATATACTACCATATCTAAGGGAGAATTGGCCATGTTTGATTTAATAAAAAGGAAAATGAAGATGATCAACCTGTCCGGTTTTATATGAATAAACACACATTCAGGCTTATAATTGACTAACTGCAAACAATCGTAAGTCTTAATGAAGGAACACAGCCAACAACAGGTGTAATTGATTTTCAGACCTTCCACTTTAATATCTGACCACTCAGATAATTAACTTTACAAACTTTTTATATATATAATATATACAACTGTATAAACAAGTAAAACCTACCCCCATTCCCAAAAAACAAACAAACAACAACAACAACAACAAAAAAGGAACTTTGTACAAAAGTGTGCACGGTTTTCTCACAACAAATCACTTCTTTGCAAAACTCGAAACAAAAGCAATGGTTTAGTCATTCATTTAATATAAACATAGTACTTAAAAATGAAACAATTTAAACCATTATGTAGAACTCAGGTTATAAACAAACATTAAAATCATAATATAATAACAAATTCAATGAGCAACAAACAAAACATGCGCAACAGACAATTTGTCAGCTTCTTTTATATTTCTATGTTTTCTTTCGGCTCCCAGGAGTTCTTCCACCTTGCTCCACTGTAAGAAACACAGCAAAATCTGTTACTATCATATTATACTGAACAGTTTAATATAAAGTACTATGTTGACACTGTATTTGTAAAAAGACATGGACTCAAGTATGCCTGCATTTGCATCTTTTTTCCTCCTCATAATATGCACATATAATAAGGCTGTCAGTTTCAATTGACTCACTTATTTATAACATGTGTTTACAACATGTTTTTAACTTTCATTGATCAGATTTTGTATTCATATTCAGCTTTAAAAAAAATAGCCTAATGGTCTAATCAAAAATTGCATTATCAAGTGATCATTGTAAATTATAGCTGATCAGATTTGTATAAAAAAGGATGTACCATTTACTTAGATTTTAGCCGGAAATTTTAATTTAAACATCATCGGTCAATGTAGTACAGCCGCCAATTAAATATCTGTTATGCTGTATATTTAACGCTACATCCCTGTAAGAAAAGATGCAAAAGAATGCTGTTTGCTGACTTCAGCTGTCTACTTGAAACAATCTGTCCCATGAAACTGACTCAAATTTAACAATCTGGGCTTGAGTACTACACTCATCAACCAGATACTAGATGTCCTTACAAACAGACCCAAAACATTTCAGACTGGCAGTCACACCTCATCTATATAAGGGGCTGATCGATATTTATATGCAAATGGGGCTGGTCCAAAACAGGGGGGGGTTCCCGAACTTTTTTTTGTGCACTGGGGGGGCATATGGTTTTTATTTTGGCTTCAGGGGGGGTCATGCAACTTTGATTTGTTAAGTTTTGTATGATTTTTTGTTTGTTTTCCATTCGTATTTTACTCAGAGGTTTTGGTTTATACTCCGCTATATAAAGTTACCCTGCATGGTCCACAATGGTATTTCCCACTTGCGCACACGTCACTGACCGGAAAACCCAATAGAGTAGCAGAAGAAGACGACCGCGGAACACAAACAATTCAAGCATAATGGCTGCTGTGAGGAAATCAGTGTATCGAAAGGAAAGTTTCCTTCATGCTAAGTTGAGAGTGTCTTTGCAGACCTTAAAAGCGGATGAGACACTGGACAAATTGAATTTTATTACAGAGTCGACAAAGAATAAGAACTTGCGCGACAAACTTCCAGCTCTGAGTCGGCTGCTGAGTGAGCTGCTGCTCCCATGCAGCCACTGGTGAGAGCAAACCTTGTGGATGGCTGGACTACGAGTATGCGTATCAGTGTATCATTCGTTCATTCCATTTTCAATTTAAAATCAAAAATCAAAAAACGAAAAAACGGTTTGTTTTTCCATTATTCGTTAAATAATCAAATTCAAAAATACAAAAAACGGTTTGTTTTTCTTATTTTTGATTTTATGCTCACATCAAAAATAGCAAATTGAAAAATGGGCCACGATTAAAATTTGATTTTGATTTTTCATTTGATCCAACTTGCGTGACCCGGAAGCGCATTGCATTAACTGGATAAAAAGAAAATTAGACACCTTATCTCATAATTACGAGAAAAGATCTCGTAAGTACACAAATAATAGCCTAATTAATTACATATGTGGAAATAGCCTGTGTCGTCCTTTGTTAACCATTTCACATACAGATGTTACTCATTTCACTGCCGCAGCCACAGTGAAGGGGGTGAAACAATTGATCCAGGAGTAGCTGCAGTGCGCAACAACAACCAGCAGGTGGCACATGTGAGCAGTAGAGATACAGCGTCCAACTGAAACTGTTTGAGAATTAGCAGTAGGCCTACTGATAAACGACATTTATACTATGATATTTCCACAGCGGTCAGTGTTAGGTCCCCTATTATCCTAGTGATCTCAGTGTCATGATGTAGAACTGCAAATGTATGTGTGACATATAGGCAGAGTTGGGTATAGGTATAGAGTTGGCAGTTACACTTAGAGTAAAGCTACTGAAGACCAGCAAAATGTTTTCATTTATTCTTTCAGGTGGGTAAATGTCACCTAATCACCTTCAGATTTCATCAGTAGTGTACCCTTAATAGATAGCTTGTTTATATGGTTTGTATTGTGCTTCGTGATATTGTTTGAGGGAACTGTAACATAAGGTAACTGCATATGGGGCCGTTCACATGTAGCGTCTTTTGCGCGCACAAATCCATTAGTTTCAATGTAGATGCGCGCCAAGCGCGCTCACAATTCCTGTAGCATGATGTTATTAGGCTAAATATTACATTTCTAACAGTGTCTGAGCTGATTTATTGGCACAGTATGCTTGTAGGCTGCTGTAACGTTAGGTTTACAGAGGAAATAACGGGATGTGACAGGGCCGTCCACACCAAGAAACATAACTGTAACGTTAACTATAACGATAACAATGGCAGCCTCCACACCAATGAACGATATCGTCGTGTTGCTAGGTTACGCCAAACACACACTGCTCGGTGCGGTCGGCAGGTGATATTGATGACCTGTTATTGCTGTATGTTGCGAGACAGAAAAAGAAAACCAATTTGCCGCTTGCTCCACCTGTCTGTCTGTCTGTCTGTCTGTCAGCTCCATCTGTCATGAGACAAACATGAATGAAGACGTGCAGTTTATTGTGTTTCACCGGCGACGAGCTGTCATTACGCGCGACAATTACGCACGGCTGCACGCTCTTTATAACTCACTGTGTGAACCTATGTTGCATAATAAAGATTTGTCCCCCTCAGTAACTTCATCCTGGCTCCTGAATTTTATGAATGGAGGGGATGAGAGGAGACGCATTCCCCTGCAAAATGTATTTTATTGCAGTTATTTTCCCGGTATTTGCAAAACAAAATCACTGAAGTTAAGGTTCTGTCACAAAACTATATTGTTATGGATCTTTGCACATGGTTAAGTGGGTGTATGGAAATCCTGGAGCTTTCTTAGTGGGTATACGTGACGTGATGAACGTCTCGACCTGTCATTTCGGATGGATTTTGATTGGCTGTCAGTGTTTCTATCGCTCATCAAATCGCTCTGAAAGTGATCCAAACGATATCGTCCACCACTATCGTTGTCGTTATAGTTGTAGTGTGGACGCTGCCAAACACTTGAGTTTAGAACGATTTTTAAAACTGTATATTTATAGTTATATTTATAGTTATAGTTCTTGGTGTGGACGGCCCTAAGTCACATCCCGTTATTTCCTCTGTAAACCTAACGTCACAGCAGCCTACAAGCATGCTGTGCCAATAAATCAGCTCAGACACTGTTAGAAATGTAATATTTAGCCTAATAACATCATTACAGCAGTAATAACGTCAGCTTTAGTCAAATGGCTCTAGATCTCCCGGTAAATGTCATCAACTCTGGACACATTTTCCCTGTGTGTTGACATGATAATGGCCGCGTTTCCCACATCGCTCTTAGCTTAAGAAGATCTTTCATTAAGAAGGAGTTGTAAGATCGAGCTGACCCACTGTTAACAGACTTCTTAGCCACCAAACGCTCACAGATCCGGCCGCAGCAGGCACATTAATATTACACTGAGCAAGGACAACAGTGCGCACCGTATATATTTTGATCTATTTTATACTTCAGATTTATATTGTTTGCCATTAATTGGTGACAGAAAAGAACGATTTTCATTCCGCAGGGAAACGCGTGTCCTTACTCTATGTGCCTGAGATCGATTGATTTCAGCACCACGGCAGTGGCCAGCTCCTGTTAAGATATAAACACAATGAAAGCGGACAAGCCTACTTATTTATCGTCTTATTAATATTTTTCTTCCGCCAGATTTCAGTGCGTAACTTGTGCCACAGCTCTGAGCGCACACAGGGTCTTCATAAAACATAGATTCAAGATTCATTATGCACAGTAAGGACACACGTTTCCCTATTCTGAAGTATAAAATAGATCAAAATATATACGGTGCGCACTGTTGTCCTTGCTGAGTGTAATACTCCGTCGTAATTTACAATATATATACATTATAATAAAGATATGGGATATGGTCAAGATGGCACCACCCGAGTGGCAGCTGGTTATAGTTCCGCCCCCCCTTCGTGGATGTGCAGTATGTGGTTCTGAGCGAAGCAGTGGCCACAGTGACACCTTTCCTGATCTCATAATTACGAGATAAGGTGTCTAAATTTTTTTTATCCAGTGAATGCAATGCGCTTCCGTAGTATACTGTACAGGTCCGGCAGAAAATATAACAGTACTGCTAATTCTCAAACAGTTTCAGTTGGACGCTGTATATGAACTGTTCTCCTCCTCCTTATGTTAAATGCTGAATGGCTCTTTAAAGTACCGCTTTGGAAAACTACAAGAGGACACAAAATGGATTTTTGCGGCTGCTACCGGTCCATTTGGTTTAAAACACAACACTGTTCTACAGCTGGGAAGGTAGGAGAGAAAAAAACTCACGCCTTAAAGCTGACAATGAAAGCTTTTATACTCACAGCTGTTTATTTTAAATACGAAAAATATAGCTCCCAATCTGTCTTTATTTTACAGTGTCAGAATCAAATGAAAGACGTTTCCAGATTTAGTTCCACAGTAGCTTTGTGAACTCAATACTGACCCCACCTGGCAGAGTAAGGTTTAAATGGCGAAGTCAAATACGGTGCTGTTTATTGATGGAAATCGTCATTATTATTGCCCTCTTTACTGCTGGTGTGATTATATACAAAATGTTGTTTATGGTTGGGGGGGGGGGGTCATACATGTTTCTCCAATCCCTCAGGGGGGGCCAAAACTTTTTTTTTGGACGCTTGGGGGGGGGGTTTAAGGAAAAAATAAAATCATAATCACTTCCCAACTATACCCCGGTCCTATTTAAATAACGGTCAGCCCCTAAGTGCTCAACATTGGAAACCCCCAGGGCTGTGTGATCAGTCCCATCTATTCGCACTGCACTCCAAGACAACCAAGGAACTCTCCTGTGAAGTATGCAGATGCCACTACCATCACTGGATGTAGTATAAACAACAATGACAGTTCAAACTAGGAGGAAATTTTGAAATCTTGCAGAATGGTGCATAGAGAGCAATACACTGCCAAACAGACACACATTCTCTTTGATCTCAGAGGAGGTGGAGCAGGTCAACAGCTTCAGGTTCCTGGTTCTAGTTGCACAAATAACTGGAATCAAGAATCATCATTAAATTTGAAAATTGACACTACATTTCCAAATTAAATTGGAAATTTGATACAACTACTCACATCCACTTAAATCTTCAACTTGAAATTAACAGTTTATTGAGGTGACCGTTATGGCTAGACTAACTGATACATGGCAGAAAGTGAAAAAAGTCTCTGTGCAGAGGTTTTTCAGAATAATGAAAATATCTTTTATCAGGCTATTGTTTTATCCGGTCTTGTAAACCTCTTTTAGAATGTGTTCATTTTAATCACTGCAGCATTAACTTTATGCAGTTAAAAAGGAACTTTGCCAAACTTCAACCACTTCTGCATCACAACATTTGAGTAGAATACGGAAATCAACAATGTTTTCCATTGCAATGACACCACATTTTTCTGCTAACAGAAATCCACCAAAATTTAGGACTGCTATTATCAGATAGAGATAATAGTTCTGTATTTTGTAAGCATGTAAAAGGTGCAGAAAATGCTCTAATTGCTATGGAAACCTCAGAAGGCTAAGTTCCACAGCTAAATTCTTCTCATTTTTTTACAGGGGCGCAATAGAAATATCCTGACTGTTAACATCACAAACTGGCATGGTTCTTGCATGACCCAGGAGAGTGTTCCATTGACACCATCTATTGAGCATCAGTGACATCATTAAAGTAACATATCTGCAGAGCCCAAAGGATACTAAAAGACAACACCCACCCAGCTAAGTCTGCTCACCCTGCTGCTATCTGGAAGTCAAAACAAAAGTATACACTAGTACACCATGTATTACAGAGGAGCTTCTTTCCTGTTCTTTTGTGATCTGTGAGTCTGTGCAACTCATTGTACATATTCCCATTTTATGTGTGTAGCACAGGGAACTGTCTTTTGTTGCACTGAAGTTGCACTAGTACTTTGTGGCCTTTAATTAGGAACAAATGCCACACATATAAGAAAAACCAGCAACAACACACAAGTGCCAATATGCCACACATATGGCAAAATCGATGCAATGCTAGTTTGCTTTAAGTGTCACTAATCACTCAATTAGTTCACTTTGCAGATGTTTGTACAAATTACGCAACTAAAAGGCCTGCATATAACATCACAGATAACCTCATTCTAAGTTCTTTACAGCAGAATCACAACAGCACACAATATGGACTAACACTTTTCCAAAGAAATGGAACTCACGCACACACACACATTACATGTGAGCAGATACATGTCATCACCAACATTATAAACAAGTGAGCAAATCAGCACATCAGTCCCAACAACAGTAGTTGTAAAGTGCAGTGGAAAAAATGATATGAAAAAAGGAGCAAATCAGGTGAACTGTCCCGTAATCAATCTTGTACTTTCCCTAGATTACATTACAAAACATATCCAAACTCATACACACTAAAGGTTCATAAAGTCTGAGAACACTAGACAAAATACCTCTATTTTTCATTTGTTTCTGATGTAAAAGTATTTTGGTAATTACAATAATAAACACAGTATTTGATATGCCCCCCTTTTGCTTTAATAACAGCATGCATGCGATCTGGCAGGGTCTCCTTAAGTTTCTGTAACACCTGATGACTCGTGGTATCTGAGCTTGATTTGACAGTGATCCATAAAGGTTCTTGTCATATCAGACACTGTTTGGCTTTCTCAGTCTTTGAGTGCACCCATCAATTTTCAATGGATTTGAGGTTAGGTGAATGTAGAGGAAAGTAAATAATAGCAGGAGTTGTTTGGTCTTACTTCTAAGTAGTTCTCTCAGCTTTGAGGTGTGTTCGGGCTCATTTTTGTTACTGCAGTATAAAACCCTGATACTGTGAGATCATATCTGGACCAGGGGTTTCTATGGGGTCAGCAGCGGTACAATAAAACACTTAGAAATTAAATCACTTGAATCCTAAACCTGATCTCAATGCATCAAGCTTTGCAAAACAACAACAACAACAACAACAACAACAACAACAACATAAGTTACAACAACAAAAACAAACAGGACTTCCAATTAGCAGTTGTCCTGTCAAAATCAGTCTGTACTGCAGTGTCTCAGAGAAGAGAAGAGTTTCTTACTTACTAGCAAAATCAAGGCAAAAAGCTTGATGTGCCTTAGTAATAACAGAATATCAAAGAAGATGACAGAAAACACTTCTATTTAGCGATGAACCAAAGTGATTGGTATCTGTCAGTAGCACAAGGTTGTGAGGGGACAGACAGGAGGGACAATGAAATGGTGTTGGGAATGTAATACATGTAATACATGACATGTAATACATTGCACCATACATAAAAATAGTGTGATCCCAACACAGGAAAGTCTCAGGTTTTTAATTACATTTATGAACAATTTTATGATCCTAGACTTCATCCTCCTAATGATACCAACAGTAGTGTAAGATGATTCAACTTTAACTCATTTTACATGTCAGTCATATTGAACAGGGGTGTACTATTTATTTATCTTTGTGATTGTTGAATCATTTATAATCCATAACATTATGCTTCCCAAACATTTTTATCACTATGTAACAGGCTTGACATCAGTCCATGCTTTCATTTATGTGAGGTGTTTGAGATGGAAACAAATGTTTATTTTGTGTAAATTCAGCTACCCAAGGCCAACCACTAACAGTAAGCATCAAAAAACATACTTACCATCCTGAGCAGGGAAGCCACTCCACCAAAACCTCCTCACGGCCCTTTGTAAAGACAGAAAGACAATAAGGTAAAAAACTCCATCTTTCAACAGTAGATTAATGTATTGCTTAGCTGGCAGTGAATCAATCAATTAAAGTGAAATCAAACAATTATGCAGTGTAGTATAAAGTACCTACAAGTCATACTTGAGTAAAGGTAAAGATATTTTGTTCTAAGAGAAAGTATTATTAATGAATTAAATAGTACTTGAGTCATAAATTATCCAAACTTAACTGTACTTAAGTGACAAAAGCAGTAGTGTAAGTAAATTGTGTATATATTTGCATGTATGTATAATCTGCATAATGTGGGTTGATAAATTCTCAACCTGGCTGATTATTAGAGCCATTATTCAGTATTTTTCTGATCATCGGAATTCAGTGGCTTTTTAATCCAGTAACTAATGAAATAAAATATTTGTAAAATACACAACCTTGGTTGTGAGGCAGCCTATAATCTGTAAAGGAACTAGTGACTAAAGTTGTAAAGTTATCGGGGTACAAGTACAAAAGTAAAAAAAAGTACAATATTTGCCTGCAAAATGTGGTGGAATGGAGGTATTAACAGAAAATGGAAATTCTCAATTTAAGTCCAAGTACCTAAAAAATTACTTAAGTACATTCCTAAATTAAATGTCCTTAACTACATAAAGTTACTGCATTAATGTTACCATACAAAGTGTATTAACTCTCATGCTATCATTCCATTAATGTCAATGCCATAAGGAGGATCTTTTGGTCATATTTTTTGGCAGAGTACTTTTACTTATATAGTCATTAATTCAAATTTGCAATCAAAAACTAATTTCTGAGGCACCAAAAAAATTGACACAAGAGGCTGGAAATTCCAACATGAAGCAACTCATAATGACCTTAACCTTAAATTCTAAATATCTAAAAATTATTCTGTAAATTGAGTCATGTGTTTACAGACATATTTACAACACACTATAATAGTAAGCTTGTAAGTGTTGCAATGTCATTCTTGTTTGTGCAGTCTGATAAATTACCTTAAAGCCTCCTTATTAACAAAAGACAACCTTTCTCTTCAACAGAGAAAGGTTTATGATATTTAAATCACCAATTTTTTAAAGTTCTAGCACCAACCTCCCTGATTCTTTCCCTCAGTACTTTTTTTGTAGGAGAAAGTGGTTGCCCCATGATGAATAGGACATTCTGAAAAGAATGACAAGATAATAATGATTTGTTGATTGAACAAATATCTTCAAAACAATAACATGAGTGTCATCATATAAAGATGACAGTGATACTTTATATAATCAACTAATAAACTTATCATACCACTATATAACTACACAAAAAAGTGATACAGAGAAATGTCACTTTTGAGAAGGAGAAATTGTAACCATATTTTTTTTAACGCTAAGGTGGCAGGCTTTATTTATTCAGCTAAAAGCAGCCTCGATTTTACGTCATTGTCAGTGACCCATGGCTTTTGACTGTGCAAAAAGTTGCACATGCAAGCAAATCAGCTTGCATATAAAAGGTTCGATTCTTTTGGTAAGAACAGAATGACTGATAAGTCCAAACATACCACTGGGATCAGGTTTCCTCTTTCTCTGTCTTCTTTTTGTTGAGGAAGACAACAGAGTGGTTTTCTAGGGAGCAGCAAGGGAAAGGACTGATGGCACTGGACGGTCCAGGGAGGAGGAAATAGAGTGGGTTAGAGAGGATGAGGTGAAAATGGGATGGGTCAGGGGTGAGGACAGAGAACAGGAAGAGGAGGACACTGATAAGGTCGGGGTGGAGGATACAGGAGCAGTCAGGTATGAGGACACAGGAGGAGGCAGGATAGAAGACACATTCAGGCAAGAGGACACAGGGGGAGGCAGGGTGGAGGACACAGGAGGAGGCAGGGTGGAGGACACAGGAGGAGGCAGGGTGGAGGACACAGGAGGAGGACACAGGAGGAGGCAAGGTGGAGGACACAGGAGGAGGCAGGGTGGAGGACACAGGAGGAGGACACAGGAGGAGGCAGGGTGGAGGACACAGGAGGAGGCAGGGTGGAGGATACAGGAGGAGGCAGGCTGGAGGACAGGGGGAGGCAGGGTGGAGGATACAGGAGGAGGCAGGCTGGAGGACACAGGGGGAGGCAGGGTGGAGGATACAGGAGGAGGCAGGCTGGAGGATACAGGAGGAGGCAGGCTGGAGGACACAGGGGGAGGCAGGGTGGAGGACACAGGGGGAGGCAGGGTGGAGGACACAGGAGGAGGCAGGCTGGAGGACACAGGGGGAGGCAGGGTGGGACACACGGGAGGTGTAATGGAGGGGGAAATAGGAGTCAGTGTGAGTGTGATTAAAGTATCAGAGTCTGGGTTGTCTTGTGGTGTGGACATGAAATGTGATGTTGGGTCAGCTGCAACATCAGCAGGGAGGACATCATGGTTTAATGGTGTCGCTGGAGTGTCTGTGTCGGGGGCTGAGGAATCCTCGGTGTGTGGTGCCGGAGTCCCCCTCATCCTGGTTGCTGGTTCAGCTGCCACAGTCACTTTAATGATCAAAAAAAATATGAGGAGAAATACACATATTAAAATCTGTATAAGCTGTTCAACAAAATACCTGACACTATGACATAAGTATACTCAACAATTTACATTAAAAATGTCATTGGATTGCTTTGTTGATTACCTCCGCCAAGGAGGTTATGTTTTTGCCAGAGTTTGTTTGTCTGTCTGTCTGTCTGTGTGTTAGCAAGATAACTCAAAAAGTTATGGAAGGATCTTTCTGAAATTTTCAGGGAATGTCGGGAATGGCAAAAACTATAAGTGAATCAATTTTGGGGGTGATCCGGAAGGAATCCTGGATTCTGGATCACTTTGAAATTTTCGTTAACATTGCTTTAAATGGGGCATAAAATTTTGCTCCTCAATATTTCGATTGATTACAGACCGATGTTTATGAAATTAAAGACACTTGTTAAGGGGGTCGTTCCCTATCACATCACAAAGATTGATCCGGATCAGATCCGGATTGCGAATTTTATTGCGATTTTTCAAAAAATTGGGGTGCCCTTGCGTTTTTGCCTACTGTTCCTTTACTATTATAGGTAGAAACTTCTTACAAGGACCATCTTATAGAGGAGTTAATTCTGCATCTGAGTCATGTTAACAGATTTGTGCTATCTTCAATATGTGAGAAGACAGATCCAGATGAAATTGGGGTAAATTTTTACAGGAAGCGATGTGGATTTGGGACGTTTTCAATGGTATGTCGCATGCATAACGTCCACTAATGAGGTTATACAGGATCTATTACTAAGAGTCTGAGGAAATAGCAGTAATCAAATGACATTCACATTCAAAAGCTCTGTATGGACCTGGATCCAGAAGAAAACCGCCATTACCGTAAAAATGATTTTTGTGAATATCTTCAAAACTAACAATCATATCAAGGTGAATCCAATTTCTAATAGTATGATTTCATGGTCAAGGAATCTAATAGTTTAGATAAAATACATATAGGACCGTCTTTTATTGGGGATCATTGCAAGGGGGAATGGTGCTGCTTGGCGGAGGTCTGCGCTCTCCGAGTGCTTTTCTAGTTTATTTATGAAATGTATATTGCAATTACAGGGATTTTCAAAAATAGAATAAATAGCTACACTTGGACATTTATTTTTTAATAAAAAAAACAAGTAGAGCCTGCCTTGTTTGTTTGATTGATTAATCGAGCAATGAATGTGACCACAGGTTTGCTGTTTATGCAGACCCAGCACATTACTTAAAGGCAACAAACTGCCATGTATCCAAGAAACAGTGTAACTAAATACATTTACTTAAGTACTGTTCTTGAGAACCATTTAAGGTACATGTACTTAATTTGAGTATTTCCATTTTCTGCAACTTTACACATCCATTCTACTGCATTGTGGAGGCAAATGTTGTACTTAAACTTGACTACATTTACTTGAGCGAGAAGCTGATAATCAGTTTAACACTATTTTAGAGTGTATGCATTTATGTAAATATATGTATAATTTACCTATTTCTTGAAATTATGACATATTAGTACATTCATTGCTAGAAAATGACTTTTAATATTTAAGTACAGTTAATATCAGAAACCTTAAGACTTTTACTTTAGTATTTTTTATTTAGGTCACTTTAACTTTTAACCAATTAATATTCTAACATGGTATGTTTACTTTGACTCAAGTAGGACTTTTGTGCACTGTATTACACAATGCCAAGATCCTGTAAAATTAGTCTTAACTAGGTTAGATCAGAATAGCATGACAATTTAGAACTGTCCGAGGATGGGCCATGAATTTTATTGTTGATCATAAAACAATTAAATAAATAAATAATAATAATAACTCAGTTGTCTTAAAATGTCATTGTGGTGACAAGTCAAGATAATCCCGAATATTCTCACAAGAGTGACTATAGAAACATGTCTGGTTCACTGACGTACAGTCCTACTGTACGACTGGTTTCCTGACTTATTTAGAAATAACATAGACTGTCACCGTGCTTGAAGGTTCAGTTTGCACATTGTATTTGCACATAAACAACTTGATAATGGTAAACTGCATATCTGATCATTTGTTTAGAGAAATCAAAATGTTAAAATTTAAGTACACCCGTGATGCTTAAAGTATGACTAGTTATCATCGTTATCACTGTCACAAGACCTGATTCTTAGTAGGCAACTTGCAGGTGCATTCTGACAATCGCAAACTGGTAATTTTTTGGGGAAAATTTAAATGTGAAATCTAACAATATCCAGTGCAGCAATCTGTTACTTGTGGTATAGCTAGCCACCACAAAAGTATCAATTATGGTGGAAGATGCCTCTGTGGCTGGATTAAAGAAATTATCGATCAAATTTATTTCATATTTGATTGGTTTGATATAGTGATGTTAGCCTAAATTGTTTCCACTGCTACTACTTTCTAGCCCCACAGAAAGAAACCCTCTTCACATAAATCCTACAGTACAGACCATTTGTTTCCCCTTTGTGGCAGTTAGGTTTCTCTGTTGTCTCTCTACACAGTTACCATGGCAACTTCCCTTTTAATTCTCTAAAATTTGGATGAAAAAATAAAGGTACATGTGTGTCAGTGCAGGGTGTCTCCACACATACCTAATTTATAAAGTATACTGTAAAAAAACAGATATTTACCTGAAAGGTCTAACTTTAATTCTTAAAAAAATACTTGGAGAGATGGAGACATTGTTTCTTAAAAGAGATGCTGTTAATGAACTTTTGAATAAAAATATCAATTTGTTGTTTTCTGACTGCACCAGTGAAAGTGATATTACCACTACAGAAAAAAAAATCAAGAATAAATATTATACTGTGAGGACACACAGACGGATTAATAACTACCTCCATGTTCTTCCGAAACAACACTGTTCATACTCACTCATGAGTAGGTATTCGAGACATAAATGGTATAAATAGTTTAAAATTTTCCATGCACATTTGTTTACATTACCATTCAAGAGACTTTCATAAATCCTCTTTATTGTGTGAAGGGCATCGTTGGCATCATCTGTGGACAGAAGCACTCTGCCAAAAAGCCCCTTGCTGTTCTCCTGGCAAGAAGGAGGATTGGGTGTCGCTCCAGTAGTTCCCACTTGTGGAGCTGCAATAAAATTGACGCAAAACCATACAGCTTAAAAATAAACTAAGTTCAGACTACTAATAAGGTTAGCATTTGATGCTTTGCTTCACAGGCAGAGAAGTGAAAGTCAAAGAACTTAAGTAACAATAAATAGTTACTGAGTAGAAATGACAAATGAACTATTACACCACATGGAACTAATCAAATGTATAACAAAAAATAGCTACTATGTTTCTGGTCAACTGCATACGTTTGCCGTTACTGAGGATAGTACTGTACTATTTTTACTACACACACCACAGAGGTTATGTTTTTACCCCTTCATCTTTGTTTGATCAGTGTGCTAAATGACACAGAAACTAATGGACAAATTTCTATAAAACATACATAAGCAATTGGTCTGGGCCCAGAGTATTAACTATGAGCTTTTGTGTGGAATTTTTTTTAAATATTTTAATTAAATTATAAGGCAATAATGCATGGATCATAATTTAAAAAAGAAACAGGTGTATTTAGGAGGGTGGACTCTATGAGTGAATATAAAGGGGACTGTTGGTACTTGGTGGAGACAAGCACTGTTTGAAGCAGTTCGACTTCATGCTCTTGAAAGGTGTTAATCTTATCATTCTTATCTGCTGGATTTTTTCTATGCAATAAGGGGCAAATGCCCTATCTTGAAATATTTGCCAAATTAAAGAAAAAACAAAACAACCAACAACACACAACTTTTGTATCTGCACTATAAATTTGATCGACTAAATTTAATGGGTTCTTTCTTGGTCCATGCAACATCCTTCTATCAAGTCTCAACACAGTCAAGCTGGTGTTTTTTTCTGCAATCCTGCTCGGCAAACTGGAAAAAAAACATAAAAATCAAAATAAATGTTTTACTGATACTGGCTGCGCAAAGCTACGTTATGTCATGTCCATTTAGTGAGCAAAAAAATGTCTTACTAATTACTTTGCACATCATCTACAACTGAGAATTTGAGATTGTCTTTTACAATCAAACAGGGATGAATGTTGGAATCCTGGGCAGAAATAAAGCAATGTGCATGTTGATGTGAATATATGCAGCAATTTACTTACTTTAAAAAAATGTTTGCGTGAAAAAATCACTTACCAGTAGATTTGTGGCATCATATACTTTATTGATGCTGCAGTTTTTCTGCTGCCGCTCCTTCCAAGCCTGGGAAAACTTTTTTTTTTGTCCTCTAATTTTGTTTTATAGGGCTGCTTCGCCTCACAGTGCTGACATTTTTTGCAGGCCACTCCGATTTTTGCCTTGCAATGATGGCAGTCTTTTAGAGTAGGCATCTGTAGCAAAAAACATCATAATGATTGGAGAATGCTTTGTAAGCAGAGGATAGGTGGTATTTTTTCATCCATACTGTGGGTGAGAAATTGTGTCAACGCATTCACCTGAAATACTGGATTGTAAATCCAATATATCAAGCTACAATGTAATGCCAAGGATGCACAGGGGGCATGAAAGCCACCAAGGCTCAGAAGCTGCAGCCTTTTGTTACTTTTAGTACACATAACTTACATAGTTCTATTTATTATTGGTGTCAGAACAGAGAATAGATAGATGAGCAGACACATAGACGACATAAATTTCCGTTTCCACCAATTATTACGAAAGGCATGTGTTCTTTAAACTTAGTGCAGAAAAGTGATTGTTCACTCATCCAGGAAAGCATAAAAGGATATGTGAGGTAATTATAAATATCAGAGCAGAAGACTAGTGCAGAGATGTGTGCTTCTGATGTCACAGCCAGGCTCCTGCTTGCTTGCGCATCATACTAGGACCTGGATCCCCACTTATAAAACTGTGTGTAGGATCCATACTTGGAGTGTATATGCACAAAGAAAGGCAGGTGGAAGGCATAAAAAAACCTGGTTATGTCTATGTGAACACCTGCCTCATGTCCAGCCCTATACAAGTCCATTTTTACTCAAAAATGTTCAGTGCTATGCATCACCATTCATCCACCTATCCATACATCATGTAGGCTGTCACTGAAGTATATTGATACTTACAGCAATCAGACAGTTTCACACTGTGTTTATGATAAAATGTCATACGGAGGAATCTTGAGGAAGCTGTTCCCTTCAGGGGTGGCCACAGCGAATCATCTGTCTCCATCTAACCCAATCCTCTGCTTCCTCTTCTCTCACACCAACTAACTTCACGTCCTCTGTCACTACATCCATGAATCTCCTCTTTGGTCTTCCTCTAGGCCTCCTGACTGGCAGTTCCAACCTCAGCATCCTTCTGCCAACATATTCAGTCTCCCTCCTCTAATAATAATAATAATAATAGATTTTCTTTATAACGCACTTTACATTTGAATACAAATCTCAAAGTGCACAGTACAGGCAACAATAACAATAAAAGCAACAGAGGCAATAAAATCGAGCAACAGAACAAGACAGTATAAAATATAAACAGTCAGCAGATGAAATCAGATAAAATCAGCCAGGAAAAGCTTTCTGAAAAAGGAAGGTTTTGAGACCTTTTTTAAAAGCATCCACCGTCTGTGGAGCCCTGAGGTGGTCGGGGAGGGCGTTCCACAGACGGGGAGCAGCAGCCTCGAAAGCCCTGTCGCCCATGGTCTTGAGCCGAGTCCTGGGCGGGCGCAGACGGTGCAGTTGGCCTGACCGGGTTCTGGATGAGATATGTGGATTGAGAAGTTCGGTGAGGTAGGAGGGGGCTGCACCGTGCAGACAGTGATGGGTGTGAAGGAGGATTTTGAATTCGATGCGGAGGTGAACGGGGAGCCAGTGCAGAGTGTGAAGGATGGGGGTGATGTGCTCATATTTACGCACTCTCATCAGGACCCGGGCAGCGCTGTTTTGGACATATTGAAGCCTTTGTAGGCTCTTGCCCGGGATCCCGATGAGAAGTGCGTTACAGTAGTCCAGCCTGGAGGAGACAAAGGCATGGACGAGCCTTTCTGCAGCAGGACGAGAGAGAGATGGCCGGAGTTTGGCGATATTACGGAGGTGAAAGAAGGAAGTTTTGCAGATATGGTTGATATGATCGTCAAAGCTAAGATGGGGGTCAAACCTGACTCCCAAATTAGTCACGGAAGGAGAGAGGGAAAAGTTGTGACCGAGAAAGGAGATGGAGGAAATGAGGGAGGAACGGAGCTGGTGAGGGGTGCCGATGTGAATGGCTTCCGTTTTGGAGCTGTTCAGCTGTAAGAAGTTTTCACTCATCCAAGCCTTTATCTCCTCCAGGCAGGAGTCCAGTTGAGTGACAGAGGGGGAGGGAGTGGAGGAGGGGGTGACTTTGAGATAGAGTTGTGTGTCATCAGCATAGCAATGGAATTGTATTCCATGCCTGCTGACGACACGGCCAAGGGGGAGCATGTAGATGGTGAAGAGGGTTGGACCGAGCACAGAGCCCTGGGGGACCCCACAGATAACAGTGTGGGGGTGGGATTTAGCATCCCCCAGGGCAACGAACTCGGTCCTTCCTGTGAGGTATGAGTGAAACCATTGAAGGGCGGTGCCAGAGATACCAATGTCATGTTGGAGGCGATGAAGGAGGATGTGATGATCAACAGTATCAAATGCAGCAGAGAGGTCGAGAAGGATGAGGAGGGAAGTGGAGCCGGAGTCAGAGGTCATCAGGAGGTCATTGGTGACTCTGATGAGAGCTGTCTCGGTGCTGTGGGAGGGACGAAAACCGGATTGGAATTTTTCATACAGACTGTTAGATTTAAGATGGTTGTGGAGTTGGATGGATACAATTCTTTCAAGGGTTTTGGAGATGAAGGGGAGATTGGAAATGGGTCTGTAGTTTGACAGAGGTTCAGGATCAAGGGTGGGTTTTTTGAGGAAGGGCTTGATGACAGCTGTTTTGAGGCTGGCCGGAACGTGGCCAGATTGAAGAGAGAGGTTAATGATGTTTGTTATTAGTTGACTGATGGAATGACAGTGAGCTTTAAGCAGAGGGGAGGGGAAGGGGTCGAGGGAGCATGTGGATGGTTTGGATTTACTGATTATTTTTTCGACCTCCTGCTGCACTGTGGGGGAGAATTGAGACAGGTGTTGTGTGGTGGGTGCAATGTCAAATGATGGGACAGAACTGTTGGCGGGAGAGAGAGATGCACGGATATGGTGTATTTTGGAGGTAAAAAAATCCATGAATTTGTTGCACTGGGTGACTGTTTGGTTGTGGTGTGGTGAAGTCTGAGGTTTGAGAAGATGTTTGACGGTGGAGAAGAGTTGTTTGGAATTACCTAGGTTATTGTTGATGATGTTGGAGTAGTGTGTTGACCTGGCCTCGGAGAGTTCTTTGGCATATCTCCGTCGATGTTCCCGGTAGGCCAACTTATGCACCGTCAGCCCAGATGTGATGTAGGCCCGCTCCAGGACTCGGCCATTCCTTTTCAGCAGTCTCAGCTCCTCAGTGAACCAGGGGGCAGAACGGGTGAAGGTGACTGTCCTGGTTTTAAGTGGAGCATGAAGGTTGAGGATAGAGTGAAGATTATGGTTGTAGTAGTCCATGAGGTCGGTAACTGATGTGTTTGAAGGAGGAGAAAGGAGCTGGAGATGCTGACTGAGGGAGGTGGAGTCAATGTTCTTGAGATTTCTGAAGGATATGAGGCGTTGTGGTTTGGTGAGGGGGGGAGGGAAAGGGGTCCTGAAGGTGACTGCATAATGGTCTGAAATGCCGATGTCCTAGATGAGGAGGTCTGAGATGTGGATGGAATCTGTGATGACCAGGTCCAGTGTGTGGCCCTTGGTGTGGGTGGGTCCAACAACAGATTGATGGAGATTGAGGCAGTTCAGAACCTGTTTAAATTCAGCAGCCAGTTGGCAGGAGAGTGAGTCCATGTGGATGTTAAAATCCCCCAGAACCAGAATGTTTGAGTGTGAGGTGAAAAGTGAGATGAGAAAGTCATGAACTTCAGAGAGGAATGACGGATGTGGTTTGGGGGGGCGATAAATAAGTGCTATGGTTGCAGAGGTGATGTGATGTGAGATGATGTGTTTGCAATTAAAAACCAGATGTTCAAAAGTGTTGACGGGAGGGACAGACAGTAGAGAGGTTTGAATGGTACTGCGGTCAAAAACAGCGAGACCACCCACTCGACCGGTAGTCCGGGCCTTACTGAGGTAACTATAACCAGGGGGACAGGCCTCATTGAGGACAGAGTAGACCTCAGGCTGTTGCCAGGTCTCTGTAAGACAAAGAATGTCAATTTCCTTCCTCTGCACATGTCTTAACCATCTCAGTCTGGCCTCTCTGACTCTCTTATCTGTACAACATCTAACGTGCTGAGGAATATTAAGTAATAATTCCTCTAACATTTAATTTCCATTTCTTCTTCCATTACTTCATCACCTCATCTTAAATAAAATCAACATCTGTGTCGCTTATTTCCGGTCTCCAAAATGAAAAATACTTTGTTTGTTAACAGGCCTGCCCAGTTTTACACATCACAATATTTTGTATTGGGTGTCTCATTTGCGTCTCCGTTATTCCGTGATGCCGTCATACTAAACTGACGTTACAAGTAGTAACGAGAATCACAGTTACTACGGTACACATTGAATCAACGCAAAAATGCGACTTCGTGTTATATTCTACATAGTTTGTTATCATAGCGGTAGTTAGCTTTTCCTCAGATAACTTTGAGCTAAATTTACGTTAGCTTGGACAACAAAAACGTCAACGCTGGTCGTATGATTTGGGTCCGTGTATGTCACGGCCATCCGTTTTTTGTTTTGAAATGACAAGATAAAAATAGAAAAATAACCCGTTTCCCGTTTTTGTGTTTTATAATGAAAAACGGAAAACGGAAAACGGATTGTTATCCATTATCCATTATCCGTTATCCGATTTAATTTGATGTGTTTAGAAATCGAAATTGGGAATTAAAATCATGAGGGAAAACGGTTTCTGCACTGTGATATTGTGACACAGCTCCAAAATTCTCTCTGTGACCCGGAAGTTGTAGGTCTGTTTACCTGTACCGCATTACAACACCAGAAGAAGACGAGGGCACATGTGGTTGCTAACGTTAGCTTCAGAAAGATGGACAGTACTACGGTTGTACTATAGACTATGGGTTGTACTCTATCGAGCAGTGGAGAAGATTGAAGAATTTTTCAGGTAAGTCATCAACTATGCTTAGCTTGTTTCTGCTATTCCATCCGTTTTTGGTTGCCATCAAACTGTTTTCTGTTCAGATATCTGATTATTACAGTCAGTTTTCTCCGTTAGTCGTCTGTTTACTTTTCTGTTGGCGTTGGCGTTGTCACGGCAATGACCGCATTTCAAAATAAAAGTCTCTAAATTAAAACGACCAGTAAACACTGAACACAAAAACAGACAGAAAATAGAGTTAAGCTAATAACCCTTTCTGAACAGAAAACAGTTTGATAATGGATAATGGATAACGATCCGCTTTCCGTTTTTCGTTTTTCAGTATAAAACACAAAAACGGGAAACGATTCGTTTTACGTTTTTCGTTTTTCATTATAAAACACAAAAATGGGAAACGGGTTATTTTTCTATTTTTATCTTGTCATTTCAAAACAGAAAACGCATGGCCGCGATGTACACGGACCGATTTGGAGGACTTGTTGGCAATGTCACAAAGTAATAACACTTTTCTTACAATACCTGAATATTTTTTGTGAATATCTGTACTTTACATGTGTTTTTACATTTCTGTCAACTTTTACTTTTATTCCACTATACAAGCAAACCTATGGTCCAGAAATGTATTGTATGTAAAAGTATACATTTTATTTAGGAAATGTAGTGGAGTAAAAGGGAAAGTTGACAAAAATTTAAAAACTAAAGTAAAGTACAGATACTCCTAAAAAACAAACAGCTATTATTACTTTGTTTCATGACACCACTGATTATTACCTTATTATTGACTCAAAGCCTGTAGGGCAGGTTCTGGTAAGATTACTAGAAAATATCACAGGTTATCAATTATTCATAACTTCCGGACACATTGCATGCAATAGTCCACCTTCCCTCTCTCTCTCACACACACACACACACACACACACACACACACACACACACACACACACACACACACACACACACACCACAGAGCGTAGCCAATGACCTCAGTTCTGACTATTATGCTACTATAATGCAAAAAGCTGGCAGATTGTGGGTGGGGTCTGGTTCGGGTGGTCGATTAAACCATATTTTAGCTGGCTGCACAGTGGAGATTGGACAGGTGAAGCTGAAAACAATTCCTGTCTGTCAGAAATGCAATGTGGCTTGTGCCATATCTTCTAGCAAGAATCATTTTCTATTTGTACAGACACACTTTTTTTTTGTTTTTAATTCAGGCCTCAGAGAAATGTTATTGACGACCCCTATTGTAGTGTTAAGTGCTTTGAGTGGCGCTAAGACTAGTAAAAGCAGTATGTAAAAGCAGTCCATAAGATGCAAACAATATAAAAGTAGGTACAGAACAAGGTACAAACATACAGTGCAATCTCGTACCTCCATCAGAAAGGAGGTTTTCATAGGTTTCGATTCTCATACAGTGTTTGCAGATCTATATTTAGAAATGTGACTTAACTGCAAAGAAAGGGCAAGAACTGTTGTCAGTATAATTACCTCCTCAGACAGGACTGTGATAAAAAGGTTGGTTTCCTCTGATAATGCATCTAAACGTACAGACATTATGACGCAACAGAGGTCAAAATCAGTGTGCACCTCCCTCATTTACCCCGCTGCCTTTGATCCAATCTGTCAATAAAAATAAAGCTGAGAGGGAGGTCTGTGTATGAAGTTCAACTCATTAACTGATGACAGCTATTGCTGGGTGTCACTTTCCTTTGTTCATGTTGGACTGTGCAGTAATTAATTCCATGTAGTTGCATAAGTTTGGTTTCCACTATGTGGAACAGTGACACATTGCTCATTTTCCATAACCGATCATCTTATTGCCTCTCGTTTTCCTTTCTGCCTGTAGTCCTCTCCTACTATTGTCATGCATACCCTCCACCTACCCATCACCACCTTATCTTCATAGATTCATCAGTATCATCTGCCTCATCGGCCACTACCACCACCACCAGTGTCTGGACTCAATGGGAAATTAATTTTGCTGCTGCTCAGATGTCCCTCAATCACAAAAAAATCTCCCTCTAGTCTCCAAGCACCAAAGACTTTGATAATTCTAATACCTTTTCCATTGGCACTGTTGGCTGCGCTGAGTAGTCATATTTGTTTC
Source organism: Epinephelus awoara (assembly GCA_035609425.1). Lineage (NCBI taxonomy): Eukaryota > Metazoa > Chordata > Actinopteri > Perciformes > Serranidae > Epinephelus > Epinephelus awoara. The sequence goes on along the minus strand of CM069298.1, from coordinate 37,027,314 downwards.
AGATCAGATTTTTGTTTCCATTGTTAGTTTAAATGCGCTGTACCACGCTAAGCTGCGCCAGAGATGGACCTTCTCAGGAATAGGTCCCTCAAGTGGGCAGCAGTGACGTCTCACAGACAGCAGCGAATCTCCAAAAAAACCCTTCTCCCCCACAGACAAGCCGTGTGTGTTGCGAGACTCTACTCTCTTCCGTCTGCAGGAGACCACAGAAGAAGGCATTTTTAAAAGCCTCAGTGTGTTTAGCTCTCAGGTCTTTCAAATCTTCTTGCTGAATCTTTGTGGTTTGGAGTTTAGTTTTTCTCCTGTGTCCCTGTTTTTACTTAAGATATCTGCTTTATTTTACTGTTTCATGTTCTCTTACTGCACCTCTGCAAACAGCCCATCTCCAACAGGTGAACTTCTTTTACCTGCCCTGCTGTGGAAAAACACATGTAGCAAAAATAACAGGGGGCTTTAGCCATGGATCAGCCCGCTGTTTTTAAACGTCATCACTCAAGAGGATAGCCCTGTTGTAATGGAAATGCAACCCAAGCAAAGCCAAGTCAAGCCAGCCCATGACTGTCAAAAAGGGGTATTAATCAGCTCAAATCATCTGTTCACCCATATTCTGTAATAAACTTTATCACCATTTCATTCATCCATCTTTCCTGATTGAATGGGACTGATGGTGAGGAACGGTAGTCTGAGAATCTGCGGGGAGGAATGAAGATGGTGAAGATGAAGCTGGCGTGGGCAGGCAACAAAGGGAAGTGTGGAGAGTTGGCAGGCAGGCAGGTGAATGGTGATCTTGAGGTCCAGGAATATAGGTTAGTAACAACGGAAACGTTGTAGCAAACAAAAGGAAATGAAATGATTCGGCCTTGACATGGAGTTAAGCAATAATCTGGTGATAAGTAGTAGAAACATTGCATGTGGATGAACTGATAAGAAGTAGCCACACTTGATGAGATGATAGCAGACAGGTGGGTGTGGTGAGCAGAGGCAGGAGCTGGGAGAATGAGGAAGGGAGATCAGCAGAAAGCTCTTTCCGGCAATAGTCTTTTCATTTTAACCCTTACCAGATGATATTTCTGATCAAGAAATCCCTTCCTGGAGAAGTCATAATTCTAACAGCTATGTGATCTCAGCATTGTAAAATAAACTGAAACTTGTTGCATTTACAACTTGTTATACTATGGCCATAAGGGTAAAAAAGGAATACAGCATAAATCACTTTTTAATATACTAGTCGTGTTAATAATGCTTTTTTTTTTTTTGAGCAGCATTTAAGAAAAGCCACTGTGTTCATACACACCTACTTGCTGTGATATGCTTGACATTGAAATAACACTAAGATATACTATGATCTAATAAATTTTAATATTTCAAATAGAATTTAATCCATAGCCTGCTTTGCTATGACTACAGTACTGTAAATTATGAGTTTGTATTCCTTTAATGAGCCACTGTCTGTATTTGGAAGCACTATGTGCTTCTGGCTTTGAAAAGTGTTGAAGCCTATAAAAAAGGGATTATCACAGACATGGATCAAGGACTTTTATGATGAAGTACAATCATATACATAAAGGAAACACAGTCCTTAATAATGCAGCATAATCCCACTTATTTTTGGTTTTAGCATTTAACCTTACCTACGTAGAATGAAAGTTGGAATACATAGAATGAAAGTTGGAATATATGGAATGAAAGTTGGAATATATGGAATGAAAGTTGGAAGATAGAGAACAAGTTGGAATATATGGAATGAAAGTTGGAATGTATGGAATGAAAGTTGGAATATATAGAATGAAAGTTGGAATACATGAAATGAAAGTTGGAATATATAGTACAAAAATTGGAATATATAGAATGAAAGTTGGAATACATAGAATGAAAGTTGGAATATATAGAATGAAAGTTGGAATATATGGAATGAAAGTTGGAACATATAGAATGAAAGTTGGAATAAATAGAATGGAATTTGGAAAATATGGAATGAAAGTTGGAATAATTAGAATGGAATTTGGAAAATATGGAATGAAAGTTGGAATGTATGGAATGAAAGTTGAAATATATAGAATGAAAGTTGGAATATATGGAATGAAAGTTGGAATATATAGAACGAAAATTGGAATATATAGAATGAAAGTTGGAATTTGTAGAATGAAAGTTGAAATATATGGAATGAAAGTTGTAATACATGGAATGAAAGTTGGAATATATGGAATGAAAGTTGGAATGTATGGAATGAAATTTGGAATGAATACATGGAATCAAAGTTGGAATATGTAGAACGAAAGTTGGAATACATGGAATGAAAGTTGGAATATGTGGAATGAAAGTTGGAATGTATAGAATGAAATTTGGAATATATAGAATGAAAGTCGGAATATATGGAATGAAATTTGGAAGGAATACATGGAATCAAAGTTGGAATATGTAGAACGAAAGTTGGAATACATGGAATGAAAGTTGGAATATGTGGAATGAAAGTTGGAATATATAGAAGGGAATTTGGAATATATAGAATGAAAGGTGGGATATATGGAATGAAAGTTAGTATACATGGAATGAAAGTTGGAATACATAGAATGAATTTGGGAATATATGGAATGAAAGTTGGAATATATAGAACGGAAATTGGAATATATGGAATGAAAGTTGGAATATATGGAATGAAAGTTGGAAGATATAGAATGAAAGTTGGAATATATGAAATTAAAGTTGAAATATATGGAATGAAAGTTGGAAGATATAGAACGAAAGTTGGAATATTTGGAATGAAAGTTGGAATATAGGGAATGAAAGTTGGAATATATAAAATTAAAGTTGAAATATATGGAATGAATGTTGGAAGACATAGAATGAAAGTTGGAATATATGGAATGAAAGTTGGAAGATACAGAATGAAAGTTGGAAAATATGAAATTAAAGTTGAAATATATGGAATGAAAGATGGAAGATATGAAACTAAAATTGAAATATATGGAATGAAAGATGGAAGATATAGAACGAAAGTTGGAATATGTGGAATGAAAGTTGGAACATAGGGAACGAAAGTTGGAATGTATGGAATGAAAGTTGGAATATATAGAACGAAAGTTGGAATGTATGGAATGAAAGTTGGAATATATAGAATGAAAGTTGGGATACATGAAATGAAAGTTGGAATGCATGGAATGAAAGTTGGAATATATAGCACCGAAATTGGAATATATGGAATGAAAGTTGGAATGTATAGAATGAAAGTTGAAAGATATAGAACGAAAGGTGGAATACATGAAATGAAAATTAGAATATATAGAATGAAAGTTGGAATACATGGAATGAAAATTAGAATATATGGAATGAATTTGGGACTGTATGAAATGAAAGTTGGAATATATAGAACGGAAATTGGAATATAGGGAATGAAAGTTGGAATATATAGAACGAAAGTTGGGATATGTGGAATGAAAGTTGGAATGTATGGAATGAAAGTTGGAATATATAGAATGAAAGTTGGAATACATGAAATGAAAATTGGAATATATGGAATGAAAGTTGGAATGCATGGAATGAAAGTTGGAATATATAGAACGAAAGTTGGGATATGTGGAATGAAAGTTCGTAGGCATGGAATGAAAATTAGAATGTATGGAATGAATTTGGGAATGTATAAAATGAAAATTGGAATATATAGAACGGAAATTGGAATATATGGAATGAAAGTTGGAATACAGGGAATGAAAGTTGGAATATATGGAATTAAAGTTGAAATATATGGAATGAAAGTTGGAATACATGAAATGAAAATTGGAATATTTGAAATGAAAGTTGGAATGTATGGAATGAAAGTTGGAATATATGGAATGAAAGTTGGAATACATAGAATCAAAGTTGGAATACATGGAATGAAAGTTGCACTATATAGAATCAAAGTTGGGATATGTGGAATGAAAGTTAGTATGCATGGAATGAAAATTAGAATATATGGAATGAATTTGGGAATGGATGAAATGAAAGTTGGAATATATAAAACGAAAACTGGAATATATAGAACGGAAATTGGAATATATGGAATGAAAGTTGGAATACATAGAATGAAAGTTGGAATATATGGAATGAAAGTTGGAATATATAGAATGGAAGTTTGAATATATAGAACAAAATTTGGAACATATGGAATGAAAGTTGGAAGATATATAATGAAAGTTGGAATATATGGAATGAAAGTTGCAATATATAGAATGAAAGTTTGGATATGTGGAATGAAAGTTGCATAGAATGAAAGTTTGGATATGTGGAATGAAAGTTGGAATGTATGGAATGAAATTTGGAATATAATGGAATGAAAATTGGAAGATATAGAATGAAAGATGGAATTTATAGAATGAAAGTTGGAATGTATAGAATGAAATTTGGAATATATAGAATGAAAGTTGGAATATATGTAATTAAAGCTGAAATATATGGAATGAAAGTTGGAGGATTTAGAACAAAATTTGGAACATAGAATGAAAGTTGGAATATAGGGAATGAAAGTTGGAATATATGGAATGAAAGTTTGAAGATATAGAATGAGAGATGGAATATACAGAAAGAAAGTTGGAATGTATAGAATGAAAGTTGGAATATATGGAATGAAAGTTGGAATATATGAAATTAAAGTTGAAATATATGGAATGAAAGTAGGAGGATATAGAACAAAATTTAGAATATATGGAATGAAAGTTGGAATATAGGGAATGAAAGTTGGAAGGTATAGAATGAAAGTTGGAATATATGGAATGAACGTTGGAATACATGAAATGAAAATTGGAACATATGAAATGAAAGTTGGAATGTATGGAATGAAAGTTGGAATATATGGAATGAAAGTTGGAAGATATAGAATGAAAGTTGGAATATATGAAATTAAAGTTGAAATATATGGAATGAAAGTTGGAATACATTGGATGAAAGTTGGAAGATATACAATGAAAATTGGAATATATGGAATGAAAGTTGGAATACATAGAATGAAAGTTGGAATACAGGGAATGAAAGTTGGAAGATATAGAACAAAATTTGGAATATATGGAATGAAAGTTGGAATACATAGAATGAAAGTTGGAAGATATAGAATGAAAGTTGGAATATATGAAATTAAAGTTGAAATATATCGAATGAAAGTTGGAATACATTGGATGAAAGTTGGAAGATATAGAATGAAAGTTGGAAGGTATAGAACGAAAGTTGGAAGACATAGAATGAAAGTTGGAATACATGAAATGAATGTTGGAATATATATACAATGAAAATTGGAATACATGAAATGAAAGTTGGAATACATGAAATGAAAGTTGGAATATATGGAATGAAAGTTGGAATATATAGAATAAAAGTAGGAATACATAGAATGAATTTGGGAATGTATGGAATGAAAGTTGGAAGATATAGAACGAAAGTTGGAATATATGGAATGAAAGTTGGAATGTATGGAATGAAAGTTGGAATATATGGAATGAAAGTTGGCATATATAGAATGAAAGTTGTAAGATATGGAATGAAAGTTGGAACATAAAGAATGAAAGTTGGAATAAATGGAATGAGAGTTGGAATGTATGGCATGAAAGTTGGAATATATAGCATGAAAGTTGAAATTTATGGAACGAAAGTTGGAAGATATAGAACGAAATTTGGAATACATGGAATGAAAGTTGGAATATATAGAATGAAAGTTGGAATAAATGAAATAAAAGTTGGAATACATGAAATGAAAGTTGGAATATATGGAATGAAAGTTGGAATATATAGAATTAAAGTTGGAATACAGGAATGAAAGTTGGAATACATGGAATGAAAGTTGGAAGATATAGAATGAAAGTTGGAATATATGAAATTAAAGTTGAAATATATCGAATGAAAGTTGGAATACATTGGATGAAAGTTGGAAGATATAGAATGAAAGTTGGAAGGTATAGAACGAAAGTTGGAAGACATAGAATGAAAGTTGGAATACATGAAATGAATGTTGGAATATATATACAATGAAAATTGGAATATATGGAATGAAAGTTGGAATACATAGAATGAAAGTTGGAATACAGGGAATGAAAGTTGGAACATATGTAATGAAAGTTGGAATATATAGAATAAAAGTTGGAATACAGGAATGAAAGTTGGAATACATGGAATGAAAGTTGCAATATATAGAATGAAAGGTGGGATATATTGAATGAAAGTTAGTATACATGGAATGAAAGTTGGAATACATTGAATGAATTGGGGAATGTATGGAATGAAATTTGGAATATATGGAATGAAAGTTGGAATGTATGGAATGAAAGTTGGAATACATAGAATGAAAGTTGGAATACATGAAATGAAAGTTGGAATACATGAAATGAAAGTTGGAATATATGGAATGAAAGTTGGAATATATAGAATAAAAGTAGGAATACATAGAATGAATTTGGGAATGGATGAAATGAAAGTTGGAATATATAAAACGAAAACTGGAATATATAGAACGGAAATTGGAATATATGGAATGAAAGTTGGAATACATAGAATGAAAGTTGGAATATATGGAATGAAAGTTGGAATATATAGAATGGAAGTTTGAATATATAGAACAAAATTTGGAACATATGGAATGAAAGTTGGAAGATATATAATGAAAGTTGGAATATATGGAATGAAAGTTAGTATACATGGAATGAAAGTTGGAATACATTGAATGAATTGGGGAATGTATGGAATGAAATTTGGAATATATGGAATGAAAGTTGGAATGTATGGAATGAAAGTTGGAATACATAGAATGAAAGTTGGAATACATGAAATGAAAGTTGGAATACATGAAATGAAAGTTGGGATATGTGGAATGAAAGTTAGTATGCATGGAATGAAAATTAGAATATATGGAATGAATTTGGGAATGGATGAAATGAAAGTTGGAATATATAAAACGAAAACTGGAATATATAGAACGGAAATTGGAATATATGGAATGAAAGTTGGAATACATAGAATGAAAGTTGGAATATATGGAATGAAAGTTGGAATATATAGAATGGAAGTTTGAATATATAGAACAAAATTTGGAACATATGGAATGAAAGTTGGAAGATATATAATGAAAGTTGGAATATATGGAATGAAAGTTGCAATATATAGAATGAAAGTTTGGATATGTGGAATGAAAGTTGCATAGAATGAAAGTTTGGATATGTGGAATGAAAGTTGGAATGTATGGAATGAAATTTGGAATATAATGGAATGAAAATTGGAAGATATAGAATGAAAGATGGAATTTATAGAATGAAAGTTGGAATGTATAGAATGAAATTTGGAATATATAGAATGAAAGTTGGAATATATGTAATTAAAGCTGAAATATATGGAATGAAAGTTGGAGGATATAGAACAAAATTTGGAACATAGAATGAAAGTTGGAATATATAGAATAAAAGTAGGAATACATAGAATGAATTTGGGAATGTATGGAATGAAAGTTGGAAGATATAGAACGAAAGTTGGAATATATGGAATGAAAGTTGGCATATATAGAATGAAAGTTGAAATATATGGAATGAAAGTTGGAACATAAAGAATGAAAGTTGGAATAAATGGAATGGGAGTTGGAATGTATGGAATGAAAGTTGGAATATATAGCATGAAAGTTGAAATTTATGGAACGAAAGTTGGAAGATATAGAACGAAATTTGGAATACATGGAATGAAAGTTGGAATATATAGAATGAAAGTTGGAATACATGAAATGAAAGTTGGAATACATGAAATGAAAGTTGGAATATATGGAATGAAAGTTGGAATATATAGAATTAAAGTTGGAATAAAAAGAATGAATTTGGGAATGTATGGAATGGAAGTTGGAATGTATTAAATGAAAGTTTTAATACATGGATACTTGTCTATCGTAGTACTGGTCTCTGATACTGAGCTCTGTTACTGGTCTCTGATAATGGTCTCTAGGATTACTGGTCTCTAGTATTACTGTTCTCTGACACTGGCCTCTAGTAGTACTGGTCACTGTTACTGGTTTCTATTAGTTCTCGTGTCTGATACTGGTGTCTAGTAGTACTGGTCTCTGACACTGGACTCTGTTACTGGTCTCTGATACTTGTCTCTAGAAGTACTGGTCTCTCATACTGGTCTCTAACAGTACTGGTCTCTGAAACCGTCTGTGTTACTGGTCGCTTATACAGGTCTATAGTACTCCTGATCTCTAGTAGTTCTGGTCTCTGACACTGGTCTGTAGGAGTACTGGTCTCTGATACTTGTCTATAGAAGTGCTGGTCTCTGATACTGGTCTCCAGTAGTAATGGTCTCTGATACTTGTCTCTTGCAGTACTGGTCTGTAGTAATACTGGTCTCTGATAGTGGTCTCTGGTAGTACTGGTCTCTGAAACTGGACTCTGTTACTGGTCTCTGATACTGGTCTCTAGTAGTACTGGTCTCTGATACTGGTATCTAGTAATGCTGGTCTCTACTTGTATTGGTCTCTGAAAGATGTCTCTGGTACTACTGGTCTCTTTTACTGCTCTCTGATACTAGACTCTGAAAGTAGTATTGATCTCTCGTAGTTCTTTTTTCTGATACTGTTCTCTAGTAGAATTGATCTATAGTAGTGCTGGTCTCTGATACTTGTCTCTTTTAGTACTGGTCTCTGGAGATACTGGCCTCTAGTAGTACGGGTCTCTGAGACTGGTCTCTAGTAGTACTGGTCTCTGTTACTGGTCTCTAGTGGAACTGGTCTCTAATAGTGGTCTCTGATACTGGTTACAAGTAACACTGGTCACTAGTAGCACTGGTCTTTGATAATGGTCTCTGGGAGTACTGGTCTCTGATGCTGGTTTCTAGTAGTACTTGTCTTGGATACTGGTCTCTCGTACTACTGGTCTCTGTTACTGGTCTCTGTTACTGATCTCTAGTAGTGCTGGTCTCTGATACTGGTCTCTAGTATTACTGGTCTCTAGTAGTACTGGTCTCTGATACTTGTTTCTGGTAGTACTGGTCTCTGGAGATACTGGCCTCTAGTAGTACTGGTCTCTGATACTGGTCTCTAGTAGGACTGGTCTCTGATATTGGTCTCTAGTAGCACTGGTCTCTTATTCTGGTTTCAGTTACTGGTCTCTGGTACTGGTCTCTGGTAGCACTGTTTTTCAAGTAGTACTGTTCTCTGATATAAGTCTCTGATACTGGTCTCTAGTAGTACTGGTCTCCAGTAGTATTGGTCTCTGATACTTGTCTCTGTTACTGGTATCTGATACTGGTCCCTAGTAAAACCGGTCTTTAGTAGTAGTGGTCTCTGACACTTGTCTCTAATAGTACTGTTCTCTCGTAGTACTGGTCTCTGATACTGGTCTCTTTTACTGGTCTCTGATAATGGTCTCTAATGGTACTGGTCTCTGATACTGGTCTTTTTTACTGGTCTCTGATAATGGTCTCTAGTGGTGCTGGTCTCTAGTAGTTTTGGTCTCTGATACTTGTCTCTAATAGTACTGGTCTCAAGAGATACTGGTATCTAGTAGTACTGGTCCCTCATACTGGTCTCTAGTACTACTCGTCTCTAGTAGTACCGGTCTCTGACACTAGTCTCTAGTGATACTGGTCTCTAGAAGTACTGGTCTCTGATACTGCTCTCTGGCAGTTCTGGTCTCTAGTAGTACTGGTCTCTGATACTTGTCTTTAGAGATACTGGTTGCTATTAGTAATGGTTCAGGAAACTGGTCTCAAGTATTACTGGTCTCTGATTCTGGTCTCTTGTAGTACTGGTTTCTACTTTTACTGGACTCTGATATTGGTCTCGAGTAGTACATGTCTCTGGTACTGTTCTCTAGTAGTACTGGTCTCTGATATAAGTCTCTGATACTGATCTCCAGTAGGACTGGTCTCTGACACTGGTCTCTAGTAGTACTGGTCTCTAGGAGTACTTGTCTCTTGTATTGGTATCTAGTAGTAGTGTTTTCTGATACTGGTCTCTTGTCGTACTGCTCTCTGATACCAGTCTCTAGCAGTACTGGACTCTAGAGATACTGGTCTCTGATTCTGGTCTCTAGTAGTACTGGTTTCTATTAGTATTGGTCTTTGATACTGGTCTATAGTAGTACTGGTCTCTGATACTGGTCTCTAGGAGTACTCGTCTCTGCTACTGGTTTCTAGAAGTACTGGTCTCTTACACTGGTCTGTGTTACTGTTTTCTGATACTGGTCTCTGTTACTGGTCTCTGAAACTGGTCTTTAGAAGTACTTGTCTCTGATAGTTGTCTCTAGTCGTACTCGTCTCTGAGACTGCTCTATAGTAATACTGGTCTCTAGTAGTACTGGTCTCTGTTCCTGGTCTCTAGTAGTACTGGTCTCTAGTATAACTGTTCTCTGATACTGGTCTCTAGTAGTACTGGTCTCGGATACTGGTTTCTATTATTACTGGTCTCCAGTATTACTGTTCTCTGATACTGGTCTCTTGTATTACTGGTCTGTGATACTGGTCTCTAGTAAAACTGGTCTCTAATAGTACTGGTCTCTGACACTTGTCTCTAATAGTACTGTTCTCTCCTAGTATTGGTCTCTCATACTTGTCTTTAGAGATACTGGTTGATAGTAGAAATGGTTTCGGATACTGGTCTCAAGTATTACTGGTCTCTAGTAATACTGGTCTCTGGTACTGGTATCTAGTAGTACTGTCCTCTGACACTAGTCCCTAGTAGTACTGGTCTCTGATATAAGTCTCTGATACTGGTACCTAGTAATACCGGTCTCTAGTAGTACTGGTCTCTGAAACTTCTCTCTAGTAATACTGGTCTCTGATTCTGGTATTTAGAGATACTGCTCGCTAGTAGTAATGGTCTCGGATGCTGGTCTCAAGTATTACAAGTCTCTGATACTGATCTCTTGTACTACTGATCTCTTCTATTACTGGACTCTGATACTAGTCTCTAGTAGTACTGGTCTCTGATACTGGTCTCTTTTACTGGTCTCTGATAATGTTCTCTAGTGGTACTGGTCTCTGATACTGGTCTCTTCTACTGGTCTCTGATAATGGTCTCTGGTGGTGCTGGTCTCTAGTAGTTTTGGTCTCTGATACTTGTCTCTGATAGTACTGGTCTCTAGTAGTACTGGTCTCTGACACTGGTCTCTAGAGATACTGCTCTCTAGAAGGACTGGTCTCTGATACTTGTCTCTGATAGTACTGGTCTCTAGTAGTACTGGTCTCTGACACTGGTCTCTAGAGATACTGCTCTCTAATAGTACTGGTCTCTGATACTCGCCACTGGAGGTACTGGTCTCTTATACTGGTCTCCGTTACTGGTCCCTGATACTGGTCTCCGGTAGTACTGGTCTCTAATAGTACTGGTGTGTAGTCGTACTGGTCTCTGATACTTCTCTCTAGTAGAACTGGTCTCTAGAGATACTGGTCTCTACTAGTACTCGTCTCTAGTAGTAATGGTCTCTGATACTGGTCTCTGTTACTGGTGTCTGATACTGGTCTCTGGAAGTCCTTGTCGTTGAAACTGGTCTCTAGGAGTACTGGTCTCTGAAACTGCTCTCTATTAGAACTGGTCTCTGATACTGGTCTATACTAGTACTCACCTCTAGTCGTACTGGTCTCTGATACTGGTCTCTGTTACTGGTGTCTGATACTGGTCTCTAGTAGTCCTTGTCGTTGAAACTGGTCTCTAGGAGTACTGGTCTCTGAAACTGCTCTCTATTAGAACTGGTCTCTGATACTGGTCTCTACTAGTACTCGTCTCGAGTAGTACTGGACTCTAGTAGTTCTTGTCATTGAAACTGGTCTCTAGCAGTACTGCTCTCTGATACTGGTCTCTGTTACTGGTCTGTGTTACTGGTCTCTGATACTGGTCTCTAGTAGTGCTCGTCTCTGATACTGGTCTTTAGTAGTACTGGTCTCTAGTAGTACTGGTCTCTGATACTGCTCTCTGTTCTCGGTCTCTGATACTGGTCTCTGTTTCTGGTCTCTGTTACTTTTGTCTGATACTGGTCTCTGTTTCTAGTCTCTGATACTGGTCTCTAGTAGTATTGGTCTCTGATACTGGTCTCTGTAACCGGTCTGTGATACTGGTCTCTAGTAGTGGTGGTCTCTACTAGTACTGGTCTCTGATACTGGTCTCTGTTTCTGGTCTCTAGCAGTAATGGTCTGTGATACTCCATTCTAGAAGTGCTGGTCTCTGATAATAGTCTGTAGTACTACTGGTCTCTGATACTGGTCGCTAGTAGAACTGGTCACTGACACTGGCCTCTGTTGCTGGATTCTGATCTTGGTCTCTAGTAGTACTGATCTCTGATACTAGTCTCTAGTAGTACTGGTCTCTGTTACTGGTCTCTAGAAGTACTGGTCTCTAGTAGTACTGGTCTCTGATACTGGTCTCTGTTACTGGTCTCTGATACTGGTCTCTAGTAGTACTGGTCTCTGATACTAGTCTCTAGTAGTACTGGTCTCTGTTACTGGTCTCTGATACTGGTCTCTAGAAGTTCTGGTCTCTAGTAGTACTGCTCTCTGATACTGGTCTCTGTTACTGGTGTCTGATACTGGTCTCTAGTAGTACTTGTCTCTGATACTAGTCTCTAGTAGTACTGGTCTCTGTTACTGGTCTCTGATACTGGTCTCTAGTCGTATTAGTCTCTGATACTGGTCTCTGTTACTGGTTTCCGATAGAGGTCTCTGATACTGGTCTCTACTAGTACTGGTCTCTGATACTGGTCTCTAGTACTTTTGGTCTCTACTAGTACTGGTCTCTGATACTGGTCTCTGTAACCGGTCTGTGATACTGGTCTCTAGTAGTGGTGGTCTCTACTAGTACTGGTCTCTGATACTGGTCTCTGTTTCTGGTCTCTAGCAGTACTGGTCTGTGATACTCCATTCTAGAAGTGCTGGTCTCTGATCATAGTCTCTAGTACTACTGGTCTCTGATACTGGTTGCTACTAGAACTGGTCACTGACACTGGCCTCTGTTGCTGGTTTCTGATCCTGGTCTCTAGTAGTACTGGTCTCTGATACTGGTCTCTGTTACTGGTTTCTGATAGAGGTCTCTAGTAGTACTGCTCTCTGATACTGGTCTCTGTTACTGGTCTCTGATACTAGTCTCTAGTAGTACTGGTCTCTGATACTGGTCTCTGTTAAAGGTTTCTGATAGAGGTCTCTGATACTGGTCTCTGATACTGGTCTCTACTAGTACTGGTCTTTGATACTGGTCTCTAGTACTTTTGGTCTCTACCAGTACTGGTCTCTGATACTGGTCTCTAATACTTTTAGTCTCTACTAGTACTGGTCTCTGATACTGGTCTCTGTTACTGGTCTCTGATACAGGTCTCTGATACTTGTCTCTAGTAGTACTGGTCTCTACTAGAACTGGTATCTGACACTGGTCTCTGTTACTGGTCTCTGATACTGGTCTCTAGTAGTATTGATCTCTGATACTGGTCTCTGTTACTGGTCTCTGATACAGGTCTCTGATACTGGTCTCTGATACTGGTCTCTAGTACTTTTGGTCTCTACTAGTATTGGTCTCTGATACAGGTCTCTGTAATTGGTCTCTGATTCTGGTCTCTAGTAGTACTGGTCTCTGTTACTGGTTTCTGATACTGGTTTTTAGTTGTACTGGTCTCTGTTACTGGTCTCTAGTAGTACTGGTCTCTGTTACGAGTCTCTGATACTGGTCTGTAGTCGTGCTGGTCTCTGATACTGGTCTCTGTTACTAGTCTCTGATACTGGTCTCTAGTAGTGCTGGTCTCTGATACTGGTCTCTGTTACTAGTGTCTGATACTGGTCTCTAGTCGTGCTGGTCTCTGGTACTGGTATCTGTTACTAGTCTCTGATACTGGTCTCTGTTAGTGGTCTCTGATACTGGTTTTTAGTAGTACTGGTCTCTGTTACTGGTCTCTAGTAGTCCTGGTCTCTGTTACTAGTCTCTGATACTGCTCTGTAGTCGTGCTGGTCTCTGATACTGGTCTCTGTTACTAGTCTCTGATACTGGTCTCTAGTAGTGCTGGTCTCTGATACTGGTCTCTGTTACTAGTGTCTGATACTGGTCTCTCGTAGTACTGGTCTCTACTAGTACTGGTCTCTGATACTGGTATCTGTTACTAGTCTCTGATCCTGGTCTCTAGTAGTGCTGGTCTCTGATACTGGTCTCTGTTACTGGTCTCTGATACTGGTCTCTACTAGTACTGGTCTCTGATACTGGTCTCCACCACTACTGGTCTCTAGTAGTGCTGTTCTCTGATACTGGTCTCTTGTAGTACTGGTCTCTACTGGAACTGGTATCTAACACTGGTCTCTGTTACTGGTCTCTAGTAGTATTGATCTCTGATACTGGTCTCTGTTACTGGTCTCTGATACAGGTCTCTGATACTGGTCTCTGATACTGGTCCCTAGTAGTACTGGTCTCTGAGACTGGTCTCTAGTACTTTTGGTCTCTACTAGTACTGGTCTCTGATACAGGTCTCTGTTACCAGTCACTGTTACTGGTCTCTAGTAGTACTGGTCTCTGATAATGGTCTCTAGTAGTACTGGTGTCTGATACTGGTCGCTAGTAGTACTGGTCACTGATACTGGTCTCTGTAACTGGTTTCTGATACTGGTCTCTGTTATTTGTCTCTGATACTGATTTCTGTTACTGGTCTCTGATACTGGTCTCTAGTACTACTGGTGTCTGATACTGGTCGCTAGTAGTACTGGTCACTGATACTGGTCTCTGTTACTAGTGTCTGATACTGGTCTCTCGTAGTACTGGTCTCTACTAGTACTGGTCTCTGATACTGGTTTCTGTTACTGGTCTCTGATACTGGTCTCTGTTAGTGGTCTCTGATACTGGTTTTTAGTAGTACTGGTCTCTGTTACTGGTCTCTAGTAGTCCTGGTCTCTGATACTGGTCTCTGTTACTGGTCTCTGATACTGGTCTCTACTAGTACTGGTCTCTGATACTGGTCTCCACCACTACTGGTCTCTGTTACTGGTCTCTAGTAGTGCTGGTCTCTGATACTGGTCTCTGTTACTAGTGTCTGATACTGGTCTCTGTTAGTGGTCTCTGATACTGGTTTTTAGTAGTACTGGTCTCTGTACCTGGTCTCTGATACTGGTCTCTAGTAGTGCTGGTGTCTGATACTGGTCTGTAGTAGTACTGGTCTTTATTACTGGTCTATAGGAGTACTGGTCTCTGATACTGGTCTCTGTTACCATCTCTGATACTTGTCTCTAGTAGTACTGGTCTCTAGTAGTACTAGTATCTAGTAGACTGGTTTCTGATACTGGTCTCTACTAATACTGGTCTTTGATACATGTCTCTAGTAGTACTGGTCTCTAGTAGTACTGGTCTCTGATACTGGTCTCTAGCAGTACTGGTCTCAAGTAGTACTGGTCTGTGATACTGGTTTTTAGTAGTACTTGTCTCTGTTACTGGTCTCTAGTAGTACTGGTCTCTGTTACTAGTCTCTGATACTAGTCTCAAGTTGTGCTGGTCTCTGATACTGGTATCTGTTACTAGTGTCTGATACTGGTCTCTCGTAGTACTGGTCTCTACTAGTACTGGTCTCTGATACTGGTATCTGTTTCTGGTCTCTAGCAGTACTGGTCTGTGATGCTTCGTTCTAGAAGTGCTGGTCTCCGATACTGGTCTCTGTTATTTGTCTCTGATAGTGATTTCTGTTGCTGGTCTCTGATACTGGTCTCTAGTAGTACTGGTGTCTGATCCTGGTCTCTAGTAGTACTGGTCTCTGATACTGGTCTCTAGTAGCACTGGTCTCTGTTAATGGTCTTTAGGAGTACTGGTCTCTGATACTGGTCTCTGTTACCATCTCTGATACTTGTCTCTACTATAACTGGTCTCTAGTAGTACTAGTATCTAGTAGACTGGTTTCCGATACTGGTCTCTAGTAGTACTGGTCTTTGATACTTGTCTCTAGTAGTACTGGTCTCTAGTAGTACTGGTCTCTGATACTGGTCTCTAGTAGTACTGATCTCTAGTAGTACTGGTCTCTGATACTGGTGTCTAGTAGTGCTGGTCTCTGATACTGGTCTCTCGTAGTACTGGTCTCTCATACTGGTCTCTAGTAGTACTGGTCTCTGTTACTGGTCTCTGATACTGGTCTCTAGTAGTACTCGTCTCGAGTAGTACTGGTCTCTCATACTGGTCTCTACTACTACTCGTCTCTAGTAGTAATGGTCTCTGATACTGGTCTCTGTTACTGGTCTCTGATACTGGATTCTAGTAGTACTGGTCTCTGATACTGGTGTCTAGTAGTACTGGTCTCTTGTAGTACTGGCCTCTGATCCTGGTCTCTAGTAGTACTGTTCTCTAGTAGTACTGCTCTCTGATAATGGTGTCTAGTTCTAGTAGAACTGGTCTCTAGTAGTACTGGTCTCTGATTCTGGTTTCCAGTAGTACTGGTGTCTGATACTGGTATCTAGTAGTGCTCGTCTCTGATAATGGTCTTTAGTAGTACTGGATTCTAGTAGTACTGGTCTCTGATTCTGCTCTCTGTTACTGGTCTCTGATACTGCTTTCTAGTAGTACTGGTCTCTGATACTGGTCTCTGTTACTGGTCTCTGTTGCTGGTGTCTGATACTGGTCTCTGTTTCTGGTCTCTGTTACTGGTATCTGATATTGGTCTCCTACACTGGTCTCTGATACTGGTCTCTATTACTCGTCTCTGAAACTGGTCTCCAGTAGTCCTGGTCTCTGATATTGGTCTCTGTTACTTGTCTCTGATAGTGGTCTCTGATACTGGTCTCTAGTAGTACTGGTCTCTGATACTGGTCTCTAGTAGTTCTGGTCTCTGTTACTGGTCTCTGATACTGGTCTCTAGTAGTACTGGTCTCTGATACTCATCTCTGTTACTGGTCTCTGATACTGGTCTTTAGTAGTACTGGTCTCTGATACTGGTCTCTAGTAGTACTGGTCTTTGATACTTGTCTCTAGTAGTACTGGTCTCTGATACTGGTCTCTAGTAGTACTGGTCTCCAGTAGTACTGGTCTCTGATACTGGTGTCTAGTAGTGCTGGTCTCTGATACTGGTCTCTCGTAGTACTGGTCTCTGCTACTGGACTCTGATACTGGTCTCTAGTAGTACTGGTCTCTGTTACTGGTCTCTGATACTGGTCTCTCGTAGTACTCGTCTCGAGTAGTACTGGTCTCTCATACTGGTCTCTACTAGTACTCGTCTCTAGTAGTAATGGTCTCTGATACTGGTCTCTGTCACTGGTCTCTGATACTGGATTCTAGTAGTACTGGCCTCTGATCCTGGTCTCTAGTAGTGCTCGTCTCTGATACTGGTCTTTAGTAGTACTGGATTCTAGTAGTACTGGTCTCTGATACTGCTCTCTGTTACTGGTCTCTGATACTGGTCTCTATTACTCGTCTCTGAAACTGGTCTCTAGTAGTCCTGGTCTCTGATATTGGTCTCTGTTACTTGTCTCTGATAGTGGTCTCTGATACTGGTCTCTAGTAGTACTGGTCTCTGATACTGGTCTCTAGTAGTTCTGGTCTCTGTTACTGGTCTCTGATACTGGTCTCTGGTAGTACTGGTCTCTAGTAGTACTGGTCTCTGATACTCATCTCTGTTACTTGTCTCTGATACTGGTCTTTAGTAGTACTGGTCTCTGATACTGGTCTCTAGTAGTACTGGTCTTTGATACTGGTCTCTAGTAGTACTGGTCTCTGTTACTGGTCTCTGATTCTGGTCTCTCGTAGTACTGGTCTCTAGTCGTGCTGGTCTCTGATACTGGTCTCTGTTACTGGTCTGTGATACTGGTCTCTAGTAGTGCTGGTCTCTACTAGTACTGGTCTCTGATACTGGTCTCTGTTACTGGTTTCTGATACAGGTCTTTAATACTGGTCTCTGATACTGGTCTCTAGTAGTATTGGTCTCTGATACTGGTCTCTAGTAGTTTTGGTCTCTACTAGTACTGGTCTCTGAACTGGTCTCTGTTACTGGTCTCTCATACAGGTCTCTCTTACTAGTCTCTGATACTGGTCTCTAGTAGTACTAGTCTCTACTAGTACTGGTCTCTGATACTGGTCTCTGTTCCTGGTCTCTAATACAGGTCTCTGTAACTGGTCTCTAATTCTGGTCTCTAGTAGTACTAGTTTCTGTTACTGGTCTCTAGTATTACTGGTCTCTGTTACTAGTCTCTGATACTGGTCTCTAGTCGTGCTGGTCTTTGATACTGGTCTCTGTTACTAGTCTCTGATACTGGTCTCTGTTAGTGCTGGTCTCTGATACTGGTCTCTGTTACTAGTGTCTGATACTGGTCTCTCGTAGTACTGGTATCTACTAGTACTGGTCTCTGATACTGGTCTGTGTTACTGGTCTCTGATACTGGTCTCTTTTTCTGGTCTCTAGCAGTACTGGTCTGTGATACTCCGTTCTAGAAGTGCTGGTCTCTGATACTGGTCTCTGTTTCTGGTCTCTGAAACTGGATTCTAGTCGTACTGGTCTCTGATCCTGGTCTCTAGTAGTACTGTTCTCTAGTAGTACTGCTCTCTGATACTGGTGTCTAGTTCTAGTAGTACTGGTCTCTAGTAGTACTGGTCTCTGAGTCTGGTTTCCAGTAGTACTGGTGTCTGATACTTGTATCTAGGAGTGCTCGTCTCTGATACTGGTCTTTAGCAGTACTTGTCTCTAGTAGTACTGGTCTCTGATACTGGTCTCTGTTACTGGTCTCTGATACTGGTCTCTAGTAGTACTGGTCTCTTATACTGGTCTCTAGTAGTACTGGTCTCTGATACTGGTCTCTAGAAGTACTGGTCTCTGATAATGGTCTCTAGTAGTGCTGGTCTCTGATACTGGTCTCACGTAGTACTGGTGTCTGTTACTGATCCCTGATCCTGGTCTTCGGTAGCACTGGTCTCTGAAACTGGTCTCTAGAAGTACTGGTCTCTGATAATGGTCTCTAGTAGTGCTGGTCTCTGATACTGGTCTCTCTTAGTACTGGTCTCTGTTACTGGTCTCTGATTCTGGTCTTCGGTCGTACTGGTCTCTGTTATGGGTCTCTAGTAGTACAGGTCTCTGTTACTGCACTCTGATACTGGTCTCTAGTAGTACTGATCTCTGATACTGGTCTCCAGTAGTACTGGTCTCTGATACTGGTCTCTAGTAGTACTGGTCTCTGATACTTGTCTCTAGTAGTACTGGTCTCTGTTACTGGTCTCTTATACTTGTCTCTAGTAGTACTGGTCTCTGTTACTGGTCTGTGATACTGGTCTCTAGTAGTACTGGTCTCTGATATTGGTCTCCAGTAGTACTGGTCTCTGATACTGGTCTCTAGTAGTACTGGTCTCTGATACTTGTCTCTAGTAGTACTGGTCTCTGTTACTGGTCTCTTATACTTGTCTCTAGTAGTACTGGTCTCTGTTACTGGTCTGTGATACTGGTCTCTAGTAGTACTGGTCTCTGATATTGGTCTCTAGTAGTACTGGTCTCTAGTAGTACTGGTCTCTGATATTCGTCCCTAGTAGTACTGATCTCTAGTAATACTTGTCTCTGATACTGGTCTCCAGTAGTACTTGTCTCTGATACTGGTCTCTAGTAGTACTGGTCTCTGATACTGGTCTCTAGTAGTCCAGGTCTCTATTACTGGTCTCTGATACTGGTCTCTAGTAGTTCTGGTCTCTGATACTGGTCTCTAGTAGTAATGGTCTCTGATACTGGTCTTCGGTAGCACTGGTCTCTGAAACTGGTCTCTAGAAGTACTGGTCTCTGATTATGGTCTCTAGTAGTGCTGGTCTCTGATACTGGTCTCTTGTAGTACTGGTCTCTGTTACTGGTCTCTGATACTTGTCTTTGGTAGTACTGGTCTCTGATAATGGTCTCTAGTACAACTGGTCTCTGATATTGGTCTATAGTAGTACTGGTCATTGATAAGGGTCTCTGTTATTGATCTCTGATTCTGGTCTCTGTTATTTGTCCCCGACACTGGTTTCTGTCACTGGTCTCTGATACTGGTCTCTAGTAGTACAGGTCTCTGTTACTGGTCTCTGATACTGGTCTCTAGTAGTACTGATTTCTGATACTGGTCTCTAGTAGTACTGGTCTCTAGTAGTACTGGTCTCTGATACTTGTCTCTAGTAGTACTGGTCTCTGACACTGGTCTCTGATACTGGTCTCTAGTAGTACTGGTCTCTGTTACTGGTCTGTGATAATGGTCTCTAGTCGTACTGGTCTCTGATATTGGTCTCTAGTAGTACTGGTCTCTGATATTGGTCCCTAGTAGTACTGTTCTCTAGTAGTACTGGTCTCTGATACTGATCTCCAGTAGTATTTGTGTCTGATACAGGTCTATGTTACTAGTCTCTGATACTGGTCTCTACTAGTACTGGTCTCTGACACTGGTCTCTGATACTGGTTGCTAGTAGTACTGGTCTCTGATACTGGTCTCTAGTTGTACTGGTCTCTGACACTGGTCTCTGTAACTGTTCTCTGATACTTGTTTCTAGTAGTACTGGTCTCTGACACTGGTCTCTAGTAGTCCTGGTCTCTGACACTCGTCTCTGTTACTGGTCTCTGATACTTGTCTCCCGTAGTACTGATCTCTGTTACTGCTATCTGATATTGGTCTCTAGTAGTACTGGTCTCTGATACTGGTCTCTGACACTGGTCTCTGATACTGGATGCTAGTAGTACTGGTCTCTGATACTGGTCTCTAGTTGTACTGGTCCCTGACACTGGTCTCTGTAACTGTTCTCTGATACTTGTTTCTAGTAGTAATGGTCTCTGATACTGGTCTCTAGTAGTCCTGGTCTCTGACACTCGTCTCTGTTACTGGTCTCTGATACTTGTCTCCCGTAGTACTAGTCTCTGTTACTGCTATCTGATATTGGTCTCTAGTAGTACTGGTCTCTGATACTGGTCTCTGTTACTGGTCTCTGATACTGGTCTTTGGTAGTACTGGTCTCTGATACTGGTGTCTAGTAGTACTGGTCTCTGATACTGGTCTCTGAAACTGGTTTCTAGTAGTACTGGTCTCTTATACTGGTCACTCATAGAACTGGTCTCTGTTACTAGTCTCTGATACTGGTCTTTTGTAGTACTGGCCTCTGATACTGGTCTCTAGTAGTACTGGTCTCTGATACTGGTTTCTAGCAGTACTGGTCTCTGTTACTGGTCTCTGATACTGGTCTCTAGTAGTACTGGTCTCTGATACTGGTCTCTAGAAGTACTGGTCTCTGATAATGGTCTCTAGTAGTGCTGGTCTCTGATACTGGTCTCACGTAGTACTGGTCTCTGATACTGGTCTCTGATTCTGGTCTTCGGTTGTACTGGTCTCTGATATGGGTCTCTACTAGCGCTGGTCTCAGGTACTGGTCTCTCGTAGTACTGGTCTCTGTTACTGGTCTCTGATACTTGTCTTTGGTAGTACTGGTCTCTGATAATGGTCTCTAGTACAACTGGTCTCTGATATTGGTCTCTAGTAGTACTGGTCATTGATAAGGGTCTCTGCTATTGATCTCTGATACTGGTCTCTGTTATTTGTCTCTGACACTGGTTTCTGTCACTGGTCTCTGATACTGGTCTCTGTTACTGGTCTCTGATACTGGTCTCTGGTAGTACTGGTCTCTGACACTGGTCTTCAGTAGTACTGGTCTCTGATACTGGTCTCTAGTAGTACAGGTCTCTGTTACTGCACTCTGATACTGGTCTCTAGTAGTACTGATCTCTGATACTGGTCTCCAGTAGTACTGTTCTCTGATACTGGTCTCTAGTAGTACTGGTCTCTGATACTTGTCTCTAGTAGTACTGGTCTCTGTTACTGGTCTCTTATACTTGTCTCTAGTAGTACTGGTCTCTGTTACTGGTCTGTGATACTGGTCTCTAGTAGTACTGGTCTCTGATATTGGTCTCTAGTAGTACTGGTCTCTAGTAGTACTGGTCTCTGATATTCGTCCCTAGTAGTACTGATCTCTAGTAGTACTTGTCTCTGATACTGGTCTCTAGTAGTACTGGTCTCTGATACTGGTCTCTAGTAGTACTGATCTCTGATACTGGTCTCTAGTAGTAATGGTCTCTGATACTGGTCTCTAGTAGTACAGGTCTCTATTACTGGTCTCTGATACTGGTCTCTAGTAGTACTGGTCTCTGATACTTGTCTCTAGTAGTACTGGTCTCTGTTACTGGTCTCTGATTCTGGTCTCTCGTAGAACTGGTCTCTAGTCGTGCTGGTCTCTGATACTGGTCTCTGTTACTGGTCTCTGATACTGGTCTCTAGTAGTATTGGTCTCTGATACTGGTCTCTGTTACCGGTCTGTGATACTGGTCTCTAGTAGTGCTGGTCTCTGATACTGATCTCCAGTAGTATTTGTGTCTGATATAGGTCTCTGTTACTAGTCTCTGATACTGGTCTCTACTAGTACTGGTCTCTGACACTGGTGTCTGATACTGGTTGCTAGTAGTACTGGTCTCTGATACTGGATTTTAGTCGTACTGGTCTCTGACACTGGTCTCTTTTACTGGTCTCTGATACTGGTCTCTGTTTCTGGTCTCTGATACTGGATTTTAGTCGTACTGGTCTCTGACACTGGTCTCTTTTACTGGTCTCTGATACTGGTCTCTAGTAGTACTGGTCTCTGATACTGGTCTCTAGTAGTACAGGTCTCTGTTACTGCACTCTGATACTGGTCTCTAGTAGTACTGATCTCTGATACTGGTCTCCAGTAGTACTGGTCTCTGATACTGGATTTTAGTCGTACTGGTCTCTGACACTGGTCTCTTTTACTGGTCTCTGATACTGGTCTCTGTTTCTGGTCTCTGATACTGGTGTCTAGTAGTACTGGTCTCTAGTAGTACTGTCCTCTGATCCTGGTCTCTAGTAGTACTGGACTCTGATACTGGTGTCTAGTTCTAGTAGTACTGGTCTCTGATTCTGGTTTCCAATAGTACTGGTGTCTGATACTTGTATCTAGTAGTGCTCGTCTCTTATACTGGTCTTTAGCAGTACTGGTCTCTAGTAGTACTGGTCTCTGTTACTGGTCTCTGATACTGCTTTCTAGTAGTACTGTTCTCTGATCATGGTCTCTGTTACTGGTGTCTGATACTGGTCTCTGTTTCTGGTCTCTGTTTCTGGTGTCTAATACTGGTCTCTGTTTCTGGTCTTTATTACTGATGTCTGATACTGGTCTCCTATACTGGTCTCTGATGCTGGTCTCTATTACTCGTCTCCGAAATTGGTCTCCAGTAGTACTGGTCTCTGATACTGGTCTCTAGTAGTACTGGTCTCTGATACTGGTCTCTATAAGTACTGGTCTCTGATAATGGTCTCTAGTAGTGCTGGTCTCTGATACCGGTCTCTCGTAGTACTGGTCTCTTTTACTAGTCTCTGTTACTGGTCTCTGATACTGGCCTTCGATAGCACTGGTCTCTGATACTGGTCTCTAGAAGTACTGGACTCTGATAATGGTCTCTAGTAGTGCTGGTCTCTGATACTGGTCTCTCGTAGTACTGGTCTCTGTTACTGGTCTCTGAAACTTGTCTTTGGTAGTACTGGTCTCTGATAATGGTCTCTAGTACAACTGGTCTCTGATATTGGTCTATAGTAGTACTGGTCATTGAAAAGGGTCTCTGTTATTGATCTCTGATTCTGGTCTCTGTTATTTGTCCCCGACACTGGTTTCTGTCACTGGTCTCTGATACTGGTCTCTAGTAGTACAGGTCTCTGTTACTGGTCTCTGATACTGGTCTCTAGTAGTACTGATTTCTGATACTGGTCTCTAGTAGTACTGGTCTCTAGTAGTACTGGTCTCTGATACTGGTCTCTGTTACCGGTCTGTGATACTGGTCTCTAGTAGTGCTGGTCTCTGATACTGATCTCTGTTACTGGTCTCTGATACTGCTTTCTAGTAGTACTGGTCTCTGATACTGGTCTCTAGTAGTCCTGGTCTCTGACACTCGTCTCTGTTACTGGTCTCTGATACTTGTCTCCCGTAGTACTGGTCTCTGTTACTGCTATCTGATATTGGTCTCTAGTAGTGCTGGTCTCTGATACTGGTCTCTGATACTGGTCTTTGGTAGTACTGGTCTCTGATACTGGTCTCTAGTAGTACTGGTCTCTGATACTGGTCTTTGGTAGTACTGGTCTCTGATACTGGTGTCTAGTAGTACTGGTCTCTGATACTGGTCTCTGAAACTGGTTTATAGTAGTACTGGTCTCTGATACTGGTCTTAGTAATGCTGGTCTCTGATACTGGTCACCCGTAGAACTGGTCTCTGTTACTGGTCTCTGATACTGGTCTTTTGTAGTACTGGCCTCTGATACTGGTCTCTCGTAGTACTGGTCTCTGTTACTGATCTCTGATACTGGTCTTTGGTAGTACTGGTCTCTGATACTGGTCTTAGTAATGCTGGTCTCTGATACTGGTCACCCGTAGAACTGGTCTCTGTTACTGGTCTCTGATACTGGTCTTTTGTAGTACTGGCCTCTGATACTGGTCTCTCGTAGTACTGGTCTCTGTTACTGATCTCTGATACTGGTCTTTGGTAGTACTGGTCTCTGATACTGGTCTCTAGTAGTACTGGTCTCTGATACTGGTCTCTAGTAGTACTGGTCTCTGTTACTGGTCTCTAGGAGTGCTGGTCTCTGATACTGGTCTCTGTTACCATCTCTGATACTTGTCTCTAGTAGAACTGGTATCTAGTAATACTAGTATCTAGTAGACTGGTTTCCGATACTGGTCTCTAGTAGTACTGGTCTTTGATACTTGTCTCTAGTAGTACTGGTCTCTAGTAGTACTGATCTCTGATACTGGTCTCTAGTAGTACTGGTCTCCAGTAGTACTGGTCTCTGACACTGGTGTCTACTAGTGCTGGTCTCTGATACTGGTCTCTCGTAGTACTGGTCTCTGATACTGGTCTCTAGTAGTACTGGTCTCTAGTAGTACTGGTCTCTGTTACTGGTCTCTGATACTGGTCTCTACTAGTACTCGTCTCTAGTAGTACTGGTCTCTGATACTGGTCTCTGTTACTGGTCTCTGATACTGGTCTCTGTTACCGGTCTGTGATACTGGTCTCTAGTAGTGCTGGTCTCTACTAGTACTGGTCTCTGTCACTGGTCTCTGATACTGGTCTCTAGTAGTATTGGTCTCTGATACTGGTCTCTGTTACCGGTCTGTGATACTGGTCTCTAGTAGTGCTGGTCTCTACTAGTACTGGTCTCTGATACTGGTCTCTAGTAGTATTGGCCTCTGATACTTGTCTCTAGTAGTTTTGGTCTCTACTAGTACTGGTCTCTGATACAGGTCTCTCTTACTAGTCTCTGATACTGGTCTCTAGTAGTACTAGTCTCTACTAGTACTGGTCTCTGATACTGGTCTCTGTTCCTGGTCTCTAATACAGGTCTCTGAAACTGGTCTCTAATTCTGGTCTCTAGTAGTACTAGTTTCTGTTACTGGTCTCTAGTCGTGCTGGTCTCTGATACTGGTCTCTGTTACTAGTCTCTGATACTGGTCTCTGTTAGTGCTGGTCTCTGATACTGGTCTCTGTTACTAGTGTCTGATACTGGTCTCTCGTAGTACTGGTCTCTACTAGTACTGGTCTCTGATACTGGTCTGTGTTACTGGTCTCTGATACTGGTCTCTGTTTCTGGTCTCTAGCAGTACTGGTCTGTGATACTCCGTTCTAGAAGTGCTGGTCTCTGATACTGGTCTCTGTTTCTGGTCTCTGAAACTGGATTCTAGTCGTACTGGTCTCTGATCCTGGTCTGTAGTAGTACTGTTCTCTAGTAGTACTGCTCTCTGATACTGGTGTCTAGTCCTAGTAGTACTGGTCTCTAGTAGTACTGGTCTCTGATTCTGGTTTCCAGTAGTACTGGTGTCTGATACTTGTATCTAGGAGTGCTCGTCTCTGATACTGGTCTTTAGCAGTACTGGTCTCTAGTAATACTGGTCTCTGATACTGGTCTCTGTTACTGGTCTCTGATACTGGTCTCTAGTAGTACTGGTCTCTTATACTGGTCTCTAGTAGTACTGGTCTCTGATACTGGTCTCTAGAAGTACTGGTCTCTGATAATGGTCTCTAGTAGTGCTGGTCTCTGATACTGGTCTCACGTAGTACTGGTGTCTGTTACTGGTCCCTGATCCTGGTCTTCGGTAGCACTGGTCTCTGAAACTGGTCTCTAGAAGTACTGGTCTCTGATAATGGTCTCTAGTAGTGCTGGTCTCTGATACTGGTCTCTCTTAGTACTGGTCTCTGTTACTGGTCTCTGATTCTGGTCTTTGGTCGTACTGGTCTCTGATATGGGTCTCTAGTAGTGCTGGTCTCAGGTACTGGTCTCTCGTAGTACTGGTCTCTGTTACTGGTCTCTGTTACTTGTCTTTGGTAGTACTGGTCTCTCATAATGGTCTCTAGTACAACTGGTCTCTGATATTGGTCTCTAGTAGTACTGGTCATTGATAAGGGTCTCTGCTATTGATCTCTGATACTGGTCTCTGTTATTTGTCTCTGACACTGGTTTCTGTTACTGGTCTCTGATACTGGTGTCTGGTAGTACTGGTCTCTGATACTGGTCTTCAGTAGTACTGGTCTCTGATACTGGTCTCTAGTAGTACATGTCTCTGTTACTGCACTCTGATACTGGTCTCTAGTAGTACTGATCTCTGATACTGGTCTCCAGTAGTACTGGTCTCTGATACTGGTCTCTAGTAGTACTGGTCTCTGATACTTGTCTCTAGTAGTACTGGTCTCTGTTACTGGTCTCTTATACTTGTCTCTAGTAGTACTGGTCTCTGTTACTGGTCTGTGATACTGGTCTCTAGTAGTACTGGTCTCTGATATTGGTCTCTAGTAGTACTGGTCTCTAGTAGTACTGGTCTCTGATATTCGTCCCTAGTAGTACTGATCTCTAGTAGTACTTGTCTCTGATACTGGTCTCCAGTAGTACTTGTCTCTGATACTGCTCTCTAGTAGTACTGGTCTCTGATACTGGTCTCTAGTAGTACAGGTCTCTATTACTGGTCTCTGATACTGGTCTCTAGTAGTACTGATCTCTGATACTGGTCTCTAGTAGTACTGGTCTCTGATACTGGTCTCTAGTAGTAATGGTCTCTGATACTGGTCTTCGGTAGCACTGGTCTCTCATACTGGTCTCTAGAAGTACTGGTCTCTGATTATGGTCTCTAGTAGTGCTGGTCTATGATACTGGTCTCTTGTAGTACTGGTCTCTGTTACTGGTCTCTGATACTTGTCTTTGGTAGTACTGGTCTCTGATAATGGTCTCTAGTACAACTGGTCTCTGATATTGGTCTATAGTAGTACTGGTCATTGATAAGGGTCTCTGTTATTGATTTCTGATACTGGTCTCTGTTATTTGTCCCCGACACTGGTTTCTGTCACTGGTCTCTGATACTGGTCTCTAGTAGTACAGGTCTCTGTTACTGGTCTCTGATACTGGTCTCTAGTAGTACTGATCTCTGATACTGGTCTCTAGTAGTACTGGTCTCTAGTAGTACTGGTGTCTGATACTTGTCTCTAGTAGTACTGGTTTTTGAAACTGGTCTCTGATACTGGTCTCTAGTAGTACTAGTTTCTGTTACTGGTCTCTAGTCGTGCTGGTCTCTGATACTGGTCTCTGTTACTAGTCTCTCATACTGGTCTCTGTTAGTGCTGGTCTCTGATACTGGTCTCTGTTACTAGTGTCTGATACTGGTCTCTTGAGTACTGGTCTCTACTAGTACTGGTCTCTGATACTGGTCTGTGTTTCTGGTCTCTAGCAGTACTGGTCTGTGATACTCCGTTCTAGAAGTGCTGGTCTCTGATACTGGTCTCTGATACTGGTCTCTGTTTCTGGTCTCTAGCAGTACTGGTCTGTGATACTCCGTTCTAGAAGTGCTGGTCTCTGATACTGGTCTCTGTTTCTGGTCTCTGAAACTGGATTCTAGTCGTACTGGTCTCTGATCCTGGTCTGTAGTAGTACTGTTCTCTAGTAGTACTGCTCTCTGATACTGGTGTCTAGTTCTAGTAGTACTGGTCTCTAGTAGTACTGGTCTCTGATTCTGGTTTCCAGTAGTACTGGTCTCTGATACTGGTCTCTAGAAGTACTGGTCTCTGATAATGGTCTCTAGTAGTGCTGGTCTCTGATACTGGTCTCACGTAGTACTGGTGTCTGTTACTGGTCCCTGATCCTGGTCTTCGGTAGCACTGGTCTCTGAAACTGGTCTCTAGAAGTACTGGTCTCTGATAATGGTCTCTAGTAGTGCTGGTCTCTGAAACTGGTCTCTCTTAGTACTGGTCTCTGTTACTGGTCTCTGATTCTGGTCTTTGGTCGTACTGGTCTCTGATATGGGTCTCTAGTAGTGCTGGTCTCAGGTACTGGTCTCTCGTAGTACTGGTCTCTGTTACTGGTCTCTGATACTTGTCTTTGGTAGTACTGGTCTCTGATAATGGTCTCTAGTACAACTGGTCTCTGATATTGGTCTCTAGTAGTACTGGTCATTGATAAGGGTCTCTGCTATTGATCTCTGATACTGGTCTCTGTTATTTGTCTCTGACACTGGTTTCTGTAATTGGTCTCTGAAACTGGTCTCTGTTACTGGTCTCTGATACTGGTCTCTGGTAGTACTGGTCTCTGATACTGGTCTTCAGTAGTACTGGTCTCTGATACTGGTCTCTAGTAGTACATGTCTCTGTTACTGCACTCTGATACTGGTCTCTAGTAGTACTGATCTCTGATACTGGTCTCCAGTAGTACTGATCTCTGATACTGGTCTCCAGTAGTACTGGTCTCTGATACTGGTCTCTAGTAGTACTGGTCTCTGATACTTGTCTCTAGCAGTACTGGTCTCTGTTACTGGTCTCTTATACTTGTCTCTAGTAGTACTGGTCTCTGTTACTGGTCTGTGATACTGGTCTCTAGTAGTACTGGTCTCTGATATTGGTCTCTAGTAGTACTGGTCTCTAGTAGTACTGGTCTCTGATATTCGTCCCTAGTAGTACTGATCTCTAGTAGTACTTGTCTCTGATACTGGTCTCCAGTAGTACTTGTCTCTGATACTGCTCTCTAGTAGTACTGGTCTCTGATACTGGTCTCTAGTAGTACAGGTCTCTATTACTGGTCTCTGATACTGGTCTCTAGTAGTACTGATCTCTGATACTGGTCTCTAGTAGTACTGGTCTCTGATACTGGTCTCTAGTAGTAATGGTCTCTGATACTGGTCTTCGGTAGCACTGGTCTCTGATACTGGTCTCTAGAAGTACTGGTCTCTGATTATGGTCTCTAGTAGTGCTGGTCTCTGATACTGGTCTCTTGTAGTACTGGTCTCTGTTACTGGTCTCTGATACTTGTCTTTGGTAGTACTGGTCTCTGATAATGGTCTCTAGTACAACTGGTCTCTGATATTGGTCTATAGTAGTACTGGTCATTGATAAGGGTCTCTGTTATTGATCTCTGATACTGGTCTCTGTTATTTGTCCCCGACACTGGTTTCTGTCACTGGTCTCTGATACTGGTCTCTAGTAGTACAGGTCTCTGTTACTAGTCTCTGATACTGGTCTCTAGTAGTACTGGTCTCTGATATTGGTCTCTAGTAGTACAGGTCTCTGTTACTGATCTCTGATACTGGTCTCTAGTAGTACTGGTCTCTAGTAGTACTGGTGTCTGATACTTGTCTCTAGTAGTACTGGTTTCTGACACTGGTCTCTGATACTGGTCTCTAGTAGTACTGGTCTCTGTTACTGGTCTGTGATAATGGTCTCTAGTAGTACTGGTCTCTGATATTGGTCCCTAGTAGTACTGGTCTCTAGTAGTACTGGTCTCTGATACTGATCTCCACTAGTATTTGTGTCTGATACAGGTCTCTGTTACTAGTCTCTGATACTGGTCTCTACTAGTACTGGTCTCTGACACTGGTCTCTGATACTGGTTGCTAGTAGTACTGGTCTCTGATACTGGTCTCTAGTTGTAATGGTCTCTGACACTGGTCTCTGTAACTGTTCTCTGATACTTGTTTCTAGTAGTACTGGTCTCTGACACTGGTCTCTAGTAGTCCTGGTCTCTCACACTCGTCTCTGTTACTGGTCTCTGATACTTGTCTCCCGTAGTACTGGTCTCTGTTACTGCTATCTGATATTGGTCTCTAGTAGTACTGTTCTCTGATACTGGTCTCTGTTACTGGTCTCTGACACTGGTCTCTGATACTGGTTGCTAGTAGTACTGGTCTCTGATACTGGTCTCTAGTTGTACTGGTCTCTGACACTGGTCTCTGTAACTGTTCTCTGATACTTGTTTCTAGTAGTAATGGTCTCTGATACTGGTCTCTAGTAGTCCTGGTCTCTGACACTCGTCTCTGTTACTGGTCTCTGATACTTGTCTCCCGTAGTACTGGTCTCTTTTACTGCTATCTGATATTAGTCTCTAGTAGTACTGGTCTCTGTTACTGGTCTCTGTTACTGGTCTCTGATACTGGTCTTTGGTAGTACTGGTCTCTGATACTGGTGTCTAGTAGTACTGGTCTCTGATACTGGTCTCTGAAACTGGTTTCTAGTAGTACTGGTCTCTGATAGTGGTGTTAGTAGTGCTGGTCTCTGATACTGGTCACTCATAGAACTGGTCTCTGTTACTAGTCTCTGATACTGGTCTTTTGTAGTACTGGCCTCTGATACTGGTCTCTAGTAGTACTGGTCTCTGATACTGGTATCTAGTAGTACTGGTCTCTGTTACTGGTCTCTGATACTGGTCTCTAGTAGTACTGGTCTCTTATACTGGTCTCTAGTAGTCCTGGTCTCTGATACTGGTCTCTAGAAGTACTGGTCTCTGATAATGGTCTCTAGTAGTGCTGGTCTCTGATACTGGTCTCACGTAGTACTGGTCTCTGATACTGGTCCCTGATCCTGGTCTTCGGTAGCACTGGTCTCTGAAACTGGTCTCTAGAAGTACTTGTCTCTGATAATGGTCTCTAGTAGTGCTGGTCTCTGATACTGGTCTCTCTTAGTACTGGTCTCTGTTACTGGCTTCCGATTCTGGTCTTCGGTTGTACTGGTCTCTGATATGGGTCTCTAGTAGTGCTGGTCTCAGGTACTGGTCTCTCGTAGTACTGGTCTCTGTTACTGGTCTCTGATACTTGTCTTTGGTAGTACTGGTCTCTGATAATGGTCTCTAGTACAACTGGTCTCTGATATTGGTCTCTAGTAGTACTGGTCATTGATAAGGGTCTCTGCTATTGATCTCTGATACTGGTCTCTGTTATTTGTCTCTGACACTGGTTTCTGTCACTGGTCTCTGATACTGGTCTCTGTTACTGGTCTCTGATACTGGTCTCTGGTAGTACTGGTCTCTGATACTGGTCTTCAGTAGTACTGGTCTCTGATACTGGTCTCTAGTAGTACAGGTCTCTGTTACTGCACTCTGATACTGGTCTCTAGTAGTACTGATCTCTGATACTGGTCTCCAGTAGTACTGGTCTCTGATACTGGTCTCTAGTAGTACTGGACTCTGATACTTGTCTCTAGTAGTACTGGTCTCTGTTACTGGTCTGTGATACTGGTCTCTAGTAGTACTGGTCTCTGATATTGGTCTCTAGTAGTACTGGTCTCTAGTAGTACTGGTCTCTGATACTGGTCTCTAGTAGTACTGATCTCTGATACTGGTCTCTAGTAGTACTGGTCTCTTATACTGGTCTCTAGTAGTACTGGTCTCTGATACTTGTCTCTAGTAGTACTGGTCTCTGTTACTGGTCTCTGATTCTGGTGTCTCGTAGTACTGGTCTCTAGTCGTGCTGGTCTCTGATACTGGTCTCTAGTAGTATTGGTCTCTGATACTGGTCTCTGTTACCGGTCTGTGATACTGGTCTCTAGTAGTATTTGTTTCTGATACAGGTCTCTGTTACTAGTCTCTGATACTGGTCTCTACTAGTACTGGTCTCTGACACTGGTGTCTGATACTTGTTGCTAGTAGTACTGGTCTCTGATACTGGATTTTAGTCGTACTGGTCTCTGACACTGGTCTCTTTTACTGGTCTCTGATACTGGTCTCTGTTTCTGGTCTCTGATACTGGATTTTACTCGTACTGGTCTCTGATACTGGTGTCTAGTAGTACTGGTCTCTAGTAGTACTGTCCTCTGATCCTGGTCTCTAGTAGTACTGGACTCTGATACTGGTGTCTAGTTCTAGTAGTACTGGTCTCTGATTCAGGTTTCCAATAGTACTGGTGTCTGATACTTGTATCTAGTAGTGCTCGTCTCTTATACTGGTCTTTAGCAGTACTGGTCTCTATTAGTACTGGTCTCTGTTACTGGTCTCTGATACTGCTTTCTAGTAGTACTGTTCTCTGATCATGGTCTCTGTTACTGGTGTCTGATACTGGTCTCTGTTTCTGGTCTCTGTTTCTGGTGTCTAATACTGGTCTCTGTTTCTGGTCTTTGTTACTGATGTCTGATACTGGTCTCCTATACTGGTCTCTGATGCTGGTCTCTATTACTCGTCTCCGAAATTGGTCTCCAGTAGTACTGGTCTCTGATATTGGCCTTCGATAGCACTGGTCTCTGATACTGGTCTCTAGAAGTACTGGTCTCTGATAATGGTCTCTAGTAGTGCTGGTCTCTGATACTGGTCTCTCGTAGTACTGGTTTCTGTCACTGGTCTCTGATACTGGTCTCTGTTACTGGTCTCTGGTACTGGTCTCTAGTAGTACTGGTTTCTGATACTGGTCTCTAGTAGTACAGGTCTCTGTTACTGGTCTCTGATACTGGTCTCTAGTAGTACTGATCTCTGATACTTGTCTCTAGTAGTACTGGTCTCTGTTACTGGTCTCTGATACTGGTCTCTAGTAGTACTGGTCTCTGTAACTGGTCTGTGATAATGGTCTCTAGTAGTACTGGTCTCTGATATTGGTCTCTAGTAGTACTGGTTTCTGATATTGGTCCCTAGTAGTACTGATCTCTAGTAGTACTGGTCTCTGATACTGGTATCCAGTAGTATTTGTCTCTGATACAGGTCTCTGTTACTGGTCTCTGATACTGGTATCTACTAGTACTGGTCTCTGACACTGGTCTTTGATACTGGTTGCTAGTAGTACTGGTCTCTGATACTGGTCTCGAGTTGTACTGGTCTCTGACACTGGTCTCTGTTACTGGTCTCTGATACTGGTTTCTAGTAGTACTGGTCTCTGATACTGGTCTCTAGTAGTCCTGGTCTCTGACACTCGTCTCTGTGACTGGTCTCTGATACTTGTTTCCCGTAGTACTGGTCTCTGTTACTGCTATCTGATAGTGGTCTCTAGTAGTGCTGGTCTCTGATACTGGTCTCTGATACTGGTCTTTGGTAGTACTGGTCTCTGATACTGGTGTCTAGTAGTACTGGTCTCTGATACTGGTCTCTGAAACTGGTTTATAGTAGTACTGGTCTCTGATACTGGTCTTAGTAATGCTGGTCTCTGATACTGGTCACCCGTAGAACTGGTCTCTGTTACTGGTCTCTGATACTGGTCTTTTGTAGTACTGGCCTCTGATACTGGTCTCTCGTAGTCCTGGTCTCTGTTACTGATCTCTGATACTGGTCTTTGGTAGTACTGGTCTCTGATACTGGTCTCTAGTAGTACTGGTCTCTGATACTGGTCTCTAGTAGTACTGGTCTCTGTTACTGGTCTCTAGGAGTACTGGTCTCTGATACTGGTCTCTGTTACCATCTCTGATACTTGTCTCTAGTAGAACTGGTCTCTAGTAGTACTAGTATCTAGTAGACTGGTTTCCGATACTGGTCTCTAGTAGTACTGGTCTTTGATACTTGTCTCTAGTAGTACTGGTCTCTAGTAGTACTGGTCTCTGATACTGGTCTCTAGTAGTACTGGTCTCCAGTAGTACTGGTCTCTGATACTGGTGTCTAGTAGTGCTGGTCTCTGATACTGGTCTCTCGTAGTACTGGTCTCTGATACTGGTCTCTAGTAGTACTGGTCTCTAGTAGTACTGGTCTCTGTTACTGGTCTCTGATACTGGTCTCTACTAGTACTCGTCTCTAGTAGTACTGGTCTCTGATACTGGTCTCTGTTACTGGTCTCTGATACTGGTCTCTGTTACCAGTCTGTGATACTGGTCTCTAGTAGTGCTGGTCTCTACCAGTACTGGTCTCTGATACTGGTCTCTGTTACTGGTCTCTGATACAGGTCTCTGATACTGGTCTCTGATACTGGTCTCTAGTAGTACTGGTCTCTGATACTGGTCTCTAGTAGTTTTGGTCTCTACTAGTACTGGTCTCTGTTACTGGTCTCTGATACAGGTCTCTGTTACTAGTCTCTGATACTGGTCTCTAGTAGTACTAGTCTCTACTAGTACTGGTCTCTGATAATGGTCTCTGTTCCTGGTCTCTGATACAGGTCTCTGTAACTGGTCTCTAATTCTGGTCTCTAGTAGTACTGGTCTCTGTTACTGGTCTCTAGTAGTACTGGTCTCTGTTACTAGTC
Organism: Epinephelus awoara; assembly: GCA_035609425.1. Taxonomy (NCBI): domain Eukaryota; kingdom Metazoa; phylum Chordata; class Actinopteri; order Perciformes; family Serranidae; genus Epinephelus; species Epinephelus awoara. Next base: position 36,992,957 of record CM069298.1, on the reverse strand, counting down.
TCTGATACTGGTCTCTAGTCGTGCTGGTCTCTGATACTGCTCTCTGTTACTAGTCTCTGATACTGGTCTCTGTTAGTGCTGGTCTCTGATACTGGTCTCTGTTACTAGTGTCTGATACTGGTCTCTCGTAGTACTGGTCTCTACTAGTACTGGTCTCTGATACTGGTCTCTGTTACTGGTCTCTGATACTGGTCTCTGTTTCTGGTCTCTAACAGTACTGGTCTGTGATACTCCGTTCTAGAAGTGCTGGTCTCTGATAATGGTCTCTAGTACTACTGGTCTCTTTTACTGGCCTCTGATACTGCTCTCTGTTTCTGGTCTCTGATACTGGATTCTAGTCGTACTGGTCTCTGACACTGGTGTCTAGTAGTACTGTTCTCTAGTAGTACTGCTCTCTGATACTGGTGTCTAGTTCTAGTAGTACTGGTCTCTAGTAGTACTGGTCTCTGATTATGGTTTCCAGTAATACTGGTGTCTGATACTTGTATCTAGTAGTAATCGTCTCTGATACTGGTCTTTAGCAGTACTGGTCTCTAGTAGTACTGGTCTTTGATCATGGTCTCTGTTACTGGTCTCTGATACTGGTCTCTGTTACTGATGTCTGATACTGGTCTCCTATACTGGTCTCTGATACTGGTCTCTATTACTCGTCTCTGAAACTGGTCTCCAGTAGTACTGGTCTCTGATATTGGTCTCTGATACTGGTCTCTGATACTGCTCTCTAGAAGTACTGGTCTCTGATACTGGTCTCTGGTAGTACTGGTCTCTGATACTGGTCTCTAGTAGTACTGGTCTCTGTTACTGGTCTCTGATACTGTTCTTCGATAGCACTGGTCTCTGATACTGGTCTCTAGAAGTACTGGTCTCTGATAATGGTCTCTAGTAGTGCTGGTCTCTGATACTGGTCTCTTGTAGTACTGGTCGCTGTTACTGGTCTCTGATACTTGTCTTTGGTAGTACTGGTCTCTGATAATGGTCTCTAGTACAACTGGTCTCTGATATTGGTCTATAGTAGTACTGGTTATTGATAAGGGTCACTGTTATTGATCTCTGATGCTGGTCTCTGTTATTTGTCCCTGACACTGGTTTCTGTCACTGGTCTCTGATACTGGTGTCTGTTACTGGTCTCTGATACTGGTCTCTAGTAGAACTGGTCTCTGATACTGGTCTCTAGTAGTACTGATATCTGATACTGGTCTCTAGTAGTACTGGTCTCTGATACTGTTCTCTAGTAGTACTGATATCTGATACTGGTCTCTAGTTGTACTGGTCTCTGATACTGGTCTCTAGTAGTACTCGTCTCTGATACTTGTCTCTAGTAGTACTTGTCTCTGTTACTGGTCTCTGATACTGGTCTGTAGTAGTACTGATCTCTCTTACTGGTCTGTGATAATGGTCTCTAGTAGTACTGGTCTCTGATATTGGTCTCTAGTAGTACTGGTCTCTGTTACTGGTCTCTCATACTGGTCTTTAGTAGTACTGGTCTCTGATACTGCTCTCTAGTCGTACTGGTCTTTGATACTTGTCTCCCGTAGTACTGGTCTCTGTTACTGCTATCTGATATTGGTCTCTAGTAGTACTGGTCTCTGATACTGGTCTCTGTTACTGGTCTTTGGTAGTACTGGTCTCTGATACTGGTGTCTAGTAGTACTGGTCTCTGATAGTGGTCTCTGAAACTGGTTTCTAGTTGTACTGGTCTCTGATACTGGTCTTAGTAGTGCTGGTCTCTGATATTGGTCACTTGTAGAACTGGTCTCTGTTACTAGTCTCTGATATTGGTCTTTTGTAGTACTGGCCTCTGATACTGGTCTCTAGTACTAATGGTCTCTGATACTGGTTTCTAGTAGTACTGGTCTCTGATAATGGTCTCTAGTAGTGCTGGTCTCTGATACTGGTCTCTCGTAGTACTGGTCTCTCATAGTACTGGTCTCTGTTACTGATCTCTGACACTGGTCTTTGGTAGTACTGGTCTCTGATACTGGTCTCTAGTAGTACTGGTCTCTAATACTGGTCTCTGTTTCTGGTCTCTAGCAATACTGGTCTGTGATGCTTCGTTCTAGAAGTGCTGGTCTCTGATAATGGTCGCTAGTACGATTGGTCTCTGATACTGGTCGCTAGTAGTACTTGTCTCTGATACTGTTCTCTACCACTACTGGTCTCTAGTAGAACTGGTCCCTGTTACTGGTCTCTTGTAGGACTGGTCTCTACTAGAACTGGTATCTGACACTGGTCTCTGTTACTGGTCTGTGATACTGGTCTCTAGGAGTATTGATCTCTGATACTGGTCTCTGTTACTGGTCTCTGATACAGGTCTCTGATACTGGTCTCTAGTAGTACTGGTCTCTGATACTGGTCTCTAGTACTTTTGGTCTCTACTAGTACTGGTCTCTGATACAGGTCTCTGTTACCAGTCTCTGATACTGGTCTCTAGTAGTGCTGGTCTCTGATACTGGTCGCTAGTAGTACTGGTCACTGATACTGGTCTCTGTAAATGGTTTCTGATTCTGGTCTCTGTTATTTGTCTCTGATACTGATTTCTGTTACTGGTCTCTGATACTGGTCTCTAGTAGTACTGGTGTCTGATACTGGTCGCTAGTAGTACTGGTCACTGATACTGGTCTCTGTACCTGGTCTCTGATACTGGTCTCTAGTAGTACTGGTGTCTGATACTGGTCTGTAGTAGTACTGGTCTCTATAACTTGTCTATAGGAGTACTGGTCTCTGATACTGGTCTCTGTTACCATCTCTGATACTTGTCTCTAGTAGCACTGGTCTCTAGTAGTACTAGTATCTAGTAGACTGGTTTCCGATACTGGTCTCTAGTAGTACTGGTCTTTGATACTTGTCTCTCGTAGTACTGGTCTCTAGTAGTGCTGGTCTCTGATACTGGTCTCCAGTAGTACTGGTCTGTGATACTGGTCTTTAGTAGTTCTGTTCTCTGTTACAGGTCTCTAGTAGTACTTTTCTCTGTTACTAGTCTCTGATACTGGTCTCTAGTCGTGCTTGTCTCTGATACTGGTCTCTGTTACTAGTCTCTGATACTGGTCTCTAGTAGTGCTGGTCTCTGATACTGGTCTCTGTTACTAGTGTCTGATACTGGTCTCTCGTAGTACTGGTCTCTACTAGTACTGGTCTCTGATACTGGTCTCTGTTTCTGGTCTCTAGCAGTACTGGTCTGTGATGCTTCGTTCTAGAAGTGCTGGTGTCTGATACTGGTCTCTAGTAGTACTGGTGTCTGATACTGGTCTCTAGTAGTACTGGTCTCTGATACTGGTCTCTAGTAGTACTTGTCTCTGTTACTGGTCCCTAGGAGTACTGGTCTCTGATACTGGTCTCTATTATTTGTCTCTGATACTGATTTCTGTTGCTGGTCTCTGATACTGGTCTCTAGTAGTACTGGTGTCTGATCCTGATCTCTAGTAGTACTGGTCTCTGATACTGGTCTCTAGTAGTACTGGTCTCTGTTACTGGTGTCTAGGAGTACTGTTCTCTGATACTGGTCTCTGTTTCCATCTCTGATACTTCTCTCTAGTAGAACTGGTCTCTAGTAGTACTAGTATCTAGTAGACTGGTTTCCGATACTGGTCTCTAGTAGTACTGGTCTTTGATACTTGTCTCTAGTAGTACTCGTCTCGAGTAGTACTGGTCTCTGATACTGGTCTCTGCTACTTGTCTCTGATAGTGGTCTCTGATACTGGTCTCTAGTAGTACTGGTCTCTGATACTGGTCTCTAGTAGTACTGGTCTCTGTTACTGTTCTCTGATACTGGTCTCTAGTAGTACTGGTCTCTAGTAGTACTGGTCTCTGATACTCATCTCTGTTACTGGTCTCTCATACTGGTCTCTAGTAGTACTGGTCTCTGATACTGGTCTCTAGGAGTACTGGTCTTTGATACTGGTCTCCAGTAGTACTGGTCTCTGTTACTGGTCTCTGATACTGGTCTCTCGTAGTACTGGTCTCTAGTCGTGCTGGTCTCTGTTACTGGTCTCTGATACTGGTCTCTAATAGTATTGGTCTCTGATACTGGTCTCTGTTACCGGTCTGTGATACTGGTCTCTAGTAGTGCTGGTCTCTACTAGTACTGGTCTCTGATACTGGTCTCTGTTACTGGTCTCTGATACAGGTCTCTGATACTGGTCTCTGATACTGGTCTCTAGTAGTACTGGTCTCTGATACTGGTCTCTAGTAGTTTTGGTCTCTACTAGTACTGGTCTCTGTTACTGGTCTCTGATACTGGTCTCTAGTAGTACTGGTCTCTGATACTGGTCTCTAGTAGTTTTGGTCTCTACTAGTACTGGTCTCTGTTACTGGTCTCTGATACTGGTCTCTGTTGCTGGTCTCTGATACTGGTCTCTAGTAGTACTGGTGTCTGATCCTGATCTCTAGTAGTACTGGTCTCTGATACTGGTCTCTAGTAGTACTGGTCTCTGTTACTGGTGTCTAGGAGTACTGTTCTCTGATACTGGTCTCTGTTTCCATCTCTGAAACTTCTCTCTAGTAGAACTGGTCTCTAGTAGTACTAGTATCTAGTAGACTGGTTTCCGATACTGGTCTCTCGTAGTACTGGTCTTTGATACTTGTCTCTAGTAGTACTGGTCTCCAGTAGTACTGGTCTCTGATACTGGTCTCTAGTAGTACTCGTCTCGAGTAGTACTGGTCTCTGATACTGGTCTCTGCTACTTGTGTCTGATAGTGGTCTCTGATACTGGTCTCTAGTAGTACTGGTCTCTGATACTGGTCTCCAGTAGTACTGGTCTCTGTTACTGTTCTCTGATACTGGTCTCTAGTAGTACTAGTCTCTAGTAGTACTGGTCTCTGATACTCATCTCTGTTACTGGTCTCTCATACTGGTCTCTAGTAGTACTGGTCTCTGATACTGGTCTCTAGGAGTTTTGGTCTCTACTAGTACTGGTCTCTGTTACTGGTCTCTGATACTGGTCTCTGTTCCTGGTCTCTGATACAGGTCTCTGTAACTGGTCTCTAATTCTGGTCTCTAGTAGTACTGGTCTCTGTTACTGGTCTCTAGTAGTACTGGTCTCTTTTACTAGTCTCTGATACTGGTCTCTAGTCGTGCTGATCTCTGATACTGGTCTCTGTTACTAGTCTCTGATACTGGTCTCTGTTAGTGCTGGTCTCTGATACTGGTCTCTGTTACTAGTGTCTGATACTGGTCTCTCGTAGTACTGGTCTCTACTAGTACTGGTCTCTGATACTGGTCTCTTTTACTGGTCTCTGAAACTGGTCTCTGTGTCTGGTCTCTAGCAGTACTGGTCTGTGATACTCCGTTCTAGAAGTGCTGGTCTCTGATAATGGTCTCTAGTACTACTGGTCTCTTTTACTGGTCTCTGATACTGGTCTCTGTTTCTGGTCTCTGATACTGGATTCTAGTCGTACTGGTCTCTGACACTGGTGTCTAGTAGTACTGGTCTCTAGTAGTACTGTCCTCTGATCCTGGTCTCTGGTAGTACTGTTCTCTAGTAGTACTGGTCTCTGATTCTGGTTTCAGGTAATACTGGTGTCTGATACTTCTATCTAGTAGTAATCGTCTCTGATACTGGTCTTTAGCAGTACTGGTCTCTAGTAGTACTGGTCTCTGATCATGGTCTCTGTTACTGGTCTCTGATACTGGTCTCTGATACTGGTCTCTATTACTCGTCTCTGAAACAGGTCTCCAGTAGTACTGGTCTCTGATATTGGTCTCTGATACTGGTCTCTGATACTGCTCTCTGGAAGTACTGGTCTCTGATAGTGGTCTCTGGTAGTACTGGTTTCTGATACTGGTCTCTAGTAGTACTGGTCTCTGTTACTGGTCTCTGATACTGGTCTTCGGTAGCACTGGTCTCTTAAACTTGTCTCTAGAAGTACTGGTCTCTGATAATGGTCTCTAGTAGTGCTGGTCTCTGATACTGGTGTCTCGTAGTACTGGTCTCTGTTACTGGTCTCTGGTACTGGTCTCTGATACTGGTCTTCGGTAGCACTGGTCTCTGATACTGGTCTCTAGAAGTACTGGTCTGTGATAATGGTCTCTAGTAGTGCTGGTCTCTGTCACTGGTCTCTGATAGTGGTGTCTGTTACTGGTCTCTGATACTGGTCTCTAGTAGTACTGGTCTCTGATAATGGTCTCTAGTACAACTGGTCTCTGATATTGGTCTATAGTAGTACTGGTCATTGATAAGGGTCACTGTTATTGATCTCTTATACTGGTCTCTGTTATTTGTCCCTGACACTGGTTTCTGTAACTGGTCTCCGATAGTGGTGTCTGTTACTGGTCTCTGATACTGGTCTCTAGTAGTACTGGTCTCCGATACTGGTCTCTAGTAGTACAAGTCTCTGTTACTGGTCTCTGATACTGGTCTCTAGTAGTACTGATCTCTGATACTGGTCTCTAGTAGTACTGGTCTCTGATACTGGTCTCTAGTAGTACTGGTCTCTGATACTTGTCTCTAGTAGTACTGGTCTCTGTTACTGGTCTCTGATACTGGTCTGTAGTAGTACTGATCTCTGTTACTGGTCTGTGATAATGGTCTCTAGTAGTACTGGTCTCTGATATTGGTCTCTAGTAGTAATGGTCTCTGATATTGGTCCCTAGTAGTACTGTTCTCTAGTAGTACTGGTCTCTGATACTGGTCTCCAGTAGTTTTTGTGTCTGATACAGGTCTCTGTTGCTGGTCTCTCATACTGGTCTTTAGTAGTACTGGTCTCTGATACTGGTCTCTAGTAGTACTGGTCTTTGATACTTGTCTCCCGTAATACTGGTATCTGTTACTGCTATCTGATATTGGTCTCAAGTAGTACTGGTCTCTGATACTGGTCTCTGTTACTGGTCTCTGATACTGGTCTTTGGTAGTGCTGGTCTCTGATACTGGTGTCTAGTAGTACTGGTCTCTGATACTGGTCTCTGAAACTGGTTTCTAGTAGTACTGGTCTCTGATAATGGTCTCTAATAGTGCTGGTATCTGATACTGGTCTTCAGTAGTACTGGTCTCTCGTAGTACTGGTCTCTGTTACTGATATCTGATACTGGTCTTTGGTAGTACTGGTCTCTGATACTGGTCTCTAGTAGTACTGGTCTCTGATACTGGTCTCTGGCAGTACTGGTCTCTGTTACTGGTCTCTGATACTGGTCTTCGGTTGTACTGGTCTCTGATATGGGTCTCTAGTAGTGCTGGTCTCTGGTACAGGTCTCTCGTAGTACTGGTCTCTGTTACTGGTCTCTGATACTTGTCTTTGGTAGTACTGGTCTCTGATAATGGTCTCTAGTACAACTGGTCTCTGATATTGGTCTCTAGTAGTACTGGTCATTGATAAGGGTCTCTGTTATTGATCTCTGATACTGGTTTCTGTCACTGGTCTCTGATACTGGTCTCTGTTACTGGTCTCTGGTAGTACTGGTCTCTGATACTGGTCTCTAGTAGTACTGATCTCTGATACTGGTCTCCAGTAGTACTGGTCTCTGATACTGGTCTCTAGTAGTACTGGTCTCTGATACTGGTCTCTAGTAGTACTTGTCTCTGATACTGGTCTCCAGTAGTACTTGTCTCTGATACAGGTCTCTGTTACTGGTCTCTGATACTGGTCTCTACTAGTACTGTTCTCTGATACTGGTCTCTAGAAGTCCTGGTCTCTGACACTGGTCTCTGTTACTGGTCTCTGATACTGGTTTCTAGTAGTACTGGTCTCTGATACTGGTCTCTAGTAGTCCTGGTCTCTGACACTCGTCTCTGTTACTGGTCTCTGATACTTGTGTCCCGTAGTACTGGTCTCTGTTACTGCTATCTGATATTGGTCTCTAGAAGTACTGGTCTCTGATACTGGTTTCTGTTACTGGTCTCTGAAACTGGTCTTTGGTAGTACTGGTCTCTGATACTGGTGTCTAGTAGTACTGGTCTCTGATACTGGTCTCTGAAACTGGTTTCTAGTAGTACTGGTCTCTGATACTGGTCTTAGTAGTGCTGGTCTCTGATACTGGTCACTCGTAGAACTGGTCTCTGTTACTGGACTCTGATACTGGTCTCTCGTAGTACTGGTCTCTGTTACTGATCTCTGAAACTGGTCTTTGGTAGTACTGGTCTCTGATACTGGTGTCTAGTAGTACTGGTCTCTGTTACTGGTCTCTGATACTGGTCTCTAGTAGTACTGGTCTCTGATACTGGTCTCTAGTAGTACTGGTCTCTGATACTGGTCTCTAGTAGTGCTGGTCTCTGATACTGGTCTCTCGTAGTACTGGTCTCTGTTACTGGTCTCTGATACTGGTCTCAAGTAGTACTGGTCTCTGTTACTGGTCTCTGGTACAGGTCTCTCGTAGTACTGGTCTCTGTTACTGGTCTCTGATACTTGTCTTTGGTAGTACTGGTCTCTGATAATGGTCTCCAGTACAACTGGTCTCTGATATTGGTCTCTAGTAGTACTGGTCATTGATAAGGGTCCTTGTTATTGATCTCTGATACTGGTCTCTGTTATTTGTCTCTGACACTGGTTTCTGTCACTGGTCTCTGATACTGGTCTCTGTTACTGGTCTCTGGTAGTACTGGTCTCTGATACTTGTCTTTGGTAGTACTGGTCTCTGATAATGGTCTCCAGTACAACTGGTCTCTGATATTGGTCTCTAGTAGTACTGGTCATTGATAAGGGTCTCTGTTATTGATCTCTGATACTGGTCTCTGTTATTTGTCTCTGACACTGGTTTCTGTCACTGGTCTCTGATACTGGTCTCTGTTACTGGTCTCTGGTAGTACTGGTCTCTGATACTGGTCTCTAGTAGTACTGATCTCTGATACTGGTCTCCAGTAGTACTGGTCTCTGATACTGGTCTCTAGTAGTACTGGTCTCTGATACTTGTCTCTAGTAGTACTGGTCTCTGTTACTGGTCTCTTATACTTGTCTCTAGTAGTTCTGGTCTCTGTTACTGGTCTGTGATTCTGGTCTCTAGTAGTACTGGTCTCTGATATTGGTCCCTAATAGTACTGATCTCTAGTAGTACTTGTCTCTGATACTGGTCTCCAGTAGTACTTGTCTCTGATACAGGTCTCTGTTACTGGTCTCTGATACTGGTCTCTACTAGTACTGTTCTCTGATACTGGTCTCTAGAAGTCCTGGTCTCTGACACTGGTCTCTGTTACTGGTCTCTGATACTGGTTTCTAGTAGTACTGGTCTCTGATACTGGTCTCTAGTAGTCCTGGTCTCTGACACTCGTCTCTGTTACTGGTCTCTGATACTTGTGTCCCGTAGTACTGGTCTCTGTTACTGCTATCTGATATTGGTCTCTAGAAGTACTGGTCTCTGATACTGGTTTCTGTTACTGGTCTCTGAAACTGGTCTTTGGTAGTACTGGTCTCTGATACTGGTGTCTAGTAGTACTGGTCTCTGATACTGGTCTCTGAAACTGGTTTCTAGTAGTACTGGTCTCTGATACTGGTCTTAGTAGTGCTGGTCTCTGGTACTGGTCACACGTAGAACTGGTCTCTGTTACTGGTCTCTGATACTGGTCTCTCGTAGTACTGGTCTCTGTTACTGATCTCTGAAACTGGTCTTTGGTAGTACTGGTCTCTGATACTGGTGTCTAGTAGTACTGGTCTCTGTTACTGGTCTCTGATACTGGTCTCTAGTAGTACTGGTCTCTGATACTGGTCTCTAGTAGTACTGGTCTCTGATACTGGTCTCTCGTAGTACTGGTCTCTGTTACTGGTCTCTGATACTGGTCTCAAGTAGTACTGGTCTCTGTTACTGGTCTGTGATAATGGTCTCTAGTAGTACAAGTCTCTGATATTGGTCCCTAGTAGTCCTGGTCTCTAGTAGTACTGGTCTCTGATACTGGTCTCTAGTAGTACTGGTCTCTGTTACTGTTCTCTGATACTGGTCTCTAGTAGTACTGGTCTCTAGTAGTACTGGTCTCTGATACTCATCTCTGTTACTGGTCTCTCATACTGGTCTCTAGTAGTACTGGTCTCTGATACTGGTCTCTAGGAGTACTGGTCTTTGATACTGGTCTCCAGTAGTACTGGTCTCTGTTACTGGTCTCTGATACTGGTCTCTCGTAGTACTGGTCTCTAGTCGTGCTGGTCTCTGTTACTGGTCTCTGATACTGGTCTCTAATAGTATTGGTCTCTGATACTGGTCTCTGTTACCGGTCTGTGATACTGGTCTCTAGTAGTGCTGGTCTCTACTAGTACTGGTCTCTGATACTGGTCTCTGTTACTGGTCTCTGATACAGGTCTCTGATACTGGTCTCTGATACTGGTCTCTAGTAGTACTGGTCTCTGATACTGGTCTCTAGTAGTTTTGGTCTCTACTAGTACTGGTCTCTGTTACTGGTCTCTGATACTGGTCTCTAGTAGTACTGGTCTCTGATACTGGTCTCTAGTAGTTTTGGTCTCTACTAGTACTGGTCTCTGTTACTGGTCTCTGATACTGGTCTCTGTTGCTGGTCTCTGATACTGGTCTCTAGTAGTACTGGTGTCTGATCCTGATCTCTAGTAGTACTGGTCTCTGATACTGGTCTCTAGTAGTACTGGTCTCTGTTACTGGTGTCTAGGAGTACTGTTCTCTGATACTGGTCTCTGTTTCCATCTCTGAAACTTCTCTCTAGTAGAACTGGTCTCTAGTAGTACTAGTATCTAGTAGACTGGTTTCCGATACTGGTCTCTCGTAGTACTGGTCTTTGATACTTGTCTCTAGTAGTACTGGTCTCCAGTAGTACTGGTCTCTGATACTGGTCTCTAGTAGTACTCGTCTCGAGTAGTACTGGTCTCTGATACTGGTCTCTGCTACTTGTGTCTGATAGTGGTCTCTGATACTGGTCTCTAGTAGTACTGGTCTCTGATACTGGTCTCCAGTAGTACTGGTCTCTGTTACTGTTCTCTGATACTGGTCTCTAGTAGTACTAGTCTCTAGTAGTACTGGTCTCTGATACTCATCTCTGTTACTGGTCTCTCATACTGGTCTCTAGTAGTACTGGTCTCTGATACTGGTCTCTAGGAGTTTTGGTCTCTACTAGTACTGGTCTCTGTTACTGGTCTCTGATACTGGTCTCTGTTCCTGGTCTCTGATACAGGTCTCTGTAACTGGTCTCTAATTCTGGTCTCTAGTAGTACTGGTCTCTGTTACTGGTCTCTAGTAGTACTGGTCTCTTTTACTAGTCTCTGATACTGGTCTCTAGTCGTGCTGATCTCTGATACTGGTCTCTGTTACTAGTCTCTGATACTGGTCTCTGTTAGTGCTGGTCTCTGATACTGGTCTCTGTTACTAGTGTCTGATACTGGTCTCTCGTAGTACTGGTCTCTACTAGTACTGGTCTCTGATACTGGTCTCTTTTACTGGTCTCTGAAACTGGTCTCTGTGTCTGGTCTCTAGCAGTACTGGTCTGTGATACTCCGTTCTAGAAGTGCTGGTCTCTGATAATGGTCTCTAGTACTACTGGTCTCTTTTACTGGTCTCTGATACTGGTCTCTGTTTCTGGTCTCTGATACTGGATTCTAGTCGTACTGGTCTCTGACACTGGTGTCTAGTAGTACTGGTCTCTAGTAGTACTGTCCTCTGATCCTGGTCTCTGGTAGTACTGTTCTCTAGTAGTACTGGTCTCTGATTCTGGTTTCAGGTAATACTGGTGTCTGATACTTCTATCTAGTAGTAATCGTCTCTGATACTGGTCTTTAGCAGTACTGGTCTCTAGTAGTACTGGTCTCTGATCATGGTCTCTGTTACTGGTCTCTGATACTGGTCTCTGATACTGGTCTCTATTACTCGTCTCTGAAACAGGTCTCCAGTAGTACTGGTCTCTGATATTGGTCTCTGATACTGGTCTCTGATACTGCTCTCTGGAAGTACTGGTCTCTGATTGTGGTCTCTGGTAGTACTGGTTTCTGATACTGGTCTCTAGTAGTACTGGTCTCTGTTACTGGTCTCTGATACTGGTCTTCGGTAGCACTGGTCTCTTAAACTTGTCTCTAGAAGTACTGGTCTCTGATAATGGTCTCTAGTAGTGCTGGTCTCTGATACTGGTGTCTCGTAGTACTGGTCTCTGTTACTGGTCTCTGGTACTGGTCTCTGATACTGGTCTTCGGTAGCACTGGTCTCTGATACTGGTCTCTAGAAGTACTGGTCTGTGATAATGGTCTCTAGTAGTGCTGGTCTCTGTCACTGGTCTCTGATAGTGGTGTCTGTTACTGGTCTCTGATACTGGTCTCTAGTAGTACTGGTCTCTGATAATGGTCTCTAGTACAACTGGTCTCTGATATTGGTCTATAGTAGTACTGGTCATTGATAAGGGTCACTGTTATTGATCTCTTATACTGGTCTCTGTTATTTGTCCCTGACACTGGTTTCTGTAACTGGTCTCCGATAGTGGTGTCTGTTACTGGTCTCTGATACTGGTCTCTAGTAGTACTGGTCTCCGATACTGGTCTCTAGTAGTACAAGTCTCTGTTACTGGTCTCTGATACTGGTCTCTAGTAGTACTGATCTCTGATACTGGTCTCTAGTAGTACTGGTCTCTGATACTGGTCTCTAGTAGTACTGGTCTCTGATACTTGTCTCTAGTAGTACTGGTCTCTGTTACTGGTCTCTGATACTGGTCTGTAGTAGTACTGATCTCTGTTACTGGTCTGTGATAATGGTCTCTAGTAGTACTGGTCTCTGATATTGGTCTCTAGTAGTAATGGTCTCTGATATTGGTCCCTAGTAGTACTGTTCTCTAGTAGTACTGGTCTCTGATACTGGTCTCCAGTAGTTTTTGTGTCTGATACAGGTCTCTGTTGCTGGTCTCTCATACTGGTCTTTAGTAGTACTGGTCTCTGATACTGGTCTCTAGTAGTACTGGTCTTTGATACTTGTCTCCCGTAATACTGGTATCTGTTACTGCTATCTGATATTGGTCTCAAGTAGTACTGGTCTCTGATACTGGTCTCTGTTACTGGTCTCTGATACTGGTCTTTGGTAGTGCTGGTCTCTGATACTGGTGTCTAGTAGTACTGGTCTCTGATACTGGTCTCTGAAACTGGTTTCTAGTAGTACTGGTCTCTGATAATGGTCTCTAATAGTGCTGGTATCTGATACTGGTCTTCAGTAGTACTGGTCTCTCGTAGTACTGGTCTCTGTTACTGATATCTGATACTGGTCTTTGGTAGTACTGGTCTCTGATACTGGTCTCTAGTAGTACTGGTCTCTGATACTGGTCTCTGGCAGTACTGGTCTCTGTTACTGGTCTCTGATACTGGTCTTCGGTTGTACTGGTCTCTGATATGGGTCTCTAGTAGTGCTGGTCTCTGGTACAGGTCTCTCGTAGTACTGGTCTCTGTTACTGGTCTCTGATACTTGTCTTTGGTAGTACTGGTCTCTGATAATGGTCTCTAGTACAACTGGTCTCTGATATTGGTCTCTAGTAGTACTGGTCATTGATAAGGGTCTCTGTTATTGATCTCTGATACTGGTTTCTGTCACTGGTCTCTGATACTGGTCTCTGTTACTGGTCTCTGGTAGTACTGGTCTCTGATACTGGTCTCTAGTAGTACTGATCTCTGATACTGGTCTCCAGTAGTACTGGTCTCTGATACTGGTCTCTAGTAGTACTGGTCTCTGATACTGGTCTCTAGTAGTACTTGTCTCTGATACTGGTCTCCAGTAGTACTTGTCTCTGATACAGGTCTCTGTTACTGGTCTCTGATACTGGTCTCTACTAGTACTGTTCTCTGATACTGGTCTCTAGAAGTCCTGGTCTCTGACACTGGTCTCTGTTACTGGTCTCTGATACTGGTTTCTAGTAGTACTGGTCTCTGATACTGGTCTCTAGTAGTCCTGGTCTCTGACACTCGTCTCTGTTACTGGTCTCTGATACTTGTGTCCCGTAGTACTGGTCTCTGTTACTGCTATCTGATATTGGTCTCTAGAAGTACTGGTCTCTGATACTGGTTTCTGTTACTGGTCTCTGAAACTGGTCTTTGGTAGTACTGGTCTCTGATACTGGTGTCTAGTAGTACTGGTCTCTGATACTGGTCTCTGAAACTGGTTTCTAGTAGTACTGGTCTCTGATACTGGTCTTAGTAGTGCTGGTCTCTGATACTGGTCACTCGTAGAACTGGTCTCTGTTACTGGACTCTGATACTGGTCTCTCGTAGTACTGGTCTCTGTTACTGATCTCTGAAACTGGTCTTTGGTAGTACTGGTCTCTGATACTGGTGTCTAGTAGTACTGGTCTCTGTTACTGGTCTCTGATACTGGTCTCTAGTAGTACTGGTCTCTGATACTGGTCTCTAGTAGTACTGGTCTCTGATACTGGTCTCTAGTAGTGCTGGTCTCTGATACTGGTCTCTCGTAGTACTGGTCTCTGTTACTGGTCTCTGATACTGGTCTCAAGTAGTACTGGTCTCTGTTACTGGTCTCTGGTACAGGTCTCTCGTAGTACTGGTCTCTGTTACTGGTCTCTGATACTTGTCTTTGGTAGTACTGGTCTCTGATAATGGTCTCCAGTACAACTGGTCTCTGATATTGGTCTCTAGTAGTACTGGTCATTGATAAGGGTCCTTGTTATTGATCTCTGATACTGGTCTCTGTTATTTGTCTCTGACACTGGTTTCTGTCACTGGTCTCTGATACTGGTCTCTGTTACTGGTCTCTGGTAGTACTGGTCTCTGATACTTGTCTTTGGTAGTACTGGTCTCTGATAATGGTCTCCAGTACAACTGGTCTCTGATATTGGTCTCTAGTAGTACTGGTCATTGATAAGGGTCTCTGTTATTGATCTCTGATACTGGTCTCTGTTATTTGTCTCTGACACTGGTTTCTGTCACTGGTCTCTGATACTGGTCTCTGTTACTGGTCTCTGGTAGTACTGGTCTCTGATACTGGTCTCTAGTAGTACTGATCTCTGATACTGGTCTCCAGTAGTACTGGTCTCTGATACTGGTCTCTAGTAGTACTGGTCTCTGATACTTGTCTCTAGTAGTACTGGTCTCTGTTACTGGTCTCTTATACTTGTCTCTAGTAGTTCTGGTCTCTGTTACTGGTCTGTGATTCTGGTCTCTAGTAGTACTGGTCTCTGATATTGGTCCCTAATAGTACTGATCTCTAGTAGTACTTGTCTCTGATACTGGTCTCCAGTAGTACTTGTCTCTGATACAGGTCTCTGTTACTGGTCTCTGATACTGGTCTCTACTAGTACTGTTCTCTGATACTGGTCTCTAGAAGTCCTGGTCTCTGACACTGGTCTCTGTTACTGGTCTCTGATACTGGTTTCTAGTAGTACTGGTCTCTGATACTGGTCTCTAGTAGTCCTGGTCTCTGACACTCGTCTCTGTTACTGGTCTCTGATACTTGTGTCCCGTAGTACTGGTCTCTGTTACTGCTATCTGATATTGGTCTCTAGAAGTACTGGTCTCTGATACTGGTTTCTGTTACTGGTCTCTGAAACTGGTCTTTGGTAGTACTGGTCTCTGATACTGGTGTCTAGTAGTACTGGTCTCTGATACTGGTCTCTGAAACTGGTTTCTAGTAGTACTGGTCTCTGATACTGGTCTTAGTAGTGCTGGTCTCTGGTACTGGTCACACGTAGAACTGGTCTCTGTTACTGGTCTCTGATACTGGTCTCTCGTAGTACTGGTCTCTGTTACTGATCTCTGAAACTGGTCTTTGGTAGTACTGGTCTCTGATACTGGTGTCTAGTAGTACTGGTCTCTGTTACTGGTCTCTGATACTGGTCTCTAGTAGTACTGGTCTCTGATACTGGTCTCTAGTAGTACTGGTCTCTGATACTGGTCTCTCGTAGTACTGGTCTCTGTTACTGGTCTCTGATACTGGTCTCAAGTAGTACTGGTCTCTGTTACTGGTCTGTGATAATGGTCTCTAGTAGTACAAGTCTCTGATATTGGTCCCTAGTAGTCCTGGTCTCTAGTAGTACTGGTCTCTGATACAGGTCTCCAGTAGTATTTGTCTCTGATACATGTCTCTGTTACTGGTCTCTACTAGTACTGGTCTCTGACACTGGTCTCTGATACTGGTTGCTAGTAGTACTGGTCTCTGATACTGGTCTCTAGTTGCACTGGTCTCTGACACTGGTCTCTGTTACTGGTCTCTAATATTGGTCTCTAGTAATACTGGTCTCTGATACTTGTCTCCCGTAGTACTGGTCTCTGTTACTGGTCTCTGTTACTGGTCTCTGATACTGGTCTCTGTTTCTGGTCTCGAGCAGTACTGTTCTGTGATGCTTCGTTCTAGAAGTGCTGGTCTCTGATAATGGTCTCTAGTACGACTGGTCTCTGATACTGGTCGCTAGTAGTACTGGTCTCTGATACTGGTCTCCAGTAGTGCTGGTCTCTGATACTGGTCTCTAGTAGTACTGGTCTCTGATACTGGTCTCTAGAAGTACTGGTCTCTGATAATGGTCTCTTGTAGTGCTGGTCTCTGATACTGGTCTCACGTAGTACTGGTCACTGTTACTGGTCCCTGATACTGGTCTTCGCTAGCACTGGTCTCTGATACTGGTCTCTGATAATGGTCTCTAGTAGTGCTGGTCTCTGATACTGGTCTCTAGTAGTACTGGTCTCTGATACTGGTCTCTGTTACTGGTCTCTGATACTGGTCTCTGTTTCTGGTCTCGAGCAGTACTGTTCTGTGATGCTTCGTTCTAGAAGTGCTGGTCTCTGATAATGGTCTCTAGAACGACTGGTCTCTGATACTGGTCGCAAGTAGTACTGGTCTCTGATACTGGTCTCCAGTAGTGCTGGTCTCTGATACTGGTCTCTAGTAGTACTGGTCTCTGATACTGGTCTCTAGAAGTACTGGTCTCTGATAATGGTCTCTTGTAGTGCTGGTCTCTGATACTGGTCTCACGTAGTACTGGTCACTGTTACTGGTCCCTGATACTGGTCTTCGCTAGCACTGGTCTCTGATACTGGTCTCTGATAATGGTCTCTAGTAGTGCTGGTCTCTGATACTGGTCTCTAGTAGTACTGGTCTCTGATACTGGTGTCTAGTAGTGCTGGTCTCTGATACTGGTCTCTCGCAGTACTGGTCTCTGTTACTGGTCTCTCATACTGGTCTCTAGTAGTACTGGTCTCTGATACTGGTCTCAAGAAGTACTGGTCCCTGATAATGGTGTCTAGTAGTGCTGGTCTCTGAAACTGGTCTCTCGTAGTACTGGTCTCTGTTACTGGTCTCTGATTCTGGTCTTCGGTAGTACTGGTCTCTGATATGGGTCTCTAGTAGTGCTGGTCTCTGGTACTGGTCTCTCGTAGTACTGGTCTCTGTTACTGGTCTCTGATATTTGTCTTTGGTAGTACTGGTCTCTTATAATGGTCTCTAGTACAACTGGTCTCTGATATTGGTCTCTAGTAGTACTGGTCATTGATAAGGGTCTCTGTTTTTGATCTCTGATACTGGTCTCTGTTATTTGTCTCTGACACTGGTTTCTGTCACTGGTCTCTGATACTGGTCTCTAGTAGTACTGGTCTCTGATACTGGTCTCTAGTAGTACAGGTCTCTGTTATTGATCTCTGATACTGATCTCTGTTATTTGTCTCTGACACTGGTTTCTGTCACTGGTCTCTGATACTGGTCTCTGATACTGGTCTCTAGTAGTACTGGTCCCTGATCCTGGTCTCTAGTAGTGCTGGTCTCTGATACTGGTCTCTCGTAGTACTGGTCTCTGTTACTGGTCTCTGATACTGGTCTCTAGTAGTACTGGTCTCTGTTACTGGTCTGTGATAATGGTCTCTAGTAGTACTGGTCTCTGATATTGGTCCCTACTCGTACTGGTCTCTTGTAGTACTGGTCTCTGATACTGTTCTCCAGTAGTATTTGTCTCAGATACAGGTCTCTGTTACTGGTCTCTGATACTGGTCTCTACTAGTACTGGTCTCTGTCACTGGTCTCTAATATTGGTCTCTAGTAATACTGGTCTCTGATACTGGTCTCTGTTACTGGTCTCTGATACTGGTCTCTGTTTCTGGTCTCTAGCACTGGTCTGTGATGCTTCGTTCTAGAAGTGCTGGTCTCTGATAATGGTCTCTAGTAGTGCTGGTCTCTGATACTGGTCTCTAGTAGTACTGGTCTCTGATACTGGTGTCTAGTAGTGCTGGTCTCTGATACTGGTCTCTCGCAGTACTGGTCTCTGTTACTGGTCTCTGATACTGGTCTCTAGTAGTACTGGTCTCTGATACTGGTCTCAAGAAGTACTGGTCTCTGATAATGGTCTCTAGTAGTGCTGGTCTCTGACACTGGTCTCTGTTACTGGTCTCTAATATTGGTCTCTAGTAATACTGGTCTCTGATACTTGTCTCCCGTAGTACTGGTCTCTGTTACTGGTCTCTGTTACTGGTCTCTGATACTGGTCTCTGTTTCTGGTCTCGAGCAGTACTGTTCTGTGATGCTTCGTTCTAGAAGTGCTGGTCTCTGATAATGGTCTCTAGTACGACTGGTCTCTGATACTGGTCGCTAGTAGTACTGGTCTCTGATACTGGTCTCCAGTAGTGCTGGTCTCTGATACTGGTCTCTAGTAGTACTGGTCTCTGATACTGGTCTCTAGAAGTACTGGTCTCTGATAATGGTCTCTTGTAGTGCTGGTCTCTGATACTGGTCTCACGTAGTACTGGTCACTGTTACTGGTCCCTGATACTGGTCTTCGCTAGCACTGGTCTCTGATACTGGTCTCTGATAATGGTCTCTAGTAGTGCTGGTCTCTGATACTGGTCTCTAGTAGTACTGGTCTCTGATACTGGTCTCTGTTACTGGTCTCTGATACTGGTCTCTGTTTCTGGTCTCGAGCAGTACTGTTCTGTGATGCTTCGTTCTAGAAGTGCTGGTCTCTGATAATGGTCTCTAGAACGACTGGTCTCTGATACTGGTCGCAAGTAGTACTGGTCTCTGATACTGGTCTCCAGTAGTGCTGGTCTCCGATACTGGTCTCTAGTAGTACTGGTCTCTGATACTGGTCTCTAGAAGTACTGGTCTCTGATAATGGTCTCTTGTAGTGCTGGTCTCTGATACTGGTCTCACGTAGTACTGGTCACTGTTACTGGTCCCTGATACTGGTCTTCGCTAGCACTGGTCTCTGATACTGGTCTCTGATAATGGTCTCTAGTAGTGCTGGTCTCTGATACTGGTCTCTAGTAGTACTGGTCTCTGATACTGGTCTCTGTTACTGGTCTCTGATACTGGTCTCTGTTTCTGGTCTCGAGCAGTACTGTTCTGTGATGCTTCGTTCTAGAAGTGCTGGTCTCTGATAATGGTCTCTAGAACGACTGGTCTCTGATACTGGTCGCAAGTAGTACTGGTCTCTGATACTGGTCTCCAGTAGTGCTGGTCTCCGATACTGGTCTCTAGTAGTACTGGTCTCTGATACTGGTCTCTAGAAGTACTGGTCTCTGATAATGGTCTCTTGTAGTGCTGGTCTCTGATACTGGTCTCACGTAGTACTGGTCACTGTTACTGGTCCCTGATACTGGTCTTCGCTAGCACTGGTCTCTGATACTGGTCTCTGATAATGGTCTCTAGTAGTGCTGGTCTCTGATACTGGTCTCTAGTAGTACTGGTCTCTGATACTGGTGTCTAGTAGTGCTGGTCTCTGATACTGGTCTCTCGCAGTACTGGTCTCTGTTACTGGTCTCTGATACTGGTCTCTAGTAGTACTGGTCTCTGATACTGGTCTCAAGAAGTACTGGTCCCTGATAATGGTGTCTAGTAGTGCTGGTCTCTGAAACTGGTCTCTCGTAGTACTGGTCTCTGTTACTGGTCTCTGATTCTGGTCTTCGGTAGTACTGGTCTCTGATATGGGTCTCTAGTAGTGCTGGTCTCTGGTACTGGTCTCTCGTAGTACTGGTCTCTGTTACTGGTCTCTGATATTTGTCTTTGGTAGTACTGGTCTCTTATAATGGTCTCTAGTACAACTGGTCTCTGATATTGGTCTCTAGTAGTACTGGTCATTGATAAGGGTCTCTGTTTTTGATCTCTGATACTGGTCTCTGTTATTTGTCTCTGACACTGGTTTCTGTCACTGGTCTCTGATACTGGTCTCTAGTAGTACTGGTCTCTGATACTGGTCTCTAGTAGTACAGGTCTCTGTTATTGATCTCTGATACTGATCTCTGTTATTTGTCTCTGACACTGGTTTCTGTCACTGGTCTCTGATACTGGTCTCTGATACTGGTCTCTAGTAGTACTGGTCCCTGATCCTGGTCTCTAGTAGTGCTGGTCTCTGATACTGGTCTCTCGTAGTACTGGTCTCTGTTACTGGTCTCTGATACTGGTCTCTAGTAGTACTGGTCTCTGTTACTGGTCTGTGATAATGGTCTCTAGTAGTACTGGTCTCTGATATTGGTCCCTACTCGTACTGGTCTCTAGTAGTACTGGTCTCTGATACTGTTCTCCAGTAGTATTTGTCTCAGATACAGGTCTCTGTTACTGGTCTCTGATACTGGTCTCTACTAGTACTGGTCTCTGTCACTGGTCTCTAATATTGGTCTCTAGTAATACTGGTCTCTGATACTGGTCTCTGTTACTGGTCTCTGATACTGGTCTCTGTTTCTGGTCTCTAGCAGTACTGGTCTGTGATGCTTCGTTCTAGAAGTGCTGGTCTCTGATAATGGTCTCTAGTAGTGCTGGTCTCTGATACTGGTCTCTAGTAGTACTGGTCTCTGATACTGGTGTCTAGTAGTGCTGGTCTCTGATACTGGTCTCTCGCAGTACTGGTCTCTGTTACTGGTCTCTGATACTGGTCTCTAGTAGTACTGGTCTCTGATACTGGTCTCTAGAAGTACTGGTCTCTGATAATGGTCTCTAGTAGTGCTGGTCTCTGATACTGGTCTCTCGTAGTACTGGTCTCTGTTACTGGTCTCTGATTCTGGTCTTCGGTAGTACTGGTCTCTGATATGGGTCTCTAGTAGTGCTGGTGTCTGGTACTGGTCTCTCGTAGTACTGGTCTCTGTTACTGGTCTCTGATACTTGTCTTTGGTAGTACTGGTCTCTTATAATGGTCTCTAGTACAACTGGTCTCTGATATTGGTCTCTAGTAGTACTGGTCATTGATAAGGGTCTCTGTTATTGATCTCTGATACTGGTTTCTGTCACTGGTCTCTGATACAGGTCTCTGTTTCTGGTCTCTACCACTACTGGTCTCTAGTAGTACTGGTCCCTGATACTGGTCCCTTGTAGTACTGGTCTCTACTAGAACTGGTATCTGACACTGGTCTCTGTTACTGGTCTCTGATACTGGTCTCTAGTAGTATTGATCTCTGATACTGGTCTCTGTTACTGGTCTCTGATACAGGTATCTGATACTGGTCTCTGATACTGGTCTCTAGTAGAACTGGTCTCTGATACTGGTCTCTAGTACTTTTGGTCTCTACTAGTACTGGTCTCTGATACAGGTCTCTGTTACCAGTCACTGTTTCTGGTCTCTAGTAGTACTGGTTACTGATACTGGTCTCTGTAACTGGTTTCTGATAATGGTCTCTGTTATTTGTCTCTGATACTGATTTCTGTTACTGGTCTCTGATACTGGTCTCTAGTAGTACTGGTGTCTGATACTGGTCGCTAGTAGTACTGGTCACTGATACTGGTCTCTGTACCTGGTCTCTGATACTGGTCTCTAGTAGTTCTGGTGTCTGATACTGGTCTGTAGTAGTACTGGTCTCTATTACTGGTCTATAGGAGAACTGGTCTCTGATACTGGTCTCTGTTACCATCTCTGATACTTGTCTCTAGTAGAACTGGTCTCAAGTAGTACTAGTATCTAGTAGACTGGTTTCCGATACTGGTCTCTAGTAGTACTGGTCTTTGATACTTGTCTCTAGTAGTATTGGTCTCTGATACTGGTCTGTAGTAGTACTGGTCTCCAGTAGTACTGGTCTCTGATACTGGTGTCTAGTAGTGCTGGTCTCTGATACTGGTCTCTCGTAGTACTGGTCTCTGTTACTGTTCTCTGATACTGGTCTCTAGTAGTACTGGTCTCTGTTACTGGTCTCTGATACTGGTCTCTAGTAGTACTTGTCTCGAGTAGTAATGGTCTCTGATACTGGTCTCTACTAGTACTCGTCTATAGAAGTAATGTTCTCTGATACTGGTCTCTGTTACTGGTCTCTGATACTGGATTCTAGTAGTACTGGTCTCTGAAACTGGTGTCTAGTAGTACTGGTCTCTAGTAGTACTGGCCTCTGATCGTGGTCTCTAGTAGTACTGTTCTCTAGTAGTACTGGTCTCTGATACTGGTGTCTAGTTCTAGTAGTACTGGTCTGTAGTAGTACTGGTCTCTGATTCTGGTTTCCAGTAGTACTGGTGTCTGATACTGGTCTCTAGTTGGACTGGTCTCAGATACTAGTCCCTAGGAGTACTGGTCTGTGATATTGGTCTACAGTAGTACCGGTCTCTAGCAGTACTGGTATCTGTTACTGTTCTCTACTAGTCCTGGTCTCTGACACTTGTCTCTAGTAGTACTGGGTACTGGTCATTGATACTGGTCTCTAGTAGTACTGGTCTCTGATATTGGTGTCTAGTAGTACTGGTCTCTAGTAGTACTGGCCTCTGATCGTGGTCTCTAGTAGTACTGTTCTCTAGTAGTACTGGTCTCTGATACTGGTGTCTAGTTCTAGTAGTACTGGTCTGTAGTAGTACTGGTCTCTGATTCTGGTTTCCAGTAGTACTGGTGTCTGATACTGGTCTCTAGTTGGACTGGTCTCAGATACTGGTCCCTAGGAGTACTGGTCTGTGATATTGGTCTACAGTAGTACCGGTCTCTAGCAGTACTGGTATCTGTTACTGTTCTCTACTAGTCCTGGTCTCTGACACTTGTCTCTAGTAGTACTGGGTACTGGTCATTGATACTGGTCTCTAGTAGTACTGGTCTCTGATATTGGTCTCAAGTAGTACTGGTCTCTAGTAGTACTGGTCTCTGATTCTGGTCTCCAGTGGTACTTGTCTCTTATACAGGTCTCTGTTACTGGTCTCAGATACTGGTCTCTACTCGTACTGCAGTAGTACCTCCATGTAACAGTAAAGGTAATCAGTATGACAGCTGTTATAGCTGTTAATAAAGCCATCAATAAACACAATATTTCCATGTAGTTCTAGTAGTACTGGTCTCTGATACGTGTCTCTAGTCATACTGGTGTCTGATACTGGTCTCTAGAAGTACTGGTCTCTGATTCTGGTCTCTACTAGTACTGGTCTCTGATACTGGTGTCGAGTAGAACTGGTCTCTGATACTGGTGTCTAGTAGTACTGGTCTCTGATACTTGTCTCTAGTAGTACTGGTCTCTGTTACTGGTATCTGATACTGGTCTCTAGTAATACCGGTCTCTAGTAGTACTGGTCTCTGATACTGATTTCTATTATTACTGGTCTCCAGTATTACTAGTCTCTGAAACTGGTCTCTAGTAGTAATGTTCTCTGTTACTGGTCTCTGATAATGGTCTCTAGTAGTACTGGTCTCTGATACTGGTCTCCAGTATTACTGGTCTCTAGTAGTACTGGTCTCTGTTACTGGTCTCTGATACTTGTCTCTGGTAGTACTGGTCTCTGGAGATACTGGCCTCTAGTAGTACTGGTCTCTGATACTTGTCTCTAGAAGTATTGGTCTCTGATACTTCTCTCTAGTAGTACTAGTCTCCAGTAGTACTGGTCTCTGATAATGGTCTCTAGTCGTACTGGTCTGTGATACTGGTCTCTAGTATTACTGGTACCTGATACTTGTCTCTAGTAGTGCTGGTCTCTGTTTCTGGTCTCTGATACTGGTCTCAAGTCGTACTGGTCTCTGATACTTGTCTCTAGTAGTACTGGTCTCTGTTACTGGTATCTGATACTGGTCTCGAGTAGTACTTGTCTCTGATACAGGTCTCTGTTACTGGTCTCTGATACTGGTCTATACTAGTACTGGTCTCTGATACTGGTTTCTCGTAGTACTGGTCTCTGATACTGGTCTCTAGTAGTGCTGGTCTCTGATACTGGTCTCTAGTAGTACTGGTCTCTGTTACTGGTCTCTGATACTGGTGTCTAGTAGTACTGATCTCTGATACTGGTCTCTAGTAGTGCTGGTCTCTGACACTGGTCTCTCGTAGTACTGGTCTCTGTTACTGGTCTCTGATACTGTTGTCTAGTAGTATTGGTCTCTGATAATGGTCTCTAGTACTACTGGTCTCTGATACTGGTCTCTAGTAGGATTGGCCTCTGATACTGGTGTCTAGTAGTACTGGTCTCTGATACTGGTCTCTAGTAGTACTGGTCACTGATAAGGGTCTCTGTTATTGGTCTCTGATAGTGGTCTCTGTTATTTGTCTCTGATACTGGTTTCTGTTACTGGTCTCTGATACTTGTCTCTGTTACTGGTCTCTGATACTGGTCTCTGTTACTGGTCTCTGATACTGGTCTTTGGTCGAGCTGGTCTCTGATACTGGTCTCTAGAAGTACTGGTCTCTGATACTTGTCTCTAGAAATACTGGTCTCTGATACTGGTTTCTAGTAGTACTGGTCTCTGATACTGGTCTCCAATACTTGTCTCTGATACTGGTCTCTAGTAGTACTGGTCTCTGTTACGAGTCTCTGATACTGGTCTCTAGTAGTACTGGTCTCTACTAGTACTGGTCTCTGTTACTGGTCTCTTATACTGATCTCTAGTAGTACTGGTCTCTGATACTGGTCTCTATTAGTATCAGCACTACAAGATACCAGTATCAGACGCCAGTACTACTGGGGACTAGTAGTACTGGTGTCTGATACTGGTATCTAGTAGTACTGGTCTCTGATACTGGTCTCTGTTACTGGTCTCTGATACTGGTCTCTGTTTCTAGTCTCTGTTACTGGTGTCTGATACTGGTCTCCTATACTTGTCTCTGACACTCGTCTCTGAAACTGGTCTGTAGTAGGACTGGTCTCTGATACTGGTCTCTTTTACTGGTCTCTGATACTGGTCTCTGATACTGGTCTCTGTTACTGGTCTCTGATACTGGTATCTGATACTGGTATCTAGTAGTGCTCGTGTCTGATACTGGTCTCTAGTAGTACTGGTTTCTAGTAGTACTGGTCTCTGATACTGCTTCCTAGTAGTACTGGTCTCTGATACTGGTCTCCAATACTTGTCTCTGATACTGGTCTCTAGTAGTGCTGGTCTCTGTTACGAGTCTCTGATACTGGTCTCTAGTAGTACTGGTCTGTGTTACTAGTCTCTGATACTGGTCTCTAGTGGCACTGGTCTCTACTAGTACTGGTCTCTGTTACTGGTCTCTGATACTTGTCTCTAGTAGTACTGGTCTCTGATACTGGTCTCTAGTAGTACTGGTCTCTGATACTGGTCTCTAGTAGTACTGGTCTCTAGTAGTACTGGTCTCTGATACTTGTCTCTAATAGTACTGGTCTCTGTTACTGGTCCCTGACACTGGTCTCTAGTAGTACTGGTCTCTGTTACTGGTCTCTGATACTGGTCTCTAGTAGTACTGGTCTCTGTTACTAGTCGCTGATACTGGTCTCTAGGAGTGCTGGTCTCTGATACTGGTCTCTGTTACTAGTGTCTGATACTGGTCTCTAGTAGTACTGGTCTCTACTAGTACTGGTCTCTGATACTGGTCTCTGTTACTGGTCTCTCATAATGGTCTCTAGTAGTACTGGTCTCTGATACTGGTCTCTAGTAGTATCAGCACTACAAGATACCAGTATCAGACACCAGTACTACTGCAGACTAGTAGTACTGGTGTCTGATACTGGTATCTAGTAGTGCTCGTCTCTGATACTGGTCTCTATTAGTACTGGTTTCTAGTAGTACTGGTCTCTGATACTGCTTCCTAGTAGTACTGGTCTCTGATACTGGTCTCCAATACTTGTCTCTGATACTGGTCTCTAGTAGTATTGGTCTCTGATACTGGTCTCTAGTAGTACTGGTGTCTGATACTGGTCTCTAGTAGTATTGGTCTCTGATACTGGTCTCTGTTACTGGTCTGTTATACTGGTCTCTTATAGTACAGGCCTTTAGGAGTACTGGTCTGTGATATTGGTCTCTCTTACTGGTCTCTGATACTGGTCTTTGATACTGGTCTCTGATACTGGTCTCTAGTAGTACTGGTCTCTAGTTGTACTGGTCTCTGATACTGGTCCCTGTTACTGGTCTCTGATACTGGTCTCTAATAGTACTGGTCTCTGTTACTGGTCTCTGATACTGGTTTCTAGTAGTTCTGGTCTCTGTTACTGGTCTCTGATACAGGTCTCTGTTACTGGTCTATGATACTGGTCTGTACTAGTACTGGTCTCTGATACTGGTCTCTGTTACTAGTCTCTGATACTGGTCTCTAGTAGTACTGGTCTCTACTAGTACTGGTCTCTGATACAGGTCTCTGTTACTGGTCTCTGATTCTGGTCTCTAGTAGTACTGGTCTCTGTTACTGGTCTCTGATACTGGTTTCTAGTAATACTGGTCTCTGTTACTGGTCTCTGATACTGGTTTCTAGTAGTACTGGTCTCTGTTACTGGTCTCTAGTAGTACTGGTCTCTGTTACTAGTCTCTGATACTGGTCTCTAGTCGTGCTGGTCTCTGATACTGGTCTCTGTTACTAGTGTCTGATACTGGTCTCTAGTAGTACTGGTCTCTACTAGTACTGGTCTCTGTTACTGGTCTCTGATACTGATCTCTAGTAGTACTGGTCTCTGATCCTGGTCTCTAGTAGTATCAGCACTACAAGATACCAGTATCAGACGCCAGTACTACTGGGGACTAGTAGTACTGGTGTCTGATACTGGTATCTAGTAGTACTGGTCTCTGTTACTGGTCTCTGATACTGGTCTCTGTTTCTAGTCTCTGTTACTGGTGTCTGATACTGGTCTCCTATACTTGTCTCTGACACTCGTCTCTGAAACTGGTCTGTAGTAGGACTGGTCTCTGATACTGGTCTCTGTTACTGGTCTCTGATACTGGTCTCTGATACTGGTCTCTGTCACTGGTCTCTGATACTTGTCTCTAGTAGTACTGGTGTCTGATACTGGTCTCTAGTAGTACTGGTGTCTGATACTGGTCTCTAGTAGTATTGGTCTCTGATACTGGTCTCTTTTACTGGTCTGTGATACTGGTCTCTAGTAGTACAGATCTCTAGGAGTACTGGTCTCTGATACTGGTCCCCATTAGTACTGGTTTCTGTTACTGGTCTCTACTAGTACTGTAGTAGTACTTCCATGTAACAGTGAAGGTAATCAGTATGACAGCTGTTATAAATGAAGCCATCAGTAAACACAATATTCCCATTTAACAGTGAAGGTAATCAGTGTGACAGCTGTGATAAATGAAGCCATCGATGAACACAATATTTCCATGTAACAGTGAAGGTAATCAGTGTGACAGGTGTCTTTACAATGACAATAACAGAAATTATAAATGAAATAGATGAATTCAAAGAGCCTGTTGAGACGCCTCTCTCCAGCTGACAGTGAAAATTTCTCCAAAACTTTTAAAGTGAGGTTAAATTTAAGTGTTCCCTGGGAAGGTAACATTGGAGAGACCTTCTTCCAAGGTGTTTCGGTGTCTTTACAATGACAATAACAGTTAAATTCAAAGAGCCTATTGAGATGCCTCTCTCCAGTTGACAGGGAACATAGCAAAGGAGAGTGCAAGTAACATTTTAGATATCTACAATTCATTTCTTTGCACTCACAATGTTGATATCAAAGTGAAATTCAAATAGTCTGGAAATTGTAAAATTTTCAACATTTCCACTGGTCACAGTATTTCATCAACATGGGGAAATTTAATTGTACATATTTGTAATCCTTAATCTGGTAGTGCCAAAAGGGATCACCGTTTTTCATAATTAAATTAAGTATATCTTTAAATCAATTTTGGTTGTTGAAATGTGATTTCTTTCAATGAAAATGCGTTTGTAACATGTCAAATTCATCTTACAGATATTTTAAGTTAACTTAAACTAGTCAAGATAAATCTAGACATGTCAAAATGTAATTTCCTCAAGTGAACAGTAAATGGCTACTTTACATATTCAAAGGGCTTGCCTAGAAGGACAAGGAGCAGAGGAGTAATTTGGAAAGCAAACCTCAGACTAGTGTCCTTCAGGGCAGACAACATCTCTGAAAAAATCCCAGAGAGCAATCTCTCCCTGCAATACAGTAGCACACACGTCGGTCCCTACCTTTTTGAAGTTATGTGCCGAACTTCCCAGCAAAGCCGTGTATCCACTTTCCAGCACTGACAAGACTCCAGCAAGCACAGTCGGTGAGCAGAGTTCATGACCATTTTGAAGTGTCTTGAAGTTTCCTCCTGTTTTACTGCTGATAATAAATGACCTAAGAGAGACACAAAATTACAGCAGAGACAATAAATGACCTCAGAGAGACACTAAATTACCACAAAATGTCTAAAACTACATCAATTGACCCTTGAAATGACACAAAACAACTTTTAAGAGAAACAAAATGACCTCAGAGGATCAGAGAATAACTGCAATGACACTGAATGACCTCAAAGAGACACAGAACCACAATGACAGAAATTCCCCACAGAAACCCTGTGTAGGAGAGGTGGTGGGGCCTTTTGCATATCTGTGCCCAGGGGCCCATTGTCTCATAATCTGCCCGTGCATACAGTAGACATAGCTGTCTTTTACAGAGGGACATTTTTGCCAGATATTCAACTATATGCCAATTTGAAGCTCTCTTGCTGAATGAGAAAAAGCCAGCACCACATCAGAAAAATCTCTGTGTGCAGTTGATTCACACCTTTCTGTTGCTCTCACAGTATGATGACACCATAATATTTAAATGAGGCTTTGTGTAAAATACTCATAAATGAACAATATCCTAAATATGAAGAAAACTGCTGAACCATGAGCATATTTAAATGATAAGGCCTCAGTGCTTGTGTCACTGCTTGCAGCACTGATGGTTAAAAATATATAAGCTGGGCTGTATTTTTATTAGCATGTTGATGCTGGGCTGTTTGTTGGACAGATAAAACACACAGTTGGTAAACCAAAGACAGTAGCTTTAGATTTACCTATTCAAACTTGGTAACAGTCAAACATCAGTCCAATTTGATTCATTTACACTAACATAGTAGTGATGTGGGCAAAATATTGCCAATATTGCTCAAATTTGACCTTCATCAGTGCATTTTTTGTCAAGTCTCAACGGTAAGTTACACAGAAAACAACATGGGCTTTAAAAAGTGTCAAAATCTCCCGTCTACCTTGAATGAGTCCGTTTGTCAGTGACAGCAGGTCTTAAGAAGAGGTCCAGGAGCAACAGGTCTCAGTTTGTAGTCTGTTTTCCAGAAAAATCGTCGAGTGAAAGTTGAGTTGCTGCTTTTCTCTCCGATAGAAAGTTCGTTCTGACTGAAATGTTTAAACGTGTGAAAAGATGCACTTAGAGACCACATAGCAACCATGGAACCATCAGGTCCCTAACAACACGTCTGACCTCACAGCTCTCATTACGTCATCATCAGACAGTCCTCCACTGCAGGAACAATACCACCTGTTAGTTTGTGGCCATTTATTAAACCGGCAATTTATTTATTAAACACGCTGCGGCTTTTTTTCTTTATCTGTGTGTTTTGTTTTCCGCTTTTTTTCTGCATTCACGTGGACAGTTTTTCTCAATCAGCAGCCTTATTGAGAATCGCTTTACTCAGCCGGCTTTTGGTTCTTCTTGATGAGGATATCATCATGTGAATTAATTAAGGTGTATTCATTAAACGCTTTCTAGTCAGCTCGAGACTGTCATCGTCTGAAACTTATATCACACTGGTTATGTGGCGCATAGACTCTACCTCTGAACATGGTAAACAAAAAGGATAAATTAAACTGAGTGAAAACAGCAATGTTGGGGAAAAAACTTAAATAGAAATAAAAATATGAGTGTTGGGTTCCGCTGGGCGCTCCCTCCCTCTTTCAGCACTTTCCAATAAAGGCGCACTGCGCTTTTACGCACGACTAGTGACACTGTGGAGGAGATCAGAGAGCCATGAAGACCGTCAGTGTGTGAGCGTTGTGCTGCCACCACTGCAAGAATTTGATCCTGGTGCCTGGTCTGTTGTTCTCTGTCTGAGGAGAAGCGGCTCGGTGCCTGGAGGAGGATGGTGGCTTCACTCTTGATGGAGACCTCCGACACTTTGTCGTGGCCACCAACACGGTTGACATCGCTACAGAGGAGAGGCTGTAGCAGCTGAGCCAGCACCTGATTCTGGTCCACAGTCTGACCCAGACACAGTTTTACCGGGTTTCTGAGATGGATGAGTGAAACGCAGGTTTCAGCGTCAACATATTTTTGCCGTTTGTTGTGACTGAACCTCTGAGCGGCTGCGCTGTGATGCAGGGCCGTAATCACCTATTTAACATTGGGGGACCATTGTAAATCACCAGTAACCCCCTCAGGTGAGATTTTTAGATACCTAACAGGTGAACTTACCATTTTACAGCAAATAGAAAGCAAAATCTTGGATCAGGAGTTTTCAGAGTTTAGATGGCTGAGTGCCATTTTAAGGAGCCAGCGTATGATTGAGGGGCGCACAGGGAACGTGAACACTGTGACTTTATTATGTTATTTGAACTATGCTTTTTATGAATATGATTTTTTAAAACTACATACACTTTACAAAAATGATCAAAATGGACAGTGATATATCCCACAACACTCTTATTACATTTAATTTTTCCACTTAGTACATTTGAAAGTAATGAGATAGCATAATAGCGTACACTTCACCTCAAGCTGGGAAAAAAACTGAATTTATTGTTAAATAAATTGTTTTAATGAAATCTACACTCTTGGAAGTTTTTTGTTGTCTTTGGTATTTATATTAAAGTATTAAGTGAGCTGTCACAGTCGCCTCTGCACGTGGGGGCAGATGTAACATTTGACTTCTACTGGTTCAATAATGTGACTCTAACATGGCTTGTAAAACACTTGATGGCTGTCAACAAGTAGAGCTCAGATACATGATTGTTTAAAAGGCCCAAATCTACAAATGTATAGTTTAGTAATTAGAGCAATCAACTGAATAACATTCATACACTTTTTAACAACGGGTGTAGCAAGGTGAATTTGTAGTCCATAGATGATCTACGAATATGTCTGACTCCCAACTCTTCAAGTATTGACGCTTTGTCAGTGGCCCTCGGTGTCCGATACTGAAACATAGAGGCACCTTCGGGTGCGTTCCAAATCGCATACTTTTCCTTTTTACCTTCAGTATGTACTGCAGCTGCCCCGAAAAAGTGGGCACTGTTGCATGCAGTATGTACACAATCGAGACATACTACTGTCTCATAACGTTACGCCCTGAACTTTGACCCTCTGACTCATTTATCTTTTACCATATAGATAAAACAAAGTGCCGTTCACTGAGCTCACCAGTGATGGAGGTCATCCTTGAGAGACCTGCTGTTGTTATTTTGCAGTAAGTAATGACTGCATGCATTGTAGATTCTAACATATCATATTCAGCTACACATTTCTCTGTCACTGTTATCTTTATAGTTATGTCCTATTATTGTTTTTAATATTTATGATTATTTTGTTCACTTCAACCATTAATATTCTTGTTATTACAGGTCATCAGTCACAAAACAACCACAGAAGACACAAATCCACCTCAAAGAGACACAATATGACCTCAGAGAGACACAAACAAAAAAAAAGAGGCACAACCAGCACAGACTCTGTGTGTCTGATCCTGTGTAGGAGAGGTGGTGGGGCCTTTTGCATATCTGTGCCCAGGGGCCCATTGTCTCATAATCTGCCCATGCATACAGTAGACATAGCTGTCTTTTACAGAGGCACATTTTTGCCAGATATTCAACTATATGCCAATTTGAAGCTCTCTTGCTGAATGAGAAAAAGCCAGCACCACATCAGAAAAATCTCTGTGTGCAGTTGATTCACACCTCTCTGTTGCTCTCACAGTATGATGACACCATAATATTTAAATGAGGCTTTGTGTAAAATACTCATAAATGAACAATTATCCTAAATATTAAGAAAACTGTTGAATCATGAGCATATTTAAATGATAAGGCCTCAGTGCTTGTGTCACTGCTTGCAGCACTGATGGTTAAAAATATATAAGCTGGGCTGTATTTTTATTAGCATGTTGATGCTGGGCTGTTTGTTGGACAGATAAAACACACAGTTGGTAAACCAAAGACAGTAGCTTTAGATTTACCTATTCAAACTTGGTAACAGTCAAACATCAGTCCAATTTGATTCATTTACACTAACATAGTAGTGATGTGGGCAAAATATTGCCAATATTGCTCAAATTTGACCTTCATCAGTGCATTTTTTGTCAAGTCTCAACGGTAAGTTACACAGAAAACAACATGGGCTTTAAAAAGTGTCAAAATCTCCCGTCTACCTTGAATGAGTCCGTTTGTCAGTGACAGCAGGTCTTAAGAAGAGGTCCAGGAGCAACAGGTCTCAGTTTGTAGTCTGTTTTCCAGAAAAATCGTCGAGTGAAAGTTGAGTTGCTGCTTGTCTCTCCGATAGAAAGTTCGTTCTGACTGAAATGTTTAAACGTGTGAAAAGATGCACTTAGAGACCACATAGCAACCATGGAACCATCAGGTCCCTAACAACACGTCTGACCTCACAGCTCTCATTACGTCATCATCAGACAGTCCTCCACTGCAGGAACAATACCACCTGTTAGTTTGTGGCCATTTATTAAACCGGCAATTTATTTATTAAACACGTTGCGACTTTTTTTCTTTATGTGTGTGTTTTGTTTTCCGCTTTTTTTTCTGCATTCACGTGGACAGTTTTTCTCAATCAGCAGCCTTATTGAGAATCGCTTTACTCAGCCGGCTTTTGGCTCTTCTTGATGAGGATATCATCATGTGAATTAATTAAGGTGTATTCATTAAACGCTTTCTTGTCAGCTCGAGACTGTCATCGTCTGAAACTTATATCACACTGGTTATGTGGCGCATAGACTCTGCCTCTGAACATGGTAAACAAAAAGGATAAATTAAACTGAGTGAAAACAGCAATGTTGAAAAAAAAAACTTAAATAGAAATAAAAATATGAGTGTTGGGTTCCGCTGGGCGCTCCCTCCCTCTTTCAGCACTTTCCAATAAAGGCGCACTGCGCTTTTACGCACGACTAGTGACACTGTGGAGGAGATCAGAGAGCCATGAAGACCGTCAGTGTGTGAGCGTTGTGCTGCCACCACTGCAAGAATTTGATCCTGGTGCCTGGTCTGTTGTTCTCTGTCTGAGGAGAAGCGGCTCGGTGCCTGGAGGAGGATGGTTGCTTCACTCTTGATGGAGACCTCCGACACTTTGTCGTGGCCACCAACACGGTTGACATCGCTACAGAGGAGAGGCTGTAGCAGCTGAGCCAGCACCTGACTCTGGTCCACAGTCTGACCCAGAGACAGTTTTACCGGGTTTCTGAGATGGATGAGTGAAACGCAGGTTTCAGCTTCAACATATTTTTGCCGTTTGTTGCGACTGAACCTCTGAGCGGCTGCGCTGTGATGCAGGGCCGTAATCACATATTTAACATTGGGGGAACCATTGTAAATCACCAGTAACCCCCTCAGGTGAGATTTTTAGAAACCTAACAGGTAAACTGACCATTTTACAGCAAACTGAAAGCACAATCTTGGATCAGGAGTTTTCAGAGTTTAGATGGCTGAGTGCCATTTTAAGGAGCCAGCGTATGATTGAGGGGCGCACAGGGAACGTGAACACTGTGACTTTATTATGTTATTTGAACTATGCTTTTTATGAATATGATTTTTTAAAACTACATACACTTTACAAAAATGATCAAAATGGACAGTGATATATCCCACAACACTCTTATTACATTTAATTTTTCCACTTAGTACATTTGAAAGTAATGAGATAGCATAATAGCATACACTTCACCTCAAGCTGGGAAAAAACTGAATTTATTGTTAAATAAATTGTTTTAATGAAATCTACACTCTTGGAAGTTTTTTGTTGTCTTTGGTATTTATATTAAAGTATTAAGTGAGCTGTCACAGTCGCCTCTGCACGTGGGGGCAGGTGTAACATTTGACTTCTACTGGTTCAATAATGTGACTCTAACATGGCTTGTAAAACACTTGATGGCTGTCAACAAGTAGAGCTCAGATACATGATTGTTTAAAAGGCCCAAATCTACAAATGTATAGTTTAGTAATTACAGCAATCAACTGAATAACATTCATACACTTTTTAACAACGGGTGTAGCAAGGTGAATTTGTAGTCCATAGATGATCTACGAATATGTCTGACTCCCAACTCTTCAAGTATTGACGCTTTGTCAGTGGCCCTCGGTGTCCGATACTGAAACATAGAGGCACCTTCGGGTGCGTTCCAAATCGCATACTTTTTCTTTTTACCTTCAGTATGTACTGCAGCTGCCCCGAAAAAGTGGGCACTGTTGCATGCAGTATGTACACAATCGAGACATACTACTGTCTCATAACGTTATGCCCTGAACTTTGACCCTCTGACTCATTTATCTTTTACCATATAGATAAAACAAAGTGCTGTTCACTGAGCTCACCAGTGATGGAGGTCATCCTTGAGAGACCTGCTGTTGTTATTTTGCAGTAAGTAATGACTGCATGCATTGTAGATTCTAACATATCATATTCAGCTACACATTTCTCTGTCACTGTTATCTTTATAGTTATGTCCTATTATTGTTTTTAATATTTATGATTATTTTGTTCACTTCAACCATTAATATTCTTGTTATTACAGGTCATCAGTCACAAAACAACCACAGAAGACACAAATCCACCTCAAAGAGACACAATATGACCTCAGAGAGACACAAACAACAAAAAAAAAGAGGCACAACCAGCACAGACTCTGTGTGTCTGACCCTGTGTAGGAGAGGTGGTGGGGCCTTTTGCATATCTGTGCCCAGGGGCCCATTGTCTCATAATCTGCCCATGCATACAGTAGACATAGCTGTCTTTTACAGAGGCACATTTTTGCCAGATATTCAACTATATGCCAATTTGAAGCTCTCTTGCTGAATGAGAAAAAGCCAGCACCACATCAGAAAAATCTCTGTGTGCAGTTGATTCACACCTCTCTGTTGCTCTCACAGTATGATGACACCATAATATTTAAATGAGGCTTTGTGTAAAATACTCATAAATGAACAATATCCTAAATATTAAGAAAACTGTTGAACCATGAGCATATTTAAATGATAAGGCCTCAGTGCTTGTGTCACTGCTTGCAGCACTGATGGTTAAAAATATATAAGCTGGGCTGTATTTTTATTACCATGTTGATGCTGGGCTGTTTGTTGGACAGATAAAACACACAGTTGGTAAACCAAAGACAGTAGCTTTAGATTTACCTATTCAAACTTGGTAACAGTCAAACATCAGTCCAATTTGATTCATTTACACTAACATAGTAGTGATGTGGGCAAAATATTGCCAATATTGCTCATATTTGACCTTCATCAGTGCATTTTTTGTCAAGTCTCAACGGTAAGTTACACAGAAAACAACATGGGCTTTAAAAAGTGTCAAAATCTCCCGTCTACCTTGAATGAGTCCGTTTGTCAGTGACAGCAGGTCTTAAGAAGAGGTCCAGGAGCAACAGGTCTCAGTTTGTAGTCTGTTTTCCAGAAAAATCGTCGAGTGAAAGTTGAGTTGCTGCTTGTCTCTCCGATAGAAAGTTCGTTCTGACTGAAATGTTTAAACGTGTGAAAAGATGCACTTAGAGACCACATAGCAACCATGGAACCATCAGGTCCCTAACAACACGTCTGACCTCACAGCTCTCATTACGTCATCATCAGACAGTCCTCCACTGCAGGAACAATACCACCTGTTAGTTTGTGGCCATTTATTAAACCGGCAATTTATTGATTAAACACGCTGCGGCTTTTTTTCTTCATGTGTGTGTTTTGTTTTCCGCTTTTTTTCTGCATTCACGTGGACAGTTTTTCTCAATCAGCAGCCTTATTGAGAATCGCTTTACTCAAATTCTTGCAGTGGTGGCAGCACAACGCTCACACACTGACGGTCTTCATGGCTCTCTGATCTCCTCCACAGTGTCACTAGTCGTGCGTAAAAGCGCAGTGCGCCTTTATTGGAAAGTGCTGAAAGAGAGAGGGAGCGCCCAGCGGAACCCAACACTCATATTTTTATTTCTATTTAAGTTTTTTTTCAACATTGCTGTTTTCACTCAGTTTAATTTATCCTTTTTGTTTACCATGTTCAGAGGCAGAGTCTATGCGCCACATAAACAGTGTGATATAAGTTTCAGACGATGACAGTCTCGAGCTGACTAGAAAGCGTTTCATGAATACACGTTAATTAATTCACATGATGATATCCTCATCAAGAAGAGCCAAAAGCCGGCTGAGTAAGGTGCCTGGTCTGTTGTTCTCTGTCTGAGGAGAAGCGGCTCGGTGCCTGGAGGAGGATGGTGGCTTCACTCTTGATGGAGACCTCCGACACTTTGTCGTGGCCACCAACACGGTTGACATCGCTACAGAGGAGAGGCTGTAGCAGCTGAGCCAGCACCTGATTCT
This sequence comes from Epinephelus awoara, assembly GCA_035609425.1. Lineage (NCBI taxonomy): Eukaryota > Metazoa > Chordata > Actinopteri > Perciformes > Serranidae > Epinephelus > Epinephelus awoara. The sequence continues at coordinate 36,956,468 of CM069298.1, read as the reverse complement.
GGTCCACAGGTTTAACCCAGAGACAGTTTTACCGGGTTTCTGAGACGGATGAGTGAAACGCAGGTTTCAGCGTCAACATATTTTTGCCGTTTGTTGTGACTGAACCTCTGAGCGGCTGCGCTGTGATGCAGGGCCGTAATCACATATTTAACATTGGGGGACCATTGTAAATCACCAGTAACCCCCTCAGGTGAGATTTTTAGAAACCTAACAGGTAAACTGACCATTTTACAGCAAATAGAAAGCAAAATCTTGGCTCAGGAGTTTTCAGAGTTTAGATGGCTGAGTGCCATTTTAAGGAGCCAGCATATGATTGAGGGGCGCACAGGGAACGTGAACACTGTGACTTTATTATGTTATTTTTAGGCATGACATACTGAACGATGCTTTTTATGAATATGACTTTTTTAAAGATTATTTTTCTGACCTTTTTGCCTTTATTGTACAGGACAGAGTGAAATGGGGTCATAGACCTAATTTGCATAAAATTATACCTATTTTTTGAGTAAAAATAATCACTAGTAATCTGTTCAGTCATAATGAATTCTGAGTTTGAATATAAAGTGATGGGTTTTTACAGAGTGGTATATGTCAAAGTTTTGTGATTTAAAAAAAAAAAAAAAAAACATTTCAAATTTTTGAATGGCAGCCAATACTAACACCTGTGGTCATTGCAAGTCATATTGACCTGGTTTTGTTTGACTGGTTATGAAGTATAAAGTATCACCCAATTCTGTCACATATTTTTAGCCACCTTCAATCCAACTCATCACCACAAATACCACACACTTAATTAATGGTCAATATAACTCATTTACATGAAATTATATCTTGTTTTTGAGTAAAATAAACATAAATCATTCATTATTTTGGATTATCAGAGACTGCTGTATGTCAAGCATTGACTGATGCAATTTTATTCATAAATAACAGAGAGCAAAGTTTCAGTTTCAAATCCAAACAAAATGTATTTACAAAAACGTTTATTGCCAAAAATCTCTCAACTCCAAACTGAGAGAGAGAGAGAGAGAGAGAGAGAGAGAGAGAGAAGGGTGTGTCCTTATGTGCATGAGTGGCAGGATTTTACAAATGTACACATTGCATTTGTGGCACCTGATGCTGACTTTGGTGTCAGTCTTGCAGAAACTGCACCTCCTCCTGGGTGATGGGCTGCAGAAGTTGAGGCACCCTGCTGGATTTCTGTAACCAAGCTGGCAGAGGCTGCCGTGCGGGGAGGAACCTGGCGTCAGTTTATTAGTGGTACGACCAGTTCTCGCCCAAGCTCCTCAAGGAACAGCTTCCTCTTGTAGTGCTTCCCCCGATCCCAGTTTGGGTCAACTGCCGTCCACAGAACAAAAGTGTTCACATCACACATCCTTCACATTGAAGAAAATGATCAGGGGCCAACGGGCTGTCCTCCTTTCGCAGGAATACACACTAGTCACCTGCAACAAAAGAAAAAACAAATCATTCAGAAACTTATTTTCTTAAACAAAAATGCAATGCATTGCGCTTTGCACGAATGATAATAAATATTGCATGAAAAAAGTGAAATAGCCTACCTTTGTTGGAGTTATACTCCAGAATGATCTGGGGTTTTTGGTCCTCCCTGGGGCTCACAGCAGCGACTCTGTGGAACGTGCTCCTCAGGGTGACACCTTTTCTTTTTATTGGGCAGTAGGACACAAGAGCACATGTGTCTGTGAATGCAAACAGTGAGGAGAAGCAAGCACGCTCTCTTGTTGCCAAGGAGGAAGCTCTGGCTTGTTGCTTCTCACTGTTCCCACCATAGAGAGCTTTTTCTTCAGCAGCTCCTGGCCAAGGGCATACGAAGAAATTATCACATGTGATGGTGTGTCCCTGGAGACCCTCTGTCATCTGGAGCACCACACGCATGCCCTGATTTCTCTCCAGCCGTCCATCAGTGGGTTTGCCAGTGTAAACCTGCATGTCGTATGCGTAGCTGGTCTTTGCATCACATGCTGTCCAGATTTTGATGCTGTATTTTCCTGGCTTGCTCGGCATGTACTGCTTGAATGGACAGCGACCTCTGAAGGGGACCAGACACTCGTCCACTGTCACATCTTTGCCTTGATTGTACATCATGGGCACCAAGCACACCCACTGGTCCCACAGGTCACGAATAGCAGCCAGTTTGTCTCCAGCACGGCATGCTGGTCTCGTTTCCCGGTCATCAAAGCGAAGGACTCTGGAGATGAATTGAAACATCTTTAGTGGCATGGTGGCACAAAAAATTGCCCTCCCATGCTCAGCATGCCACAAACTTTCCACAGACTGTTGGACCTGTACACCCCGGCAAGAATCAACAGGCCCAGATATCCCTTCAGATCTGTGAGGTCCATGTCGCTCCACTTTGTGCCGTAGACACGTCTGCCCTCCTTGTTTCTCATGTCCAGCACTAACCTGGTAATTGTTTCAGGCAGAAACAGTTCAAAGGCTGCCTGTATCCCTTCACCACGTGACAGGATATCTGGTGGGACCCTGGGGGCTGCTCTCTTTGTGTGGCGCCTGTCAGTGGGAGGCATGGAAGACCACAGCATACCATCCTCGGGCTGAAAATGATTTTCCCCCTCAGCCGGTTCTTCTTCCTCATCGGAGGATTCTTCCTGGCCAGTGGAAGCATAGTCAGGATCATTTTCTGCGTTATTGTCTTCCTCTGACACCTCTTCCTCCATTTCCGCTTCCTCCTCTTTCTCCTCCTCCTCCTCAACAGGGCTGAAAATGAGCTCAAGAGCCTCTGCTGCACTGAAGCGTCTCTTCATGTTGCTGTCTCAGAACAAAATGGTGAAGTGCTCCAAGGAAGCTGTACTAATGAGCTCTGTGTGAGTGATTGTTTTGTCTTGACCCATGTAGAGAATGGCACATCAAAGATGTGATAAGTACATGTTTTGGAAGGAGGTGGAGCTGCAGGAGGAGGAGGGGGATGGGAGTTTGGAGGGAGGCGGGAGTTGTGGATGTTCAAATTTTTTCTACGTGCTGTGTGAAATGCAAGAAAGGAAGAAGAATGTGGAACATCGATAACACACAATTCTCAAAGAAGACTCAGCTCAGTCACAAAGAGGCATGTTATGCAGGCCAGGGGGTTTATGTGTAGCAACATCATCATGCAGAATCCTGCTTCAGGTCATGTGGGAAAGTGATTTTAGAAGGGCTTGAGAAAAAGCATACTGACACTAAAACATACTTTAACCCAAATTTGAATGTTCGAATTTGAATACATAAGGAACACTACTGGGATGCTACAGAGTGAAAATCTTAAAATAAATGAATTGATAAATAATAATGGACTTGCCTTTTAAAAGTTTATCAATATTTAAAAAACTAAAGTAAGTAGTAAGTTTGCAGTGTCATGTGTTTTTATCAGTGTTTGGCATGGTATTTGATGAAATACAATATTCCTTAATCAGAGAAAACCTACACAAGGCATCTGTGGTCACCTCTCAAACTGTTTGACTGTAAGAAACCGTCTCAGAGCTGCCTCTAAAAGTAGCCTGCTTTAGTAAATATGGAGATGTTCCTGGTGCTGAAATAAACATCTTGCTTTCTGTGACCAGCCAACCTGTAAAATAAGAGACCTTGTTAAGAAACCATCTGGTTAATGAGGAAACACAAAAAATGTGACATGTTTTTGTGTTTCATTTATCATTCAGACTGGCACTTATCATCAACATGTAACAACCATCACACATCAAATCAAGAGCAGACTAACTACATGGGGTTAGACTTCTAACGTTTCCTCACTGAAGCTTCCAGAATATCATAAGTGCTCTCTTACCTCTGCAGCTCTTGTAGTGGTGGCTTTTAGGGTGACTGTATGGAAGCATTCTTAAATATACTGCTTGAAATTAGGTGTGGACTAATGTAGTGTCTGGAAAACAACTGGCTGCAGTGATGTTTCAATCCAACCATACAGTACCAAACAAGTTTAGAATATTCAAGGCAAACTCTTCTCAGTTTGGAATCAAAATACTGTATTCATTGGAACAAAGCCTAAAATATACACATCACTAATTACTGTCATGCTATTACAATGTAAAGGCTGCAGAATACATTGAGCAGCTAGAACCTGGTACGCTGTTAAGCCAGGACACAGCTCATTTTATAGTGCATTTCTTTCTTTACAACACCCATATCCTTCCATTAAGGTCCATGTCTGGAACTTGAATGTTGAACAAGCTCTTGTGCTCTCATGGTGCAAAAAGAAAAGAAGCCATCAGCAGTCTGTATAGTCTTAGCCATCCATTCAGATCTGGCCACCAGTAACCTCGGTCCGTCACCTGATGACTGGATCAGCTCCTTCCCACTACCAGAGACAAAAAAGAGACACAGAGGTGAAAGGGACGGTTGGATTCAGCCCTGGTTTACATTTGGCCTTAGTCTTAAAATTATAAAAGAGCAACAGCTCCCCCTAGAGGCCTAGAAAACTTCCATTGTTTTTACTGAATATGCAGCGTTTTTCTGTTGCATTCATGTTGTAGAAGGCAAAAACAAATAGTTCTGGCTTTCTACAGCATGTTTTCTCATCTGCAGCAAACTTCCATTGTTGTATTTATTTTGGATTTGGAAAATTTGAATTGGCATTGCTACTAATGCTGCAGCACAGTTCTAATGGAAATGTTTTGGGCCGCTGTAGTGCGTTTGCTCCTGTCGGTACCTTTGGCCTTGGCCGAGGCCTGCACCCTCAGAGTGCCCTTCTAGGTAAATATGAGTTGGCTCAGATTTGACTCATTCTTACCTCTGGTAGTCCAGTTCAAGGAGACTGACCCCATTAACAGCCAGGATCCTTTCTCCAGGTACCAGCTTCTTACACCGAGCTGCAGGAGAGTCTGGGACCACTGCACGGATAAAGATGGCTTTCACGCTCAAGGAAGTGTCCTGGAAGATGAGGTCAAAATGTCCTTACTTAACAAAAATCACTAATGAGGACATTGCAGAGAATCTTTTTGATTTCTTCTTCTGTTTATAGCAGCTTTAAATGAGCACCACTTCCCATAAGCCCTGGACTGTCACAGGATGACCGTCAAAGTTTAACTAAGGTGACCAGATGTCTGAGATGAAAATCGGGGACATTTCCAGTGCGGCGGTGAAAAATCATTAAATATTATCATTATGAAATAAAAACGGGGACAAGTACTCTTTCATGTATTTTGACCAGCTTTTATTACACAAAAGGTTACAATCAAACAAATGAGTGACATCACTAACCATCCATCCACTGATGAAGACAAACCTCATACAGTTTTGACTCATAACTGAATACTGAACTGATATTTATGACACAAAAGGTAGCAAACAAAAAAAGGGATGATATCAACGTGATCCCCTCATTCATCCACCTCCGTAGCCTCTGCCTCAGGAGCCTGGGTAGAAAAAGAGCAGAGGAGAACATGAGAAAAACTGCAAGAACAGAGCCAATAGTAAGTGAACAGTTTCTTAAAGAAATAACATCAGTTATATAATTTAGTCATTGTGCTCTTTTTTATATGCTCTGTGTAATTGCCTCTGTTTGAAATGTGCTACATCAGAGGTTCCTAAACCTTTCAGACCATGTATCACTATGTACCAAACCAAATTTCCAAATTGCAACTTTCTTCTGCAGATATGATTTTTTCATACAAAAATAACTGTATCCCCCATGCAACAGCATCAGCAAGGCTAAACATCAACAAAATGCTACTTTATTAAAATCAAGAATAGCCTACATTTATAAAGTGCACTCACAAAAGACAGAGATAATATTGTCATGTCATGGTAATCTAATATAACAAGTTACACCTTCACCAACAACAGTGACATACAAAACAGTGACATAGGGCATCATCTGATCAGATGGTCTGCATTTATAACTACTAAATTCATTGGTCACCCACACGGCAGTGTCTGGCGCCAGCCCGACACAAAATACAGCAGTTAACACACACAACTATTAACCATTTACTTACTGTTTATTTATTATTTTAACACAGTCTCAGGTCCCTATGCCTCCAGGAAAATCCTATGCTACCAAAGCAGTCTTCCACCTCCTCCTTTTCTAAAACAGCCACATACAATCTCATCACCTGGTAATCTCACGCTAACGTTACAGCTTCACCAATGACAGATATAAAAGCAGTGACATAATGTTAACATTCACTGACTTTTATAACCTTATGTTAGGTCTTCAGTTCAGATTAAACAGACGCAGTGCATGTTACAATCACACTTAGCCTACTCTACCTCACCTCACACACACACACACACACACGCACACACACACACACACACACACACACACACACACACACACACACACACACACACACACACACACACACACACACAGTCAAGTCTACTGCCAGCTCACAGAAAATAAATAAGTTCATACACAACATACCATTTAGCGCGGCCGCCGGTGTTATGTCCCTACTGGTTTCCAATTTAACTGGTTTCCTTACCAAACAGCTGCAGGTGTGCTGCGCCTCCATCAGCAGATTTGTCACAAATTCACAAACATACACAACTTATTACTGATGATTTTAAAGTTGCAGCCCACATCTACCACGGTGAATACGCTTCTGTAAGTGAGCATTATGTTATGGGGTGCCGTTTGTAAAGTGGCTCGCGCTAAAAATAACATCAACATTTTGCCACATTCAGCTTCAAACATTGTTTAAAAAAGTGTTGTGAATTTTTTAACGTCACCCTTTACCACATTTACAGCAATATTTGTTAACTTAGAAACATATTAAATAGTTAAATCTAAATATTAAATGTGGCACCTAAATGTTAAATGTTAAATCTAAATATTAAATCTAAATCTAAATGTTAAATCTAAGTGCTAAATCGAAATCTAAATATTAAATCTAAATCTAAATGCTTAATCTGAAAATCTAAATCTAAATGTTAAATCTAAATATTAAATCTAAATCTAAATCTAAATGTTAAATCTAAATGCTAAATCTAAATCTAAATGTTAAATCTAAATCTAAATGCTAAGTCTAAATCTAAATGTTAAATGTTAAATCTAAATGTTCTGGGTGAAACTAAATATTTGGCTAATATGCAAAGTGTGAAGTAGTTGGAATACATGGAATGAAAGTTGGAATATATAGAATGAAAGTTGGAATATATGGAATCAAAGTTCGAATACATAGAATGAAAGTCGGAAAGTATGGAATGAAAGTTGGAATATATGGAATGAAAGTTGGAATGTATGGTATGAAAGTTGGAACACATGGAATGAAAGTTGGAATATATAGAATGAAAGTTGGAATATATGGAATCAAAGTTGGAATACATAGAATGAAAGTCGGAATGTATGGAATGAAAGTTGGAATATATGGAATGAAAGTTGGAATGTATGGTATGAAAGTTGGAACACATGGAATGAAAGTTGGAATATATAGAATGAAAGTTGGAATATATGGAATAAAATTGAGAATAAATAGAATGAAAGTTTTAATGTCTGGAATGAAAGTTGTAATGTCTAGAATGAAAGTTGGAATATATGGAATGAATGTTGGAATGTCTAGAATGAAAGTTGGAATATATGGAATGAATGTTGGAATGTCTAGAATGAAAGTTGGAATATTTGAAATGAAAGTTGTAATGTATAGAATGAAAGTTAGAATACATGGAATTAAAGTTGGAATATAGAGTATGAAAGTTGGATTATATAGAATGAATGTTGGAATACATGGAATGCAAGTTGGAATATATAGAAGGAAAGTTGGAATGTATGGAATGAAAGTTGGAATGCATCGAATGAAAGTTGGAATGTATAGAATGAACGATGGAATACATGGAATGAAAGTTGGAATATATGGAATGAAAATGAGAATAAATAGAATGAAAGTTTTAATGTCTGGAATGAAAGTTGGAATGTCTAGAATGAAAGTTGGAATACATGGAATGAATGTTGGAATGTCTAGAATGAAGGTTGGAATATATGGAATGAAAATGAGAAGATATGGAATTAAAGTTGGAATATATAGTATGAAAATTGGAATATATGGAATGAATGTTGGAATACATGGAATGAAAGTTGGAATATATAGAATGAACAATGGAATACATGGAATGAAAGTTGGAATACATGGAATGAAAGTTGGAATATATAGAATGAACAATGGAATACATGGAATGAAAGTTGGAATATATGGAATGAAACTGAGAATATATGGAATGAAAGTTGGAATGTATGGTATGAAAGTTGGAACACATGGAATGAAAGTTGGAATATATAGAATTAAAGTTGGAATGTATAGAACGAAAGTTGGAATATATAGAATAAAAGTGAGAATAAATAGAATGAACGTTGGAATGTCTGGAATGAAAGTATGAATACATGGAATGAAAGTTGGAATATATGGAATGAAAGTTGGAATATGGAATGAAAGTTGGAATACATGGAATGAAAGTTGGAATATATGGAATGAATGTTGGAGCATATATATAGAATGAAAGTTGGAATATATAGAATGAAAGTTGGAATATATGGAATGGAAGTTGGAATATATGGAATGAAAGTTGGAATATATGGAATGAAAGTTGGAATATATGTCATGAAAGTTAGAATATATAGAATGAAAGTTGGAATATATGGAATGAAAGCTGGAATATATACACTGACAAAAATATAAATATAAAATAAACACTTTTTCATGAGCTGAACTCTGATCTGCCTAAATCTATGTTAGTGAGCACTTCTCCTTTGCCGAGATATTCCATCCCACCTCAAAGGTGTGGCACATCAAGATGCTGATTAGACAGCATGATTATTGCACAGGTGTGCCTTAGGCTGGCCACAATAAAAGGCCACTCTAAAATGTTCAGTTTTATCACACAGCACAAAGCCACAGATGTCGCAAGTTTTGAGGGAGCGTACAATTAGCATGCTGACTGCAGGAATGTCCACCAGAGCTATTGCCCGTGAATTGAATGTTCATTTTTCTACCATAAGCCGCCTCCAAAGGCATTTCAGACAATTTGCTGTGAGGGTCCAAAGGACAGAGGGATTGTCACATGCTGTAAAGCCCTGTGAGGTAAATTGTGATTTGTGATATTGGGCTTTATAAATAAAACTGAATTGAATTGAATTGAATTTGGCAGTACATCCAACCGGCCTCACAACCGCAAACTACGTGTAACCACACCAGCCCAGGACCTCCACATCCAGCATGTTCACCTCCAAGATCATCTGACACCAGCCACCTGGACAGCTGCTGCAACAATCGGTTTGCATAACCAAAGAATTTCTGCACAAACTGTCAGAAACCATCTCAGGGAAGCTCATCTGCATGCTCGTCGTCCTCATCGGGGTCTCGACCTGACTGCAGTTTGTCGTCGTAACTGACTTGAGTGGGCAAATGCTCACATTCGATGGTGTCTGGCATGTTGGAGAGGTGTTCTATTCACAGATGAATCCCGCTTTTCACTGTTCAAGGCAGATGGCAGGCGTCGTGTGTGGCGTCGTGTGGGTGAGCGGTTTGCTGATGTCAACGTTGTGGATCGAGTGGCCCATGGTGGCGGTGGGGTTATGGTATGGGCAGGCATATGTTATGGACAACGAACACAGGTGCATTTTATTGATGGCATTTTGAATGCACAGAGATACCGTGACGAGATCCTGAGGCCCATTGTTGTGCCATTCATCCACGACCATCACCTCATGTTGCAGCATGATAATGCACAGCCCCATGTTGCAAGGATCTGTACACAATTCCTGGAAGCTGAAAACATCCCAGTTCTTGCATGGCCAGCATACTCACCGGACATGTCTCCCATTGAGCATGTTTGGGATGCTCTGGTTCAATGTATACAACCGCGTGTTCCAGTTCCTGCCAATATCCAGCAACTTCGCACAGCCATTGAAGAGGAGTGGACCAACATTCCACAGGCCACAATCAACAACCTGATCAACTCTATGTGAAGGAGATGTGTTGCACTGCATGAAGTTAATGGTGGTCACACCAGATACTGACTGGTTTTCTGACCCCCCCCCCCCCCAATAAAGCAAAACTACACATTTCAGAGTGGCCTTTTATTGTGGCCAGCCTAAGGCACACCTGTGCAATAATCATGCTGTCTAATCAGCATCTTGATATGCCACACCTGTGAGGTGGGATGGATTATCTCAGCAAAGGAAAAGTACTCACTAACACAGATTTAGACAGATTTGTGAACAATATTTGTGAGAAATTGTCTTTTGTGTGTATAGAAAATGATTTAAATCTTTGAGTTCAGGTCATGAAAAATGGAAGCAAAAACAAAAGTGTTGCGTTTATATTTTTGTTCGGTGTATGATGACCCATTCTGTTGTCCTCACTCTCCTGATATCCAAGTGCCACGAGAGGCTGATTCTGTCACACATTAAAGGTTCCATCCCGTCACTGTTTGCCTGTCAGTCAAACATTACAACAGAGGACACAATCAGCCTTGCTCTTCACACTGCTCTGGAGCACCTGGATAAACCAAGTACATACTGTATGTCAGAATGCTCTTCATCGACTTCAGCTCATATGTCAATACTGTCATCCCCACTGCACTGGTGCCCATCCTTCACAGCCTCTGCCTAAGCCCAGCCATCTGCAACTGGACCCTGAACTTCCTCACCAATAGCCCCCAGAATATTAGATCAGGAGAATACACATCCTCCACTCTCACCCTGAATACTGGACTGCAGCAGGGGTGTGTGTTGAGCCATCTGCTGTATGCACTTTTCATGCACGACTGTCGACCTGTCTGTGCAACAAACACCATCTTAAAGTTCACTGATGACATGACAGTCATTGGGATGATTACCAACAATGACAAGCAGCATACAGGGATGAGATACTCAGTCTGACAGCCTGGTGCTCCACTAACAATCTGACCTCAAATAGCAGGAAAATAAAAGAAATCTGTTGTCAGCCCAGTGCTCATTATTGTCAAGGCTGTGGAGAAAGTCCCCAGCTTTAGAATCCTGGGGTTGCACATTACAGAGAACCTCTCCTGGGCAACACACTGTCATCGGGAAAGCACAACAATGCCTCAATGACTCAAAAACTCTCATTGCACAAGCACTTTGCCTCAGAACCTTGACCTGTGTAGGGGAGACCGGGGATGATTGTAACACTTTTTGTTTGAGCAAGTGTAACTCAGTGGCTTTTTTGTTAGAGCTCTTAAATTTTGATACATGGTACCCATATTTGTCTGCTATAAATAATACACACTTTGACCTTTACAACACCATCACAGATTATGGAAATGAATGTCAAATACAAAGAGGTATATTGTTACAATGTACCCCAGTACCGGGGTGAGTTGTAACACTAACTGGGGATGGATGTAACAATTAAATGATTGTGCTTAAAGCAGCTGTGCAGAACTTTTTACCATTAATAAAACTGTCCGTAGTTCGTATCACCTCCCCTTGAAGATCCACATATTTATTTGAACCCAACAGCGACAAAAAAGCCTTTCTCTATATGGCTATTTAGCGTAGCCTCGCGCGGGTCGGACAGACAGCGGAAGTCAGAAAACCAGTATACGGCACCCGAGGTGGAAGTGATTCTACTCACCCGAAGCGACCTGCAGTCATTAAACCACAGAAGAAGAAGGAGCCGTGTTTACAGAGAGTGTTCTCCAAGTAAGCGGTATGCAACGGGCATTGCTGAACACATAACAGTTTTACCAGAGATGTATCTATACGGACTTGCTTGTACTTTTGATGTCATGGCGGATAACGAAGGAGCATCATCTAAAAGAAAAAGAACATTAGAAGGCTAAACGGGACAGTGATAGGGCTCGAGCCCAAATGCATGTAAACCTTGGTCGGGCATTCACCAAGTGGAGAGAGCTGAGAGATTTGAAAGGTTTTAAAACTGATCCCGAGTTGGCCCTTTTCCTAATCGACAGGTATGTAATTTTTGTTTTTATATAGAGAATATACTGCAACTTGTTAGACATTGTTTCACTTCAATATATGACAACATGGAAGTTATAAGCAAGCTAACTGTAACGTTAGCTGATGTGAACCGCTCTTGTCTAGTACAACAAACGCCACAAAATTATCCGTGACTGTGACCATGAACACAAATATACAGCAGGCAGTTGTCCTCAGTTTATAAGAAATTCAGAGCTACACCAGAACATTTATGAACAGGTCTTACTTTACTACTAACTTGTGTGTAACGTTAGCATGTTAGCATGTTTCCACTAATTACTTGGACTGACCTTACATTAGTAGCGTTAGCTTTGCAAGCGAAGGCTGCAGGTAACAGCTTTGCTGTGTTAGGATTAGATCAGAACAGAAACACGACAGGAGAATTTACTGAGTCATTTTGCTGTTTCCACTAATTACTTGGACTGACCTGACGTTAGTTAATCCTCTCACTCTCCAAGACAAATGCATGCGGTAATTGCCAGTTGCAGTCAAGATTTTACGACACCAGGCTGTGGGTGTCATACCGCTTCGACCAAAGGGGCGCTATAATCAACGAAAACGAAAAGTTCCGCACAGCTGCTTTAAAAAAGATTTACAATAGGCTAAATGTATTCAAGCACTTCAATGAATAGGAAAGAAGGAACAATAAACTTGTAAGAATACAATAATTATAATATTAAAATTAATAGAAATGTATGACATAAATACAAAAAAGGTTGACGTTTGAACAGCATTTGAACAGTTGAACAATAAACACTTTCGAAGAGTAACTATTACCTGAGCAAACTAAGGCATAATACCTATAGCCTATTTTTAAACTGAGTTGGCAGTTGTGGCAAATGTAGATGTCCTTGCCTGGGGTGCAGGCTTCTTGGGCCCAAAATCTACACTTTTTAAGAACTGTTACAACCCTCCCCATGCCTAGCAGCCATGAAAGAGCTAACAGTTTTTAGCATTCAGCTTCAAAGCTAGCACTAATGAAACACATCAAGTTAAACTAGAGAAACTACTACTTGAACCTATGTCAGTGAAACAATTGTACCTACAAGACAATGGACACTATGCAAAAAACAATTGTGATGAAAATGTTTGGTTTCTCACCCGAAAAACTGTTTTTTGGCTCTAGAACAGACAAACTTGGACTCAGAGACATGTGGCTTCACCAGTGAGCTCCAATTGTAAATGGGCATGGACTATGTTGATGATGTCACCACAGCTCGTTTCTAATTGGCCAAACTAAGAGTGTTACAACTATCCCTCTGTTACAACCATCCCCGGTCTCCCCTACTGGTTCTATTATTATTTATTATTTTTGTAAGGCTCTAGGTACAGTTTTTAATATTTTTCTATTCATACATCATGCTATTTTACTATTTAACATTTTTCTTTTACTGCCACTTTATTTAATTTACGTGTCTGTGTGTTTTGTGTTTTATTGTGTTTTACTGTATACTCAGGAATACCTCCTAATCTCGTTATTTTTGCTCTGCAGCGCAATGACAAGAGTCTATTCTATTCTATTTGGTTTGTCTGTTCTGTTTTTGTCAAAAACAATAAACGTAAGGTAGCCTAAATATACAAAAAATGATTATCTTGTTGTTATCATACCCTACTCTGTTAGCCTATTGTTTTGTTCTTTCAAAAATAATAAAGGTCTCAATATCTGAAAAAGAAAAATCTTAATGGGGTTTTAAACAGCATCAAGGCAGTGCTCGTAACAATTAAGAGTAAACCGAGAAGATTATTGCTTAAATTTTCCCTTAAGCTCCACGTGAGAAGCTGGCAGTAATGTGTTATATTACATTGTCTCAATTCTGATTTTCCGACGGACGTGAAAGCAGCGCCAGCTCCCTGGTCACCATAGCAACGAGACGCCATGCGGCAGTAGGAGCAGATCTGCTCTTTACTGCTTTTCTCCTTTTGTTGCTGAAGTTAGTTGTGAACCGTACATCGATACTTTTGTGCTGTTTGTAAACCATAATTGGAGAGCCGCTACTTCTGAGCAGCTGCTGGCTCAACTACAAACAGGACAGGACACGAGGAGACGGCTGTGCCGAAATGCCGCTGCTCGTAACAGACTACTCCTGGACACAGACAGAGTCAACCATTTGCATAAGTGTGCCTTTAAAAGGAGCAAAAGCTGGGAGAGTGGACATTCTGTCTACAGACGAATACCTCAAGGTAAATTCAGCTCATATGTTCTATTTATGAGGCTACATGTAGGAACAAGTGCTTGACTAGTTAAAGAACATAACAAGGGTGATACAGCAACAAAACAATAAGGCTAACGCAGGGCCAGCCCAAGCCTCCATGGGGCCCTAAGCAAAATTTGATTTTGGGGCCCTCTATTACTGCCAATAATACTGATTATTGAGCATTCACACACCTACTATAAGTTATCTCATGTTCTACTCGGTCATCACTTGTAAAACTAGAGGTGGGAAATTTTTGCTGTAGTTAGATTGTAATCCACAGCGATTAAGGCCATGGAAGCAGACAACAGATTTGCAAACTTGCAGAAAAATCTTTCAATTAATATTTGGCAAAGTCATCAACTCCCCCTATTGGTCACACAGAGAATCAATACATAAAGCCTCAAAGAGCAGCCTGGCATGTTTTACCCATCTATGGTTTTTAATCTGAAATGGTAGCAAATTCAGCTACAAGAGCAGCCTGGGGTTGATTTACACTTAATATTCAAAGTGATATAGTACTAAGTGGGATAGCAAATGTCATCTAGGCCAACTAAAAGTAACAAAATAAACCAGTCTTTACTGTAAACACAATCTGCTTATTTTTTGTTTTAAATAAACTGCAACAGCAAATGTACAAAAACAGACAGTATTAAATAAAATTAAAAAAAAAAAAAGTCAAACAAATATGTAAATGAACAGTGGCACCTGAAACAAAGTAACAAAAATGGTTTATAAAAAAAAAATAAAACTACAAAGGCTGTTTTGTTGTTAATTTACCAGGTAGACCTGAGGTTGTAGCAGACACAGAGGAGACAGTGGGCACAGAGGATGGAGATGGATCTAAGATGAAAAACATGTCCCTTGTCATATGAATATGTCTTGTTATATTAGTATATCTTAATGAGATAATTTGCCTAGAAATTAAATATATATGGTGACAGTTTTTCCCTCACGTGATTCATTAGCCTTGGCTGAGCCTGAGGAGGTGGACTGCCCCTGGGCTGATTCAGTGCCTCCTCCAGAATGCTTGAACAGTGCTCCTGGGGAAGTTTCATATAACTCATGAGCATAACAGGGAGTTGATGTAAAAGGAATATATTTATTTACTCATATAAATTACTATGCTCTGCAGCAAACGACATATCTCAAACTATAAGTTAACTAAGTTAATTCATTAATGCAAAAACATATCGCTAGCAAACGTCCCCGCGTCTGTAATTAATGTTAGTTGTTATTAAACATTTGCTGTCAAACGTTGTTATTAAAAACGTTGTTTTGATGCCAAAAAGCGACCCAGAACATATATATATAGCCTATATATACACCGAGAATCAATTTATTCATACACAAACACAAAAACGTCAGCTTGAATAGTAAGCTATCTAACCTTCCAGTTAAAAGAGAAGTTTCTCTGGCTTTGAACTAACGTTAGCTAGCTAATTTGCTATTATAGGCTAACGTAGCCTAGTTGGAACAAAATATCAACAATAATTAGGGACTTTCCTAATTTGAGGAAACTTTTCAAAATCTCCGTGACACCAAACATTACATTACCAAGACATGCAAACATACCTTTATCTTGTTGTCTTTTCTCCTCTTCCTCTTCCTTTCTTTTTCTTTTTTCTGCCCCTGAAGGGTAGCCTATGTCCTTTGTTGCAATATTATTAGCCATCTGCTCCTAGCTCCGTGGGTGCGCAGTGCGCACTGCATGGCTGGATGCACACTTTACTAGCGGAGCTCTGAAATTTAGTCTAGAGCAGAGAGGCAGTAGGAAACTACACTTTGTTAATTGTCTTTTTGTACAAGAACGCACAATTGATAATATATGAATCATCATCACGCACAGATTTTTTTTTTTTTTTTTTTGAAGTTAATTGCTCTTAGGGCCCCCCTAGTGGTCACAGGGCCCTAAGCAGGTGCTTAGTTTGCTCTGGGCTAACATTAGCATTTTGCTATTCCTGCAGCTATAGCACAGACAAGTTCACATTTTAGGGACTGTTCTCCACTTATCAAAGGAGGAGAGTGGCTAAGTTGTGACTTGTCAACCCTCCCTGAAGTTACAAATACTATTCCTTCCTCTCCCAGAGTGATTTAGGGAAAATTAAGCCCAGTTTCCACCAAACAGTACCTATGGAGCCAAAGTAACCGTACAGACGTGGTACCTAGACCCAAGGTCCATTTAGCGTTTACACCACTAACAGTACTCTTAAATGTGGGCAGGGTTGTTGTTACTCATTGCTCTGTCCAGCACATGACGCTGTATTTCTTCATCACCGGTGACATAGAGGGAAGTCACCTTATTTATCGTCCACAGAATGAGGTTGCATGCTGACATGGGATATTTAAAGATAGGGGGTTTGTGCATTTAGTCTTTCTCAGGCAAGTGCAAGGGTTTAGTGTTGCCATAGCTCACAGGAACAACATGATGCAACGCCTTTTTTTTCTCCAAGAGGGGATTAGAATATATGCAGTTCACATAATCCGGTTGAAATTAATAATAATAATAATAATAATAATAATAGATTTTATTTGTCGGCGCCTTTCTGAGCACCCAAGGACACCTTACAGTGAAAACATAGAAAATATGAATAATACTACATTAAAAATAAGTAAAATACAGATAATACAACATTAAAATAGAGTACATGACAGAAAATTAAACTGGATAGGCCAGTCTGAACAGATGGGTTTAAGCTGTGATTTAAATTGTCCAATGGAGTCAATCTGATGGATGTGGGGGGGCAGAGAGTTCCGGAGTCTGGGTGCAGAGCAGCTGAAGGCTCTGCCACCCATAGTGGTCAGTTTGAAGTTGGGTACAGACAGGAGAGCAGCTGAGGAGGAGCGTAGAGCACGGGAGGGGGTGTACGGGTATAATTAGTATATCTTTTTAAATGCTTGAAGATCCACTCATTACTAAAAATCCAAGAGAAACAATAAAAACTACTGGAATGGTCAAAGTTGTCATATTAATATTCAAGGTGTGCTGACTGATTCATGTAGTCACCTCATGCATTGAGGAGCATTAAAAGTAAACGTTCCACCTTAAAAGTTGTCAGTAGTCGGCCCAGTGACTTAAGTTATTTTTTTCTCAGACTGCAGCTGCTGCAAGAGGCAGTAAAACGTTTCATTTTATGGTTATAATTTACAGTGGTTGGTACAGTGGTTACATGAGCCTCAAAACCAGCCACAACTCAGCACTGAGCAGAGTGACCGTTTACTATTGACCAGTTTACAGACTGTAGTGCTTCTAGCTCCGCCTTTTAGTACCAGATCTGTGTGCTAAACGGTTGACCAAAAATGGGACAGTAAGGAACAGTTCCATTGGTACCATCCACAAATTTTCACTGTGGAAATGGGAAAAATGTGTACCAAACTGAACTGAACCATACCAGTCTGCATGGTGAAAAGGGGGCAGTAATGTCCCTCGATCCCTCCACTATAAATAAGGAATTAGAATGCTCATACCCCTTGATGTCTGAAAGGTGAAAGTTGAAGACAAAATCCTGTAGTTGAAAAAAGCCTCGGTTTTCACTATTTTAAGCTTAGATTTGGTTCTTTTTTTTTTTCTTGTTTTTTTTTTTTGTTCTGACAGAATCCTTCGCTGCACATGAAAATTCAACAATAATTTAAAATTTTCCAGGTTCTGGCTATGATAAATGGTGTACTTTGGGGATTTTTACAGAAACATGCCTTCAAAACCCACGGTTAAAGCCACTTAAATTTGTATGCCCCTCCCCTGAGCCAAAATAAAAAACAAACAGTAGTCCCTCCCCTATGCTTAAAAAATTATTTGACATGCCTCTCCTTTTTTACACCACCCTCTCCCCTCTCATAAATGATAAACAGTTTCTAGCAATAACAATAAAGTTTACATTTTAGTTTCAATTTTTACAAAACAGTAGCTGTATTTTGTAATGTGCAGATACAATTATATAAGTGTAAACAAATGTAAGTACAAGGTTTTTGAAAGGGGATTTGGTGTATATCTCTCCGTTTCTGCACAGGTGCATTACCCACCATATCTGTTTGAAGCCTTCCTGTTTGAGCCTGTTGATGATGAGAGGAGCACAGCAAAGGTTGGAAATGGAGTTGCAGTCATCAGTTTGCCAAAGAGGACCAAGAAAGTGTGGGAGCATCTGATGATAACTACAAGTAAGAGGAACCAGCTGACCTTGTAGTCATTTCACTAAACCATAAGCCGTGTTGTCTACCTTCTATCTCCTTCAGTCAACAAGGGCAGCTCTGGGGTCAGTGGAACCCTGGGTTAACTTCAATATAAACATTTCTATTAAAAAAAATAACTTGCGGCAAGGCACAAACACACTGAGGTGAGGTTTGTAACAACCAAAGGTGCAGTGCAGTATTAATGTTGCATTTAAAAAAAAAAACCCAGTGTGTTACATTTAAATATAGCTGTTATTTTTATTTGCCTGTTTGTTTTGTCACTCTCAGTTAAAGAAGAGAGAACACTTGTGGTTAGATGTAATCATTTGTAATGTCTTGACTGAAAGTCTCCTATACCTTCACTTTAAAGAAATCTTTAAACCAATGTGTTTCAGATGAAAAAGACAAAAAGAAGGAGATCAGAGAAAGGGCACTGTTGAAATACCAGGAAAAGCTTTCTTCAGAGTCCAGGTTCAAGGTGGAGAAACAGCATGCAGAGAAGAAGTATGCCCTAGAGACAATGATGAAGGTAACACACTTCATGACACCCCAATCTACTTATAAATCACATCACAGTGTCCAAAATTAACATTAGAAATCTGTTGTAAAATCTGGACGGACTCACATTATCATATGTTTTATTTGAACTCAGCTTGATGAAGAAGTAAGAAACAGTATCCAGAAAACGAAGGACGCTGAGCGAGAGAAAACCACAGCAGAGTTGGCTGCTTGGCAACTGAGACAGAAACAAAGAGCAGAGGGAGAAGCCCTACTAAAACCCCAAAGTCAGAGAAACCATCAGCACAAACTGAAAGCCCTGACGGAGAAGCAGGAAAATGGACTCTCAAATGGAGGAAAGGTCAAACTGAGTAAGTAATTACCTGTGTGATCAAATTTTCTCCTGCGCTAGTTGGTTGTGGTTTGTTAATGAACATATTCCTGCCTTTAGATCAAAGAGGCAATAGTGAAGCAAACAGCAAGGGAAAACAAGCAGACCTGCCAGCTCCAAGACCCCCTGGGAACATTCAAGTCATATTCACCCCACGAGTTTTCCCAACAGCCCTCAGGGAATCAAGAGTGCCAGAGGAGGAAGAGGTGAGAGCTGCCAGTCTTCTTTTCTGCCATCTGCAGGATTTTCCCTCCTTGGTATACATCAGTGAGAAAAAGTAGGAAGATCCCATAGTATGAATCTTTAACTAGGAATACAGGCAGAAATATATTGCAGTCCCTCCAGGATTTCACGGGCTGTTTTTGTGATGGTTGAGGCCTGAAATGGTTGATTTAATGACAGCGTTTCTGAAAAAAATTGCAGTGAATGTTGCAATATTGTAGGTAGTTTTTTCTATCATGATAAACACTGAAAAATAGATAAATAAAAAATACAGTTACATAGGATACACATCATAAGTGTAAAATAAACAAATATTTTTAAAAAGTCTTTGCTGGTCTGCACTTTTTTTTTGATCAACCAGTGGCTCAATAAACAAGCTGAAGCCAGGCGTGCAGTAAATGCAGATGTTGAAGAGCTCAAGGATCTGAAAGAAGAGGAGAGAAACCCTGACTGGTTAAAGGACAAAGGAGAGTAAGTGAAGTCTGCTCTTTAAACCACTTAACAGTACTTTTTTTCTGAGACATGGAATCATGAAAGTGACTTTTTCTTTCAGCAAATGTTTTGAGACTGGGGATTACCTGGGTGCAGTAAATGCCTATAACCTGGCTGTCAGACTCAACAGAAAGATCCCAGCTCTGTACTCAAACAGGGCTGCTTGTCATCTGAAGTTAAACAATCTTCACAAAGCCATAGAGGATTCCTCTCAGGTCTGTACCATCTCTGCGTTTTACATTACCTGTGTTCATCTTTACTCTACTGCATGTTGCAAACACACTGAATTAAGCTTCACTGCACATGCTGGTGTCTTGAAACTTGCAAGCGGTAACTTAGTTTATAAAACCATAGCATGTTCAATATCACTTCAACAGTTCATTAGTTTCTACTGTGTTAGAACTCATGTCAGCACAGCCCAAAATGTTGGCATTGTATGTTTCTGCAAACCATGTATATGTTACATTTGCACGTTTCATAGTATCAACCAACATTTCTAAAGAGAGGTAATATATAAACTGACAGTGTCATTGGGAGGTGGAGGGGATGGTGGATGGTGTGAAACTTAGGCGAGGCATCTACTAAACGGCAGACGTCTGTTTCTTAGCGAGTCACTGCTGTTTCCTGCGGCTTTTGAACGCCTAAAGGTGGGTGTTTTTAGGGAACATTCGTTGTGTTTCCTGCAGCCATTTTCAGCCAAACATGATCTTTTTCTAACAATATCAAAGAGATTTTTGTGCCTAAACTGAACCACATGTTAAGCACAGCATTGGTAAAATGTAAAGTTTTAACATTTCCATTAACATAATGACATGCAAATGTAACATATGCACGGTTTGCAGAAATGCCAACATCTATTGTGGCAGATAGGTTGGTTCTGCATTCTTTGTGAATAATTCTGATTTTAAAGCTGCATTAAGCCAGAATGTAAAATAGGAATTAACATCTGTCCACGTGTGACTTTGCAGGCACTTGATCTGTTGACTCCACCAGTTGCTGCTAATGCAGTTGCCAGAGCCAGAGCCTACGTCCGCCGAGGATCTGCTTTCTGCCAGCTACAGCTCTATGCAGAAGGTTCGAACAGCTACAGAACTTTTTTAATTTGCTATTTTTAATACACATCTTAGATTTTATGTCTTGATTTGTATGGTACACTTACAGTAATTAAGATTAACACTTTTGCCTTGTGTTTAAAGACATACTGTAGTGGTGGAGTAACAGTACACCACAGTAGCATGTTTTTCAGAATGATAAATAAATGACAGGTCCACCTACTCTGTGTTGTCAGCTGATATACCTGTGACATGTTTTTGTTTTTTTTCTCAGGGCTGCAAGACTACCAAGCTGCTCTAAAGATTGACCCTCACAACGAAGCACTGCAAGCAGACACGCAGAAAATCAGAGACATTATTCAAGGCTCTGCATTTGACCCTGAGACACAGTGAAACACAGAGGATGTACTGCACATATGGCTGTTTATTGTTTGTGTTGTTTTTCTGTTACCTAATGGTTTAAGAAATGATGGCAGCCAAAGCTGCTACATATCTGTAGCCATGAGATCAAATCCTATCTTTGATCCCTCCTGTAGTCATGGAGATACAGGGAGGCTCCAGGCTGTTACTTGCTGATTTATCAGAAGCTGGGAGAGGTATGTCAGCTACAGACCTGAAGGATTATCAAACAGTGTTGTAGAGTCAGTGTGTTTTACTGACCAGCAAGATGCAGAGTGTATGGAAGCCACTCTCGCAGTGTGCATACAACACCCTCGTGTGGTCAAAGGTTGCACGTCCTAAAATGAAATGCAAATAATGGATGTTTACATCACCATGTAAATTAATGGAATAAATTTCTGTCTGGCCCTGGTTGTGTGTTTTGTACATGAAGATAACTTCAGCCTTTTGCTTATGTATTTTCTGTCAGTTTTAAAATATTGTCATAAGAAGCGGTAAATTAGTACATTCTTACTGTTAAACCCAGAGTTTTCAAATTGCAGTTGAAAATAAAATTATTCTATGTGAGCGTGCAAAAGTCATTAAGCTTTCAAGACCAAAGTCTCGTCAGATTTCAGGTTCTGTTTTGTTGCTATGATAGTTGTGTAGTAGCTGTTCTCAAAGTGATGTCATATAAAAGACATGGCTCATAGGTTTGGATTGTTTAAAAGGCTGCTTGGCTGCTTTAACCAGGAGGCAGGGGTTCTCTGAGGTCCAAAAGAATGCCCAGTTCAGCTGTACAGCACAGCATTGCTCTGTTGGTGTGAGGGTAAATTATGCTCCAATACTCAAGTGCAAATCTGAGGTACTTGTACTTCACTGTTTCTTTTACCAGCAGGTTCAACGAAAAGTGGATATTTTAAGCCAAACCACCATGTTTTCTTTCCCAAAAAACAATTGGTTTCTGTGCATAAACTGAACCACACTTTAACCACAGAGAAATGTAACTTTTCTGGGTATTCTGAGTATTTTTACATTATTTTATTGGTTCTTTTACCAAAGTAAAGGTTCTGGATACTTCTACCACCCAATAAATTGAATTGAAATTGTTTTATTTTCAACATACAAGCATATATAAAAAAAATGTATGACATATATAAATAAATATTATATGCATAGCCTCTCCAGGAGGCATCACATATTTATACAATTATCGTGAAGATATCAGTGTTTGTTAGTGAAGTACAGAAGAAGATTGTTAACAGATCTATACTGAAATTAATGTTTGTGGCCACCTAACCTCCCAGATCGGAGGCTTTTATTATATTTACATCAGACTGACCACATAGTACCCATCCTCACTCTACCCCATTAACTCTACAATATTTTATGAGGCTGATTTCAGATTGAAGGGATTTGGAAATTGCCGCTTTTCTTTGTAAACAGAGTCTCTGTGGAGGCCTTTTTTTTGATTTGAATCTGAAGTGCAAATTGAGGTCAACTGATCAGACCACACGTGGGTCAAGACCCAGTGCTGCCGGATCATGGGAAGGCTGTTGTGAGACCAGATGATTCTGGAAATAGTGGAGGTTTGTTGCTTTATTCTAACCCGACAGCTCTTTTATTAGCTGCTGGATCTGACATGCTGTTCAAGCTCTTTTGAATTCCTTTAGCATGACAAAATACAGACTCATAACTGAATACAGGTCAGTAGTCTACAAAACAGAGTATACCAGGGTAAAAATGTGGGTTCACAGAAAAGATTTTTTCGTCAGTCCTCTCATCTAAGCAGATCAGAGCTCCAATCCTGCCAAACATGTGAGTGTGACTGTGAAGTAGCACTTGAAGACCTCGACCACACACCCTGCCCTCTGTCAGTGGACACAATTGAAATCTGTAAACACCTCGCAAAGCCGCTTTTCTTATTTTTTTTCTTCTACCAATTTTCTGTTTTTTCTAATCTCCTAATCAAATGTGCCAAAAGCTTCCCAAAGAATTACGAATGGTTGAAATTCAGCGTCAAAAGAATGGCATCATTAAGAGGCTTTGATTTGTAGTGGAGCTGCATTGTGGCAGGGCAGTTTGAGTGAATGATCGTCAGTGAATGACCTCTCTAAGCGTTTGAAAAGATAAACACAATCCCAGCATAGACGAGCCATAGCGTTGAAGTGTTATTACAAAAGATTAATGCAACTCTTTGGAATGGAGCAAAGGAAGATGCATGCCGGAATTCACTGGACGACTTCGCTGTGGTACGTAAAGCAGAACATTTTGATTATATCTTACTCTGATGGGTATCTAGAGCAAGAGGCAATGCACAAATACCCTCAGAAGCAGCATGCCAGATTATTTTATTTTTCCCTTTAATGTGTCATATTAACAAGTTTATACTGTCAACCATTTTCCACAGCACGCGGCAGGTGTTTTAGTCATTGGTTACATTTTTACAATCAAACCTGTTGTTTCAGTGCACTAGCAGCATCTTATGTCATAATACAAGGCTTAATTGATATTGTATTGTAAAAAATAATGATTAAATGTCTGCATCTTCCAGGCCTCCATTTAGAGTCAACCATTAAACCAAAGTTATGGGTATATTTTAATATTAACAATGAATCAAATGTCCATTTCTGATGTGAAAAATGTTGCTTGAGTGACAAACCCCAAGAAAACTATTAGCAGACTTTGCAACTGCCCCAACTCCACACAATAGTGCCCCAAAGGAGGGTCTGGGGGGCCATGGCCAGCTTAATACATTTGCTGCCCGCCCCCACATGCCTCCACTGGATCCCATGGATAACAATGCTGCCTTTAAGAGGCTGTGGCAGGCTCATTTTAAAGCATATCTTGTGAAACTAGACAAAATAAGGTATCCATTGGTACCATCCATGTTGGCAACCTTGTCAGCAAGGAGGCTAAATAACTTTCCAAAGTTAACCTAAATGTTGGGCAAGGGAGCAACTGGCATGACCACTTTTAAAGGGGTCCCTTGAACTCTAACCTGAGGATATCTGAATGAAAATGGGTTCAATAGGGAATGGGCACAGTGACGTCGCTGCCATGTTGATGGCTACAGGCAGCAGTAAAAAAACACAGTAGTTGAGTCGCATCGAGTGGAGAAAGCAAGGGAAATGATGTTAAGATGCCAGAAAGGAAAGGGAATTTACAGGGATGCATTGAACCACGAAGCCAGGGACAGGTATATGGAGAAAATTAACACTATAAATAGTTAGGACCTAGCCTTGGACCAAGATGTTCATGAACATCTTGAAAACGAACCCCGTTTTTCATTTGGGGGTTCCCATCTAGACTGATTAACGTCTCCATAAACGTTCAAATCAAACATGTAATGTACTCACCTCATAGGCACAGATGTTAGGAAGGTGTACGGGGGTTGCCGTGTGTTTGTATATCCGTTATTGTTCAATAAACATGCATTTTTATCAGTATCAGTCAGTGCCCATCAGATAATAAGTAGAATTAACTGTAAAATAAGAAATCAAAGTTTATCGAGAGGTGATTTCTTACCTCTCCATATTGACAGTTTCCAAACAGCCTATATACTTCAACAGTCTAATCCTACATCCTGAAATGTAGCTATGGCTGTAGGTTTTGGTGTGCCACCACATGATTTTCAGTGGACCCATCTGGCCACCCCTATGAAATTTTCGTTGGGTGCCATTGACTCAGCAAAGTTTTTTTTTTGCAACTTTAAGCTTATTGTTTTGATTTTATGTCATACCATTTGTATGGTTTTATGCAAAAAAGCTCTGATAAATGTGCCTTAAACTACCTGTCCAACACCAAACAACAGATATTTTTTTAAGGAGTTGTGGAGATCAAAACAGAGCTTAAAGGAGAGTGAATGTTGGAGTTAATTTCATCAGGTCACCTGAACATCACCCCAACTAAATGTTGCTAAATGTGTAAAATAGCAAGCTCTTTGTGTATCACCTACTGTATACCTGTCATCTATCAGCTTTTAGAGGATGATATGTTAAAAAACTGGTCTTGTGAAAACACTTAATCTATAGCTGTGCTATCTGTGTGGCAATAGGATTCAATCACAACTCATGATCCTCATCTGCAAAAGGAGCTGGCTCAGGTGTCATCACGGGGACTGTTCGTAAGAAGTGGTCATACTGTCTGGACTGATAGTTACAAGCAGTGATGATGAGAATTCCACTGTATTTGAAGACCAGGATGGATGCCGATAACTCAGCTGGGACCATCTGAAGTTGCAGAAGTTGACGCTGGACTCTTTCACACCTACCTCGTTTGGTCCGGACTTTAGGACTTTTCTGTTTGTTCCGGACCAAATTTACAGGTGTGAAAGCTCCCCCTGACCATGGTCCGGACCAAAGACCTGAAATTTAGTCCGACCAAAATAGGTGGTCTCGGTCTGGACCAAATGAAGTCATGGTTCGGAGTTTTGCAGTGTGAAAGCGTATTTTTCGATAGTTTGGACTTCAAAACCTTTAACCCTATGGGCCCGAGCGACGCATAGTGCGTCCAAATTCACACCTGTTCTTCTCTGTGGATTTTCTCTGTGACTGTGTGTCATAGCAAGAAGAATGTGCATATCACATGAAACAGCGGAACATTAGCTTTCTGCCTTTTTGCACCCAGACAACTGTAGCCTAATTATGCATGCATGACAGGGCAGTTGTCACCATATACATCGCGGGAGACAAAAACCAGTATTCCATGCAACTATCTGCAATCAGCACATAAATGTATCTCTACTCGACTGTCCCGTCACATCTGATGTCAGATCAAAGGGGATTGGCACCGTTTGGCAAGTGTAATGGAGCTGCTCCTGGCTGTGCCCCCAACTGTGCGGCCGGCTCGCCCAGCTCATCCTCGTCCTCCTCCTCCTCCTGCGGCGTGGCACCGCTTGGCACGTTTGGCACGCGTAATGGAAACCCAACCTGATTTGATAAACACAGCTGCAAACTAATGAGTTCACATCCCTCTCAGCCAACCACAAGCAGCCACAGCATCAGATCGGGAGTATATATTCAGCATCTGTCATCTTAGAAAAGTCAAAAGAAAAGAAACAGAGTGAGACTGCGAGAGAGAAAGAGAGAGAGCGCGCGCACGAGAGAAACGCTGTCAACAAATTGTAAGTTATGTTCGGTGTCTTAAGGGTTTACATGCTTCATGTGATTGCCTATACAAATGTTAAAATGGAGTGGATTTTCAGTCTTGTCCCATCCCACTCCCACAAAAATAATCCCATCCCGTTCCAATCCCATGAAAAAGGAAAAAAAAAAATCCCATCCCGTCCCAATCCCACAAGAATGACTCCTGTCCCATCCCGCTCCCGTGTTGTGTTTCAGTTACAGTAAACAATATATATATATGTACAGCACATGGATCACACAACGCCTACCTTAGTTGAATATAAACCCAAATATGGCGTCTAATGTTGTGTTTTGATGTTTATTGCCTAATTATTTTTACATTCACTCCACCATGAAGCTGTTTAGAATCACACATTTGATTTCTGATGTGGTCAGACAACACGTCATAAGAACCAGTTCTGACTGAGAAAAATGTAGTTAAAGTATTACAGTAGAAGTAGTGTTTGGTTCCTCTGACTGATATTATTATATATGGCATCATTAGATTATTAATACTGAAGCAT
This sequence comes from Epinephelus awoara, assembly GCA_035609425.1. Taxonomy (NCBI): domain Eukaryota; kingdom Metazoa; phylum Chordata; class Actinopteri; order Perciformes; family Serranidae; genus Epinephelus; species Epinephelus awoara. Next base: position 36,929,500 of record CM069298.1, on the reverse strand, counting down.
CAGTGTTAAAACAGCAGCATGTTACTGTTGTAGCAGGTGTGCAGTTAAGTTGGTCGTATTCGCTCTTTTTGTTGAGATGGTTTTAGAACAAACCCGGCACACCAGCTTGTCCAAACTGCTGGGCTGCCCTCTGTCATTTGGTTTAAAGAGGCAACAGATAGGATTCGGGTGTTTTTTTAGCTTGGCGCCACCTAGCGTCAGCGGTGTTGCTCGCACTTCGCAAAGACCAAATTGAGCGTGGGGATCAGAGATAATCAATAAAATGTAGGCTGTAAAGCCACCAGTATACCTCTATGTATAGTATGTAGAATAACAAGGTGTGTGGCCACTCTACTAAATAAATGAGTAAAGAGACCGAGCAACAATTATCAGATTTATCTGAAGAAAAAACAAATAGCAATGCAAATAATTATACCAGCATGCACAGTACCAGTACAAACAGCTCACAGTAAATTATACCAATATGCACAGTATCAGTTCAAACAACAGTAGACACGTAAGGGATAATGTATAGTGAGCCGGTGACTGTTGAAAAATAACTCCCGACAGGGGAATGGAACCCAGACGCACAGCGGAGTTATTTTTCAACAGTCACCGGCTCACTATACATTCTCACACACACACTCACTACTAAAAGATTCAAATGTTACAACTGGCATCAATATTATTAAACTGCTGACAGAGTGTACTGACAGAGGAGAGGCGTTCACCAGACAAACAGGGGCGAAGGAGAGGATCTTACTCCACTTCTCCCAGTCGGACAGACTGGGTGTCCAGTAGCTGCGGCTGCGGCGGCGGGGGGGGGTGTATCACTGTCCAAGGGCTGCCGTAGAATGGCAACGAGGATGTCAGCTGACTAACACTCGCTACCCGCTCCCTGGTTGCGGCGATTTGCGATGCTGGCCAGCTAGGAATGAACTAGCAGCCAGTACAGTACAGTCCTCTCTCGGCTAGCTAACATTTAGCCGTGTTACTTACTGATCCATTAGAAAGAAAGCTAGCTGGACACCGGTGTTGAAGCCTCTTTGGTCACGGAGCTCCCTCCATGTCTTGAATGCCTGACTGAGGTTTACTCTTGTTTTTCCTCTTCTTTTATCACTCTCCTTTTTGTGCATCCTCGCCTCCTCAGACAGAGGAGCTTGTTTTCTTTTGGGAGGCTGTTATTCACTTATCTCCAAACTTTGTCCGTCTGCCATTGTGCTCGTGACTCAACTATCTCATGCCCAGTTCCTCATAAGGACCAGCTCCAGTCCCTGATTGGCTGACCGACCAGTTTGGCAATACATGACGCATTTCCTGCTGTAAAGCAGATTTTTTTCCACGAAAATTCGTCCCCGGTGGCAGAAGCTTATTGCAAAGTCACTAAGCAATCTATGTAAACGCTGATAGTCTGATTTTACTGTATATACTACCCTGTGCTACCCACATTATTTTCATAATGATATATATATAGGCAAAAATGCTGTCTGTTGCTTCTTTAAATCCAAAACACTCCCACACGTGGGCCGTGGCATTTGGTTTAGGAACAAGTTCCATGTCTTTCTCTTATGCTCAACTCTCTGTTTTCTTCTCCGCCTCTCTCCCCCTCATGAAGATCGCACTGTGTGTGTGTGTGTGTGTGTGTGTGTGTGTAGCCCATAGCCCTGCCTCCCCCACAGAAAGACACTCGATGACAAGAGTTTTCCCTCCGTTCATTATGCTAATGAACCAACTCACCTGGCTGCCAGACGATGTACGGAAGTGAATGCTCTTGTCGTCCAGTCTCTTTGATGGAAAGAGACGAGGAAAACAAACACGCATGAATATGGCAATTACTCCCTTTTAATTTACCGTGCAATTAACCGACTCGCATATCGCGACAGGCCTAATTATGATTCCCAGTCCCGCCTGCTCCCGTTGAATTTTTTTTCCCATCCCGTCCCAATCACGTGAAGAATAGTGAAACCGATTCCATCCCGTGGGAATCCCACGGGAATCACGTGACCCGTGGGACTCCCGAAAAAATGTCAGCCTCTAGTGTACGCGTGTCATTTTTCTTTCACACAAACACACAGGCCTGAAATTCACACAAACACACAGACAGGACCTATAGACATGCATAAGCAGAGAGATGTCAGAATGATGGTGCTGTCATATAGCACAGCTTTCAGTGTGTTTCATACAGCTAATACAATTAGTCCCCCATTAGTCATCATATTAACCCCAGTGTTCATGGTATGTTTTTTGGAAATGTATATTTACAAGGGAGCTCTGTGCCTCTTTCAATAGAAATCACCCTTTAACTAAGGGATCACTCCCTGTGTGTGTGTGTGTGTGTGTGTGTGTGTGTGTGTGTGTTCATGCCAGTAATGCCCATGGTAAATTGAAACCATTACTGTCTGGTTGTGAAAAAGGCAGAACTAAAGACCATTCCTGTGTCCCACCACTCACTGTTGACTTTCTAACAGCTGTGGTGTGTGTGTGTGTGTGTGTGTGTGTGTGTGTGTGTGTGTGTGTGTGTGTGTGTGTGTGTGTGTGTGTGTGTGTGTGTGTGTGTGGGCAGGCTCAGGCTGACTCCCACCCTTTGTTGTGTGAGCTCTGTTTGATTGGCAGGTGGTTGCCCCTGCTGGCTGGGTGCTGGACCTGACTGACCAGTATCATATGGAGGTCTTTATCCCTGCATGCTGAGCAGGACACACACTGCTGCTTCTGGACACTGCTCTTTAACCCATTTAACACACTTGAACAAAAGCAGAGGACCCCCATGTATACATGTTCGTGCACCATAGAACAGCCTGGAATTTAACCAGCTCCTGGGGTCTAAAGTTAGGGCCAGTTGGCCTCCACGTGACACTGTGGTTGTGTTTGTTCTTTTGAAAATAACACCCGTTTATAACAAAGCAGAAATATGAATTAATATGAACAAGTTGTTTCTCATTGATACAACACAACATAATGAAGAGTCAGTAGACAAGAGTAATTTAATTTTCGTCTGAATGTGTCCACCAAAGTATCTGGTATTCCAGGATTTGGTTTGCCTAGCCTGAAAGAACAGTAACATGGCCTTTCCCTGATTACAACCAGTTCTCTTTATTTTGTTTTATTTTTTCTTAGATTAAGTTAATAACGTATTTTTCATCCTCCATTCAAAAAATATCTCATAAAATCAGGAAAATGTTTTTAGACTTGCGCAGGTGTAAAAGTTGGTGTATCAATAAAAACGACTAAGTGCAATGGAAACAGATTAAGCAAAAACATTATGATTTCTAGTTGTAGTCTTTGGATGACTTTTAACAAGCTTATGTCTGCACACAGGGCTGTTACCGGAAATCTTTTAATAGCACAGAGCTGTAATACCAGCTGTTCAAAACTCCCTATTTCCTTTGTCCAGTGTGCTCTATGGTTTTTTTATTAGTTTGCGATTTGCAGGTTGCTCCTTTAATTACATCATCTTGTTGCGCCCTCTTCTTCAGCAGTGACACATGACTGAAGGATTAGCACCACCTACTACTCGCCTCAGCGAATCAACTCCCAGTATTCAGTAGTGGATGGGAAAGTACATAATTTAGCATTTTCTTCTGCAGATTTTCTGAAAATTCTGTTAAAATTAAGATGGAAACCCAACTACAGAGCAACATTGTTATTCAGTTAGAGCCACGTTTGTGTCCACTTGGTGAATGTAATTAGAATATTTAACCTCCTTTCTACTCTTGTTTGGTCTCTACCAACTTCTGCGACAGGCGGCACTCCATAATGATCCACTGTGTTCTCCAGCTACTTATCAACCTTGTCTGCTGTTTGGTGCTTGGCAGGTATGTGCAGTGGGTTTATCAGAGCTATTTTTACCTGAAACAGCTGCCTGCTGCTGGAAATGAGTTTGATGAGAGTGTTGAGACTGAACCAAAACACTCATTTTGCCAGACATAAACCAAAATAATTAGCTAAAAGATGCTAAAATGCTTTAAAGACGTCTTTCACCACACACATACTTATTTTCCTGTTGTCCATTTAAGTTATGGCCTTGTGAGACTAATTTCTCCTAGTTATTTGGGATCGGTAGTATCTGATAAGTAACTAAACATTGTCAACAATAATTTAGTCCCACTGTCCTCAAACGAGACAACAATAACGTCCCAAAAAATTGTTAGCCATATCAAACTACAAAAAAAAAACACATTTCAATCATAACATTTGATCAGGTTTTGGACCTTATTCACTTTTGGGTCAGGATTGGCTGCAGACTGACTTAGTAGAGATGGCTGTTGTCTTGTTTTTATATAGATTAGTGTATTGTGCTCTTACTACCACTAGATGGCACAGAAAAGGTCCACAAATGAGGACAACAGGTCTAAGTAAAGTAGAATGAAGTATAAGGTCAGGTAAACCCAAAATGTGATGTTGTTACTGAGGACACAAGGTCTCAGGAGGATATTGATTACTGCAACCATTTTCAGGCGATCCACTGATCCAACATATTGTGTATTAAATAATGAATATACTAATTCACTATGCAGTCATGTTTGGCATTTCTTCCTGCAGAGTATAAGAGGTCACTGAATAGTTTTGGATTGACTAGTAAAGACATAATTTTGTAAGTTGTGACTCGTGGTGCCTTGAGGATAACATAAATCCTTTTATTATCAATTTCTGTGTCTTTATTTTCCAAAAACACATCTTGTGATTTTCAGTGCTGACACCCACAATGATGAGAGAAACTTTTAAGTTATGGACAGCCATCCTTGAAATTAAACAGATTTAAATGTTGATTCACAGCAAAAATGTCAACTTACTACAATAATTCTTTAAAAACTAAATCTACTCTGTGACCTTAAAATTGCCACAGACAGAAGCCATCGTAGTCCAGAAATGTTTTTCGTCATCATTTTCTCATCAGTGTGAAGAACAAATGCACAAGTTGCTCTCAGATGTGGACTGTCTTCCCTCCTCCTTCCTCTTCCCTCCCTTTCTGCTCAGCTGAATAACCACTAAAGGTAAATTAGATCATAATGACCCTGCACCATCCATACAAAACCTGATTAGACATGCAACCTTCTGCCTAATGAGCTGAAAAACTGCTGTGTGTGTGTGTGTCTGTGTGTATGTGTGTGTATGAAATGTCTGTATTTTGCTCCTTTAGTCACAGCTCTGTGTGGCATCGTCTAACACACACACAGACACTAGTAACCATGTAAACACACACACACACACATCTGAAACCATGTGGCGTTGTATGTAGGTGATATGTCACTAACATGCATGGCACTAGAGGGCATGTATCAAATCATATTGACACATCCAGCTAACACTCACTTGGAATCATGTTTTTGACCAGTTGATGACTGGAAGCTCAATGTTCAGGGACAGGGACTCAGGCACCTTTTGGATTACCAAGATCTTTTATAAAGTGTGAGTTGAAGACCATGTCACGGCTATGAACTTATTTCTCCAGTCTTCTTTCCTCCCCTTCACCCTGTCACAGCAGATAGGGTCCTCTTACTTTAGTTTAAATGCATGTTTCCATACTACCTTTAAATTGTATGTTGGCTTAAATAATACTAAAGAGTTTGTATGAATCAGTGTATGTCACCAAACACCAGCAAAATAGCAACATTCCCATCAGCCTCACCTGCACTTTGTGTTTAGTGCAAATATTAGTATGCTAACACACTAAACTAAAATTGTGATTAGTAAACACACAGACTGCACAAAATAATGGACTTAGCTACTGTGACATTACCCATAGGTTTGTGGATTCCTGTTTTGAAGCCTCTGCTTTGGCACTGCAGCTGCTGCCATCTTGGGTTTTTTTAACCAGATGTGATCATATTTGGCTGGGAGGTTGGTGCAGAGGAGTAGAGGAGCATGGGTGGATCTGACTCACAGACTGTAGCGATGACTTACAGACAGCCTGTCACTTCAGCAGCCCTGCTCTTCAATATGCTTAACTTTAACCCTTAATACTTCACCCTAACTCCCCATATAGTTGTCATGAATGTGGAAGTTAGCTGTAGAGACCAAAAACTTTTTTTGTGGGGGGTTGTCAATGTGTTTATTTCTGCTATAAAATTGGACATTTTAACATGGGGGTCTTGTGGGGATTGACTGGCTTCTGGAGTCAGCCTCAAGTGGTCATTCAAGGATCTGCAGTTTTTCATGTTTGCTTCATTTTTCAGTCCCAGAGGTTGCTGCTTGGGTAAATCAGTGGCATCAGTGTTGTTTCCCTCTAAGTGCTTGTGCCCAGCGCCAATTGGGTAACCCTCCGGTTACATTGCAGCTGCGGATTTGCTGATCTGGGGGCTTGGCCTTGTTAACATCTGAATCGGCCGCAGTGATGCTGAGGGTCAAAGCTGTCAGCAGGGTGACAGCTGTGATTTGTTGTGTAATTCCACTTAGGACAGTGAACTGTTTGATTTTGTTATCTGTGTTGCTTATTGCCAGGTTGGTGGTTTCTTAGTAACCAGTTGTTGGTAGACCCCATTGTTTAGGTCTTCCAGTATGTGTGTTAGCTTTGTGCTAGCTTAGCTTAATGCTAACTCCAGTTGTATATATTCTAAATAGTATCACACTTTTTACATTACTTAGTATGAAGCCGTAGCGGTGAACTCGATTTTTGATTGAACTTCTGTTTTTGTTTAGTTTAGCAATTAGGCCTGGCATTGCATATTTGCCTGCTTCTCTTGTTTGTTGAGGCAGCACTCTGGGAAAGACAGAGTTTCTTCACATCACCTGTGTTTAACAGAGAACCATTATTTGTGAGCAACTTTCATATCCATCGTGTTAGCAATAAACTGCTCTCTGTTGTTCATTCAAACATGCTCTCTGTTTCACATTTTATGTTACGCTCTAAAACCCCAAGACTGGGGCGAAACAATCAGACATTAGCGTGGCTGCAGACTACTTTCCCACCTTTGCAAATTTTGCTCACACCATATTTAGTTTGAAAACTGTGGGATGTGTTTTAGTCTGGACGGGCATAAACTTATAGGCACCCTTGTTCACTTCCGGATTAACTCTTATGAGTCACATTGTGTCAAGTGAAACATCATAGCTAGACCTATATACACCTTCTGTGATTTCATCCTTCTTGTGTGGGTACTCCTTTACAATTACGGTGGCTTTCTCCGGTGATGGATAATGCGCCTGATACTGCTCTGATATGGCACCATATTGGGTGACCTTTGGGCAGCTGTGCCTCAGGAGTTAGAGTGGGTTGTACACTATTTAGAAGATCAGCAGATAGAGCCCCGGCTCCTCCTGTCTGCATGTTAAAGTGTCCTTGGCCAAAATACTGAACCTCAATATCTTGAGTACATTTAAACTGATTGGCAGGTGGCACCTTGTATGGCAGCCTTGGCCACCTGTTAATGTGCACAGGTGAACGTAACTCCGTAGGGTAAAAGCATTTTGAATTGCTGGAAGATTAGACGGGTGCTATACAAACACAAGTACATTTACCTTTTGCTTTGTAACAATTCTCAATCTGTTTTTCTCTGCCTTGACTGCCTTATACCTATGTGTTACTCTCAGGAACAGATCCACCTCATTGGCAGTCCGAGCAAAGAAATCACTGGTTTTACTTTTCGCCATTTTCATAATACTTTCTGTAACTAAGCAACCAACTGCAGTGTAGACAATCTGCTTCATGTTTACACCAGCACGCACATGGCCAGTGTACAAAGATGGTCATGTGATATGCGTTTTCAGCCGTGTTAGTATTGACAGAGATTATTAATAAAACTTTGCTAAGAAACTTTTATGTATGGAGATAGATTTCATTTTAAAACTGTTTTAATTTAATTCTTATTGCAGATGCAACCTTATTCTTTTTCCTATATGAAATATAAGCTGACTGACTGTTGGTGCGTCATACTGTGGAAGTCTTCCACCTCCATCAGGACAAAAAGGAGACACTGTTCCACAAAAAGTTTCAACCCATAGACACTAAACCCCTGAAACTATTTTAGAGCCGTTGTACTTGTGACCACTGACCTTGATGAGGAAAAGCCATCTGTTGGTGTTTGAAATGATAATTTTTGCATGTACCATAAATGATATCCTGTTTGTTTTCTTTGTACCTCCTCTACTACGCACGACCCCAGGGATCTGTAGTCCTGATGTGACCTTTGCTCTCTGTATTGTTTGTCACTTCATTCTTGTTGTTAATGTAGAATCTGAAGGTTATTTTGCTGTTTTAATTCACTATGAAAATCTATTTACACCATCTCTTTTCCTTCTCCTCCCTCTCCTTCCTCTCCTTTCAGCCCTCCCACTATCACTCCTCTCTCCTCCTCCCTCCTCCCTCCTCCCCTGTGCCTTTCCTCAGCGATAATGAACTGCCTGTCTTGCCCCTGTGAATCTGTTCAGAGACTTTGTGAATGATAGACTAACCCCTTTCTGAATTATAGACTCCTAGGGGTCACCCTGTATCCCCAGGGGCCCATTGTGATTGCCCCACTCACAGCCTCTCTCAGCTGCACTTGACAGCCCATTGGTATGGTGTTTGTGTGAGTGTGTGTGTCCCATGCTTCCTCTCAGGTAGAAGAAGCCAGCAGATCACTCCCTGCCCTCCAGCATGCCTCACTGCCTCTTTTATAGAGTCTCTCTCTTTGACTGAAAGGAGCCTGGATACTTAAATCCAACTGCAGCCCACTCCCACTAACTTCCCTTCTCACCACATTTTCCAGGGAAGTGAGCAGCACAGTCAGAGAAGAAGAGAGATGGGGAGATGCTGGAAAGAGAAAAACCAAGCAAGTGTGCAGTAAAAGAATGAGTCAATGAACCTGCAGTAAAATTGAGTGAATACTACAGCTGAATACAAAAAAGCAAACACATTGAAGATAACAAATACAGTAGTTACAGGGATGTATATTATGTAAAATGCAAATGAATACTCTTATCCAGTGTTGGGCAGTAACACATTATACATTACTGTAATGCGTTACAGTAATAATACTAATACTAAACACTGAAACACCTACTACGGCCGACAGCACAACAACATGAAGCTCTAGGAAATACACCCCAGCAAAGGTGAGTCCTCCTCAGCTGCGGAGGTCGGCTGTAGCTCTACACTAGCTAAACAACCAAAACTGGATTTTACTCGTGGGCAGCTGCAGGCTACAGAGAAGCCTGAAGCTTGTGGTTGGATATGTTGTGGATGAAATGTTGCTCCACAAGTACATTTTCAGAGTAACAGGTAGAACATTGCTCTTATCCATCCAAATTTGTTCCATTCGATCAAGTACACACCAACCAAAACTCAGAAAACTTCAGCCAACATGGAAGTGCAAAAAACTGCAGTTCCTCAAATGGCCACTTGAAGCTGGCTCCAAGTTCAAGTCATTCCCTGTAAACACCAACCACAAAAGGGTTTTGGTCTCCACAGCAAATTTCCCCGCTCATGACAACTGTATGCAGGTGAGGTTTTTTTAGAGCTCACCCGTTTAATCTAATGAAGGCTCCAAGTTATACATAATTAAGCACATGCCTGCTTTGAGGGAGAGATGGGTGCCATTTGTTGACAAGTCTCTACCAGTGCTACAACACTGGTTAGGTAGCGTAACCATGGCATTATCTCAGACTCACAGTATATAGGCATAGCCATAGGTGTCACTATTTCAATGTGTTTTCAGATCATGAAAGTTAATTGTAACATTTCAGTCACCTAAAAAAGTCTTGTTCAGCATTTTATTGTAAGAAGTGGATATTCAGTTTTTTGGGTAAGTGCATTTTGTTTTAATGGTTTTAAGTCTGTTTTTTTTTTTGTTTTTTTTGCTCACGAAAATTAGTATTAGCATTATCACAGTCAACCATAGCTGTAAATGCACTTTGCCAACCAAGCTAGCAGCTAGCAGTAGGGTCAGCCCTACCCTCTTGTCCATATATGGTCACTTCTTGCTCCAAAAAAATCCAAAGTCACGACAGCAAAAATGCCAAACTCATAAAAACATGAGTCCACAAACCAGTGGGTGAGGTCAAGGTGGCTAAGTCCATTACGACCCTGTGGACACAAATTTATTGTGAAGTCAAACCTGTATGAAAGTCTAGAAACTGATGGTGAAAATATGCAGATCAGATTATACAGCTTGGTTCTTAGGAACAGAGAAAAAAAGAGCAGACCATACAGATAGAATAATAATGGAAGCATTTGGAGGTTGCTATCAGTCAGCTTGAATCTACAATTTCTCATGTTGCTCTACTTATTCAGGTTTGCATTATACATATGTTAAATATCACTTACATCATTGTCTTTAAGATGGTTCAATGGGGGCATTTAGGGCAGAAATTACACTGGCTTAGTTTTATAGTTTGGTCTGCGTTTAGAGAAAGAAAGAGAAAGCTTTAGAGGAGCAGCTCTCCATCTATACAGTGGCATGCAAATGTTTGGGCACCCCTTCTCAAAATTTTGTTTACTGTGAATAGTTAAGTAACTAGCAGAAGAACTGATCTCCAAAAGGCATGAAGTTAAAGATGAAACATTTCTTTAATATTTTAAGCAAGATTACTTTTTTATTTCAATCTTTTACAGTTTCAAAATAACATAAAAAGAAAAGGGCCTGAAGTAAAAGTTTGGGCACCCTGCATGATCAGTACTTGCCCCCTTTGGCAAGTATCACAGCTTCTAAACACTTACTGTATCCAAGAGGAGTCTTTCAGTTCTTGTTTGGGGTTTTTTCTTTCTGCAAAAGGCTTCTAGCTCTGTGAGGTTCTTGGGCCGTCTTGCATGCACTGCTCTTTTAAAGGGCCAGTGTGTAAAATGGGTTGAAAACAGTGACATCAGTGGTCGAATTCTAGATTGCAGGGCTCACTCGCTCACCCCTCCCGTCGGGTAAATGATGGTGGCCTCGTAGGGACAAAAAGGCTTGCGCAGACATGAGATTTTCAGGAGTAGGTCTATCTAGCGACGAGGTGAATGTTTATTTAGAAATCTAAACCATGTTACGATATTGTAATGAATCCCTCACGAGCAGGAGACCAGAGTAGCGTTCAGGAAAAAGGCCCGTTTATTTGAGCACTCCAAAAACTCCGGTAACACTCCAGAGGGTAAAAGACTCCGTCCCAAACTCTTCTAGCGTAACATGTACTTAATACACACATACTCGTTTATAGTACTTAGCGGGGACCCCCTCCCCTCTCTGCTCCACCAATCTCCAGCCCGCACACTGACTGACAGCGTAGCCTGTAAACAGAGCTCAGCTGTTTATTTAGCCTAGCAATATCTCCGGACTGTAGCAGCTGCAATGGACGACTTTGAACGCGATTTTGAAGAGTTTCTTGTAGCGGACACAGACCCAGAGCCATACCTGTTTGAGCCAGAGCATACAGATGAGGAACTCCATGTGTTGGATGCTGAGCGGGCGAGGAGAGAGGCTGAGTCCTCCGCTCCCATTTAGCTGCACAGAATGGGATTTGGTGCTACCATCGTTGGGGAGATATATCATCAGGAAGGAAAGGCGCCGCAGAGAGTGCATCACAAGGAATGAAGTTGCGTCTTCTTTTCCTCGCAGATGGCGGTTCGGGTTCATTCTCTCCTGTTGCGTGGTAAGTGTGGTCCATTCGCAAACTTTATAACTAAAACAACTTTTCACTACTCTCTATCGACGAACTACTAACACTCTGCTGTTTCCTCCTCCTTCTTCCTTCCTCCCGCTGTCTTTGTTGGTTTATTTATACACGCGAAACGCGTTCTCTGGCTGGCTGGATTGTCCGCTCGGTCTGCCGTACATACATGGCGGCGCAAGATGGCGATCTCTCTAAAGCAAGGCCCTTGCTATATATATATATAGATATATATAGATATATATATAAAAGCATAATTATAAGGCTACGAAAACCAAACAAATTTTATTTTATAGCGATTATACACTTACATAAACATATTAATGGGTAGAATATTCAGATTCAGATTTGATGATAAACCATGCCAAATATTACACACTGGCCCTTTAAGGCCTATCCACAGATTTTTAATGATGTTTAGGTCGGGTGACTGTGAGGGCCATGGAAAAACCTTCAGCTTGTGCCTCCTGAGGTACTGCATTGTGGATTTCCAGTTGTGTTTAGGATCATCCTCTCTTCATCTTCAGCTTTTTTACAGATGTTGTGATCTTTGCTTCCAGACTTTGCTGGAATTTTATTGAATCCATTCTTCCCTCTACCTGTGAAATGTTCCCCGTGCCACTGGCTGCAACACAAGCCCAAAGCATCATCGATTCACCCCTATGAGTAACAGTAATGCAGGTTTTCTTTTCATGAAATTCTGCATCCTTTTTTTCCACAAAGTTCAATTTTAACTTAATCAGTCCACAGGACTTGTTTCCAAAAAGCATCAGGCTTGTTTAGATGTTCCTTTGAAAACTCTTGACACTGAATTTTGTGGAGAGGACACAGGAAAGGTTTTCTTCTGATGACTCTTCCATGAAGGTCGTATTTGTACAGGTGTCACTGCACAGTAGAACAGTGCACCACCACTCCAGAGTCTGATAAATCTTCCTGCAGGTCTTTTGCAGTCAAACAGGGGTTTCTAACAATTCTACGTGCAGCTCTCTCCTAAAGTTTTCTTGGTCTTCCAGACCTCAACTTGACCTCCACAGTTCCTGTTAACTGCCATTTCTTAATTACACTATGAACTGAGAACACAGCTACCTGAAAACACTTTGCTATCTTCTTATAGTCTTCTCCTGCTTTGTGGGCATCTGTTCTTACCAGGGCCGTGCCGCCCATAGGGCAGGCAAATGCTATAGGTGCCAGCATGCGAGAGGGCGCCAGGGAGTGAGGGTTTTTTGTTTTTTTCCCCCCATTCTCAGCAGCACAGAAACAAAGAAAAGAGGAGGAGAAACGTGAACGAGACCGAGGTAATGATGTGACGTGATGAAACACTTCGTTTAAAATGGTAGAAACACAATGTAAGTTACAGTTACTGAAGCACTTGCAAGCTAACGTCAGCTTATTAGCCGCTAATGATTAGCGGTTAGGCTAACGTACTACTACTTAACAATGTTACTGCGACTTCATTAGCCAGTTGTTTTAGGAACACTTTCAGCATTCAGCTAGAGTTAATGTCATTTAATGTTGCTCCCGTCTTAGAGAAGGTTGGAAAGAAAGACTCAAAGTGTTTGGGGGAATGAATAAGCAACATAATTGAATATATTGGCCTAACTTTTCTTTTAATGTTAGTGTGCTGCTGCACAAACCACTCACTGCTTACCAACCAGGCATATCTTCATATACTGTATATTTATGTTTTCCAATTTCCAGCTTTGTGCAATTTGTGATGTTACAGTTGCATTTTTTATATTTTGGCTGTTTGCTGTGTTTAAAATGTCATTAGATCAAGGCAGGCTGTAATGATAGGTGCTATTATGGTTATGCCATGATGGTTTCACAACAGCTATTTGGTTAATATATTGTAAAAGCCCAGTTGTCAAATATACGTATCTCCTCTTTTTAGATGCACTTCTGAAGTATTTGTCCCCACCTCTGCAAATCCTGGGCCTACTAATGTAACTGCAGCCACCTCATCCACCTCAGCACCAAGTTTTTATTTATTGTGAACTGTAAGTTAATATAACTTAAGTAATGTTCATGTTCTTTATTGCAATGCAACATTTATTTAATAATTAATAAAATCCAGGCATTGAGTCGGGGGGCAAATATTTTGCCTAGGGTGCCAAATTGGTCAGGCACGGCCCTGGTTCTTACAGTTTGCTAGGCAGCTGTTTAGAGGAGCCCATGGCTGGTGATTGTTGGGACAAGGTTTCAGGAGTCAGAGTACTTATAAAGCTTTTAAATTTGCATCACCTGGCCTTTGCTAATGATGACTGTGAACAAGCCACAGCCCTAACAAGCTAATTAAGGTCTGAGACCCTCGTAAAAGTTGTCTGAGAGCTTAAATGTCTTAGGGTGCCCAAACTTTTGCATGGTGCTCCTTTCCTTTTTTCACTCTAGAATTGTACATAACAAATATAATACACTAATCTCTTAAAATGTTGAAAAGCATGTTTCATCTTCGACTTTGCACCTTTTTGAGATCAGTTCTTCTTCTACTTACTTGATTATTGATAGTAAAAGAAATTTCGACTGTGGGTGCCAGAATTTTTGCATGCCACTGTTTATACTCTTTGGGTCTCATTCATGAAAAGTGAGTAAATCTGTGTGTAGATTTGCACATAAAAGCCTACTCTACTGAAAACCTACTCCGGATTCAGGAACGCTGTGGGAAACTCAGATTTGATCGTAAACACGTGTGTATTATCATGAATGCCAATCTATCGTAAAGTGACAGCGCGCTCCCGGTAATCATCAATTAGCATAAATCCCCGCCCATGAATAGCCAATGACCACCATATAAGGAGGTGTAGGTGCATCCAGTCGACCTGTCAGTCATGGCGCAAACAAAGAAAGAGAGAGAAAGAAAAAATATTTTTTTAAGAAACGCATAAGCACACACACAAAAAATACATGCACCAAACATACAGAAGATTCATTTGTGGGTTTTTGAATGAAGTGGGAACGGGAAACCAGAGATGTTTTGTGTGTAATGGATAAACTCTAAATCAGTGATGGCTGTCAGAATGTAGAGCTATTTGACATTTATTTTATCAAATGATACGGATAACATATAGCCTACAGCAGTTTTGTATGCATTGTCTTCAAATTATTTGAATCTTAATAGCCTAAATCTCTGTTTTATACAACGTAAATTAAACATTTTTCAAATCAGATTTATTCATTCAAATGATCAAAAAGCTACAAAAAAAACCCCCAAAAAACCGTGTTGTCTCAAATAATTATTTCAGCTGGCGCGTGCTCCTTCGTGGCTCCACCACCTGCTGCTCCTGCTGCCCCTGCTGAACCCAGGCACTGAGGCCGAAGAGGCTGTGATCCGGCTGTCCTTACGGATATTTTTATTATCATCATTCAACATGTAGAGAGAACGTGTAATCTATTGAGTCGATTTACATAGATAATTCACAATCATGAACCTAATCTGGATCTTAAACCTGCTAATTGCCAACTAATTTAACTAAATGTGTTATATTTTTAATATTTTGTCATGTTTAGATTACGTGTTTCAAAGGCATCTGTGTATTGTGTACATAACAGAGCGTAATACAATTACAATTGTAATTTCCAATAGTGACAAGCTATATTTATGTGCTTTACTAAATTTAGCCAACACAAGCACTACCGGTGGACAGGAGCAGGAGTAGATTTTGTTGGTAGCTACAAAAAGATCAGAGCTACTAAAATATTGATGAATGCGGACATGCACGTAAATTTCCTTCTGCTCACGTTTCATGAATGAGACCCTTTGTGTCTGTGGTGTCGGGCATACGAAAATGTGGCTGTACAGTCTCTAACAGCTAGAGCCAGCAAAAATGCATACACATCATCCAGTGGATTTCAGCTGAAAGATGAGTAGGGAGATTTGGGTGCTGGTAACAAGGAGCTCACCATAGTCCATTTACACATACTATTGACCCTATTATGATACAACGCTGGTTGAAAATCAGCAAAGAATTCATTGGGCCAAAGTTTGATCTTTCCCTGACTGCTGGAAAGTTGTTTTTGTGCCCAAACCTGACCTCATCTTAACTACAGCGTTGTTACATACAATACATACAATGCCATCATTTTTTTCTGGCGACTGGGTTGGGAGACGAAAGGAAACAGCATATTCACGGGATGAGAGGAGACAGGAAATGTGTGATTTGGAAGAGAAAAGTGAGAAAAACACTGAAAAAACTTAAGATGTTTTCACTTACCTTCACATATAAGCAGTGCATTATACTACTTTAAATGAGCAGAGTCTAAATTGAAAAGACCAATTTGCTTCGACTATTGTTTTTTTTTCCAGAGACCTCTCAGCACTTCTTCAATTCTGCAACCATCTCTCCATCACAAGCCTCCCATGGCCTTTTAACCAAGAGTTAATTAGTCTTTTCATTATTCTTGAATGAGTTAATTGATTAACGAGAAATGTTAATGGCTTTATCTGTAAACAGCCTCTCATTTTGCTTTCAGTATCCTCCTCTTCAGTCCCTCTTCACCCTGTCGCTCTCCCATTATAACCCAGATGAGTTTTCCAACACATTAAGCTCTGAACTCTAAGAAAGAAAGACGAGGCTTGTTTAGAATTTCTCAGGGTGTTTTAATTAAAACCCAAGAAAGGAGCCTGGATACTTATCGCTGGCGCTCTCTTTCTACCTCTCACATCTCTCTACTTTGGTCCTACCCCACTTACACTGGCCATACTCCTTCTCGTGATCCACTTCTCCCATCATCTTTTCTTCAGGATGGCAGAAGGAATGGCCCTGTCCCTCCTTCAGGGATCCCTTGTGGCTTGACAGGCTCTCACAATAAGAACCATTAAATACAATGAGAAAGAAAGACGGAGCTCTAATTTAAATCCCCTCCTCCTCTGCCTCTTTACATCATTATGGCATTAGTCGTGAGCAGGACAGAGACACTGATAGAGGAGGGTGAGAAGAGAAAGAGATGGATGAATGTGGGACTTCAAAGCCCTGCTGCAGCGGCAGCACTTGAGCGGAATAATCAAGCTTGTATGTATAGAGCTCTGTGTAGAGCTCAGGCTCCGCTGCCTTATATAAAAACCTTCATCAAACTACAGTCAAGAGGCCAACAGAGAAGGAAAGGGAAAGAAGGTGACATGGGTTTCATTGCAGGTTTTACAGTGTGGAGTTAAATCCTCCCACATTACAATGATATGATATCAGCTTTTACATAACAAAGAAATAATAGTGACACATTGGGCGGTATTTTATACTTAAGATGTTTTTTATTACTATAAATTTCCAGTTTTCATTTAAAGATATCATCAGTGTTCCTGAGACCTTATCTCATGATTATGATTTACTAACAGTTGTTATATCGTAGTCTATGACATGAAAGCTGATTTTAAATGTCAGTGATGTTACCTCTGCAGTCATCTTTACCAAACTTTATTGCATGCCTTATTTTGATAGCTGTTTCCAAACATGGTGGTATTAAAGCCCGTTCTCATTGCCCGGTCAATATATATATATAGAACACTCGTCACGCTCCTCAGTGTGTGATACCGACACCAAAGGCACCCTTTGGTGTCTCTGTGAGACGTACTGGGCTTTCAGCCCACTCCAGTGTAAACCCATGCACAGCAATAATAGTTACAATTTAAAACACATACGGATATTGGCTTCAAAATAACTCGCAGGATTCACAGATCCACACTTGTCTTTTGCTGGACACATTTTCCACACAAATACAACATGCTTATGTTTTTAGCACAAGCCTATGGCATTTTACATTGTATAAATTAGCCTAGCAGCTAACAGAGATTTCCTCTACTCATGAAGCCAGGAACAACAGCAACATTTAACAAAGGTAATGTTACAAAATTCAGCTCCATTAAAGCTCACAGTGTTCACTGACAAAACAACTGTCTCAACACGTTTTCCAAACAAATACAACATGCTACAGTAACGTTATTAGCACAAGCCTATGGCATTTTACATTGTATAAATTACCCTGAGATTTCTTCTACTCATATGAAACCAGGATGAATCACACACAAGACTTAAAAGGTTAGTTTAGTTTTAGTTTAGTTCACTGCAACCATAAGTACATGTTACAATGTATTTCACCCATGAGACAGCTGTGCGTCACATACGCCTTTGGCATCTGTATCACATACCAAAGGCACAAAAAACATCTGTATTTGATGAGCTGAGATCAGAGTGTGTTGGGTATTATGTGGAGTGTTGACATACTGATAAGTCTATTTAACCATCTCAAACCAAGGAGGAAATTAAAGCAGATTAAATCAGTTAGTGCCATCATGTCTTCTCAAATGATTGGTAACCATATTAATCTTTTCATATGCCTGTGAGGTCCAAATTGTAAAATCTGTCATAATTGGAGATATTGAGTGATTCTTGTAATCATGAAATCCACATCTCAACATGATGTTTTCTCGTAGTAAATCCCCTCTCTAACTAGACAAAATACCCACAAACACCTAATAACATCTGGCTTTTTTATATAATGGGAAAGGTCATAATCAGCAATCACTTACAGGTCAAATGGCTCATGTTAGTCTAGTGTATTTATCCATTCCGGCTCCAAACAGCTCTGATCTGCAGTGATGGAAATAGGACACTTGGGTTGACGTGCTAATTTTTGCCCTTTTACCGTTGTGACGCACCAACACAAATTCTGCCCCTCTCCATCCAAGCAACACCAAACATTGATCCAAATCTAGTCTGCACTGAGTTTTAAAGAGGGACTGAATAAGTAAGAGACATAAAAAAGAAGTAACCAGCCTAATATTTTCACCGACTTCCATGCTGCCTTCTGCTGTTTACTAACCTGTTTTCCAACCTGTCCGTGACATCATAGGTGACACACCAGGAAAAAAAAAAAAAAAAAAACAGGTACACATTAGGGCTGTCAAAATTGTTCAAAAATGACGTTCGAATATTCCTTCTAAAAATAACTCATAGGTTCGAACCATTCAAAAAAATTTTTTCGCATTATGTCCACAAGAGGCCAAACTAATACAAGGAAACATACTTGTATATGTATTAATACAAGGAAACATAACTACTTGTAGGTATTTTTATTTCAACATAAACGTCTTTGAAAACATTTACATACCTACACATTAAAACACATAAAACAATTATCTATAACTTTACGTTATAAACGACCGCGGACCTCTCGCTTGCCCTCCGTCAGGCCACACCGCCTGCGGACGCGCTGTGAATAGCCTCAAAGTGCCGAGAAGCGAAGCCAGTTTCTTTTCGGCGCCCATGTTAACCGATTGTGTCATCCACACTGGCTGTGCCACGCCGCGCAGCTCCGTGGCTGGCTCTATCATTTCGGCGTCTGGCCCAGGCCAACGCCCACTCGCAAAGAGGACAGCTGCGGTGGTGTTTTTTTTTTTCTCCACAATCGAATATCAATTTTCACATTTGAAGGTCCATTTTTTTTCAAATTCAAATTTAAATTCGAATTCAGAATATTCGTTGACAGCCCTAGTAGACATGCTCATGTACACGGCTCTGTTCTACTGCAAATGTGAAAAGAGTTTATTGCCTATTTTAATGGGTTTTCCTGCATTTCAAAAACCCATACGTATATACACACTTATTTGATGGGGAAAGGGGAAAAGACTCATAATCATGATCGCCTAAATCACAAGTCTCCTGGATGATGTAACAATACTATAGCTTTGCTATACATCAAATTTAAATCATTTCAGTATTATTGTTAGAGAAATAAGTCACTGTTTCTCTGATAGTTCCATCATTTCCCATGAAAACAACTTCAATGGATACAAAGTGGATGCTGAAAAGTGCAGCAGCAGTCCTGCCTCACTAATAAGAGTTAAGTGTCTAACAAATGGGTTTGGAACTGAATTAGCAAAACTGCTGTGGATTAGACTTTAGATGTTTTACAAAACTCACCATTTCTTTTCTCCTCTCTCTGGGGAAATGAAGACGAGGGAATTATGTAAACATGCAATTGGTCACGTAGGATTGCCCTTCATTTCTTTCTCTCTTTTTTGATGGGAAAAGCATCAATTATCTTGACACAAAAAGATGTGGATGAATGTATGGATGGGAGGAAAGGAAGGACAGAAGGACACAGGGTTCTTAAGTAAATGATGGGAATGATAATTTGAGGAGAAGGTAGCCCTATCAGACATATGGCCAAGTGGAGCAGGCTGGCCGAGCCGGAGGGATTTTCATGATCTTCACTCTATTACAGGGATTAGAGATGTAAGGAGGGCGGGCCACACACAAAAAACACACCACTTTCCCTCACTCACTCACTCTCTTTCACTCACACACGCACACACACACACACACACACAAACCTGTAGAAGTCTCTGTCTCATGCTGACATAAATGTAAGCTTAGACATGTTAAATAGCTGAACTTAATTTTGTATTAATTTTAAATTTTATTTAAAAAATCTTTTTAAATACTTTATTAATCCCCCTGAGGGGAAATTATTTTTTTTGCTCTTTTTGTCATTAACACACAGGTCTGAAAGACACACACATGCACAAACAGGACCTATACATGCACAAAGTGCATGTCAGAGTGAGGGGACTGCCTTGGTCAGGTGCCCTGGGCGGTTGGGTCATTTGGTGCATTGCTCAAGGGCACCTTGGCAGTGCCCAGGAGGTGAGCTGGCACCTCTCCAGCCACCAGTCCACGCTCCATATTTGGTCTGGACAGGGACTCGAGCAAGAAACCTTTAGGGTGTTTGTACTACTATAGGACCACAGGAGCAGAGTTGTAGGTGAGTGCTTCTTACCCACTGTGTTGTAAAAGTTGAATATATGGAAATGCAGTATTCCAAAAGTGGGAGGTAGAACAAATAGAGCTCTGCAAACAGCAACAGGTTTAAAGAAAAACTAGTATTACAATAGTGTCCTGGCAGCTTAGCTGCCCAGACCCTAATGACATTTACTGGGGTTCTCTCTGCCTGGCCACTCCTCCTCGTGCTCAACACTGAGATATTTTAACAGCATAATGTAATATGTCATGTGACATCACGTTACATTGACTTTAACCCAAACCATGATTTGTTTTTTTCTAAACCTAACCATGCACTGGTTGTTGCCTTAATTAATGTTACAAATTGAACCTAAAAACAAACTTATGTTCGAAGTTTATTTTTTAAAAGAGACTATATGCATTCACCAGGCAGAAACTGTACATTTCCTGTGAACATGGAAGTTGATTTTGACAAGACACTGCATGTAATGAAAGGAAAGTGACACGCTGTCCCTGAGCATCTAAAACTGACACTAGAAGGGAACCTAGTTGGGATGTGCCATATAATATTGTTCACAATAATACTGGTATGATTTTTAATATGATTTGAAAAATTCATATTGTGATACATGCAATATTTTGACTTGTTGACGTGTTGACATCATACTGTTACACACAGCAACAACAAACATGGCTGAAAGCATGGGAAACAAACAGCAGGCTCCCGGGTGAAAGTCTGATGTTTGTTTAACCAATCCACCTCCCCTCCCAGCTTTATAATACTGCAGTTGCTGGCAGGTGGTGCCCTTGTGCTTCGGTATGTTAAGTTCCATTTCCACAAAACACTTTTGGTATGCTATTTTTGTAACCAAAAGGTAACCCTTCAGACATGGAACCTAGACCCTAGGTCTGTTTAGCATTTCCACTGCAAACACTCCTTTTTCAAGTGGGCAGGGTCGTTGTCACTCACTGCTCTGTCCAACATTCAATGTATTTGTCGGTCTGCACCTTGTTTATTGTCCACAGAACAGGGTTGCATGCTGACACAATAGAACACATTGCAGTGAGAGTCTCTCTCGATGGGATATTTAAAAATAGCAGGTTTGTGCATTTAGTGCTTCTCAGGCAAGTGCAGGGGTTTAGTGTAGCTGCAGCCCACAGGAACAACACCCTGTGATGCTTTTTTCTTTGTTTTGTCTCCGAGAGGATTAGAATACATGCAGTTCACAAAATCCAGTCGAAATTAATATATATTTTTAAACACTTGAAGATCCACCCATTACTAAAAGTGTATGTCATCCAAGAGAGACAATAAAAACTACCGTAATGGTCAAAGTTGTCATATTGAAATTTATGGCGTGCTGATGGATTCACTTCGTCAACTCATGCACTTAGTAACACTGCAAGTAAATGTTCTACCTTAAAAGTTGCTGGTTATTGGCCCAGTGAATTGAGTTATTTTTTCTCAGACTACAGCTGCTGCAAGAGGCAGGAATTTTTACACAACAACACACAACAGTTTTTCGATCAGGAGGAAATGGAAACAAATAATAGTATAGTTTATACTTGCATTGACATGTTGCATTTGACTTTGACAAGCATTGGAGCATAGAAGCACCTGGAGTTGAGAGGCATGGATTTACACATTAGCTTTCCTTTCCTTCCTCAAGACAGACCCCCATGAAATCACCCTTTAACTAAGGGATCACTCCCTGTGTGTGTGTGTGTGT